>OZ025868.1:5557370-5972370 GCA_964019415.1 Ianthella basta | reverse complement strand
TATCTCAAATGATGGACTTAGTAACTCGATAGTGTAAATGTCTCGCATCAGTTGTATATATGTACCTGATGCTATCACAGCTACTATGCCAGGTTAGCTGCACGGCCCCATTCATGCAGTGGTGTCTATGATATCATTTTGCACTTGACTATTCCTAAACACAATTAGACACCCCTGATCGAGGGCCTATATGCAAATTTGCTCGCCATAGTATAATGGCTAAAGTGAAGGACTCCGCGTATCAGAGTATAAACAAGCAATATGATCTTGGTGAGGTTACCTTGATTCTTGTGGACTGATAGGTTTGGGAATAGCTGTAGGAAAAGACAGACAATCACATGCAAGTAAGTTTAGAAACCACTGAGCAAGCGCAAGCGCTCTCTTTCTTTCTTCTGTATACTAGCTACTACAGCGCTCCATACACACACGCACAACTGTATAAACATATATACCCACCGACGACTCATCAGTGCTTACTAGAGGTCGTAATCGTATTCAACAAGAATCCTTATTGGCTGGTAGGAGTCAGATCTAACTGTACGGTGCCCGTCAGCGGAATCAACGCTGGGTGATATCACTGCGTAGGACAGCTGTAGGTGGCGGGGGAAAATTGACAGCGTGTAACTAAACTAGACCAAATAGCAATAATTATGTAGTGCACAACAGATCGGACCACTCGCCGCCTCCAACCAACCTCTGGCGGCTTCAATTCGTTGTGCTTGCACTTCCACTCTTTGCCTCCTCCAGCGGTGGGGCTGGCGCAGAGCACAAGAGATAAGAGAATGATATAGCCTGTATACATCGTGAGCTAAACTGCCTCCTCACAGTCTACAGTGACTTACGGCATGTTGCTGGCTATATATAGCCTTCGCATGGGCGGGGTAGATGAATATCGTTAACAGTTGTAATATTGATACCTAGGCAACCGAAGTTGATATAGCCAGCCACTGGTCTGCAGAAGCAATCTTTTGAAAGATGCATAATAAGCTTTGTATGTACGAAATAATAGGTAGACTGATGCATAATAAAATTGCACTGTTTACATGGTGGTGCTCAGTCAGGACTAAGTGATGAACTTATGTGACATTGCAATGGAATCTTGATATGTACACACACGCTATAATATTGAAGTATCAGAAATTGTGGTAAACTACATAGACACGTCACATGTACAGTGCATGTGCATGTGAATGTGTGTATATGCATGTGTGTGAGGGAGGGAGGGATTTTACACTGCCCTCACCTGCATGGTACATGCACGCGCGTGCATGTCTGCGAAACCTTACAGGTATATGCATCAACATGCCTTACTTCTCCACTAACACCCACGGAAACCTTCCTACTGCACAACCATACCGTGTGGAGTACTCTGAGGTATCCCCCCATTCTACCATTGGATCCTTCCTGCATGTGCTATGATGAGGGTTATCAATTCAATTATTCACACCTCGAAATGAGGTAATTTGATTATGAAGAACTTGCCATAAGTAATAATTATAACTCATGGATAAGTGGGTGAGAGATAATTACCACACAAAGACATAGCCACTGTTGAAGCAGAAAGTAAGACCCTTAAGGAAGCACTTCGCATAAGAACAGCAATGGCTTTCAGCTTCAAAGTTGTTAGAAGAAACAGTAAAGTTAGCGCTGCAATGCTGTAAGTATAAAGCATGCAAATTGTTATTAGCTATAGATCATACAATGGTCTGTACTATAAGTACTGTATTGTAATATATAATTTTAAAATATATATGCAAGTACAATTAAAAGCCATCCTAGTGGTTCTTCTTCAGTGGGCTGAGAAGGGAATGAATTTTCCGGGGACAAATGAGAAGAAGAGTGCGTATTCAGTACAGAGCCATGACCATGAACAAATAAGGTCATAATTATTATACGTAGATGCAAAAAGCATGGCCCTTGCATGTGCTGACTCAATTGGAGTTAATTAAGGTGTGTACTTGAAACAAACCTACAACTGCAGTGTAATTAGAATAAAACTGAATTCTTAAAGGTGTGTAACAGAAGCTAGTTAATTAATTGAAAGCTTCGAAATGACAAATGAACTGTTTGGCAAGACTATGCTACTCCATACTACAGTAAATGTTACACTAGGATGCTTCTTTAACTACATCTGTAGCAAATACTTTAGTTCAGAAGAAGAAGCTGTTCATCATCATTCTCCTCTAGTACTCGATTCATTCTAGGTTCAGCATCACTGTCAGTGTCTCTGTCCTCCACTTCTTCTTCCTCTACTCCACCAATCAGCGGTAGGCCTTGTAAAGCAGCAGAGTGAGGACTTCTTGTGGTGTCTCCTGTAGTCTGTGGTCCAATTCTCATTGGCAGTCTTGCCCTCCTGCCCTTGAGTTTATCTCTGATCAGAAGAAAGGCTGAGGCACAAGCAAAGCATCCAACAGCCAAAAGTGCTATGGCACCAAATGCTGCAACCCAACCAACATAGCTGGGAATGCCGTGGCTGCTGTTACTCCCTGAATCTGCAACAATTGATTGAATAGGATAGGTCTATGATGTGATGGTATACTGCTGGAGCAAGCATGTATACAGGTGCACATATATACCTATGTGCTGACAATTGGATCCCTTGTATCCACTGGCACAATCACAGTGAACAGAGTTGATGGATATGTTGTTACATTTTCCTCCATTTAGGCAGAGCTTACTGCAAATCCCATTAAATACTATAAGAAGACATAATTGTAATCATGAAATGCAGTAAGGACCAATGATAAATGCATGCAGTGTATCCCGGCTGCACATACCACTATTCTGACAGTAGGGTCCTGTGTATCCACTGGGACAGACACAGTGAGCAGCAGTAGAAAAAACAAGGCATGTTCCACCATTCTGACAACCCGGACTACATGGTACTATGAAATACAATGTGAAGAAAACCACAGCTGCATATGTGTTTGTATTATGTTTAATTTAATTGACCAATAATTCTAGTGACATTTCTTTCTTGATTGCATGTGTGGATAAATTACCTCTATACTGACAATAGGATCCTGTGTATCCATTGGGACAGTAACAGTGGGCAGAGGAAGCAGAAGTATGGAGGCATCTTCCTCCATTCTGGCAGGATAGAGTACAAGACGCTGCAAGTACGTGTGCAAGGAGTGTATATAAACAATGTCAGTATTGTGTAAATCTAAGTGACCAAGTCATGCGTGCTCCTGCTCATGCATGCATACAGCTTATTTACCAGTGTTTTGGCAGTAGGCTCCAGTGAACCCACTGGGACAGTTACAATGAGCTGACGAAGAGGAAATGTGACAAGTTCCTCCATTCTGACAACTAGGCTTACAGGTCACTGTAGATGCGAAGCACACACATGAACAGTGTGTAATGATCAAATACTTCAATCTGTATAACCAAGAGTATGCAAACATTACACGTTCCTGATATATAGACCGTGTGTAGTACCTCTGCTCTGGCAGTATGATCCTGTGTACCCAATGGGACAATCGCAAAGTGCATAGGAGGAAAATTTGCGGCATTTTCCTCCATTCTGACATCTTGGGCTACAGGTCACTGTAGACAAGCACATAGTGAGCATACATATGAACAATTCATTGACCAAGTGGTAGTTGTAAGCAAGTACGTATGTCCCTGGCTTTGTTACGTATGCATGCATGTACCTCTGTTCTGACAGTAGGATCCGGTGTACCCACTAGAACAATTGCAGTGAGCAGAGGAAGAGGAAATGTGACATGTTCCTCCATTCTGACATGCTGGGTCACACATCACTGCAAACATAATTATATTGAGTACACAGTTGTAGTATGTGTTAATGTACATACCCATATGCTTAAAGTTATAATTATATGCAGTGCAAGCTGCAATCAAATAGTACGATTGCTATTATTTTGTCTGGCTTGTACTTAGTGGCACATTGCTGTCTTAACATTTTGCATAGTGTGCATCTTTATGAAGTTGGAAACGATTCAATGTTGTCTGGGACAGTTTTCATTCCTACTGTTGTTATTGAATTGTAATATAGCATTATGAAAGCAGAATGCATGACCTTTTCAATTCACGTCTCATGTGTGTTGCACAAAGTACAGGTTATATGCGTAAGGCATTCGAATGGTGCATGTGCTACTGCAACTGGTGGTGCCCTGTAACTATATATTCATACCGTTACCTCTGGTCTGACAATAGGATCCTGTGTACCCACAGGGACAGTGACAATAACTGGAATAAGATGAACCTCGGCATGTGCCTCCATTGTGGCAAGCTGGAGTACAGGTCACTGTATGGGAGACAATGGCAAAGAGTAAGGGATGAGAGTTTATGCCAATGCAAGTTTCTCAATTCTGTCAATTTAACTTCATGTCATTGCAGACATACAGCACTCAGTGTGAGTTATTTGTGTTTGATATGTTGAGCAATTTCTAGGCATTCAAGTTCATGGCTGTACAATAATGCATTTCTGTGCTGACAGTTGGACCCTGAGCACCTGCTTGTGTGAATGTTAAGCACATGCATGAAGTGAACAGAGGATGAGGAATTATGTAATTATGGTGACACATTCCCTCCATTCACGCAGGCGGCAGGTGAACACATTAATGCATGCATGATCAAGATGCTTAAGCTGTAGTGAAAATATGACATACTATCATTCAATTAACACTGTGTGGAAGGTTGATAGGAGGTAGTCTGGCACGCTAGTCCCAACATCCTGCCCCCAATTGCGAGTCGGCAATCGGGGCATGTAGTTGGGGCTAGCGCGCCAGACTAGACAGAAGGGCATGGTTATTACATTTACCATTGACGTTCCCTCAGAGTCTGTCCTTAAGGTGTATACTACAAGGACATACAGCACTAATTGGGTGCTATATACATGTTTTATTTCATACCAGCTGAGGTTTGGGGATTACAAAATGTCTGACCCGCACAATAGGAACGTGTCACAGCTGTAGTATGCTGCACTTCTCCATAGCATTGGGCAGCCTCTGCCAACATGGAGTGGATGGAGCAGAGGAATATCACAATAATTGTAAAGCAGTCATCACAAAGTATGTTATTGTCTATAAAGTGTCAAATTGGATGGAAGATTGGACATTTCTTGTACCTACCTTCTGATGGACAGCACTGTGGCGTGTCCTGCAAAGAATAGAAAGTTAGTACTAACAACTGCAATAATAAAACAATAGTGTATTGATGCTCCCGGTGTCCACCTCCTAAATATTTATGCACAGCTATAATTTTACATAATAAAATTCAATTATATCCAATGATTTGATGCAAGACATTGAATAGTTCCAAACTCACTGCATGCATGCACAAACTTACCCAGCAGATGCCTTTGCAGGATGGACAGACCAGGGAGCCGACAACGTGATAATGAATGTTGGAATAGTTGATGTCAATAATTATCTGCAGCAAGATTTATTTACAATACATGCAAGGCTATTTTAGCGCGAGCCATATTTTTTCCACAATTAATTCTGCAATGCTCATGCATTAGGCAACTTTCTCGATCACTCACATACTGTCTAGTCTTACACTAGCATTTTGGTCATGCAATGCCATCAAATTTGTATGTAGCATAAATATGTAGACTATATCCTATCCCACTCACCTCCTTCCCTTCACATGGACAAGTGTAGTTGACTCCCAGCACACTGACAACCAAGCCACTTCCAGTGCAGAAATACTGTAAAATTTTGCATGCTTACATTCGAATTCAGGGTGATATGGTATATAAGGTATGTGCGTAACATATACACACAATGCAATAATTATACAAATGAATAGGCCATGAAGAAATTAGTTTAGCAAAGCAATGATTTATGTTGTCATGACCTCTGGCCATATGAAATTCAGCAATAATCTGTACACATCAATACATTGTCAAGAATATGGCTGTTCTGTATAACAATAATTATGCATATGCTGACATCACTGCTGGGCAATCCACACCTTATAGCAGCCTCCTCCAGTGTCAGACATTATCTCCCCATTGACACGCCAGCTCTGTGACGTTCCATGGTTGATACATCGGGAACCAGGACCATACTCTTCAGCAAACCTATTGAAGCGGTAGTCTGAAATGCATGCAGAAATTTGATGTTATTGCACACCAAGACCTTTTTGGCCGCACAGCAGACAATAGATCAGTTAACCTACTGAATTGTATATGCACGCGGATATATATGAAGACAAGACTTACGATCCACATGCACTACATGAAAGCAACAATGTAGTGGAGAAATAAAGGGTCAACATCCCTGCAAAGTGCTTTAGACTCACTAGGCTGATTCTTGCTCATTCTGCAACGGCCGTCATGGTAGGAATAGGAGCTTACACCATCCAAAAGGGATTCAACTGTTCCACGGTCCTACACAGTGATTGAAGGGGTTTCACAAGTACAGTGAAACTCTCCTGGACACCAGTTTTAGTCTGAATGTAAAAGATCTAATCTTCTACAAAAATTGCACAGAAAGCTAGTGCACATAAGCACAGTGTCACATTAACAATTACAAGCGCACCAGCTTTTTGCAATGCATAAACTTTCACAGTATTTGCATGTCTATAATCAGTGCATGCCTCTGTAGCTCTGTACGTATGAAGTATAATGATTAATGTATAACTAGTCATGCAATTTGTAAAGATATAATACAGGTGATCAAAGATCTATTGCAGGACAGACAGCTATTATATGGTTTACACTTACAAGTGGAACCGGACAATAGGAGAAAAATGGCAGTCCACGGATTCTTGAGTCTCTAAAGTACTGGATGATTGGATATGAGGGACTCAGGATTAGAGTTAATTATCCACTTCATATTCAAACCATGAAATGAACGACTCTTTTGCAAGACTCTTGTACCTGAAATGTCCTGTCTACTGCAGTATCACCTCGAAACAGTGCACAGCGAGCTACACTCTGTCGGTCAAAGGTGCAGTCCCTTGACTGGGCAACCTTGTCAACATCTACCAGGCAGTAGGGCTGCTTAGTGTGGTGGGAAGAGTCCTTCAGCCAAGTGAGGCAGCTCTCATCAAGGAAGTCACAACCTAGGTCTTGTCCAAAGCGAAATACATCTGCAGCTGAATAATCCACTTGGTACCAACTACATGATGGAAAGGTACATAATGCAGTGCATGCTTGATAGTTGCAGTGTGCATGTGTGTGCAAATGGCGCAGTAGTACAGTAACTATATAATATTATACTCTGTTTGATGAAAGCAGCTATCATGTTGTATATCTAGCTATTAAAGCCAAAGTTCAACCTTGTACTTGTGTATAGCTATGTACATACACAAATGTTATCAGCTTCAGAGTTATTATAATAAATTGGAATTATATTTTAAGCTTTTAATAAACACAGCATACCCTGAGTCTTCAAAGACAGCCAGTGTGAGACGAGAGAGGACAGTGTTCTTGGAGAGTGCAGGAGACATCAGTTCATTCTGTATTATAGAGAAAACAGTACAGTGGCTTATTGCTGAAATTATATATCTTAGTATAAGATTTAAATTTTTGCTGATGTGCCATTTAGATAGTCAGAGCACAACAGCACTCAAATTGCAACTAAATATATTATATTGAAAGCTCTTCTGCAAAATTCTGGGATGCATGCAATAAATAATGCAATAATTACGTGTACCTCAACAAGTCTTTTTTCCCAATGTGAAAATCGTGACCCTGGCCCTCCTTCAAACTCCAGCTCAAGACCACTTGCTGTTGGACAGTTGTAGTGAGATCTTGTCTCTCTCTATAATTATGCAAGAGAAATGCAACCTTAATTCAATGAATGTGTGCAAGTGATGAATGAATTGCCACCAAGCATGCATAATATTATGTGTAATGTGTCACTTTTTCAAAAGATTTAACCTAGCAATATACCTTAACTGCCTCTGTAACCAGAAAATGTGCTGATCTTGAATTTTGTCCAGAGTATGTTTCCCACCATTTAGTTTGTACTTTGACGGTGGATGTACTGACTACAAAGTATCTATCAAGAGAATAGGCAGAATGCTTGCAGTATATACATACATAGCTCTGTGGTACAATAACTAGCAGTCCTTGGAAGCATGGGGGCAGACAGGACTGCTGGGAGTGACCTGCACCTTAGCATATTGATTACATCATATACTATTTGACAATTAAAACTTACATTTACATAATTATTCTGTCAATATACAGATATTGTTTCAAAACATAATATACTGACCTAATACACATAACTGTAGGACAGACAAAAGTCTCTTATAATAAATTATATATCTCATTGCATGTATATATCTCATCAAGTCACGCATATAATTATGCATGACATTAACTGTGTTTACCCGTTGTGGTCTGTAGGTGGCAGGTGAGTGGATGAAGACCTTGGTGTGCGAGGGCGGCCATTAGAGTCTCTCCAGAAAGGAAAGAGGAGAGGGCTGAAACCCTGAAAATTGAGTAAAATGTACAATGTTATTCATTATTTTTACATACTGGCCTGGGTTGAAGGGATTAATTGTCTATACAATGCCGCCTTTTGAGCTGTATCAGGCCTTACCAGGGCATGAGTCAGTTCATGCATAGCAACTGCAATGACTTGGTTATCATCTTGTTCAGACTCCAGAGCTAGTGGGCAGAAGTTGATATGGCCAGCCACTGGTCTGAAAGAGCAATGAAAAGTGGGCATATATTCAAATCATACTATTTCGGGAGGATGTTTTCATTGGCTTTTACATAATAGCTTTGTTGGCATTTACAGTATTAGGTTTATTTAATTTGTGACCCCGTTGTTGTAACATTAGGCTTGCTCAGCCCATAATTTGCATGAAATTGCTACAGAAGCCTTTGATCATATTGACACCTGCACCCTGCACATGTCCACATGCTTCAGGTTAACTAGCTGCCACGTTTAACTATAGCAGTAGGCGAATGCAAAAAATGGCGGCATTGTGGTATGCTAATACATGAGAAAGACAAACCTTGTGGTCGCTCCATCACACATACCGGTGCTCTGATATTCGCCCTTCATATCTGTACATGCTGTTGGCCAGATTTGCTAAGGAGCGCTTAATACAGGAGTAGCCATTCTTATAGCACATTACTTAAATAAATAGACCTCACGAGTCTGACGTTTAATTATGCTATGTATTATATAGTAGCATGTGAAATCATTGCCTATATGTAATTATGCATACCTATCAAGACTTGGTTCAAGAGCACAATGGGACGAGTAGGCCAAAGTTGATTTGTCACAGTTACTGCTGGAAGTGAACGAAACATACAGTGCAAAATCTGCTCCTGAGATTCCAGTACCACCACTTCCAGAGGTGTGACAAAAGAAAGGGTCACTGAAATAGCACAACTTGCATGCCTATTTATAATGTGAAGGGAACAAAATCTGTCATTTTATTCAAGAAGGAACAATGCAATGTTACTGTACTATACTATAATGGATGATTCATTAAGCATCCCCAGTAAGCATTGGCCATCACTAAGCATCAAGTGTGGTATATATTGCAAGTAGTAAATCTAGATCTTGTGGAACTTTATATGGGTGTATTCAGTCTGTATTCTTACTTACAGCAAGCTGGCTGGTTGGTACTCTGACTTCTCCACATTTGACAGTGCTTTGACAGGAATATCGGCAAGCTGGGTAGGGATGTAACTGGATTATTTCACCAGTGCATGGCCTAAGGGTTAGGGAACAACAGAGTCATAACAGCTTGAAGCAGCATACAGTCATATTTACTCACAAAATATATACTTGCATTTTAACTTAACAAGTGTGTGGCAATGAAGATACTTGTGTGTAACGTTAATGATGGTAGTTGACATGAAGTGGTTTCTGCTGCTGCCACAAACCTTCAATGGATGGACACCCAATGCTGCAAATAATTATGATTCTCTATTGCAAGGTATTTTCTGCATTGGAGACCTCCGGCCTATTTTTAATTACTGTTATGCATTGTATGCATATGTGATTGTTATATTATTCTGTGTTAACTATAGCTATAATCATTCCATACTGAAAACTCATCTACAGTAACCTTTCAAAGGTGACATGTGGAGTTGCACTGCAATAGCAAAGTGGGGTTTGTAGGCAATGCTGTAGCTTGCAACTGGCAAAAGATAATTAATTTGCAAGCATTTTAATGCATGCAAGGCATTGATTCAGTTATATTATGAATGGACTGAAGTTCTTATAACTGCACTAGCTGGGAATGAGATGGGCCGATGTCAGGGCAAATTCAGACATTAAATTTTTAGTCATAAATATTCAGAGCCCTTTTCAGACAATTATTGTATTGTCTTATTCTGACCCTTGACGTCGGTCCATCTCATACCTGGTATAGTGTAGTTACAAGAAGAACCTATAAATGGACCAAGTCATGAAGGATACATATGGCCAGGACTGGGAGCAAGGTACAGTCCTTAAATTATTGCAAGGTATGTAAACTATATGAATACATAAAGTGTGTTTAGTCCATGCTCATCAGTTGAAAGTATATATATATATATATAGGTGAATGACATAGTTTCCTATGCAAAAATACAATCTTACCTACTAAGCAAAATGTTTGTCGTCATTCGTTTAACCTTCAGAGCACTCTGAAAAAAGTCAACAATCTTTGGGATAATTTTTGTCTGAAGAATTGTACGAAGTCCAACAGTTACTTTAATGCAAGCAATAAGATCGGAGACGGCTGCCTAGAAATTACCTTCAGCCGCCAGGACTGAGAAGTGTGGGAAATCCTGCATGTGAGAATGAATGGAAATAATACAATGTCATATGCAGAATCTGATATGTATAATATACGCATAAGCGTCTCACAGAGTATGCAAGCTCCGTATCTCTGTTAATTTTACGCAACTATACACCATAATAATGGCGTTTCATACAACACATTCAAAGAAGCGCAGATGCGCATACACACTGGGAACTCATCGCTACATATATTACTTGAGAGCGTAATCGTATTCAACATGAATCCTTATTGGTTGGTAGGAGGCAGATCTGACCGCACGGTGCCCGTAAGCGGAATCGACACTGGGAGTTACCACTGCGTAGGACAGCTGCAGTTAGAGGAAGAAGACAAATTCGGGGCGAATGGCAGAGAGTAAATGGTGACACAGTTCGACCAGATCCAATTACTAAAGTACACGTAGAACGCACAGTCTCTATGCTGTCTATGCAAAAACTACTTGTCCTCGCCTCCAACGCATGTACCTTTGGCGTCTGCAGTTCGTTGTGCCTGCATTTCCATTCTTTTCCTCCTGCAATGGTGGTGGTGGAGCTGGCGCAGAGGACAACTGCGAACAGAAGAAGATGGAAAGTGCACATCTTAACTTCTTCCTGCCTACATTGAACAGTCAAGGCACGTCGTTACTTATATAGCTGTCATCCATGCAGGTGCATGAATGTATAATTATAGTTACAGCGAGTAGTATATGCGTAATAATTATAATCCCCTTGTCATACTTCGCTCACATAGCGGTGAGAATTAATGGTCAACTACTTCCATGTGCACAATCTCGTGTAGCCATAGTTGCACAAAGTGACTCATGTATAATTAGATAGCCAGGGTGTACTAGAATGAGAATTATGTCTATCTGCTCTGCCATGCATGCATCCTCCCTGCGCTGTGCGCCTCATGCCCTTGCTGATGTCAGCTACATTAAAGCTACTACTTTTAACGGGTACTATAGAGTTAACACAAAATCAGTGAGTATAATGCAAAACGTTACTCTGTAGCTAAATAATGGTGAAAACATTTACATAGTATTACAAAATAACTTGGAAACGTTAAAATGAGCACCCACCAAATCCTAGGATCCCAATACACTATGTTATGTTGCTGCCAAAGCATAACTACATTCACTGTGCATTCATGGTGCATTTTATAGCTAACATGCACACACACTGGCTTCTTATACAGCATATTGCCTGACTACAATAATGGGATTTACAAATGGCCAATGTATGCGTATGTGCACAGTAATAAGGAAATTATCACTTTATGAATAGTCATGTTTGGTTTGTATATACATATTTGGGCACTCTAGGTGATGTGACTTCATTTGGTTCAAATAATTAATATTAACTTCGTATCTCGCATGCACGGTTTCCACTCAGTCTGGTCTAAGGTTGCAAAGTTTCAACCTCATCATCCATGACAACCTGATTGGAGGCAATGGAGAGGTAACACCTACTGCACCTGCTTTCTTGGATTCTCTCAAACAAGTCGCTTTTCCATGTGATGCATGCAATTTCCTTTCCATCTCAGCAACATAATTCTGCTACTATGATGGAAATCACATATAATTTGTCAACATGCTTCAGACACTGCAAATACAATATTGATCAGAACAGTGACATGCATAGAATACATTCAAGTATTGTTGATCATACATACATGTCCTTGAAATGCATTTGCTTCGTGTCAGAACTAGTGAATTAAAGCTAGTTATTTATCACCACAATTTCTTGCTGTTGCCATGAATGGTTTCAATTAACGCAGATTGATGATTGGTGTGAACAGAAGCCTAGGCCTTTAGCTCGAAGTATGCCATTGATTGCTGACTATGTATTTGTGTTATTTCTCCACATAGAGTGGCTTGGGTAGCTACACGTATATATTAATGGTATTCTCTATAAACAAACAGAAAAGTTAATAGTATACTACAAACTATCCCAGTCTCTACTGAAGTGGAAAGCAAACACAACAGGAAATACTCCAAAAGAGAAGGACAACAATGGCTTGTTATAGTTTCAAGTATAGCAAATGAAACAATAAACACATGCTTTCCTAGGCCTGGTAGTTATTAATAGGGGATCAGAATGGATCTACTGTTCAATCACGGTCACCCTGGAATCCCCCAAGGCAACCCATTCGCTATGCATTGAACAGGACAGCATTCCATATTGTATTGTATTGTATTGTATTGTATTATATGATTGTGTGAATATAAGTTAAACAGGTGGATTCTGCATAAGCTATATACATAATGTACAGTTAGTGGGATTTACTAGCACACATACTTGCTTTCTCGCAATACTTCCCAGCGAACCCACTAGGACAATAGCATGGGCTCAACTGTTGGTCCTCCTGACACGTCCCTCCATTCTGACAGGGTGGTGTACACACTGCAGCTTTAGGTGTCAATGCAGGTGTGTATATCTAAGAAGTATAGCTCACTGAATCATGCAGAATGGTATATGTCTGCATAATATCATACATCCTTATGTACATACCTGTGTGTTGGCAGTAGCTTCCTGAGGTGTCACTAGGACAGACACAATGACCAGTAGAAGTTGTGCCATTGCACGTTCCTCCATTCTGACAGGCTGGGTTGCAGACTGCATGCATGATTGTATGAATAAACCATGCAGGAGCAGATTCAGTGTATTGGTACCCTTTGAATCACGTGTTTGTAATGTTCAAAAGACACTCACCTGCTGTCTCACAATAGCGTCCTTTGTACCCACTAGGGCATTTACATGGAGTGGTTTCATAGAACTCCCGACATGTTCCTCCATTCTGACAGGGTGGTGTACACACTATACAGGTGGAAATGCACAATGGAGAATATACACCTATAAATTAAATGAAATTCTCTGAATTGTATGTATACTGTCTATGATGCCATATATGTAAAAGCTCATAGTTGCGTTGATAATCAGTTATCAGTGGCATACAGTCTATAGCTACTTAGACGTCCAGTGCATGCTAACTTTACCTGACATACCTGTGTACTGACAGTAGGTTCCTGTTGTGGTAGGGGGGCAGACACAATGACCATTGTATTCAGTAGTTCCGTTGCATGTTCCACCATTCTGACAAGCTGGATCACAGGCTGCATATACAATAATATGAAGGGAAGCCTGCATGCATTGTGCACTGTGAAGCATGGAATTTATCTACATTTGGATCATTAATGTATATACATGCATTTATACATGTGCATGAGTGCATTCCTCTACTTTGATAACTTGAACCTGTACATGTGCATGTGCTCATGTGTGTTTATCTCTTGCTATATGAATGTGAATAGAATATCTGTGGCAATAATTGACCTACGTGGAGGAAAGCAGTTATCTCCCACGAATCCCAATTTACAATCACAAGTTCCATCAGGGCGACATGTGCCACCATTGAAGCACTCCCAGTCAGCAGTGCAGTCAGGAATCTTGAAACCAGAGCCTGTATTAATATTACAGGAGGAGCATGATTATGGAATTGCTGTTAGCTGCAAATTGTATTAATTTTGCTATAATTATTCATGTCCATTTGCCTAATTGATTTAAATACCCAATTGTTTTATTCAATGAGGGCTAGCTGCAAGATTTGGGTGACTCAAAGTGACTGTTTGATAGCGTGGACTTTATCTATGGTGTTTCTATGTCTTCCTAACAGTGCCTCGGTTGTCGTTATAGCAGCTACCCACCGTTGCTAACAGCGCAAGTTCTTTGAATCAGCCTGTTGTGCCACTCGCCGTAGCAGAAGCCCGCCGAAGGCGGTCGCCCTGCTAGTAGTTTTATAATCAAACTATAGCTAAGTATTATTCATGCTGGTTCAAACAAATTTGAATTTCATGCACTATTTGGTTACCAAACCTGCCTTTCCAGGAATGCTTTCTGTGCGTGTTTGGACCTATGTAACTTGCTCTTGTAGAAGTATAGCAATAGATACACAGGCAATATTGTATATTGCAATGTTGGGCATGCAGTACTAACACTGTGACGATGTCATGTCATGCCTGTCAAATTAAGTGGAGATGTCAGCTTTATATCACAGGTGCACCTTACACGTACACTCCATTATCTAGGAACACTTGGAGATTCTACATATTAAGAAAAGTAGTACCAGTAAGTTTCCACTTTCTTGAGTACTAGGTACACATACATCAAGTGTTACAATCATGTAGCTAGGTGTTGTTTGCGGACCTTTCTCGTCCGTATTATGAATTCAGTAACATCGCTGAAGATCTCCAGGTGTGAGTGCCTAAGGTATGCGCGTAACACATACATAGCTATAGCTACCAAATGTTTGGCATCACAGCAAAAAGCTAGGAAAACAATATTATACGATACTGTGCCATAGGTTAATCTATAACTACAGCGAATATATTCTGAGCACAGTGACGGACGAGAGTCCTGAAGAAAGGCGCGTGATCAAGACTTGCCCTACGATAACATGCAGAGATGTTCTGTAGTGCATGCTGCGTGCACATCATCAGATAATATGACTCACAGATAACTAGAGAAAATATAGCCAAACACAAGAAGCCGAACGAGAAAGTCATCATGTCCTTGAACCCTGCTGTTCCCTAGCGGCTGAGTCACTCCCTATGGTGTGGGCGTCAATGTTCACTGTCTCAAAAGTGACCGAAAAAGGAAACCCGGTAATCTTGCACACGGCCGTAGTATTTCGGAACTTTCCCTGCCTTTCTTATAATGACAGCGTAATTATATCATTGTAATTGAATGATCGATGGCTAATAATTGATCGACCAGCCACATGCATGCAGTAACTGTTGCGAGTGCTTTTCAGCCCACGCATCGGACATGCATGTGCATGCCGTGCGAAGTGGAAGCTGTATATTCTGCATATTATGAGTCAGTCTCTGATGGCTCCAATGAATTAAACATAGTATGTGTTGAATGGAAGAGCCAAGATTCCTTTCAGTTCATGATCATGTCAAGCTATAGATATTAGTATTCAACAGTTATGATGCTCCCACGTAGTGATGCTGCATGCAGTGGAGGCAGTGCTGGCTAAGTATATAGCTGTGATTGTCTTTAAGTTTGTTTGCTTCATGTGTAAGTTCAAACTTACTGTCAAGTTAAACTTTGGAATTCCTTACTTATTACATGTATGGTTTTTGTAAGCCAGTTAACACCAAGCCTTTTGGGGTTCAATAGAATAATATGTTGTTTGCTGAATGTCACCCATGTTGTTTCTTCATACAGCAGCGTGGGTAGCCATACAATGTAATTATGTACGACCGTACAACATGCATTAATGTTTTCTTTCCGTAACAGAACAGAAACCTTAAAAGTATAATGCCCTGGGCAATCCCACGTCACTCCTGAAGCAGAAAGCATACACAATAGGAAATACGTTGGAAGGGAAGGACAACAACAACTTCGTAGTTTCAAAGTTGCTCTGTAGTGGAAATAATAAACACACAATGTTGTACAGTTGGTTGCCTGGCAGCTATAGTTGTTGCATTGGTGATGGAGGAATTATTGAAGTCATGCATGCATGCATGCATGCATGATCACAAGGGACTCTACTAAGGAAGAAAACTCGAAGTGCTGTTTCTAAAGTGTTTGTAGTTGAAGAATTGGCATTAAAGTAATTTAAAACTTGATTGCCTGCCAACCAAATACCTGTGTATTATGTATAATGGAATTATAAGTAGAGTTATTGTGAACCAGTCCTTCTTTGTAACAATAATTTTATATAGTTATACAATAATAAGAGGTTGATTAGTGTCAGGCATGTGGCTGACCTCACAAATAACCTATACAGATCTGCACTGCATGATGCAAATGCAGAATGCAGTTGTCCATATTATTTTATGACTACACAGATTTGTTACTGTTGGCAGCCAACTCACTATATAGCTAGGCATTATCATACCAACAAATCAATGTTTGTGAGTGGTGTGGTTCTAGAATGAATTTACCCATTCACTTCGAGGATCTTAGCTTCTGAGGACAGTATGCATAAATGAATGAACTGAAGTGTGGTGTATATATATATATGTAGGGAATATGAGATGGTGCCCTGAGCTCAAGGGTACACACACCATATAGGTTTGCATTGAGTTCTCCTCCCAACTATGTTATACACAGGGCTATATAGGCATTAGGTAGGTATACGTAGGTAGGTAGGGTATATGTGGAATACTGCTATCCTGTCTGAGGATGTATAATGGGGTGCATGTGGTCGATCAGGTAAGTTCAGCTTCAGCATTGCACAACATTACGACAGCAGTAAATATACTACAAAAATACAAAAATTAAAATGAGGAAAAAGTATGTCATTGTACTGATATAACATGATAATACTACTACAGTACCTACACTAAAGCACTCAGTAAATTTAATGAATATAAGCGCACGCAGCCTTGTAGTTACATGAAACCAGCTTTACACCACTTTTACGTCCTCTTCAGATGTGGAGGGCGGACACTCAATCCGGTTACATGTGCAAGTAACAGTGCTTGGAGCTGTGTCAGAAAACTGCTGGCCAAGGTTGAGCAGCTGGACATCAGGAGGACAGTCTTCCTCATCAATGACCTCAGGAACATGTCCATTCCTGCTTCTCTTATTTCTGACCAACTTCACCACAAGGCAACCAGCACAGCATATTATGACAAGTACAGCAACAATTCCACCAATCACATGTCCGATGAACATAATGCCAATAACTTTCTCTATGAAGTGACAGGAATAAAGAGAAATGCCAAATAATTATGAATGAAAAGTTTTTTGAGCAATTCACGCAACATAGATGTTACATAACAAACCAGGAAGTTTCAACCCGTGGGTCTTCATCAGCTGGACAACTTTGCTGACAACTCAGTTGTCCAACTGACGAAGACCCACGGGTCAAAATGTCCTGGTTTGTTATGTAACATCTATGTTGCGTGAATTGTTCAAAAAAACTTTCGTTCTTGTATAATGCAACAATGAGACTCTACAGTATCAAATAATTATACCTGGTCAAAGTGTATATATGCACGCACTTTAGTATTGACTCTTTATCATGTGTACAGAATCATACATGCCAATGCCTTGCCACTTGAACTATGCTGGTTGAATTTGTACGGCATAGTGATAAATGCATTCAAAGTCATATAATTATTCATTATTATTATTATCTATGCATAATTTAATTGGGGATCAGAGGCTGCTCTGCTTAAATGCATGTTTGTGACATACAGCATAATTTATTATACACCTGCAAGGAAAGCACACTAGTACTTGCGCACACACACCTTTTTTCTTGCAATACTTCTAAGTGAACCCATTAGGCAGATTCTGTGCAGATTGCTTACTTACACACACATGAACTGAGACCATGCATGCAAGTTATTGGTAGTTCAAATCATATATGCATATGCAAGTGTATACACCTTTGTACTGACAGTAGCTTCCTGAAGTGCCACTGTGACAGTCGCAGCGAGGAAGGGAAGAGGTTTTATTGCATATCCCTCCATTCTGACAGGCTGGGTCACAGACTGCATGCACGTGTGAATATAAGTTAAACAGGTGCAAACTGAGCTACCTAATGTACAGTTATAGCAGAGTTTCTAGCACACATACTTGTTTTCTCGCAATACTTCCCAGCAAACCCACTAGGACAATAGCATGGGCTCAATTGTTGGTCCTCCTGACATGTTCCTCCATTCTGACAGGGTGGTGTACACACTACAGCTTTTGGTGTCAATGCAGGTGTGTATATCTAATAAGTATAGCTCACTGAATCATGCAGAATGGTATATGTCTGCATAATATCATACATCCTTATGTACATACCTATGTGTTGGCAGTAGCTTCCTGAGGCGTAACTAGGACATACACAATGACCAGTAGAAGTTGTGCCATTGCAAGTTCCTCCATTCTGACAGGCTGGGTTGCAGACTGCATGCATGATTGTAAGAATAAACCATGCAGGAGCAGACTCAGTATATTGGGTGCCCTTTGAATCACGTGTTTGTAATGTTCAAAAGACACTCACCTGCTGTCTCACAATAGCGTCCTTTGTACCCATTAGGGCATTTACATGGAGTGGTTTCATAGAACTCCCGACATGTTCCTCCATTCTGACAGGCTGGGTTGCAGACTGCATGCACGATTGTATGAATAAACCAGGAGCAGACTCAGTATATTGGTGCCCTTTGAATCACGTGCTTGTAATGTTCAAAAGACACTCACCTGCTGTCTCACAATAGCGTCCTTTGTACCCACTAGGGCATTTACATGGAGTGGATTCATAGAACTCCTGACATGTTCCTCCATTCTGACAGGGTGGTGTACACACTATACAGGTGGAAATGCAGCAGAATACACACCTTTAAAATGAAATCCTTTGAACTGTTTGTATGTATACCATCTATGATGCTGTGGAAGCTCATAGTTGTACACCTGGTTCTTAAGAGGGTACACCATGTTAATGATAATCAAATCTGATTGCAGACATTTTGACCACAGGTCTTTGTAAACTGCACTTTGCCATGTCCACAGTTGACAAAGACCTAGCCTCTGGGGCAAAACTCCTGCATAATTATGATTTATAAAATTCCCTCATTAACATTCGGGTCCTGCTCAAGAATCAGTTATCAGTGGCATACAGTCTATAGCTACAAAGACGTCCAGTGCATGCTAACTTTACCTGACATACCTGTGTACTGACAGTAGGGTCCCGTTGTGGTAGGGGGGCAGACACAATGAGCATTGTGTTCAGAAGTTTCATATACATTGCATGTTCCTCCATTCTGACAAGCTGGATCACAGACTGCATGTATAATTGTATGAAGGTAAGCCTGCATTGTGCACTTTGAAGCATATGCATGGAATTGATCTATATTTGAATCATTCATGTATAATTTTATACATGCATGCATACATGTTCACGAGTGCATTCCTCCACTCCGATAACATGAACCTGTATACGTGCATGTGCTCATGTGTGCTTATCTCTTGCCATATAGATGTAACTATGTGAATGTAACATATGTAGTAAAAATTGACTAACGTGGAGGAAAACAACAATCTCCAACGAATCCCAAAGGGCAATCACAAGTTCCATCAGGGCGACATGTGCCACCATTGAAGCACTCCCAGTCAGCAGTGCAGCCAGGGATCTTGAAACCAGAGCCTGTATTGATGTTGAAAGAGGAGTATGATGATGAAGTTGATCAAAGCTTTAATCATATACTTGCTACGTGCATGCATGTCAAGGAACTACACTCACCATTTATTCTTGAAATGAACAAAATTAAACTGATATGTATACTGACACAGTCTAATCAACATAATATTTATTATTATATAAATTATTCATGTTATTTCCGGTGAATTCAAATTTTGTGCTCTATTTGGTCACAACCTTGTCTTCACAGGAATGCTTTCAGTGTGTTTTTGAATCATTTTCAACTTTCATGCTTATTTGAAAGATAGGAATTGGTAACAGAACTAGATCCAGAGGCAATTTAATTCATATGGATATTTAAATGTTGAGCAGTACTAACACAATGTCATGTCTGTATTCGTTTTCTATGTGACTGAGTGGAATGTCAGCTATTATATGTATTACAGTACCAACATACATGTAAACTCCAAAATCTATATAGGATTTATAGCTTTGAAGAAGATTTCCTGAGTAGGTATACATTATATGTAGCTATATCAAAATTATTTGCGGACCTTTCTCGTCCATATCAAATTCAGTGGCATAACAGTTGAAGATCTCGAGGTGTGAGTTGCTACCCTAGTTTAATTGGCATCACAGCAAAGAGTAAAACACTACTATACTGTGCCATAGATTAATCTATAAGGACAGTGAATTCATTCTGAGAGCAGCTAGTGACTGACGTGAATCCTAGAGTAAGGCATGTGATCAAGATTTATCCTAGCCTGCCAAGATGTTTTGTAGTACTGCATGCTGCATGCACATTATCAGCTAATATGACTCACAGATAGCTAGAGAAAATACAGCCAAATGCAGGAAGCCGAATGAGAAAGTAACCCTATCCTTGAACCCTGTCATTTCCCTAGCGACTGAGTCACTCCCTATGGTGTGCTCGTCAATGTTCACTGTCTCAAAAGTGACCAAACAAGGTAGTCTGGTAATTCTGCACACGGCAGGGGAACACCATGCATGCACAAGGGTGTATACCTGTGTGCTGACAGTAGCTTCCTGAGGTGCCACTGGGACACTCACAGCGAGGAGGGGAAGAAGCTTCATTACATATCCCTCCATTCTGACAGACTGGATCACAGACTACATGAATGTGTGAACGAAGGAGCCGGTGGAGAAGGTGGACATTGAATCATGTTCTTGCAACATTTTGGCGGATACGCACCTGCTGTCTCACAATAGCGCCCTTTGTACCCACTAGGGCAAGCACATGGGATAGATTCATAGAACTCCTGACATGTTCCTCCATTCTGACAGGGTGGTGTACACACTACATGTGTAGATGCAGTATACATATGAGTGTACGTATATGTACACCATGTTTTTTCTTAATTTCATTCAATCTGCATAAATTTCAGTGTGTACCTATACATGTGTACCTGTGTACTGACAGTAGGCTCCTGTTGTGTTATTGGGGCAGACACATTGATGATCAAAGTATTTAGAAATTCTCCTGCATATTCCTCCATTCTGACAAGGAGGGCGGCAGACTATGTGTTTGAAAATAGATGTCAAATGAAACAGGTGCACTCGTCTGTATGTGTACACATGGACATGTCTCTACTCTGTGTATGTACGATATTGTACATTTGCATATGTCAGCTAGTGCATTAAGCGGTTATCTCTTTCTATATACACATGAACTGTAGCAGAATCCATCTTTGAGTGCATGAGTGCAAAAATGTGACTAACTCGGAAATATACAGTGACTTCCATGTGTTCCAAAAGGGCAATCACAAGTTCCATCAGGGCGACATGTGCCACCATTGAAGCACTCCCAGTCAGCAGTGCAGCGAGCTGCAGGGAACTTGGAGTTAGAACCTGCATTGATGTATGTATGGTAGACTCTTCAACCTAATGCTTTGACTGGTTACTTGTTTTGTCATGCAATACACTCTCGGAAAGAAGCTGTTTGGTTGCATTGTCACCTGCCCTACTGCTATGAATGATGGTCTGCGTAGGAGATGAGAACCAGTCGCTTCTGGCTTTTGCGTGCATTGTAGGCATGCATTCACCAAAACAAATTGCGCATGTTTTAATGTATCTCTGTTGCGGACCGTCCCGGTGAACTACAGTCCCACGCAGCTACAAATGTGGCATCATACAGTGCTTTAAAGAATACGTTAACAGGGAGTGTGAATCTATATACTTTGTGCCAAGTGACTGCATGCCAAGTTCTGATATGCGCAGTGATAAAATAAATGGCCGTTTCATCTTGACATCCAGAGATGTTCTAGTGAATCCAGAATGAATCACAACGACAGACAACAAGACTCACCATTTACTGAAGGAAACGCTGCCAAACACAGGAAACTGAGCAGCAAAGCCACTTGTTTCTTGAATGCTGCATTCATAGTGGCCAACTCGCTCAAATATTTACTTGAGAAAAGTCCGCTGCCTCTTTATACAATTGAACAAAGTAACCCAGAGCCACAAGAAATTCTTGACTACACAGTGTCAATGTTCATAAGGTTTGTGGCTATATTGTGTTGGTACCAATTGTTTATTCAATGCAGGGCTGTGAAGGATACAATTATAATATAAGTTAGTATTAAAAGTATTAAATTCTGTTTCTGTTTAATTCATGTACAAATTTCAGCGTACAATAGCTAGTAACAACAGTTCCTTGCTCTCACAATGCCTTACGTTGACTAAGGTGCAAGTATAATGAAAAATAATAGAATGCTGGCTGTTTACTACACATTTTGCATAAATAAACAGAAAAGTAAACTCTCCCTCTACCATTCTTGAAGCAGAAAGCATACACACAGAAAATACTTTGAAAGAAAAAGACAACATTGGCTTTCAATTGCAAGGTAGCAAAGAAAAAATAAACATAGAATTGCTTGCCTATATAATATACAATACAGTTTACATGGCAATAGGATAATTCATAAATGGGTGTTATTATTATGTAGGTGGATTTCTGGTATGGTCATCAGTGGAGGAGGCCATGGATAATTCAAACATGTCTAATGATGTAATTGGGGAACATAAGATTATTTATTGTCAATCAAGTTTTAGCTCTAGCAATACTCCATGCAGCTGAATAATTTTCAAAGGATGGAAAACCAAGGCATACAGAATCAGCTCCTAAATGTACGTACTAAATTGCAATGACAAAGGCCAAATGTCAAGTTAACCTAAAAACATTTTGCTGCCTAGCAGTTAAACAAAATGCCGTTCTTCACTGCTTCACAGCAGCGCATGCAGTCAGGAAAGGCTCTTACTCCTAGGCCTCCCAGTGATGGCTGAAGATAGGAGACATTCTGGTGGGTCTTCATTAATGGGGCTGGGTAATAATATTTCCGCGAGGAAGGGCTGGGGAGGAGGGGGGTGGTCCTCTGTGGAAGGCTTCTTAGCAAAGAGATAGCTGGCCGGGCTGCTTGTCCTTCTATCTAAGGTTAAGAAATGGTCTTCAGATGGCCATGGCTCTTCATCATGAGAGTTGATAGTCGGTGCTTCTGGGCATGGGGCGAGGGACTGCAGAGCAGTATGCATGTCCCATTCCGAAGTGGCTTGAGGATGGCTGACTGGGCAGATTCTCCCAGAGGCTAAGGTTAACGATTGGTCTTCTGGTGGTCTTGGGTCTTCATCAAAGGAGTATGTGTACATGGTAGGTGTTTCTAACCATGGTGGGAGTGGAAAATTGAAATGGTTCAATCTCCTCTGAACTACTGCTGAAGATAATTGTTCAGACATATCCTCACAATTTGGGGTAGGAGGAGGTGCTTCAGGGGGGAGGGGCTGAGGAGGAGCTCGAACAGAGCAACCCTCTTCAGACATGTTTGGAGGGCACTCAATCTGATTGTATGTGCTGGGAGCTGTGTCAGAAAAGTGCAGGTCACGGTTGAGCAGTGGGTCATCAGCAGAACAGTCTTCTTCCTGAGTGATCCCCAGAACACGTACATCCCTATGCCTATTTCTACGTACCCAACCCACCACGAGGCATCCAGCAATGACCAGTAAGGTGATCACGAGGACTAGTCCACCGAGTACTCCTCCAGCGATGATACCAGCGTTATCTGCAAGTTATTCATGGGCAAAGGAAGTATACAAGTATAATATAATATATTCCTTATTCTTATGGTTATTATGATTGCACTATAAAGTTACAACACTGATCATGTATGTAACGCACACCTTGGTGCACACACACCTTTCTTCTCACAGTACCGTCCTGTGTACCCAGTAGGACAATAACATGGAATCTCTAGTCGTAATGGAAGCTCCACACATGTTGCGCCATTCTGACAGGGTGGTGAACAGCCTGAATCTTCCCATGTAGTTACTGTACCTTTAAAAGAACAAATACTCTGAATCAGAAAATGTGGATTAACTGTATTACACATGCACAAGGTTGTGTGTGCACTGGTCTGTGTATACTAACAGTATACACAGACCAGTGCATGGGTATGCATTCATTGAGCCTGAAAGATGACATTCAGTAGACACGAGAGTACACTGCTAGCAGGGTAAGAATAACATCACCGAGAGCAAACTGAAATAGTGCTGTGAGATAGTTGAGTAAAGACAGGTGCAGTCAGTTCTTTCTGAACCATGGCCTGTGATTGTCAATGATAAGTCGAGTGTATAATGTG
The DNA here is from genome assembly GCA_964019415.1 of Ianthella basta. Taxonomy (NCBI): domain Eukaryota; kingdom Metazoa; phylum Porifera; class Demospongiae; order Verongiida; family Ianthellidae; genus Ianthella; species Ianthella basta. The sequence goes on along the minus strand of OZ025868.1, from coordinate 5,947,864 downwards.
TGTCCTGAATTTGTGTGTGCATTACAAGTAGTTAAATTATGGTGGTATCTTAAATTATTCAATATTTATACGCAGAGATGTTGAATTGAGTGAAAGCTGCAGCATTATAGTATATAACTATAGCCACAATGATAGTGACTCACCATTCACTAATGGAGTAAAAGCAGCCAAGCACAGGACGCTGAACAAAAAAGTCAAGCTCACACTCTTAAGCTTCTTAATGGGAGCCATTTCCCGACTCACTCACTACACAGTAGAATGTTTTGTATATGATTGAAAGAATATTATATTATGGTATACAGCCCATGCAGTTTTTATACAATAATAATCTGTGTAGTTTCTATATTATTATTATGCAGCAAAGTCAACCTGTGACGTGACTACAATACAATGCTTGCACTGGCTATGCAGACACCAGAAGTAACCATTCACTATTCTTGGTCACTGAAGAGGTTTATTCTGATATCTTCAAATGGTGAGCAAGAGGAAATATTATACTACTGGCATGGCTGCTGGTTTTCTAACTTGAGAGTGTTTGTCATGTAATGGTAATGGTATAAAAGGATGGACAATAAGATCCCAGGATGCATGTGACGATTACTGCCTTATTTGGAATAGCTGCATGTTGAAATAGCAATAATTATGGAATAGGATATTGAATGCCACTAGTTATGCGTTAATTTGCAAGAATGTTTTGCAACATGTTGCTGTAGGTTTTCCTGTGTAGCTACACTGAGGAAAACACAAAGGAAGCTGCAAGCATAAAGGCCACATGCAACACTGCAGCAGTGAATGTATTGTAATTATGAGTGATGCTTACAAAATTCAAAGATTATAAATTCCAATGAATAATTATTGTCATATTACAAATTTGCCCTTTTTATGATGTTAGGTGGGTAGGCCTAGGAATTGCAGCATTCACTGCAAAGGATCTCGAGGCAAGGGGATAGTTGACTGGGCTGCTTCTCCTCCTAACCAAAGTTAAGTCTTCATGTTGCCATGTGCATTCATCATTGGAGTTGGCAGTAGGTGCTTCTGGCCATAGGGAGAGGTAGTCAGGATGAGTAGGCATACCATCTACAGAGGTGGGTAGAGGATGGCTGACTGGCCAGGGGTTACGTCTCCTCCCAACAAATGTTATAGACGATAACTGTTCAGACATGTCTTCAGTGTTTGGGGGAGGAGGAGGTGCTTCTGAAAAGAGGGGCTGACAAGGAGCTTGAACGAAGCTGCCCTCATCTGATGTGTTTGGAGGGCACTCAATCTGATTGTAGGTGCTGGGAGCTGTGTCGGAAAACTGCTGGTCATGGTTGAGCAGTGGGTCATCAGGAGAACAGTCTTCGTCATCAGTGACCTCCGGAACACGTACATCTCTATGCCTATTAATACGTGTCCAACCCACCACAAGGCATCCGGCACAGACCAGTAAGGTGATCACGAGGACTGTTCCACCGAGCACTCCTCCAATGATGACACCAAAGTTTTCTGTAATCATGAAATACAGGCAAAGGAAGAGAAATATGAAGCATTGTTGCTTAAATGCAGCGTGATTTTATAATGTATAATCCTTTAAACACTTACATACACTGTCAGTTCAGGCAGAGAAAAGCATGTCATTACAACATTATTTCTTGCAATGCAAGTCATGCAGGCACTACACACCTTTGATCATGTGCGCGCGTGCACACACACACACACACACACACACACACACACACACACACACACACACACACACACACACACACACACACCTGCTTTCTCACAATACCGTCCTGTGTACCCAGTAGGACAATAACATGGAATGAGCATCCGTTCTGGAAGCTCCACACACGTTGCTCCATTCTGACAGGGTGGTGAACAGCCTGGTGCTTCACTTGTAGTTTGTGCTTCTATAGTATAGAAATTTTGGGGATCAGATAATCTGCACAAACGTTTGTCATGAACATGCACATTCACGAGCATGTGTACCTTTGTACTGACAATGGCTTCCTGAGGTGCCACTGGGGCAGTCACAGTGAGACTTGGAAGACTGAATATAACATGTTCCACCATTCTCACATCCTGGGTAACAGACTAAATGACAATGTAAGTGAGATAATAGGCAATCTTAGTACATACGTATACATAGGTGCACATCAAATCGCATATACGTGTTTGTAATGTTCCAGTTGATCAAACGCACCTGCAATCTCACACTGTTGACCTGTGTAACCACTTGGGCAATGACACACAGTTGACAAACTACTGGAAAGTGCCTTACATGTTCCTCCATTCTGACAGGGTGGTGTACACACTATGTTTTATACAGGAGGAAATGTATTATGCTACAGTTTCATGGTTTCTTGTCCCAATTGACATTTACGCTCTGCACTCAACCACGTCATTTGGAGCATGCCACATTCTCATGTGTGTGATGCATGAATCTACTGTAATATACTTTGTTCACATGATTGAGTGCAGAGTGCAAATGTCAATTGGGACTAGAAACCATGAAACGACTGTAGTTATTTACTTTCAATTATGTGAAACTAAATATAAGTCTATGAAAGGCATTATGTTCAGCATGCACATGCGAGTACCAATGTGCTGGCAGTAGGTCCCTGTCACGTAATTGGGACAAACACAGTGACCAGAGTTTTCAGAATATCCGTAGCATCTTCCTCCGTTCTGACAAGAAGGGTGACAGCCTGCATGCATGTGAAAGTTTACAATATGACATTATTATTATTATTATAATGGACTCTCATGAATTATTTGCGAAGGTACAGTCATGCATGCAATGTGTGTCAGCTAGGATGTATGGAAAGCTACAAATGTATATACATTATATGACATGCATGCTCATATAGACAAGTGTCAGTTATATAACATGCACATGTCCTGGCTGATCAGAAACATAAAACACAACAATTTATGTGAAATAATGTGCATTGATTGACTAACGAGGAGTATAGCAATTGCTTCCGTAGGTTCCTAAAGGGCAAATACATGTACCATTTGGGCGACATGTGCCACCATTCATGCATTCCCAGTCTGCAAGGCAGTCAGGTAATGTGTCAACAGAACCTATGAAAATAGATGGTACAAGATGGAGTATGAGTGAAGGGGGTTATCCATAAGGCAAGAAGGGAATATTAGGCAAATGGCAAAGAAGAAGACATTCATATGTTACGCCCAAACCTCCAACTCGTATAAAAAGCAAAACTCTAACTGGGGCAAACCTCCAACTCGTATAAAAAGAGATTCGAACTACAAATAAATGTACGTGCCGTATCAAATTGCTAGCGCTGCAATATGTTTATGCAAAGAGTTCGAGGCAACACATGCAAGCACGTACGTGGCAGAATCCTTTTGTTAGACGTTAACTCGAGTGGCCCGGTGTCACAGTTTATTTTACCCCCCGTATAAAGTATCCCCCGGGTAACCGAAGGTTGGTTAAACGACACAGAAATGCTGATAGAAGCTAGTAAAATGCACCCTGCTGCAGGATGAGACTTACCACTACCAGAAAAGACTGTTAGGTGACGATATCTGCGAACCCTGCCCTTCCTTTGCAGTCCTTGCAGAAGACCACATCAATTGCAATCTTGTTAACTGACGACCGCGGTGAGGTTTTTGTCCTTCTACCATGGCTGGGATGCTTGTGTAGTAGAAGTGCTTGAGTAGCAGCCAGGCGTGCAGTTTCGCAAACTGGTGGACATCGATGTGCAGGTACATCGACGCTACAGCCTAAGCATGTGAGGAGCATGAAACAGTCTGAATCTTAGCTACTGCTTGTCAAAGCAGGGTTGATGGATGTCAGAACAACCCCTCGAGGTGAAACACACCAAAAAGAGTTAAGAAATACTCAGAAATTTGAAGTCGGGGGATAAAGTATCCTAGTTTATTTTACCCGGGGGGATACAAAACTGGGGGGATGGAATAAACCGTGACACCGGTCGTGCGGCTATACACACTTGTAGAAATAGAGAGCTCTACGATATACTCCAGTATACCTAGGAAATAGCTAGTGTCTATATATCATCGAAGAGAATCAGCACCTCCTATAGCTGTACACATTCATCGAGCGCGACCGTGACATCGCTCATGAGGCACGATAGCTAAGCGAGAGCTAGTATTATTATTATTGTACTTATACTTGTTATTGTCAGCATCACATCGCAGAACAAAGAATAATGCTGTATTGGGCAGGAGAATGTGAACAGCGATTTCCTTTGATTCTGGTGATTCACGATTGCGTGTCCTGAATTTGGGCTTAGCCTAGTTAACTAGAGATTTTTGAACTGAATGCTGCCACATGCATAGTTGCGATACAGCTAACTCACCATTCACTAGTAAAGACAATGCAGCCAAACACAGGAATCTGAATAAGAAAGTTGGGGCTAGTTTCTTCTTAAAGGCTGCCATTTCCTGACTCACTCGCTACACAACAAAATGCTAGTTATATATGTTACGTATATACGTCGAATTAGTTAACGGTGCAGGGCATTTCCGGTCACTCGTAGGAAATTACGCGCGCAACTAGCAATATTCAGTGCAGTTCGTGCTTTACAGTAAAACTTATTTGTTATCATAATTATAATGTTTATAGCTATAGCTATCATAATATATTACGTATTATCCATTCTGCATGTCATGCATAATATGCATGCTATTCCCTTGTATGCATGAGTGCATGGTCTTATGAGGGCATTATATTATAATCACTATGTTTCTATTCCAAGGCAGTGCACATGTGTGTGCCTTATGTATTATTATTGATTGTTCATTTCCTTCTTTGAAAATATAATTATAGTGCAGTGTGGTAGTTACTGTATCAGGCTCCAGTGCAGCACTGATGACGGCTGCAACATAGCCAAGGTCGACTGCCTCTCTCGCGCCAGCTGTTCCAAAGTTTGTGCGTTTACTGTTATACATTTGCTGTGCTACTTTAGTTAATTTGCTGTAAGCTACAGAACCATACACAAATTATACAAGGCCTAAGTGTTAATCTACATTACTGTTATAATTATGCTACCTATAATTGCCTCTTCCAACTGAGCTACAAATGGAATTAGTTCATGAGAAGGTCCAGGGGGTGCTCATCATCAGTATCCTCCATCAGTGGACTAATTTCATGAGCTGCACCATTGCTTAAATGGGTGTCCTCCTCTTTGAGTTCTTCCTTCCGAATCTCTTCCTCCTCCTCCTCCTCCTCCTCCTCCTCTTCCTCCTCCTCCTCCTCCTCCTCTTCCTCTTCCTCTTCATTGTCTATACTGAGTAGAAGCACACCCTGCAGTAATGTAAATGATATGGAGAACATCCATGGAGATTTGTCTTCTTTGGTCTATGGGCATACCCTTACTGGCAGTGCTGGCTGATCAGTGGAATTTGGCCTGCTCTGTCTACCTTTCCTTCTCCGCTTATTTCTTTTTCTGATCACAATACCAGCGGAGATACACACACATATGCAGAGGCCAACAAGCGGTGCCATTACTGCACCTGCAATCCATCCATAATTTGATCTGCTATTGGTGTCACTCGCAGATTTAGAGCCAGCATCAGGCGAATGAACTGGATGGAGCCAACATACATTTGGACATGTAATTTCAGTGCATGACCAGTATGCTGATAACTTCAGGAAGCCCGACCATAAGCAGACAAACGATACGTGAAACATAGCATTAACAGTTGCCTTTGTTTAATTGCACAAGTCATGCTACTGTAGTACAAATTTTGTATTATTATAATGTGACCTGGAGGCTGAATGCAACATACTGCAGCTGCATGGCCAATGCAACAAAATGTAGTCTGATATGTCTTTATTCCTTTACCTCTGTCCTGACAGTATGATCCTCTGTATCTGGTGAGACAAACACAGTGAGCAGACGAATTCCATTTGGATTCTTTACATGTTCCTCCATTCTGACAGGTAGGATTGCAGGTCACTGAAGGTATGAAGCATACATGAGCACAATCATGTACATTTTAATGGACTAAATAATATTCTTGTGATGTGCATGTAGCTGTTGCTAAGACATACACAATTCATGCATGCATAGGTACCTCTATTCTGGCAGTAGGATCCCGTGTACCCACTGGGACACAGACAGTGAGCAGTGGAGGAAGAAGCGTAATGACATGTTCCTCCATTCACGCAGGATGGAGAGCAGGTGACTGCAAAATAAAAATTATGCGAAATGCATGTTTCATGAAGTAGTAGACTAAATACTGTAGTTTGAAAAAATTCCTGCATAATTATACGTGTTACTATACCATTATCCTGACAGTGAGAACCTGTGTAACCAGTTTGACAGTCACAGTGGGCAGAGAAATTGGAAGCTATACACATTCCACCATTCAGGCAACTTGGGAAACAGACTGAAGCAGAAGACAGTAGGTTAAGAACTTACTAATAATGATATTCTCCAAATGTTGGATATTTACAGTCTGTACAGAGTTCAAGTGCATTCATGCGCATGCATGTACCTCTGTTTTGACAGTGATGGCCCTCATATCCAACAGGACACACACAATGAGCTGTGGTACCATTTACATGGCATATTCCTCCATTCTGACATGATGGGCTACAAGTCACTGTATTAAGTTAAAAGGTGAAATATGAGGAGGTGCAGGTGAACTTATGTATGTAGCATGTGTCTGTGTTCTCACACTAATTACAACCCCAATTAACCTAAGTCTTTCGCAATAATATGCATGTGGCTATTATACCTCTCTTTTGACAGTAGGATCCAGTGTACCCCCTGGGACAGTCACAGTAGGTGTTCAAGGACGACAAATGACATGTACCACCATTTGCACAGGCCGGAGTGCAGGTCACTGCAATGTGCAGATTGGCATGTTTTAGCAACAATATGCTGTATTTGTGTTCCTGGCTGATTTACCTCTGTTTTGACAGTAAGATCCGTTGTACCATTTTGGGCAAACACAGTGGGCAGAGGGAATCTCAGAGTTAATCTGACAGGTTCCTCCATTCAGACAAATTGGATTACAAGTCACTGCAGTGATTTTAATGAGATGCAGTGTTCATTGCATGGACCACTAATAGTACTATGCAGTAGTGTGAGTAGTACCTCTTTTCTGACAGTAGGATCCTGTATACCCAGAGGGGCACTCACAGTAAACATTGGAAGAGTTAGTCCAACAGGTTCCTCCATTCAGACAAATTGGATTACAAGTCACTGCAGTGAATTTATGAGATGCAGTGTTCGTTGCATGGACCACTAATAGTACTATGTAGTAGTGTGGGTAGTACCTCTTTTCTGACAGTAGGATCCTGTATACCCAGAGGGGCACTCACAGTAAACATTGGAAGAGTTAGTCCAACAGGTTCCTCCATTCAGACAAATTGGATTACAAGTCACTGCAGTGAATTTATGAGATGCAGTGTTCGTTGCATGGACCACTAATAGTACTATGTAGTAGTGTGGGTAGTACCTCTTTTCTGACAGTAGGATCCTGTATACCCAGAGGGGCACTCACAGAAAGTATTGGAAGAGTTAGTTCGACAGGTTCCTCCATTCATACAGAAGGGACTACAGGTCATGATCACTGCAGTTACAAGACATGCATGTGCAAAACATGACTTGAATTCACGGACCTTGCTGGTAATGCACAATATATATGACTGTTTGCTACCTTGTTGCTGACAATAACGTCCTGTGTACCCAATGCGGCAGTGACAGCGAGCAAACTCAGTGTCAGAGATAAAGTAGCAGGTTCCTCCATTCTGACAGGTTAGACTACAAGTCGCTGTATTTATGAGACAAGTTGCATCTTGCATTCGTACCGGGATTGTGCTTGTCATGTACAAATGTAACCTGAATTACCTTTTATCTGACAATGGGATCCAGTATATCCACTAGGGCAGTGGCAGTAAGCATAGAATGGCTTTGAGTTAATGTGGCAGGTTCCTCCATTCTGACAAGTTGGATTGCAAGTCACTGCATGTTTGAAGCATATTGCAATTGATTATGCATGCATCTTTCATCCTTGGACCATATATGGCAAACATATAACTGTTCAATGTCATACCCTTTTCCTGGCAATGTGTTCCTCTATACATGCTGGGGCAGTCACAATTGGCATAAGAATTGAATATGTGGCATGTTCCTCCATTCTGACATGCTGGACTACAGGTCACTGCAATTTTGAAGCACTAAACAATCACTGATACTCCATGTCTAAACAAAATATTCATCATTTATTATGTCTCCACCACTCTTACATATGATTATTATATATTATGTATACAGCTGTGCTGTACCTCTGTTCTGACAGTAGGTTCCTGTGTATCCACTGGGACATTCACAGCGACTGACTGGAGTGTATCTAAATGAAGTTTTGCATGTACCTCCATTCAGGCAACCAGGGCTGCAAGGATCTGTGAAATACACATTGTACCGGTATTTTAGGAAACAATTGCTGTGTACATTAATAATAAGCTAGTGTATAAAATTCTTTTAGAATTAAAAGTGATTTAGTAATGGCCAGCAGAATAAGCATAGAATCAAGCAGCAGCAACTCAACACCATGATGAACCACATTTCCGTGATGTTTACTCTGCATTCCTAATTTCCTTGTACAGTTAATCCCAAGTAGCCATTATACCTATTCTCTTCTGGCAGTAAGAACCAGTGTACTCAGTGCGACATTTGCAACGAGGAGAGGAGGAGGTAGCTTCACATGTTCCTCCATTTTGACAGCTTGGAATACAGCTCACTGTAAACATAAGGAACAAATATAGCAAATGCCACATTATATTCATTAATTTTTGCTTTGGTCGCACATTTGCAAAGCTATATATACCTCTGAATTGACAGTAGGATCCCCAATACCCACTGGGACAGTCACAGTAACTTTTGAAAGATGAACCACTGCATATTCCTCCATTCTCACAGGCTGGGGTACATTTCACTGTGAAATATGAAGCATGTGTAGTTAGTAACATGTGTAATATATATTAACCCATTAGCGCTGAAGTTTAAAATTCGCGCCGTGCACCAGGTGCCGAAATTAAAATGGCGACGCACGCGAGCTATTCGGTGTGTCATGGTTTTTAACTTTATTCGGGCCCGAGACGATAGGAAGAAGAGCGCCGTTTTGCCAATGTCAGGCAGAAAGATGGAAGGGTCGTCTCATAAGACTTCAATACTCCTGCTCGCCCTGGTTTAGTCGCTGCGTCGTGTAATAAACTCACCTTCACCCGTTGCGTACTGAGTGCGAACTTTGGCGCTGGAGTGCAGGCTTTGGACGCAAGTAAGGTATGGGACAAGGCAGCTGTTCAAAGCTCCGTTACTGCTATCTATCCTTCGAAAGTGGTGTGTCCTTGCAAGGCTCGTAGCGAAAAATATACGAAGCTTAATGCGCGCTTTCGGTTATGACGCCTACAGGCGTCATCCGGACTTACGCGCAAACTAATAAATGACGCCTACAGGCGTCATTCGGCGCTAATGGGTTAAACAATGATTCATGGAGCACTTCTTGCATGTATTGTCTCGCTTGTGTATATACATGCATACACTACACATGCATACCTCTTTTTTGACAATGAGATCCTGTGTATCCACTGGGACAGTGACAGTGAGCCGTGGATGAAGAAGTGTCATGACATGTTCCTCCATTCAAACAGGGTGGAGTACAAGTTGCTGCATACATTGGACAAAATTAACGGTACTAGGTAGGTGTCATTACATTAAAACACTGAATGTATAATTGAATAACAAAAATTGTATAATTGATGGCACTAGCTAACCAATGTCGTTGCAGGTGGGTCCTGTAAAGCCAGCCGTACAGACACAGCTTCCAGTGTCGTTACATGTACCGCCATTATCACACATGTTATCACATAAGGGGCCTGCATCAGCGAGTAAGGTATGCAAAGTGCAAGTGAGTATCACACACATACAGTAGGAAGGAGTAAGGCTTGGAGGTAGTCTATAGGATTATAGAGTTTGACATTGTAAAGTCAGTGGCATTCACATACATCAGTCACTTATTCAAGTGATTACTTTATGCAAAGTATATATTTATGAGAGAGCCACAGCATACTAGAGAATGAAGACTTCTGGAGTAGATATACCTGGTTGGTGATGACAAAATGGCTGACCCACACAAGAGAAGCGTGTGACTGCTGTAGTGTTTTGTACTTCTCCATAGCATTGGGCAGCCTCTATATCATGGAGTGGATGGAGCAGCAGTGAGTCATTATACTATGTAGGCCATTTTACATTCTCATAATGAAGGCTCATGAATTGTCCATGTATACCTTTTGAGGGACAACGTTGCGGTGTGTCCTACAAAGTGGAATACAATTATATCTATTAAATAACTATTATAAAAGCAATAATGGTGTGATACTCCTCCTGGTATACGTATATACACCACTTCTTATACAATATTATGCATTTAATTGCACTACATATGTCACAGGTTATATTAGACCAGTGGCAAGGAGATGCTGATTTGGAACAAAATGACATACCCAGGAGATGTCTTTGCAGGATGGACAGATCAAGGAGCCAACAACGTGATAGTTGATACTGGAATAGTTGATGTCAAAGACAATCTACAGCAAATTGGTATCATCACTTTAAATTGCCCTTCAAAGTGTATTAATTTTGTGACTGAAATAAATAGAACATCGATCATGATCTTGTCTTGTCAGTCTTACGCTATGCAGCCTACACACATGCCATCAAACTTGCACACTAAATACATCACATCCCACTCACCTCCATTCCTTCACATGGACAGGTGTAGTTGATTCCCAGCACACTGACAACTAAGCCACTTGCAGTGCTGAAGTACTGCAAAACAACGTTGGAGCTTCCTTAATTTAATGTATATTACATATACTAGTAGCTAATGATAGTACTTTTACATGACATGTAATAATTCAATATTTAATGTTGATCCAGTTATGTTTGCTAAATATACACATGCAGTCATTATGGTTTAATGCTAGCCCACACCTTATAGCAGCCACCACCAGTATCAGACATTGCTATCCCATTCACACGCCAGCTCTGTGATGTTCCATGGTTGATACATCGGGAACCAGGACCATACTCTTCAGCAAACTTGTTAAAGCGGTAATCTGAAGTGTGATATGTACCTTATGCAATCAAGGCCAGAATGGCTACAAAGAATTATGGGGAAATTCATGCATGCCAATCATTCTGACGAAGTCAATCATTACTTTGAAATTATTGGTTTTCAGCAACTTACCAGTACTGTAGCTATCATTGTGCAGTGTATTTATAATAGCCCTTTCATTGGGTCATCTCCATTTATGTACTATCCACAACTGTATGTCCTTCAGTTTGATAAAGCATTATGCACTTTATGTTATCGGATCGCCTGTTTGGATACTGCATGGACATTATTGCCGACTGATGATATTCGAATAATCGCTGTTACTTCTATGCGGATGTGTACTGGGGAACAATTCCTTCAGTAAGAACAGTTCTAATGCATTCACTGAGCTATGCAAATAACCAACAATTATTACTTATTTGCTGACTCCTGCCATGGGCTTTGAACTCACTAGGCTGATTCTTGCTCATTCTGCAACGACCGTCATGGTAGGAATATGAGTGTACATCAGCTAAGAGGGAATCAACTGTTCCACGATCCTGCACATGGCATGACAAAGTGAGCAGAGAGAATTTCCCTAAGGTATATACAAACAACCTATAAGACATAAAGGGTTAATTCAAGAGCTCTTTCATTGTTACCACATTCATTTTCTGTAATTATGCACAGTGTTTATTGTATATACACTTTCATTATCATTTTACAATAATTTGCATTCCTTGCTACTTACATACAGTGTTCACATGGTCAGTTATGTATTGTACCTATGTGCATATACGTACATAACATTTGTATTCTTCAATTGCATAATTGTGAAAAGACACACACATAACATGACTGAAGTGCACTTACAAGCAATACAGGACAATATGAGAAAAATGGCAGTCCATGGATTGTTGGGTCTCCAAAGTACTGCATAAAGTGGTATGAGGGATTCATGAACAGTTCCATGTTAAGGAAGCATCTAAAACATATTATGCACAGTTATAGTATGTACCTGAAAAGTGCTGTCTACTGGGATTTTGCTTCTGAACAAGGCACAGCGAGCTACACTCTGCCGATCAAAGGTACAGTCCCTTGACTTGTTGACCTTGTCAACATCTACCAGGCAGTAGGGCTGCTTAGTGTGGTGGGAAGAGTCCTTCAGCCAAGTGAGGCAGCTCTCATCGAGGAAGTCACAACCTAGGTCTTGTCCAAAGCGAAGCATTGATGCAGCTGAGTAATTCACTTGGTACCATCTATGAGATATAATCGAAAGTTTGTATGAAATGTATTTAAGCAAGGCAAGTTCAATGGAGATAAGAATGTAAAGTTATCCTGTTCTGCTCGACTAGATATTTTCCTAGATCAGACAGTTCAGACTTCCTATTAGAATTACATAACGTATGACATCGTATTCTATTGAATTGCATGTAATTCTACATTCCCATTGTACAATAAATACAGTGAATGATTGCTCAGTACCCAGTGTCTTCAAAGACAGCCATTGTGAGGCGAGAAAGCACAGTACTCTTGGTAAGCTCAGGAGACATCAGTTCATTCTGCAGAGAAGATGGTTACATTGTTGTCATACACACAGTACATCTTATAGTGGTAAATTACAAAGTCTTCTGTTTGTTTCCATTATCCTGGTGCCCAGAGGCCACTTCACCCTTAATTGCATGCTACCATTACTTTGTTGCCAAACGCCCTGGTGGCAGATGAATGCATGACTGCAAACTTTGGGCTTTGGCAAATGATGCCAAACAAATGAATTGCTCCCATCAGATTCAACATGCCTATCCACTGTTACTGACAGTGCCTCTCCTAACTCCACCTGCTTAGTGTCATGATCACCAGCTACATACACTATATTACTGAAAGTGGTCACATAAATTTGAAGTGCTCCATGCATAAATTTTATCGCACTATGGTCCAAATCAGCTCCTTTGTTTATGCTGGATTTGAATGTTATTCCCTTGCACAACTGGCCCTCGTCATGCAATCTTACATACATGTAGAGTTGGAATACAAATGATTCACCTCAACAACTCTCTTTTCCCAATGTGAAAACCGAGACCTCGGACCTCCTGCAAACTCCAGCTCAAGACCAATTGAAGCTGGACAGCCGTAGTGAGATCTTGTCTCTCTCTACATGCATGCATGTGCAAAGGTAACGAAATTGTATTATTCTCCTATAAAAGGATGCATGTGTCACAGTTTGGAGCACGTTTTGCCTGATCTTATATTATAATGTTGCATATTTGCAAAATGTCTTGTATACAAAATGTAGACAGCCCACATGCAGAACACAAATAGTCACTACATATTGTACCTTAACTGCCTCTGTCACTAAGAAATGTGTCGTCCTTGATTCACGTCCATTGTATGCTTCCCATGATTTACTCTGTATCTTCACAGTGGATGTACTGGCTACAAATAATCTGCACCAAAATGGCATGTGCAAGAAGAATTAATGCATGCCTAGTTGATAGTATGTGGCTGACCTGATATATACAGGGCTGATTGTCTTATATACCCATGAGAGTCTCTAGGTGGCAAATTTGTGGGGGAAGTCCTTGATGTCCGAGGACTGCCGCTAGAGTCTCTCCAGAAAGGAAAGAGTGAGCCACTGAATCCCTGCATGCACGTACAGTTATACATTTGAGTTGAGATGAATGACTATAGGCAATTATACTATATACTATACTTCTAGGAGGCACTGGTCTTACCAGGGTGTGAGTCAGTTCATGCATAGCAAGTGTAATGACTTGGCTATCATCTTCTTCAGATTCCAGAGCCAGTGGACAGAAGTTGATATAGCCAGCAATTGGTCTGCAGGGGATGCAAATTAAACAGGATGGCAAGTAAAACGATCACAACTGAAGATGGGCAATGACTACATGACCATGATGAGTGCATAAATTTACAGACCTATCAAGACTTGGTTCCAGAGCGCAGTGGGATGAGTAGGCCAAGGTGTATTTGTCACAGTAGTCGCTGGAAGTGGAAGAAACGTAGAGTACAAAATCTGCTCCAGGGATACCGGTACCATTAGTTCCAGAACTGTAACAGTTGGTAGTGTCTGAAGAGCACACCCAGCACGCCTGCATGGAGAGAACTTGCCCGTCAATGTGCAATTTATTGAATAAGAAGTAATGATTCATGACAGCAAAATGGAAGTTTTGTGAAGTTCAGAAGAATCTTAACATCAGCAAGCCTATAATTAGCTATGTATGTTTGTACTGTGATCAAGCCCTAGGGCTAGAAAAAAAATCAATAGTAATTTCAACATTATATTTTGTCCTTACTTTTTGGTTTGCACACAACTTAAAGCCATAATGACAGCATTTTGCATACATCACCAATAATTGTGTCCACCTAACACAAGGTGAGCATTATGGAAGAAAGGACAGTTAATGTGAATGGAAAGTGACTTTACTTAGTGCTTGCACTGGGTAACATTTCAGGTCATCCTCTTATTCAGCTCAGCAAGAATTGACATAGTTGTTAGTTATACCTTTAAAATGGGGTTTCCTGAATCTCACCCCAATTTGTGTTATAGTTATTTGACTTTGACAAGATCAAGATGTGGATGCACATTGCCAATTAAGTGGATTTTACATTTTGTTTAATTGCAATTGGCAACTACCAGTCATTTACAAAATTTTATCCAGTGCATTGTATATAGTATAATAGTTGGCTAGGGTGCAATGGTGTTTGTCATGACAGCTATAAAAAAAGTAAAATACACCACAGTAGGCAATTGGACTATTGTTCACTTTGTTCTATGAGAGTCATTTGCATCAGCATGACTTACAGCAAGATGGTCAATTGGCACGCTGACATCTCCACATTTGAATTCGTACTGACAGGAGTATCGGCAAGCAGGATATGGGTTGAACTGGATGTCATGGCTACAGGGCCTGATTACAGAAGGGGAGATAGGAATTCAGACCACCAAACTACAGCAGTAAGCCAATGCATAACAATATAAATGCTTTGTACATTTCATAGTACATTAATTATGAGAGATGAGAAAGCTATTATACATGATAATAATAATAGATTCTCCAATACTTACCTACTGAGAAGGATGTTTGTTGTCATTCGATTAACCCTCAATGCTTTCTGAAAGAATTCAACGGTCTTTGGGACAATTGTTGTCTGCATGCATGAGGCCAGGTTCAGATCAGCAGAAGTATTGCACAGTCATTACTAAAAGGTGTAGAGCATGGTCCTTCTTTTTCCAAACCATGTCTTACAGCTTTAATATAATTCATAAAACTTCTTCTGTGCTTCATCACCATTGCACCCATGCACTCAGTAAGAGCCAATTTTCTGATATGATATTAATATAATATTATTTACTTTGGATGTGTTAATAAGAACATACAGCTTAAATTTGTTTATGGAACAAACATTTGTACAAGAACATTGAACAATGTCACAGCCAAGTTAGAAACTGCACGGTCTATATGTACATGTATAATGAACCTCCACAATGGTTCAGCTAGACCCTACTGATAAAGGACCAGATGCAAGTCAGGCCTGAAGTCACTCCAAGCTATTATACGCTGCCTGCATTTGCATTTATAGAGTGTTGAAAGTATTATGTTGCATGCATATGAATGTATAGTACAGAGTGGGTATCACATGCTGGAGCACTCCCACTTATATTAGCTGGCTTAATCAAAATAGGAATGCAGCTATGCATTATTATACAGGAATTGACAGACGTCCTTGAATCTGCATACGCCTGTACTACGAAACACAGTCATTAACTATAATATTATACGAATATATGATAGTGGCGGCACGCATTACCTTGATCCGAGTGGACTGATAGGTTCGTGAATTCCTGAGGAAATGGATGAACATGAGACTTAGTGTAAACTCCTCAGATCTCCTACCACTTCCGTGTACTACTATGGCACATGGCACACCACAAAAAGCACAGTGAGAAGCATATAAGCTCTGGTGACTCATAAACTTACTTGAGATTGAAATCGTATTCAACATGAATCCTAATTGGCTGGTAGGAGGCAGATCTAACTTCACGGTGTTCATCAGCGGAACCGACGTTGGTCGGTGCCACTGTGGCATAGGATAACTGCAGTTGGAGGATTAGATACTATGATTGCATATACATTCAATCTATACCATGCGGCATACAAGCAAACACTATTCTATTACACATCCATTCAGATTGAACCAGTCGTCTTTAGCGCACCTTTGGCATCTTCAGCTTGTTGTGCTTGCACTTCCACTCTTTGCTTCCTCCGATAGTGAGACTGGTGCACAGCACAAGAGAAAAGAAAAGAAGATACATTGCGCACATTTTGATCACTTCTCCTAGCTAAACTTCATAAATGTATATAAGAGATGACTTCAGTGCTGCCTGGAACAGTTATATCATTAAATATGGTAGTCCTTCTTCCAACTGTAGTGTAGAATTTTCGAGATTTAGCACTCTCCTGTTCTAGCCAGTGCCAAGTCAAAATTCATGCTTTCTGGGGGTAATAAGACTAACTGTTACTTATGTAGGTAATTTGAAGGTCCAACGCTCACTTACACATTAATACAGAAAGATGGGGGTAAGAAACATACATGCAACCATGTGACATATGCAGAAAAACAGAACAATATTGATTTGAATGTAACACAACGTGCTACTCCTGAAACAAAAAGCAATGCAAAACAGGAAATACACCTTTTAAGAGGAAAGGAAAACAATGACAATATTAAAAATTATAGTTTCAGTGTTGTGAAAGGGGAAACAATAAACTCTTAGTTGTTTACCTCCAATTCAGTTATTATTATAGCTATGCATATTTGGAAGGTACCTTGTAAAGAATAAAAATGCCACATAATTGCGTATATTTGTCTCTGTTGCAACAATCATTCTGCAGATTATTGAATTCTCCTAAAGTGCTTGTTTGCTCTGTAACGAATCTGGTGTCTCATGCCCATTCTGTTAGTTTCCATTCCCGCTTTCCTTCTAGGTTTTCATGTATGATGGAACTCAGTCCTGCACTGCTGCCAACTTTCTTGGTACCATCCACATGCATAATGATTGAAGTTTCCCTTGTCCGTTTCTGCAGAACCACAATTGATTATCTTGTTGTGAGTAAATGTAGAAGCAGCCCACAGTCACCCTTCAACAGGCATGCAGTATATACACTACAGTGATGACCCCCAAGAAGTTCACAACAGCTGAGTGCAGCTCTTCCAACGTTAACATTATTGGATTAAATGTGGGGAGGTGATATAAATGGCTGGTCCAAATTTGCAAACTGTGTTGATGCTTTCACAGATATTAACTGGTGTAACTGGTACGGATCAATGCAAATAGCAAATGTGCACATTGATTGGTCACAAATTTAAGCAGCCAACTCATTGGTGAAAAATCACAAATCAGGGCATGTGCACAGCAGGCTTTAGTTGTAGGAAAATGGAGCACTATGAATGAATTTTCTTATTTCACTACTTATTTGCATGCAAACGAGTGCCGTTTTCATGGCATTTCAGAGAAATTCAAATTTCCAGCACAAACAAAATAAAATGAGCATGAATTGTGTACATACACGTACATGCAGCGAAGAGAAAGTGGTTTAACTATTATGGTCACACAATGTAAGTGTCTATACAATATTAATTTTTCCAAACATAGGTCTTAGAATAGATGAAAGAACCATGCCGTAGGCTCTGAATTTCATCCTCATCCAAGTTGAACAGGTTGTTAGCAGATAACCCTGTCTCTTTCACCTGCTCTTGTTCTGTCCTCTCCTTGGTTCCTTGACTTGTGTCAGAATAGCTTGTGACACCATGCTGCTTCAATGGAGTTTTGTGAGCTCTTGATCTTACCATCCCAGCTCCAGCCACAGTACGTATACTGGCTAAATTCTCCTCAGGAAGTAATCTTTCAGCATTAACATTCTGGATGGTTCCAAGCTGATACCGTGGTGTACTATTTGTCTTAAGTCGAATATTGTTGCCGGCATCTGCTTCATCTGCTTCCTGCTTTGATTGTGATGCGTCAGGCGATAATGAGAGAAGGGGCACAAGATTCTCAGGCAGACACTGCTGCATTTTACGACTGTTATATTTTGAGTAGCTGCATGTTGAAATAGGAAACACAATGCAAATGTACTGGGATGCAGCTTTCTGTGTGTACAGTTAGAACAATAACAGTAAAAATTAATGGCAGTTTCAAGTACAAAGGCCGTCATGGCAACTTTATACTTTTGAATGATGTTCAAATGTACTAGAGTGTACGTAAAGCACATATACCAAACAGGAATGAAGAGTGATTGCTACAGGAAGCATATTTTGCAAGTTGCATGGCAAGAGTGGGCTGAGTGGTGGTGATGGTGGTGGTAGTCATACACACACATGGCATGTGCACACACACACACACACACACACACACACACACACACACACACACACACACACACACACACACACACACAAGCCACATTTTATCTGGCACAGATCAAGTGTGGAGTCCTGATACACTGTAAATTGAACAGAGCACCGTTTCTCTATTGACAGCCAGACTAAAGCAATCACTTAACGCCGTGCATGTTCTTCTATTGGGTTATGATATAATATGTCCTGAAATAATAAATATCTGTTAGAGTGCACACTGTTATAATATATGCAGCTCACTAACATCTTCCTTCCTGCTACCAACATCAGGAAGCCCACTGCATACAGGTATGGGAGGACAGTCAGGAGGACAACAAATGCAGAGCCAGCCTGGCCTTGTGGTGCCTCCAGGTAAACTGCTGCCACCAGCACCAGGTTGAGGAGGATGAGGGTCTCAACCACATTACTGGCCTCCTTCTTGTATGGCTTTGCAAAGCAGTGGAAGACAAGGACAGAGAGAGCGATAAGAAACATGAGGACCTGCAGCCAACCATGAAGAAAGGACAAGAAGAATGGTGGGGTACTTGCAAGTCCTGTATAATATGATAACTACTTATTTCACTCACTGATACAAGTGAACTTTCAATGTTGATCCCAGCATAGAAGGGGATTATGAAGAGCAGTCTCCTCCCCACATCCCATCCTGCATACCAGCCCCACCCTTCTCTCATGTCCTTTGTCAACTCATCAGTAAAGTGGTACATGTCAAATACCTGTGATATGTGTGTAAGGTAGGTTGTTGTGGTTAGCACACTGCGCACACACATTGCAACCATATATTATACTGCAATGATGATGGTAGTAGAGGACATCATGTACAGTTGCATGTACAGTCAGAGTGCCACAAGCCTTTATCATGGTTCACTCACCTTCCACCTCTTTATGGTCAGTACACACAGAACAAACGGAGCAGGAATGACAAAGAGTACTATCACTGCAATGCCAATGACGAAGAACGGGAGAAAGTTGGCAGCAGTGCAGGACTGAGTTCCATCATACATGAAAACCTAGAAGGAAAGCAGGAATGGAAACTAACAGAATGTGCACGAGACACCAGATTCGTTACAGAGCAAACAAGCACTTTAGGAGAATACAATAATCTGATGAATGATTTTAACATGTAATTGATGCTAAGTCTGACATTGCAGAAATGCACTTTCTCATTATGGACAGCAATGGTGATAGCTAATGTATTGACTCACAAATCCCTGCACTGATGTCCGGCAGCTGACTGTTACAAAACCAGTGTCTGCTATGTACTTGTATATGAATAGTCCCAGGAGAGAGAGGCCGTGTGTGACACCTCTGGAGCTGACAGCACTAACATACTTAGCACTAGGCAGGGGATGAGAATCATCTTAATACAGGGAACGTAGTGAAGTAGAAACAAACTACTTTAGAAAGGAAAATCTTCCAAAGTTAACAGAAATAGTATGAATGTAGAAATCTATTTTAACAGACATGCATGATTGACTGTGCATAACACATAATGCACTACTATGGTACATCTGGCATATAAATAATTATAGTCCTATAAAATTGAAATACTGATCAGTGATGCAGCACACACGTATATGACACTCACATTATGGCGTATACAACAAGAGTAGTCAGTGCCAGTATTGGAGAGATGTAGCCCAAGAGTGCCACTCCGTGGGTGGGTAGGGAGGTTGACACACACAAGGGGAGGGGGACGGAGAAGGTGAGCAAGTTGAGGAAGTAGCGCAACCTCTGCACATGTGCCAATGAGACAAGATGCATGCACAGTGGGTGAGAGGGGTGACAGGTGGTGTAGAGTGTGGAGGGAATTCAAAAGGGGAGTCTTGATCTACATATTAATCTTCATCCCCGCAATAGTACCTTACTTCGACATAGCACGTACACTCCAAGTATTTTGAATACATTAATAAAGCCTACAATTAATGTGGCTTAATAAATGAAGGAGACCAACCTTAAAGTCAGTGTTGCAGATGTTACTGTAGGGACCGAATACCAAGCCAATAACCTTCAGAAAGCATGCAAGAAAGTCAGTAAAGTAAATTGTAGCATCAATCTGTTTGTATGCTCTTCTCCTCCCTCACTTGAGCATAGAAGATGAATCCTCTAAGTTCAGTTGGAAGCTGTACATCCTTGGCTAGAATGAACAGGGAGATGGCTACAACTCCAATACCTTGTACACAGAACGAGGAAGAAAGGGGATGGAGATCATGCTAGCATTGTATTATACAGCAACAGTGACAAAATTTATCATTATATTAGATAGCTATAGTGGACCTTTACATACAGATAATTATACTATTCAATGGTAGCAACTGACGAGGTCCTTTGCCCTGCTCTCTAAGTCACAATCAACTACCTCATGCACTTACACATAATGATGAAGACAGCAATGCCTACTCCACACTGGTCTGAACAAGACCGCAAGTCAAGGCTCACAGCAGTCCCAGCTGGACAGGAACCACACAGAAACCCTGAGTGTATAGAAGTAACATATTGTACTCTTATGCACACATGTAACAACTGACACATTTCAAACAGAAACGAAACATGAATAGAAAAACCTGTATGTATGCTGCTGCAGTTATGGTTGCATGCAACAATTCAATAAACTTATTAGAGGGAGATTGTGCTGTGAAACATTGTGAAGCAGCAAAATCTCGCACTGGCATACAATCATCCAAACATGCACACATGAACATACAGTATACAGACACATACAAACATACATACACCAACACACACACTATGAGAGAGAGGATGACATTTGCAGAAGTGACAGAGTGACAAATGATGACCTTCACCTGTCCTCCCATCAGCACACTGTTGATCAACTTGGTCAAACATGAACAGGCACCCTGGGAGCCGCCCTTTACGAGAGCATCGGAGAAAGGATGGGGGAGCCCCTGAGACAAGATGCGGCTCATTGCTGCCCTCAGGCACCCAGGCATAGCGACCATCCTGGAAGTGATAAACGCATCTTTAAATTATAAGATTTGATCATCATTCTATAGATATGTAATGTATCACAGTTAGAAAATGCATAGCATTGTAATTAATTATTATATGCTAAGTATAAATGGTCATTACTAGAAACAACTACTACTACTACTACTACTATAATACAACTAGTACCAGTCTATAATGCAAACTGAGAGCACACATACAGCTTGTAGAAGGTAGTCATTACCACCAAGTAGTGTGTATCGTGAACTATAAGCATTAGTTATACTAAAAACTCTTAATAATATGTATATCCATAAGATTGTGTCAGTTGTAGTTCTCAACCCACTCTGATATAGATGTATCGGTTGAATCCATCGCAGTGGTGAATGTCAGGGTGACTGCTATTGCACACACAGACGTCCCCTTCCAGAAAGTAGCCAGGATGGCAAGTGGATACATTGAACTCCTGCACAGCTGATGCATCCTTAATATAGAGCATGCATACAAGAGAGATACAGTGATACCACAACATACACAGATACTCATAAGCTGTGTTATGACTAACATAAATGTATGCTCATAGTGTCACTTGCATATGTGGATGTGCACATGCACACATACACACACCCACACCCACACCCACACACGAAAGCACACACACACACACACACACACACACACACACACACACACACACACACACACACACACACACACACACACACACACACACACACACACACATACACACACACACACACACACACACACACACACACACACACACACACACTCACACAAGCAAACTCAACGCATACATTTACTCCATCTCGGTTCCCAGGTCCATTTGATTAAGTGTCTGTGTGCAAGGCTAACATCAGCTCATGCAATAATGTACTGTACAGTATACGTACATGCTCTATTAAGTCTGATATTTCAATAAGATGAAGGTATGTACAATGACTATGAGCCTAATGTAAATACGTACTGTCCTTAGTAGAGTGATCTTCATGTCTGCCTTTGGCCTGTCCACCAGGGAACCAGTTCTATTGTCACGCACCAGGGCCTTTCTGGAAGGCACACGCAGAGTGAGTGTTTGAGACATGTTCCCCGTCACAGCTTGGATCTGTGGATAGAGGACAGTACCTTGGAATATTCACGAGAGAGGTTGAGAGTTGTGCTTGGAGCTACTTTGAACTGAACAATCTTAATGGCTGTTAGCTAATTTTGAACAGCTCTATCACAATCTATACACAGTCTATAAAGATAATTACGTATATACATTTAAAACAGTAACTGTAGTTTTACTGTACTTGAGGCATTGCATGCATGCATACTCATGCATGCATGCATACTCATGCATGCCTGGTTGTATACAGCAATATATACCTACTTTACTATCTTTGAAAATATCCACTTCAATCAGTGTCCCTCTGTTGTTCCCAAAGGCATCTAATGTTTTAAGCTCAGCCACCAGTAGCTCTCCTGGTTGGACTGTGAATTCCTGCAAGATGGAGACCAGGGGGGGGGAACATGGAGTAATAAGTTTCCGTTATTGTTGACATGTGGTATGTATTTCACTTACTATACCACTCCACTAGCTAAGCTTTAAGCCTGCACATCCACTCTCTCTCTGACACACACTCACACCCACCCACCCACCCACCCACCCACACACACACACACACACACACACACACACACACATACAACACACAACACACACAACACACACACACACATCACACACACAATACACACAACACACACTTGTACACACACAACACACACACATGTACACACACATACGCACATGTACACGCACACTACACACAAGTACATATACAAACATAGTGCCAAAATCCAGGAACTACAACTCACAGTAAGCCTGTAATTCACATCAGCATGGACAGCATCAGTAGCCATTGCTTCACTTTGGACTGTTTGCCCAGCAAACTGCCTTGTAGAGGCAAGGTGATTACCACTGAGGAAATGAAAATAGCTGTAAGATTTGAACAGGTGCAATGGCATGCATGTCTTGATCATTCTTTATATGTGTACAGAAACATACAAACATACAAAAACATAAATAGAAACATACAAACATACAAAAACATAAATAGAAACATACAACAAGATTTGTGAGTATAATATGTAAATTTGTGTTAAGAATATGATTTGTTGTTGATGTACATATGTAGCAAAGAAGGGCCAATTTATTGAGATGCTTTGACCTAAAGAGTGTTTGTCACGCAGCATAAAACACGTTAGTGACTGATGAAAACATCTCAGCATCTCACTAACTGTATCCTCCTTTGCTATGTGATAAACCAATTCTTGTTCAACACAGTCATAGTGTAAGCCACTACAACAACATGAGTTCGTGCAATGCATCTACAGTACCAAATAGAACATGCAATGTTGTCTCTCTGTGCATGCAGGCCTTCTAGAACATGTTTCTAATGTCCTATTTACATGCATGCATCAAATAGTCACACTTAAGAGTGAGTAGTGCATCTGTGTGTACATCATGATCAAGTGTGATGAACTACACACACACACACACACAAAGTGTTTCTTCACATGGCAGCACCATTCATAACACATATATACGCCACAATTAACAGTATCATTATATATGCTTACCTGAAAGTGAAAGGTGTTGCTAAGCCTTCAGGAGGTGTGAATATAGTGTATGGAGAGTCACTCCCTGTTATTTCAGAAATGTTTCCTGTGGGTGTGTCCAGCCAGGTGCACCCCCTAAGGGTACTTGCATAGAAGGCTGCCCCTGCAGTGGATGCTGTGTTATTGATGAAACTGATGTTGACATCCTACAAAGAGTGAGCAGAACAATATCTGATTATGAGCAGATACATTCTCGTGCAACAACTTAAATCGCTTCATAATAAAATTATGCCCCAGAGTATAATATTATACAGATTCATGTAGTTTACTTCAAAGCTGCAAAACTGCAAACATACATTGCACATATGTGTGCACATGTGTGCACACACTATTATGCGTGTCACCCTCCGATAACTCAGATCAAGAGCGGCTGCTTATGACAAGATGTGAATTTCCATTTGTCTGAACACTACTATAACAGAGGTGGACTACAAACAACTGCAACCAGTTATATGTGTATATATACAGCTGTTAACACAGGTGCTGCTCACTATACACAGCTAGCATAATAACCTAATGGACGACACTTGCTACCTAATATAAGGACCAAGCATGCATAGACATGCAGTACTGAGCTGGGAGCGCTCATTGACAGTCTGATCATCAGCAGACACACAATCTCGTGTGTAACAAGTTATATCAGTTCATAATAAGAATATGCCCCATAGTAAATACTTATATATGTAGTTTAATTCAATGGTTGTTCAGAAGCAAAACTGCAAACACACAATGCACATAATTATGTATGTACATACATGTGTACACATACTATTATGCTTGTTGGCCTCAAATAACTCAGGAGTGGTTGCTAATGACATGCAAAATGTGAATTTCTATATCTGAACACTACTACTACTGCTACAATAGAGGTGGATTACAAACAACTGCAACCAGCTACTGTATATGTGTATACAGCTGTTAACACAGATGCTGCTCACAATATATACACAGCATATAATAACCTAATGATCGACACTTGCTACCTAATATAATGACAATGTATTGACATGCAATACTGAGCTGGGAGCACTCATTGACAGTATATAACATATATAAACACAATAGACCATATGCAAATTGTTTCATGCCACACTGCACACCTTCCACTGTGACGTAGGGTAGATGATGGTATCTGGGCTGCTGTACTGTACAAAACAGAACCTGTTGTCTCCTTCTGTGTCCGCTATGTTCACATAGTCAGAGAGCTCAAGCGACACAAACATTCCTCCACCAGATTGCAGTGCTTTGTTGTTATGTACTTCCAGGGTGCTCCCAGGAGAGAGCAGAAGCTAGTTACAGTACACAATTGCAAGACATAGAAATATGTGATGATGAAATTTAATTATAGAGTTATGTATTCAAACAAAAAAGTATGGCTACTATTCTGTACCTTCAGGCCATTCTTGTATGTATTCATGCACAGATGTATGGTAATTCATGCAGCATGAATACAAACACTCTTGCACACATGTTGTACACACCTTCTCCATGCAAAAGAATGATGCGTGCACGCACATGACCATACCAAGCTGTAGTCCTCCAGATGAATGCCTCCTCCGTAGTTGGCCGTGTTATTGTGCACTAGAAGGGTCCCATCCACCTTCACAACAGAGCTTGTGGCACTAAGGCCACCTCCTGTGTTGTCATGGAGCTGGTTGGTGCCAGTGAAGTGAAGGGGAAATTGGAAGGCATATACAGCAGCTTCAGGATTGTCTTCCTGTATCCCTTGAACCACAGACCTGTCCACTTGGTTTCCTGAGAAGGTACTGTATATATATATGTGCAAATTATTATATATATGGACAAAAGGGAAGGATGACCTTTCTCATGCATGTGTGCACATAACGAATGTCCTAGAAAGGCAATTGGTCTGGCCAGTAACCTTTAATGCACAAAGTGTCATGCTGGTGTCAGTCTATCACATCAGTGTTTAGATAAGAGATGTGAATTGGTTGCCAACTGTTTTCAGTTTGATTAATGTTCATTCCTACCACTACAGTTGCTGCATAGGACTATACAGCAATTTGTGGGCTACTTTGTAAGAGACACCTAGCTAATCACTTGACAGTACTTTTCACTTCAGGTATGGTACACTACTTTGAGGATTAATTCACAGATTCTATAGTGTACAATACATACCATCTACGTATTAGGTTACCATGCAGGTGATGTGAAATAGTCACATCATGGCTTTCAGTAGAGTCTGATGCTTGTCTGTGAGGGACACAAACTACCATAAAATTATGGTACATTGAACTTCAGACTGAACTGGAGCCCCTAGTATGAGGAGGGGCTCCCACTGTACACAGTATGCCATTACAGCTTCAGGCTAATGTGTGCAACTTATCATTTGAAAACTGCATGTAACTAATGCACAGGTTGAACTCAGAATTAAGCAATGGTCAGTATGTTATGAGAACTTTGTAGTGCACTAGTGCATTATCACTAGACATTATCACACACTTATAAATAAAGTAACGCACTGTGTAGAACAGAGAATATGCATAACTAGCTGCAAAGCTTGTCTTTAGCAAGCCCAGTATGCCCATTCTGTCCGTTCATGCATACATGTGAGTGTTGATGGTAATAAACCATTCCTGTACTCGGGAGACTAGCATATGAAATTTGTCAAAATTATTCTTACCATTCCATCTTCATCTGAAATACAGACAAATGCATAAACTCATACAAAATTGCTAACATCTGTACGAGTGCTGTTGTATAATGTTATGGTCTATACTATAGTAGTATTGTGTAAACGTGTGTGCCTCATTATACAGTGCTTATGAATATTATTCAGAGTTGTACCTTGTGCATGTGCTGATGATGCTATATGATGTAATAATCTAAGATGGCCACATGTGACTTGTAGAGTGAAAGTGAATCCAGACAATCCGTGTCTTCTACAAGTTGCATGTGGTGATGCCAGTGCAGCATACATTATAACGAATTGATAGTTACATGGCAACAACTAAAATGTACTAGACTACTTCCTATGTGCACTCTGAAATAATAACTTCAGGCAAGTACATATAAAATGCATGCAAGAGGCAACTTACCAGTCTTCCAATTCCACGTCATAGGGAAACTGCCCTGAATGATAGAAGGAGAACAGGACCAAGGCAGAGCCTTCCCGAATTGCATGGTTTCCCACAAACGAATTGTTGCGTAACGTAATGTGACCCATTGACTCCTCCTTGTCCGCCTCTCTATTATTTCGAAAGTCGTACAAAACGACAGAAAGTGCCCCTCCACCAATAGCATGATTGTGGCGAAAGTCACAATTTTCGACTGTAAATGTGTTGTCGTCAGTGCTGCTGGACAATTCTATTGCTAGAGCTCCTCCAGAGGTAACTGAAACTGAATTGTTTGCAAAAGTGCAATTTCTAATAGAGAAGGCATTTTTACTTGCATTAATGAGGCTGAATAAAATGGCACCTCCGTTGATTTCAGCAACATTTGATTCAAAGTAGCAGTTGTGGATAGTCACATTTGACAAAGTTACTTTCGGTAATCGCAAGTAAATAGCACCTCCATGACCGGCTGGTTTATTCTGCAATGGCCTAATCACATAGGGCAAGTTATTATGGTTGGCTGAATTGTTCACAAATGTACAGTTATCCACTTCTAGTGAAAAACTCTCCTCAGAGTACATGCTTATCCCACCGTTCGGTATGCCCAATAAGTTCAGTTCATTTAGTGAAGTGGTAATATTGGAATTTGACTGATGATGATTAGGTAGTTCATTGTTGTGGTTGTCAGAGAAGATACAGTTTCTGACTGTTACTCCTTTTGTATTGCGCATCTGAATTGAAACACCCATGAGGTTTCTGCAAATGAAGCAAGACAGTAGAATTAAGAATGAAGTTACAAATGTCGTGCAAGCATCTATATTACATTATTATCATAGATATTGTAGGTTGGAAATACTTTTGTGGAGGACCTGCATTGAAGTGATCTTAAAAGTAAGTATATGCTTCTACATGTATTCAAAAATGTCGATCAGTTTCAAGGAAGAGTGCATTGATCATGATCGCCTTTCTCCCCATGTAATATCTTTAATTATCACTGTACTTACAGAATGCCATCCTTTACCTGAATGTACAGTTAAGTACGTGGAGGCCTTTCACACTTTTAGCAAACAAACCGGAGCCAGATGGACCACAGCGCTCAATGACCAGGTTCGATACTGTGACGTTCCGCGAACACAAGAACGACATATCATCATAATGGCCTGGTTGGGTGTTGGGAAAGGATCGACAGCGAACAACTGCACTGCCTGGCCTAACGGCTGTGACGAGCACATTTGTAGCGTTAGTCACTTGCGTCTCCCCGGATAGGTAGTGAATGCCGTCATACAGGTACACGCAGAGGTTGTCAGGCCCTGTGGAAATGTTGCAGTAGTCATGTTGAGCGCCTTCGATCTCTTCTCCAATCAGCGCAAAGCTGAGGTTCTTGCACGGGTTGTTGCTCGCGTAGCGGCTTGAATTGCCGGTTAGACAGCTCCTGTCGTTGGTGCCATTGTTAGGGGATACGTAACGAACAACATCACACTGTACAGCGTACACGAAGGACAAAGTTGAGAGCAGGCTGAGCAGAGCAAGAAGAGGGTACTTTCGCATGGCCATAATTATGGTGCGCGGCCTTAGAATCGAACTCAACATGCAAGGCAGTAAACAATACGTCACGAGCGCATGACCTTATTGTGGTAACCGGGTATTATACGTATAATAGGAACAATAGAGGAGCTGATATATATACAGACATAACACTTTCAAGCTACCTTTTATGTTATCTTCACTGTTTCAGCTGATGAATACATAATAAAAGTACAAGTGAACCACAGGTGGTTAACCCAAACAATTGTAATGGTTTCAAAATGGACTATATGCTCAGTTTATGCATACATGTACCCCAGTGCTCAGTTCCCTGAGGGAATGAATGAACTGTGGCATATCTCTTAAATAAAATTATCATTCATGCAGGTGGGTTTTCATCAATGGGGCTGGGAAATGATATTTCTGGATGGAATGGCGGGGACAGAGTTGGCATGCCTTCTGTAGAGGAGTTCAAAGTAGGAGGTTGGCTGGCTGGGCTGCATCTCCTCCAAACTAAGGTTAATGGCTGGTCTTCAGGTTGCCAAAGTTGACCTTCATAGGAGATGGTTGTATTGGTTCTGGCTATGGGGGGAGGGATGGGGAGGAGTAGTGTCACTTTCAGAGGTGGTCAGGGGGTAGATGACTTGCCCACATCTTTTCGTAACTAATGTTATTGAGGATAATTATTCAGACATATCCTCACAATTTGGGGTGGGAGGAGGCACTTCAAGGGGGGAGGGGCTGAGGAGGAGGAGCTAGAACAGAGCTGTCCTCTTCGGAGGTGTTTGGAGGGCACTCAATCTGGTTGTATGTGCTGGGAGCTGTGTCAGAAACTGGCTGCTCTGGGTCAAGCAGAGCAACATCAGGAGAATATTATTCTTCATCAATGATCTCAGGAACACGTCCATTCCTACACCTTTTGTTTCTAACCAACTTCACCATAAGGCAACAGGCACAGCAAGATATGATGAACACAATAACAATTCCACCGCAAACACCTCCGAGAATGAAACCTAGATTTTCTGCAAAATATCAAAAGGAATGAGAAAAACACCTAAAAGAATTTTTCTCTCCCATATAAAGTGCAGACTATAGACTCTATAATTTCTTATTATCAATCATTCTATTTTATGCATTCATGCATGCATGACATGTAAAATAACTATATGCACAATATGCAAAACAGGCAGTTAATTCCATGCTTGTTAATTTCAGCACATGCATCAAAAGCACAATTGTATTATGCGGTATGCTCATTGCATACCTTCACAGTAGGTCCCTGAGTACCCAAGAGGACAAGAGCAGAGAGCAATGGTATCAGAATCATAACATGTTCCTCCGTTCTGGCAGTCTACTCCACAGGCTACATGTGAAGCATCGTGCAAATTCAGTAAATGTTATTGGCATGGCATTACAATGCCCTTGTGTGCAAGGAACAAGAAGAAATGGGTTGGTATTTGAAGCCACAACTATAGATAGGGGGGTCCAAATGTTTCATGACAAGCCATCGCATTGGCAGGGTTGATGAATATCGTTAGAGATGAAATTACTGATACTGCAGGCAGCCCTACACGTGAGGACATTCATTCTTGAACATGCAGCATCTTCTGGACGCATACATGTCTCACCTTCATTGTACGTACATATATACGTGTGTTCAATATGTCCTGAATTTCATATGAACTTCATACAAAGCTTACATAATAATAGTACTAATAATTGTACGCAATCATGATCTAGGCCTGTTGTAACAGTATTACTGTTGGATTACAAAACACTGTGTGTGAGTGTCTATGTGTGTGTTTGTTTGTCTATGTCACTGAATGTGGTGCTGGCTCAATTTATAAGGAGATTTCAAAAAGGGATTGTAAGCTACTGGAAGACTAATTGCCAGCAAACAACAATATATAAATGTTATCAATGTAATGTTACTATCTGCTAAACGGAACAGTCATCCAGGTCATCAATCATTGCTCTGCTGTTAGTAGGGCCTGCATGATTCTTCCTATAACTGGCTGGTCCTAATTAGCAAACTGTGTTGATGCATTCACTGGTGTTTATATATGCCTGGTACAGATCGATGAAAGATGCAAATGTCCACATTGATTGGTCACAAAGCAGCCAACTCATTGGCAAAAGCCCACAAATCGTGGCATATATGCACACAAGAGACAGCAGTTATAGGTAAACAAGGCACTATGAATGATTATACTTTTCATTACACTTCATAATTGTGTGCAATAGAATGCCAGTTTCATGTCCTTTCAAAGAACTTCAAATTTCCAGCACAAATGGACTTCCAGTGAGTATCAGAGCTAGCAAGAGTAACAACATTTCAAACTCCATCAAATCTCACTTGTTAACTTACTCTATTTAACGCCACCTGTCATTCACATATGCATGTACTCCGCTGTATCACATTACTTGTATACGCCTGCATGACAATTCTTTGCTCTATATTATAAATCCTTTAATTTACTCCTATTGTTATTAACGCATGGCCTTTTTATTCTTCATATTTATCAATTCTCCCCCCCCCCCCCCCCCCACACCCCTCTTTATTTACTGCTTGTGTCTGTACTGTTCTGTGTGTCTTGTGAAGTAGTCTCATGGCTAAAGGCTTCCCCAGGTGAAATAAGATATCCATACCATACCATACCACACCACACCACACCACACCACACCACACCACACCACACCACACCACACCACACCATACCATACAATACCATACCATACAATACCATACCATACCATACAATACCATACCAAATGAAACAAAATAGGCATAAATTATGGTGTACATGCATGATTATTGCATTGTAACTTCATACTAAACGTGAGTGAATTTATGCTGCAAATGTTCTTGAAAGCCACATGAATCTGATGGTTTTTGTGGCTATGATGATTATGAACTAGTGCAATGTACATGCATGTGTAAAAGTGCAGACAGGCATTCTGAATAATTGGTGGAAGTTGCATAATTATCATGGTCACAAACATAATGTGCATATTTTCAAACTTAGTTCTCAAAATGAATGAAAGAACCATGCCGTAGGCTCTTGATTTCATCCTCAGTCAAATTGAACAGGTTATCAGCAGATAACTCAGCCTCTTTCACCTGCTCTTGTTCTGTCTTCACCTCGGCTCCCCGCCTTGGATCAGAATGGCTTGTGACATCTTGCTGCTTCAATGGAGTTTTGTGAGCATCTGATCTTCCCTTTGCAGCCCCAGCTTCTGTACTGGCTGGACTCGGCTCTGGAAGTAACCCTTCAGCATTGACATTCAGGATGGTTCCAAGCTGATCTGGACGTGTATGAATAGTCTCAAGAGGAATAGCATTGGCAGCCTCTGCTTTCTGCTTTGATTGTGATGTGTTTGACGGTAAAGAGAGAATGGACAACAGCTTCTTAGGCAGACACTGCTGCAGTTTGTCATCGCCATGGCATAATGCATATTTTGAAAAGCTGCATGTTGAAAAGGAAATAGAATGCAAGCTGGTTGCAGCTTCCATGTGTACAGTTAGAGCAACAACAGTGTCAAGCAGAAAGACTGTAATGGCAACAGTATATTATGTTTTTGAATGATGTTCAGATATATTAGAGTGTACATTACCCCAAACAGGAGTGAAGAGGGACTGCTATAGGAAGCATATTTCGCAAGTTGCATGGCAAGAGTGGGCTGAGTGGTGGTGATGGTGGCGGTGGTGGTGGTAGTAGTCATACACCACACCCACACACCCACCCACACAAACACACACACACACACACACACACACACACACACACACACACACACACACACACACACACACACACACACACACACACACACACACACACAATCCACATCTTATCTGGCGGGATTAAGTGTGGAGTCCTAAATCACTAGAACAGAGCACCACTTCTCTAGTGACAGCCAAACTATATAAATTAAGCAATCACTTAACACCGCTGCAAGTTCGCCCATGATAAGATATGTTCGGTAATAATTATTATTTGTTTGAGCACATGCACACTGTTATACAGTACATGTTGCTCACTAATTATTATAACATACATCTTCCTTCCTGCTACCAACATCAGGAAGCCCACTGCATACAGGTATGGGAGGACAGTCAGGAGGACAACAAATGCAGAGCCAGCCTGGCCTTGTGGTGCCTCCAGGTAAACTGCTGCCACCAGCACTAGGTTGAGGAGGATGAGAGTCTCAACCACATTACTGGCCTCCTGCTTGTATGGCTTTGCAAAACAGTGGAAGACAAGGACAGAGAGAGCGATAAGGAACATGAGGACCTGCAGCCAACCATGAAGGAAGGGCAAGAGGAAAGGTGGGGTACTTGCAAGTCCTGTATAATAGGATAACTACTTATTTCACTCACTGATACAAGTGAACTTTCAAAGTTGATCCCAGCATAGAAGGGGATTATGAAGAGCAGTCTCCTCCCCACATCCCATCCTGCATACCAGCCCCTCCCTTCTCTCATGTCCTTTGTCAACTCATCAGTGAAGTGGTACAGGTCAAATACCTGTGATATGTGTGTAAGGTTGTTGTGGTTAGCACACATTGCAACCATATTATACTGCAATGATGATGGTAGTAGAGGATGTCATGTATAGTTGCATGTACAGTCAGAGTCCCACTAAGCTTTTATCATGTGCACTCACCGTCCATCTCTTTACTGTCAGTACACACAGAACAAATGGAGCAGGAATGACAAAGAGTACAATTGCTCCAAAGCCAATGAGATAGAATGGGAGAAAAGTGGCAGCAGTGCAGGACTGAGTTCCATCATACAAGAAAACCTAGAAGGAAAGCAGGAATGGATACTAACAAAATGTGAGACACCTAATTCTTTACAGAGCAAACAAGCACTTCAGAAGAATTCAATAATCTATTATAACGAATGATTTTAACATGTAATTGTTGCTAAGTCTGACATTGCAGAAATGCCCTTTCTCATTATGACAGCAATGGTGATAGCTAATGTATTGACTCACAAATCCCTGTACTGATGGACGGCAGCTGACTGTCACAAAACTAGTGTCTGCTATGTACTTGTATATGAATAGTCCCAGGAGGGAGAGGCCGTGCGTGACACCTCTGGAGCTGACAGCACTAACGTACTTAGCACTGCACATGGGAGGAGTGTATACATAGCGCAGGCATGGGAGGAGAGTCGCCTTTATACAGGGAACATAATGAATTAGGTATATAGCAACAAACTACCTTTGAAAGGAAAATCTTCCAAAATATATCCGAAAATACTATGTATGTAGAAATCTATTTTAACAGACATGCATAATTGACTGTGCATAACACATAATGCACTACTATGGTACATCTGGCATATAAATAATTATAGTCATAAAAAATTGGAAGACTAATCAGTGATGCAGCACACACGTATATGACACTCACATTATGGCGTATACAACAAGAGTAGTCAGTGCTATTATTGGAGAGATGTAGCCCAAGAGTGCCACTCCGTGGGTGGGTAGGGAGGTTGACACACACCAGGGGAGGGGGACGGAGAAGGTGAGCAAGTTGAGGAAGTAGCGCAAACCCTGCATGTGTGCCAGTAGGACAACATTCTTGCACGGTGGGTGAGAGGGTTTACAGACTGGGGTGGTGTATATAAAGAGTGAGGATAGTTTAAAGGGAGTGTCTCTACACATTTCATCCCTGCAATAGTACCTTACTCAGACATAGCACGTACACTCCAAGTACTTGGAATACAGTACATTAATAAGGCCTACAATTAATGTGGCTTAATAAATGAAGGAGACCAACCTTAATGTCAGTGCTGATGATGTTACTGTAGGGACCGAATACCAAGCCAATCACCTGCAGAAAGCATGCATGAAGGTCAGTAAGAAGGTCAGTAAAGTATAGTTTATAAAATTTGTTGCATCAAACTGTTAGTATACTTGTCTCCTCCCTCACTTGAGCATAGAAGATGAATCCTCTAAGTTCAGTTGGAAGCTGTACGTCCTTGGCTAGGATGAACAAGGAGATGGCTACAACTCCAACACCTTGTACACGGAACAAGGAAGATAGGGGAAGGAGATCATGCTAGCATTGTATTATACAGCAACAGTGAAATTTATCATTATATTAGATAGCTATAGTGGACCTTTCCATACAGATGTTATACTATTCGATGGTAGCAACTGACGAGGTCCTTGGCACTGCTCTCTAAGTCACAATCAACTACCTCATGCACTTACACCTAATGATGAAGACAGCAATGCCTACTCCACACTGGTCTGAACAAGACTGCAGGTCAAGGCTCACAGCTGTCCCAGCTGGACAGGAACCACACAGAAACCCTGAGTGTGTAGAAGCAACATATGGTACCCACACACTTGATAAACAGAGGGAGATGGTGCTGTGAAACACTGCGAAGCATCAAAATCTCACACTGGCATGCAAACATGCAATTAATGAACATATACAGACACATACAAATACATAAACATACAACACACACTATGAGAGAGAGGAAGACATTTGCAGAAGTGACAGAGTGACAAATGATGACCTTCACCTGTCCTCCCATCAGCACACTGTTGATCAACTTGGTCAAACATGAACAGGCACCCAGGGAGCCCCCCTCTACGAGAACATCGGAGAAAAGATGGGGGAGCCCCTGAGACAAGATGCAGCTCATTGCTGCCCTCAGGCACCCAGGCATAGCGACCATCCTGGAAGTGATAAAATTAATGCATCTTCAAATTATAAGATTCTATCATTGTGTCATAGATCATAGCTTATAATGTCAGTTAGAATGTGCATAAAGTAGCATTGTAATGAATTATTATATAATAGTACAAACAACTACTACCATTCTATAATGCAAACTGAGAGCACACATACAGTTGTAGAAGGTAGTCATTACCACTAAGTAGTGTGTATCGTGAACTATAAGTTATACTAAATAATTTATTTATAAAAATTCATATGGATCCATAAGATTGTGTCAGTTGTAGTTCTCAACCCACTCTGATATAGATGTATCGGTTGAATCCATCGCAGTGGTGAATGTCAGCGTGACTGCTATGGCACACACAGACGTCCCCTTCCAGAAAGTAGCCAGGATGGCAAGTGGATACATTGAACTCCTGCACGGCTGATGCATCCTTAATATAGAGCATGCATACAAGAGAGATACAGTGATACCACAACATACACAGATACTCATAAGCTGTGTTATGACTAACATAAATGTATGCTCACAGCATCACTTGCATGAGTGGGTGTGCAAACACACTCACACACACACACACACACACACACACACACACACACACACACACACACACACACACACTCACACACACACACACACACACACACACACACACACACACACAAGCAAACACACTTGTTCAATGCAAACATTAACACCAGCTTGGGTCCAAGTGCCATTTAATTAAGTGTGCCACTAAATAGCCACATACAGTCTGTGCACAAAGCTAACATTAACTCTTGCTATATGTACAGTACACAGGCTTCTGAATGAATGTGTTTGCAAATGTGCATAATTATAATATGAAATTACGTACTGTCCTTAGCAGAGTGATTGCCATGTCCGCCTTTGGCCTGTCCCCCAGGGAACCTGTTGCTTGCAGTTGGCTTCTATTACCACCCATCAGGCCCCCAATGGAAGGCACACGCAGAGTGAGTGTCTGAAGCATGTTCCCCGTCACATCTTGGATCTGTGGATAAAGGACGGTACCTTGAAATATTGGAATATTCACAAGAGAGATTGAGAGTTGCACTTGGTGCTTCTTGGAACTGAATGATTTCAATGGCTGCTAAAGAATTTTAGCTATTTCACAATCCAGAATATGCACATTCAATAAATACAGTAATAAATACCTACTTCACTATCTTTGAAAATATCCACTTCAATCACTGTCCCTCTGTGATTCCCAAAGGCATCTAATGTCTTCAGCTCAGCCACCAGTAGCTCTCCTGGTTGGACTGTGAATTCCTTCAAGATGGAGACGGGGGGGGGGGGAACATGGAGTAATAAGTTTCAATTATTGTTGACATGTGGTATGTGTTTCACTTACCACTCCACTAGCTAAGCTCTAAGCCTGCACATCCACTCTCTCTCTGACACACACTCATACACAAACACACACCGCACACACACACCACACATACAGCACATTGTACAACACACATACACACATACACATAAACACATGCAACACACACGCAACACACACACACACACACACAACACACACACACAACACATCACGCACACACACACACACACACACACACACACACACACACACACACACACACACACACACACACACACACACACACACACACACACACACACACACACACACACACACACACACACACACACACCACAACTCACAGTAAGCCTGTAATTCACATCAGCATGGACAGCATCAGTAGCCATTGCCTCACTTTGGACTGTTTGCTCAACAAGCTGCCTTGTAGAGGCAATGTGATTACCACTGTGAAAATGAAAATAGCTGTAAGATTTGAACAGGAACAATGCCATGCGTGTCATTTATACACAGAAACATACAACAACAAGAAGATTTGTGTAGTACGCCTGTGTGTGTATCATTTGTGTTGGACCATGCACTAGGTTTGATTCATAGCACATACACAACAAGATCCTTCTATATGCTAACCTGAAAGTAAAAGGTGTTGCTAAGCTTTCAGGAGGTGTGAATATGGTGAGTGTAGAGTCACTCCCTGTTATTTCAGTGTTGTTTCCTGTGGGTGTGTCCAGCCAGGTGCAGCCCCTAACGGAACTTGCATAGAAGGCTGCCCCTGCAGTGGATGCTGTGTTATTGATGAAGCTGATGCTGACATCCTACCAAGAGTGAGCAGAACAATGTCTGATCATCAGCAGACACACAATCTCCTGTGTAACAAGTTATATCAGTTCATAATAAGAATATGTCCCAGAGTACATACGTATGCATGTAGTTTAATTCAATGGCTGTTCAGAAGCAAAACAGCAAACACACTATGCACATAATTATGTATGTACGTACATGTGTACACATACTATTACGCTTGTTACCCTCCAATAACTCAAGAGTGGTTGCTAATGACATGCAAGATGTGAATTTCCATATGTCTGAACACTGCTATAACAGAGGTGGACTACAAACAACTGCAACCAGTTATATGTGTATATATACAGCTGTTAACATAGGTGCTGCTCACTATACACAACATAATAACCTAATGGTCGACACTTGCTACCTAATATAGGGACCATGCATGTATAGATGTGCAGTACTGAGCTGGATGTGCTAATTGACAGTATAAATAAACACAATAGACCATATATTATGCGCATTGTTTCATGCCACACTGCACACCTTCCACTGTGAAGGAGGGTAGATTATGGTATCTGGGCTGCTGTACTGTACAAAACAGAACCTGTTGTCTTCTTCTGTGTCCGCTATGTTCACATAGTCAGAGAGTTCAGGCGACACAAACATTCCTCCACCAGATTGCAGTGCTTTGTTGTTATGTACTTCCAGAGTGCTCCCAGGTGAGAGCAGAAGCTAGTTTCAGTACACAATTGCAAGACATAGAAATATATGATAATGAAATTAGAGTTATGTACGTAGTGAAACAAAAAATGTATGACTACTATTCTGTACCTCCTGGCCATTCTTGCATATATTCATGCACAGATGTACAGTAATTCATGCAGCATGAATACAAACACTCTTGCACACATGTTGTACACACCTCCTCCATGCAAAAGAATGATGCGTGCATGCGCATGCAGAGACATGACCATACCAAGCTGTGGTCCTCCAGATGAATGCCTCCTCCGTAGTTGGCCGTGTTGTTGTGCACAAGAAGGGTCCCATCCACCTTCACAACAGAGCTTGTGGCACTAAGGCCACCTCCTGTGTTGTCATGGAGCTGGTTGGTGCCAGTGAAGCGAAGGGGAAATTGGAAGGCATATACAGCAGCTTCAGGA
Source organism: Ianthella basta (assembly GCA_964019415.1). Lineage (NCBI taxonomy): Eukaryota > Metazoa > Porifera > Demospongiae > Verongiida > Ianthellidae > Ianthella > Ianthella basta. Next base: position 5,909,113 of record OZ025868.1, on the reverse strand, counting down.
TTGTCTTCCTGTATCCCTTGAACCACAGACCTGTCCACTTGGTTTCCTGAGAAGGTACTGTACATATATATGTGCAAATTATTATATATATGGACAAAAGGGAAGGATGACCTTTCTCATGCATGTGTGCACATAACAAATGTCCTAGAAAGGCAATTGGTCTGGCCAGTAACCTTTAATGCACAAAGTCTAATGCAAGTGTCAGTCTATCACATCTGTGTTAAGATAAGAGATGTGAATTGGTTGCCAACTGTTTTCGGTTTGATTAATGTTCATTCCTACCACTACAGTTGCTGTATAGGACTATACTGCAATTTGTGGGCTATTTTTTAAGAGCCCCTTAGCTAATCACTTCACAGTACATTTCACTTCAGGTATGGTACACTATTTTGAGGATTCACAGATTCTATAGTGTACAATACATACCATCTACGTATTAGGTTACCATGCAGGTGATGTGAAATAGTCACATTGCGGTTTTCAGTAGAGTCTGATGCTTGTCTGTGAGGGACACAAACTACCATAAAATTATGGTACATTGAACTTCAGACTGAACTGGAGCCTCTAGTATGAGTAGGTGCTCCCACTGTACACAGTATGCCATTACAGCTTCGGGCTAATGTGTGCAACTTATCATTTGAAAACAGTCACTGTGTCAGCTAATGCATTTCCTTAATGCACAGGTTGAACTAGGAAGAGGGCCCGCAGCTGTGATAAAGCAAAGGTCAGTACGTTGTGAGAACTCTGCAGTATGTGCACTAATACATTATCTCGCACTTAGAGCTGAAAGTAATGCACCGTGTATAACAGAGAATATACATAGCTAGCTGCGAAGCTCGCCTTAGGCAAGCTCTAAATTTAGCCTCGTATGCCTGTTCTGTCTTCATACCTGCGGATGTTGATGGCAAATCGTTTCCATTTTCAGAACGTCAGCGGACGAAATTGGCCAAAAACCTAATTTACCATTCCCTCCTCAACTGAAATACAGACATTAAATTAATGCAGAAATTCATACACGATTCTGTACAAGAGCTGTTGTATAATGTTATGGTCTATACAAGTTGCATAATTATGGTGATGCCCAGAGCATACATATACTTATAGTGAATTGACAGCTACATGGTACTATAACAGCAAAATGCACTAGTACTAGACTACTTCCTATGCGCACTCTGAAATAATAACTTCAGGCAAGTATGTGATTATAAAATGCATGCATGAGGCAACTTACCAGTCTTCCAACTCCACGTCATAGGGAAACTGCCCTGAATGATAAAAGGAGAACAGGCCCAAGGCGGAGCCTTCCCGAATTGCATGGTTTCCCACAAACGAATTGTTGCGTAACGTAATGTGACCCGTTGACTCCTCCTCCTCCTCCTCTCTATTATTTCGAAAGTCGTACAAAACAACAGAAAGTGCCCCTCCACCAATAGCATGATTGCGACGAAAGTCACAATTTTCAACTGTAAATGTGTTGTCATCAGTGCTGCTGGACAATTCTATTGCTAGAGCTCCTCCAGAGGTAACTGAAACTGAATTGTTTGCAAAAGTGCAATTTCTAATAGAGAAGGCATTTTTACTTGCATTAATGAGGCTGAATAAAATGGCACCTCCGTTGATTTCAGCAACATTTGATTCAAAGTAGCAGTTGTGGATAGTCACATTTGACAAAGTTACTTTCGGTAATCGCAAGTAAATAGCACCTCCATGACCGGCTGGTTTATTCTGCAATGGCCTAATCACATAGGGCAAGTTATTATGGTTGGCTGAATTGTTCACAAATGTACAGTTATCCACTTCTAGCGAAATACTCTCCTCAGAGTACATGCTTATCCCACCGCTCGGTATGCCCAATAAGTTCAGTTCATTTAATGAAGTGGTGACATTGGAATTTGACTCGTGATTAGGTAATTCATTGTTGTGGTTGTTAGAGAAGATACAGTTTCTGACTGTTACTCCTTTTGTATTGCGCATCTGAATTGAAACACCCATGAGGTTCCTGCAAATGAAGCAAGACAGTAGAATTAAGAATGAAGTTACAAATGTTGTGCAAGTATCTATTTTATATTATTATCATAGATATTGTATATAGGTTTGAAATCCTATTGTGGAGGACCTGCACTGAAGGGATCTTAAAAGAAAGTATATGCTTCTACATCTATTCAAAGTGTTGATCAATTTCAATGAAGAGTGCAATGATCATGATCTCCCTCCTCCCCCCCATGTAATATCCTAAATTATCACTGTACTTATACAGAATGCCATCCTTTACCTGAATGTACAGTTAAGTACATGGAGGTCATCCACACTTGCAGCAAACAAACCAGAGCCAGATGGACCACAGCGCTCAAAGACCAGGTTCGATACTGTGACGTTCCGCGAACACGAGAATGACATGTCATCATACTGACCTGGTTGGGTGTTGGGAAAGGATCGACAGCGAACAACTGCACCGCCTGGCCTAACGGCTGTGACGAGCACATTTGTAGTGGTAGTCACTTGCGTCTCCCCAGACAGGTAGTGAATGCCGTTATACAGGTACACGCAGAGATTATCAGGTCCTGTGGTATGGTTGCAGGAGTTGTGTTGTGTGCCTTCGATCTCTTTTCCAATCAGCGCAAAGCTGAGGTTCTTGCACGGGTTGTTGCTCGCGTAGCGCCTTGAATTGCCAGTTAGACAATTCCTGTCGTTGGTGCCATTGTTAGGGGATACGTAACGAACAACATCACACTGTAAAGCGTACACGAAGGACAAAGCTGAGAGCAGGCTGAGCAGAAAAAGAATAGGGTACTTTTGCATGGCCATATGGTGCGCCGCCTTAGAATCGAACTCAACATGCAAGGCAGTAAACAATACGTCATGCACGAGCGCATGACGTTATTGTGGTAACCGGGTATAATAGGAACAATAGAGGAGCTGATATATACAAACATAACAATTTCAAGCTACCTTTTATGTTATCTTCACTGTTTCAGCTAATGAATACATAATAAACGTACAAGTGAACCACAGGTGTGCAACCCAAACAGTTGTAATGGTTTCAAAATGGACTATGCTCAGTTTATGCATACATGTACCCCAGTGCTCAGTTCTCTGAGGGAATGAATGAACTGTGGCATATCTCTTAAATAACATTATCATTCATGCGGGTGGGTTTTCATCAATGGGGTTGGGAAATGTTATATATTTCTGGAAGGAATGGCTGGGGCGGAGTGGGGACGTCTTCTGTAGTGGAGCTCAAAGTAGGAGGTTGGCTGACTGGGCTGCATCTCCTCCAAACTAAGGTTAACGGCTGGTCTTCAGGTTGCCGAGTGTGACCATCATAGAAGATGGTAGTATTGGTTCTGGCTATGGGGGGAGGGACTGGGGAGGAGTAGGCGTGTCACCTTCAGAGGGGACAAGGGGGTAGTTGACTTGCCTTGGCTACATCTTCTTGTAACTAATGCTATCGAAGATAATTGTTCAGACATATCTTCACAATTTGGGGATGGAGGAGGAACTTCAGGGGGTAGGGGATGAGGAGGAGCGCGAACAGAGCTGTCCTCTTCAGTTGTGTTTGGAGGACACTCAATCTGGTTGTTATGTGCTGGGAGCTGTGTCAGAAACTGGCTGCTCTGGGTCAAGCAGAGCAACATCAGGAGAATATTCTTCTTCATTCAATGATCTCAGGAACACGTCCATTCCTACACCTTTTGTTTCTAACCAACTTCACCATAAGGCAACAGGCACAGCAAGATATGATGAACACAATAACAATTCCACCACAAACACCTCCAAGAATGAAACCTAGTTTCTCTGCAAAATATCAAAAGGAATGTGAAAAGCACCTAAAAGTATTTTTCTTTCCTATATAAAGTGCATACTATAGTCTCTATAATTTCTTTATTATCACTCATTCAATTTTATGTAATCATGCATGCATGACATGCAAAATAACTATGCACAATATGCAAAGTGGACAGTTAATTCCATGCTTGTTAATTTCAGCACATGCATCAAAAGCACAATTGTATTATGCAGTATGCTCATTGTAGACCTTCACAGTAGGTCCCTGAGTACCCAAGAGGACAAGAGCAGAGAGCAATGGTATCAGAATCATAACATGTTCCTCCATTCTGGCTGGCTACTCCACAGGCTACATGTGAAGCATCGTGCAAATTCAGTAAATGTTATTGGCATGACATTACAATGCCCTTGTGTGCAAGGAACAAAAAGAAATGGGTTGGTATTTGAAGCCACAACTATAGATAGGGGGGTCCAAATGTTTCATGACAAGCCATCGCATTGGCAGGGTTGATGAATATCGTTAGAGATGAAATTACTAATACTGCAGGCAGCCCTACACATTTCATACAGCACTCAAAGGTGAGGACATTCATTCTTGAACATGCAGCATCTTCTGGACGCATACATGTCTCACCTTCATTGTATGTACATATATACGTGTGTTCAATATGTCCTGAATTTCATGCAAAGCTTACATTATAATAGTATGAATAATTGTACGCAATCATGATACATGATACCACTTATCTAGGCCTGTTGTAACAGTATTACTGTTGAATTATGAAACACCGTGTGTGAGTGTCTATGTGTGTGTTTGTGTGTCTATGTCACTGAATTTGGTGCTGGCTCAATTTATAAGGAGATTTCAAAAAGGGATTGTAAGCTACTGGAAGACTAATTGCCAGCAAACAACAATATATAAATGTTATCAGTGTAATGTTACTATCTGCTAAACGGAACAGTCATCCAGGTCATCAATCATTGCTCTGCTGTTAGTAGGGCCTGCATGATTCTTCCCATGCTCACCACTTTGAGAGCAAAGGTATTCAGCTCGGTCTTCATCAGTGGGGCTGGGAAATGATATCTCCGGGAGGAAGGACTGGAGAGGAGTGGGCTGGTCCTCTGCAGAGATGCTCAAGGCAATGGAATGGCTGACTGGGCTGTTTCTCCTATTAGTAACTATGGTTAACATTTGGTTTTCAGGTGGTTGTGGCTCTTCATCATGGGGGTTGGTAGCCGGTGTTTCCGGCAATAAGGGGAGAGACTGAGGAGGAGTAGTAGTGCTATTTTCAGAGGTGGGCAGGGGATAGCTGACTGGCCATGGGTTAGATCTCCTCCTGACTATTGTTACTGAAGACAATTGTTCAGACATGTCTTCACAATTTGGGGTAGGAGGAGGTACTTCAGGGGGTGGGGGATGAGGAGGAATTTGTACAGCGGTGCCCTCTTCAGATGTGTTTGGAGGGCACTCAATCTGGTTGAATGTGCTGGGAGCTGTGTCAGAAAACTGCTGGTCACGGACAAGCACAACAACATCAGAACAGTCTTCCTCATCCATGCCCTCACGAACACATCCATTCCTACGCCTTTTGTTTCTGGCCCATCTTACCACAAAGCAGCAGGTACACGCAAGTAAGATGGCCACAAGGACAACTCCACCTAGCACACCTCCAACAGTGGCGCCAACGTTATCTGTAAGTAAAATATTGGCAACAGAATGAGAAGTTTCCAGCATGCAATTCTACCAATTGATGCTAATAATTCCTACTGACTCACTTGATATAATATTTATAGAACTCGGGTATATTAGATGTATAATAAATTCAGGGTGAAATCTCATTGCCTGATATGTACAGCTCTTGGCTTCACCTTAATTGGACCTCACCCCTCATATGCATGCCATAAGCCTCAAAGGGACTCCTAGCCAACTTTAAGTGATTGATACATATCTATCGCAGTGCTGATATGCCTTGTATCTGTAACTTTCATTGCTGGATGAGTATAAACTTATGGTGAATTCTATATAAATAATTTGTGTTCTACTGTACATATGCTAGGCAGAGTGAAGGCAGTTGATTATATTCCTGTTTAATTTACTTACAACACACTTACAACACAGTCAGTGTGTGGATTATTGTAGATTATGATTGTACTTATTAAGCATGTAATGCACACCTTGCTGCACACCCACCTGCTTTCTCACAATACCGTCCTGTGTACCCTGTAGGACAATAACATGGAATCTCTAGTCGTAGTGGAAGCTCCACACATGTTCCTCCATTCTGGCAAGGCGGTGAACAGCCTGATGATTCAAATGTAGCCAGCGCACCTATAAATTAAACAAATTCTCAGAATCAGGTAATCTGCATAATGTACAAACAATATAATGCACATAGCTACATGAGTACATTATTATGTATACCTGTGAATTGGCAATAGCTTCCTGAAGTGCCACCGGGACAGACACAGTGAGGAGAGGAAGATGTGCCATTGCATGTGCCTCCATTCTCACATGCTGGAAAACAAACTGAATGCATGTGTGAAGTAAAGGATCATATTGTAATCTTTTGCACACATATTAAATCATGTGCTTTAATATAGCGTTCCAGTGGACACATACCTGCTATCTCACAATGGCTTCCTCTGTACCCACTAGGGCATTTACATGGAGTGGTTTCATAGAACTCCCGACATGTTCCTCCATTCTGACAGGGTGGTGTACACACTACAGGTGGAAATGCAGAATGGAGAATATACACCTATACTAAAATTCTCTAAATTGTATGTATATATATATATATATATATATATACATCAGTTCCATGATACTGTAGAGCCTCATGTTTGCGTTGATTATTCCACTAGTAACTGATTCTTGAGTGGGACACTATTGCACGTTAATGATTAATCATATGCAGGCCGGACGTGATAAAATTAATGCATCTTCAAATTATAAGATTCTATCATTGTGTCATAGATCATAGCTTATAATGTCAGTTAGAATGTGCATAAAGTAGCATTGTAATGAATTATTATATAATAGTACAAACAACTACTACCATTCTATAATGCAAACTGAGAGCACACATACAGTTGTAGAAGGTAGTCATTACCACTAAGTAGTGTGTATCGTGAACTATAAGTTATACTAAATAATTTATTTATAAAAATTCATATGGATCCATAAGATTGTGTCAGTTGTAGTTCTCAACCCACTCTGATATAGATGTATCGGTTGAATCCATCGCAGTGGTGAATGTCAGCGTGACTGCTATGGCACACACAGACGTCCCCTTCCAGAAAGTAGCCAGGATGGCAAGTGGATACATTGAACTCCTGCACGGCTGATGCATCCTTAATATAGAGCATGCATACAAGAGAGATACAGTGATACCACAACATACACAGATACTCATAAGCTGTGTTATGACTAACATAAATGTATGCTCACAGCATCACTTGCATGAGTGGGTGTGCAAACACACTCACACACACACACACACACACACACACACACACACACACACACACACACACACACACACTCACACACACACACACACACACACACACACACACACACACACAAGCAAACACACTTGTTCAATGCAAACATTAACACCAGCTTGGGTCCAAGTGCCATTTAATTAAGTGTGCCACTAAATAGCCACATACAGTCTGTGCACAAAGCTAACATTAACTCTTGCTATATGTACAGTACACAGGCTTCTGAATGAATGTGTTTGCAAATGTGCATAATTATAATATGAAATTACGTACTGTCCTTAGCAGAGTGATTGCCATGTCCGCCTTTGGCCTGTCCCCCAGGGAACCTGTTGCTTGCAGTTGGCTTCTATTACCACCCATCAGGCCCCCAATGGAAGGCACACGCAGAGTGAGTGTCTGAAGCATGTTCCCCGTCACATCTTGGATCTGTGGATAAAGGACGGTACCTTGAAATATTGGAATATTCACAAGAGAGATTGAGAGTTGCACTTGGTGCTTCTTGGAACTGAATGATTTCAATGGCTGCTAAAGAATTTTAGCTATTTCACAATCCAGAATATGCACATTCAATAAATACAGTAATAAATACCTACTTCACTATCTTTGAAAATATCCACTTCAATCACTGTCCCTCTGTGATTCCCAAAGGCATCTAATGTCTTCAGCTCAGCCACCAGTAGCTCTCCTGGTTGGACTGTGAATTCCTTCAAGATGGAGACGGGGGGGGGGGGAACATGGAGTAATAAGTTTCAATTATTGTTGACATGTGGTATGTGTTTCACTTACCACTCCACTAGCTAAGCTCTAAGCCTGCACATCCACTCTCTCTCTGACACACACTCATACACAAACACACACCGCACACACACACCACACATACAGCACATTGTACAACACACATACACACATACACATAAACACATGCAACACACACGCAACACACACACACACACACACAACACACACACACAACACATCACGCACACACACACACACACACACACACACACACACACACACACACACACACACACACACACACACACACACACACACACACACACACACACACACACACACACACACACACACACACACACACACCACAACTCACAGTAAGCCTGTAATTCACATCAGCATGGACAGCATCAGTAGCCATTGCCTCACTTTGGACTGTTTGCTCAACAAGCTGCCTTGTAGAGGCAATGTGATTACCACTGTGAAAATGAAAATAGCTGTAAGATTTGAACAGGAACAATGCCATGCGTGTCATTTATACACAGAAACATACAACAACAAGAAGATTTGTGTAGTACGCCTGTGTGTGTATCATTTGTGTTGGACCATGCACTAGGTTTGATTCATAGCACATACACAACAAGATCCTTCTATATGCTAACCTGAAAGTAAAAGGTGTTGCTAAGCTTTCAGGAGGTGTGAATATGGTGAGTGTAGAGTCACTCCCTGTTATTTCAGTGTTGTTTCCTGTGGGTGTGTCCAGCCAGGTGCAGCCCCTAACGGAACTTGCATAGAAGGCTGCCCCTGCAGTGGATGCTGTGTTATTGATGAAGCTGATGCTGACATCCTACCAAGAGTGAGCAGAACAATGTCTGATCATCAGCAGACACACAATCTCCTGTGTAACAAGTTATATCAGTTCATAATAAGAATATGTCCCAGAGTACATACGTATGCATGTAGTTTAATTCAATGGCTGTTCAGAAGCAAAACAGCAAACACACTATGCACATAATTATGTATGTACGTACATGTGTACACATACTATTACGCTTGTTACCCTCCAATAACTCAAGAGTGGTTGCTAATGACATGCAAGATGTGAATTTCCATATGTCTGAACACTGCTATAACAGAGGTGGACTACAAACAACTGCAACCAGTTATATGTGTATATATACAGCTGTTAACATAGGTGCTGCTCACTATACACAACATAATAACCTAATGGTCGACACTTGCTACCTAATATAGGGACCATGCATGTATAGATGTGCAGTACTGAGCTGGATGTGCTAATTGACAGTATAAATAAACACAATAGACCATATATTATGCGCATTGTTTCATGCCACACTGCACACCTTCCACTGTGAAGGAGGGTAGATTATGGTATCTGGGCTGCTGTACTGTACAAAACAGAACCTGTTGTCTTCTTCTGTGTCCGCTATGTTCACATAGTCAGAGAGTTCAGGCGACACAAACATTCCTCCACCAGATTGCAGTGCTTTGTTGTTATGTACTTCCAGAGTGCTCCCAGGTGAGAGCAGAAGCTAGTTTCAGTACACAATTGCAAGACATAGAAATATATGATAATGAAATTAGAGTTATGTACGTAGTGAAACAAAAAATGTATGACTACTATTCTGTACCTCCTGGCCATTCTTGCATATATTCATGCACAGATGTACAGTAATTCATGCAGCATGAATACAAACACTCTTGCACACATGTTGTACACACCTCCTCCATGCAAAAGAATGATGCGTGCATGCGCATGCAGAGACATGACCATACCAAGCTGTGGTCCTCCAGATGAATGCCTCCTCCGTAGTTGGCCGTGTTGTTGTGCACAAGAAGGGTCCCATCCACCTTCACAACAGAGCTTGTGGCACTAAGGCCACCTCCTGTGTTGTCATGGAGCTGGTTGGTGCCAGTGAAGCGAAGGGGAAATTGGAAGGCATATACAGCAGCTTCAGGATTGTCTTCCTGTATCCCTTGAACCACAGACCTGTCCACTTGGTTTCCTGAGAAGGTACTGTACATATATATGTGCAAATTATTATATATATGGACAAAAGGGAAGGATGACCTTTCTCATGCATGTGTGCACATAACAAATGTCCTAGAAAGGCAATTGGTCTGGCCAGTAACCTTTAATGCACAAAGTCTAATGCAAGTGTCAGTCTATCACATCTGTGTTAAGATAAGAGATGTGAATTGGTTGCCAACTGTTTTCGGTTTGATTAATGTTCATTCCTACCACTACAGTTGCTGTATAGGACTATACTGCAATTTGTGGGCTATTTTTTAAGAGCCCCTTAGCTAATCACTTCACAGTACATTTCACTTCAGGTATGGTACACTATTTTGAGGATTCACAGATTCTATAGTGTACAATACATACCATCTACGTATTAGGTTACCATGCAGGTGATGTGAAATAGTCACATTGCGGTTTTCAGTAGAGTCTGATGCTTGTCTGTGAGGGACACAAACTACCATAAAATTATGGTACATTGAACTTCAGACTGAACTGGAGCCTCTAGTATGAGTAGGTGCTCCCACTGTACACAGTATGCCATTACAGCTTCGGGCTAATGTGTGCAACTTATCATTTGAAAACAGTCACTGTGTCAGCTAATGCATTTCCTTAATGCACAGGTTGAACTAGGAAGAGGGCCCGCAGCTGTGATAAAGCAAAGGTCAGTACGTTGTGAGAACTCTGCAGTATGTGCACTAATACATTATCTCGCACTTAGAGCTGAAAGTAATGCACCGTGTATAACAGAGAATATACATAGCTAGCTGCGAAGCTCGCCTTAGGCAAGCTCTAAATTTAGCCTCGTATGCCTGTTCTGTCTTCATACCTGCGGATGTTGATGGCAAATCGTTTCCATTTTCAGAACGTCAGCGGACGAAATTGGCCAAAAACCTAATTTACCATTCCCTCCTCAACTGAAATACAGACATTAAATTAATGCAGAAATTCATACACGATTCTGTACAAGAGCTGTTGTATAATGTTATGGTCTATACAAGTTGCATAATTATGGTGATGCCCAGAGCATACATATACTTATAGTGAATTGACAGCTACATGGTACTATAACAGCAAAATGCACTAGTACTAGACTACTTCCTATGCGCACTCTGAAATAATAACTTCAGGCAAGTATGTGATTATAAAATGCATGCATGAGGCAACTTACCAGTCTTCCAACTCCACGTCATAGGGAAACTGCCCTGAATGATAAAAGGAGAACAGGCCCAAGGCGGAGCCTTCCCGAATTGCATGGTTTCCCACAAACGAATTGTTGCGTAACGTAATGTGACCCGTTGACTCCTCCTCCTCCTCCTCTCTATTATTTCGAAAGTCGTACAAAACAACAGAAAGTGCCCCTCCACCAATAGCATGATTGCGACGAAAGTCACAATTTTCAACTGTAAATGTGTTGTCATCAGTGCTGCTGGACAATTCTATTGCTAGAGCTCCTCCAGAGGTAACTGAAACTGAATTGTTTGCAAAAGTGCAATTTCTAATAGAGAAGGCATTTTTACTTGCATTAATGAGGCTGAATAAAATGGCACCTCCGTTGATTTCAGCAACATTTGATTCAAAGTAGCAGTTGTGGATAGTCACATTTGACAAAGTTACTTTCGGTAATCGCAAGTAAATAGCACCTCCATGACCGGCTGGTTTATTCTGCAATGGCCTAATCACATAGGGCAAGTTATTATGGTTGGCTGAATTGTTCACAAATGTACAGTTATCCACTTCTAGCGAAATACTCTCCTCAGAGTACATGCTTATCCCACCGCTCGGTATGCCCAATAAGTTCAGTTCATTTAATGAAGTGGTGACATTGGAATTTGACTCGTGATTAGGTAATTCATTGTTGTGGTTGTTAGAGAAGATACAGTTTCTGACTGTTACTCCTTTTGTATTGCGCATCTGAATTGAAACACCCATGAGGTTCCTGCAAATGAAGCAAGACAGTAGAATTAAGAATGAAGTTACAAATGTTGTGCAAGTATCTATTTTATATTATTATCATAGATATTGTATATAGGTTTGAAATCCTATTGTGGAGGACCTGCACTGAAGGGATCTTAAAAGAAAGTATATGCTTCTACATCTATTCAAAGTGTTGATCAATTTCAATGAAGAGTGCAATGATCATGATCTCCCTCCTCCCCCCCATGTAATATCCTAAATTATCACTGTACTTATACAGAATGCCATCCTTTACCTGAATGTACAGTTAAGTACATGGAGGTCATCCACACTTGCAGCAAACAAACCAGAGCCAGATGGACCACAGCGCTCAAAGACCAGGTTCGATACTGTGACGTTCCGCGAACACGAGAATGACATGTCATCATACTGACCTGGTTGGGTGTTGGGAAAGGATCGACAGCGAACAACTGCACCGCCTGGCCTAACGGCTGTGACGAGCACATTTGTAGTGGTAGTCACTTGCGTCTCCCCAGACAGGTAGTGAATGCCGTTATACAGGTACACGCAGAGATTATCAGGTCCTGTGGTATGGTTGCAGGAGTTGTGTTGTGTGCCTTCGATCTCTTTTCCAATCAGCGCAAAGCTGAGGTTCTTGCACGGGTTGTTGCTCGCGTAGCGCCTTGAATTGCCAGTTAGACAATTCCTGTCGTTGGTGCCATTGTTAGGGGATACGTAACGAACAACATCACACTGTAAAGCGTACACGAAGGACAAAGCTGAGAGCAGGCTGAGCAGAAAAAGAATAGGGTACTTTTGCATGGCCATATGGTGCGCCGCCTTAGAATCGAACTCAACATGCAAGGCAGTAAACAATACGTCATGCACGAGCGCATGACGTTATTGTGGTAACCGGGTATAATAGGAACAATAGAGGAGCTGATATATACAAACATAACAATTTCAAGCTACCTTTTATGTTATCTTCACTGTTTCAGCTAATGAATACATAATAAACGTACAAGTGAACCACAGGTGTGCAACCCAAACAGTTGTAATGGTTTCAAAATGGACTATGCTCAGTTTATGCATACATGTACCCCAGTGCTCAGTTCTCTGAGGGAATGAATGAACTGTGGCATATCTCTTAAATAACATTATCATTCATGCGGGTGGGTTTTCATCAATGGGGTTGGGAAATGTTATATATTTCTGGAAGGAATGGCTGGGGCGGAGTGGGGACGTCTTCTGTAGTGGAGCTCAAAGTAGGAGGTTGGCTGACTGGGCTGCATCTCCTCCAAACTAAGGTTAACGGCTGGTCTTCAGGTTGCCGAGTGTGACCATCATAGAAGATGGTAGTATTGGTTCTGGCTATGGGGGGAGGGACTGGGGAGGAGTAGGCGTGTCACCTTCAGAGGGGACAAGGGGGTAGTTGACTTGCCTTGGCTACATCTTCTTGTAACTAATGCTATCGAAGATAATTGTTCAGACATATCTTCACAATTTGGGGATGGAGGAGGAACTTCAGGGGGTAGGGGATGAGGAGGAGCGCGAACAGAGCTGTCCTCTTCAGTTGTGTTTGGAGGACACTCAATCTGGTTGTTATGTGCTGGGAGCTGTGTCAGAAACTGGCTGCTCTGGGTCAAGCAGAGCAACATCAGGAGAATATTCTTCTTCATTCAATGATCTCAGGAACACGTCCATTCCTACACCTTTTGTTTCTAACCAACTTCACCATAAGGCAACAGGCACAGCAAGATATGATGAACACAATAACAATTCCACCACAAACACCTCCAAGAATGAAACCTAGTTTCTCTGCAAAATATCAAAAGGAATGTGAAAAGCACCTAAAAGTATTTTTCTTTCCTATATAAAGTGCATACTATAGTCTCTATAATTTCTTTATTATCACTCATTCAATTTTATGTAATCATGCATGCATGACATGCAAAATAACTATGCACAATATGCAAAGTGGACAGTTAATTCCATGCTTGTTAATTTCAGCACATGCATCAAAAGCACAATTGTATTATGCAGTATGCTCATTGTAGACCTTCACAGTAGGTCCCTGAGTACCCAAGAGGACAAGAGCAGAGAGCAATGGTATCAGAATCATAACATGTTCCTCCATTCTGGCTGGCTACTCCACAGGCTACATGTGAAGCATCGTGCAAATTCAGTAAATGTTATTGGCATGACATTACAATGCCCTTGTGTGCAAGGAACAAAAAGAAATGGGTTGGTATTTGAAGCCACAACTATAGATAGGGGGGTCCAAATGTTTCATGACAAGCCATCGCATTGGCAGGGTTGATGAATATCGTTAGAGATGAAATTACTAATACTGCAGGCAGCCCTACACATTTCATACAGCACTCAAAGGTGAGGACATTCATTCTTGAACATGCAGCATCTTCTGGACGCATACATGTCTCACCTTCATTGTATGTACATATATACGTGTGTTCAATATGTCCTGAATTTCATGCAAAGCTTACATTATAATAGTATGAATAATTGTACGCAATCATGATACATGATACCACTTATCTAGGCCTGTTGTAACAGTATTACTGTTGAATTATGAAACACCGTGTGTGAGTGTCTATGTGTGTGTTTGTGTGTCTATGTCACTGAATTTGGTGCTGGCTCAATTTATAAGGAGATTTCAAAAAGGGATTGTAAGCTACTGGAAGACTAATTGCCAGCAAACAACAATATATAAATGTTATCAGTGTAATGTTACTATCTGCTAAACGGAACAGTCATCCAGGTCATCAATCATTGCTCTGCTGTTAGTAGGGCCTGCATGATTCTTCCCATGCTCACCACTTTGAGAGCAAAGGTATTCAGCTCGGTCTTCATCAGTGGGGCTGGGAAATGATATCTCCGGGAGGAAGGACTGGAGAGGAGTGGGCTGGTCCTCTGCAGAGATGCTCAAGGCAATGGAATGGCTGACTGGGCTGTTTCTCCTATTAGTAACTATGGTTAACATTTGGTTTTCAGGTGGTTGTGGCTCTTCATCATGGGGGTTGGTAGCCGGTGTTTCCGGCAATAAGGGGAGAGACTGAGGAGGAGTAGTAGTGCTATTTTCAGAGGTGGGCAGGGGATAGCTGACTGGCCATGGGTTAGATCTCCTCCTGACTATTGTTACTGAAGACAATTGTTCAGACATGTCTTCACAATTTGGGGTAGGAGGAGGTACTTCAGGGGGTGGGGGATGAGGAGGAATTTGTACAGCGGTGCCCTCTTCAGATGTGTTTGGAGGGCACTCAATCTGGTTGAATGTGCTGGGAGCTGTGTCAGAAAACTGCTGGTCACGGACAAGCACAACAACATCAGAACAGTCTTCCTCATCCATGCCCTCACGAACACATCCATTCCTACGCCTTTTGTTTCTGGCCCATCTTACCACAAAGCAGCAGGTACACGCAAGTAAGATGGCCACAAGGACAACTCCACCTAGCACACCTCCAACAGTGGCGCCAACGTTATCTGTAAGTAAAATATTGGCAACAGAATGAGAAGTTTCCAGCATGCAATTCTACCAATTGATGCTAATAATTCCTACTGACTCACTTGATATAATATTTATAGAACTCGGGTATATTAGATGTATAATAAATTCAGGGTGAAATCTCATTGCCTGATATGTACAGCTCTTGGCTTCACCTTAATTGGACCTCACCCCTCATATGCATGCCATAAGCCTCAAAGGGACTCCTAGCCAACTTTAAGTGATTGATACATATCTATCGCAGTGCTGATATGCCTTGTATCTGTAACTTTCATTGCTGGATGAGTATAAACTTATGGTGAATTCTATATAAATAATTTGTGTTCTACTGTACATATGCTAGGCAGAGTGAAGGCAGTTGATTATATTCCTGTTTAATTTACTTACAACACACTTACAACACAGTCAGTGTGTGGATTATTGTAGATTATGATTGTACTTATTAAGCATGTAATGCACACCTTGCTGCACACCCACCTGCTTTCTCACAATACCGTCCTGTGTACCCTGTAGGACAATAACATGGAATCTCTAGTCGTAGTGGAAGCTCCACACATGTTCCTCCATTCTGGCAAGGCGGTGAACAGCCTGATGATTCAAATGTAGCCAGCGCACCTATAAATTAAACAAATTCTCAGAATCAGGTAATCTGCATAATGTACAAACAATATAATGCACATAGCTACATGAGTACATTATTATGTATACCTGTGAATTGGCAATAGCTTCCTGAAGTGCCACCGGGACAGACACAGTGAGGAGAGGAAGATGTGCCATTGCATGTGCCTCCATTCTCACATGCTGGAAAACAAACTGAATGCATGTGTGAAGTAAAGGATCATATTGTAATCTTTTGCACACATATTAAATCATGTGCTTTAATATAGCGTTCCAGTGGACACATACCTGCTATCTCACAATGGCTTCCTCTGTACCCACTAGGGCATTTACATGGAGTGGTTTCATAGAACTCCCGACATGTTCCTCCATTCTGACAGGGTGGTGTACACACTACAGGTGGAAATGCAGAATGGAGAATATACACCTATACTAAAATTCTCTAAATTGTATGTATATATATATATATATATATATATACATCAGTTCCATGATACTGTAGAGCCTCATGTTTGCGTTGATTATTCCACTAGTAACTGATTCTTGAGTGGGACACTATTGCACGTTAATGATTAATCATATGCAGGCCGGACGTTTTGACCCAGAAATCTTTGTCAACTGCACTTAGTCCTGTAGACCTCTGGGTCGAAACGTCCTGAATTTGATTTATCATTAACAGTTGTGTCTTGCTCAAGAATCAGTTACCAGTGGTATACAGTCTATGGCTACATAGACACCCAGTGTATGCATTTAGTGGTATACCTGTATACTGACAATAGATTCCTGTTGTAGTATTGGGACAAACACAATGACCAGAGTTTTCAGAATTTCCATAGCATGTTCCTCCATTCTGGCAAGCTGGATCACAGACTGCATGTATGTATGAATGTAGACTGCATTGTGCATTTTGACGCACGGAATTAATCTATAATTGGATCATTAAAATTTGCATGCATGCAACATATACATGCACATTCGTGCATTCCTCTACTCTGATAACATGAAACTGTACATGTGCATGCATTTGTACATGTGTGTGCATCTCTTGCTATATTGATGGAATTATCTATCCACTTGCTCTTCAGCTGGAAAAGAATCTATCCCGTGTGCATGACTGTAAAATATGCTGCACTGATCTAAAAATCAAATTAACTAACTTGGACGAAAACATTTCCTTCCATAGGTTCCCGATGGGCAATTACAAGTTCCATTAGGGCGACATGTGCCACCATTCCAGCATTCCCAGTCAGACTCGCAATCAGAGCCTGTATTAATGTTCCAAGAGGAGCATGTATGGAATTGATCAGAGCTACATAACTATACTTGCTATAATCATATAATTATACATGCATGTGACATGTCAAGGAACCTGACTCACCAATTAAACATAGATACGTATAGATTGACACAGTCTAATCAGCATAATTTAATCAGATTATGTTATTCATGCATGTTGGTTCCAGCGAATTCGAAATTCATGATCTATTTGGTCAGCAACCCTGTGTTTGGACCATTAGCAACTTGCTCCTTTTATCATAAGAAGTACAGAAATAGATACAGAGACAATTATGTATAATAACAATGTTGAGCCATAATAACATGTCGTGCCTGTCTCCTATTCCAATACTGACGATAGTGGAGATGTCAGCTCTGTATTACAAGACAAACTTAAACGTACACTCCAATATCTAGGATAACCTAGAGAATCTATACCCATGAAGGAGAGGAGTACCAGTATAAGTTCCCACTTTCTTGAGTGGGTACGCATACATCAAGTGTTACATAGGTGTGGTTTGCGGACCTTTCTCGTTGGCTCCGTATTAAAATTCAGTGACATCGTTGAAGACTTCACAGCAAAGTGTAACACTACGATATTGTGTCATATCTGAGCGCAACCAGTGACTGTCAGTGACAAGAGTCCTGAAGTAAGGCGTGTGATCAAGATTTACCCAAACATGCAACGATGTTCTGTATGCGCACATAGTCATATTATATGACTCACAGTTAACTAGAGAAAATACAGCCAAAAACAGGAATCCGAACGATAAAGTCAACCTATCCTTGAACCCTGCCATTTCCATAGAGGCTGAGTCGCTCCTTTGTCTGCACGTCAATGTTCACCATCTCTTATAATGAGACAGAACAAGGTAACCCGGTAATTTATACTCTGCACGCGAGGGGTAATTTCATGACAATACCACAAACTTTCCCAAGTCACTCCTGAAGCAGAAAGCAAGCACAACAGGAAATACTTTGAAAGAGAAGGACAACAACAGCATAATAGTTTCAAAGTTGCTAGTGGAAATAATAAACACACAATGTCATGAAGTTGTTTTCCTGGTATGTATATAGCTAGTTATTGACAATGGAGGGAATTATTGAATTCATGCATGGTCACACTGGAAACTTCCAAGGAAAGAAACTCAAAATATACGTGCAATACATTGTATATAGTCCTGCGACATGAGCAGAAACAGTCACCAGTACACCACAATGATCACCCAACAAGTTCACAACAGCTAACTGCGGCTCTTCCAGCGTTAACATAATATAATTGGATAAATTATGGAGAGGTGATATATAAATGGCTGGTCCTAATTAGCAAACTGTGTTGATGCATTCACTGGTGTTTATATATGCCTGGTACAGATCCATGAAAGATGCAAATGTCCACATTGATTGGTCACAAAGCAGCCAACTCATTGGCAAAAGCCCACAAATCGTGGCATATATGCACACAAGAGACAGCAGTTATAGGTAAACAAGGCACTATGAATGATTATACTTTTCATTACACTTCATAATTGTGTGCAATAGAATGCCAGTTTCATGTCCTTTCAAAGAACTTCAAATTTCCAGCACAAATGGACTTCCAGTGAGTATCAGAGCTAGCAAGAGTAACAACATTTCAAACTCCATCAAATCTCACTTGTTAACTTACTCTATTTAACGCCACCTGTCATTCACATATGCATGTACTCCGCTGTATCACATTACTTGTATACGCCTGCATGACAATTCTTTGCTCTATATTATAAATCCTTTAATTTACTCCTATTGTTATTAACGCATGGCCTTTTTATTCTTCATATTTATCAATTCTCCCCCCCCCCCCCCCCCCACACCCCTCTTTATTTACTGCTTGTGTCTGTACTGTTCTGTGTGTCTTGTGAAGTAGTCTCATGGCTAAAGGCTTCCCCAGGTGAAATAAGATATCCATACCATACCATACCACACCACACCACACCACACCACACCACACCACACCACACCACACCACACCACACCATACCATACAATACCATACCATACAATACCATACCATACCATACAATACCATACCAAATGAAACAAAATAGGCATAAATTATGGTGTACATGCATGATTATTGCATTGTAACTTCATACTAAACGTGAGTGAATTTATGCTGCAAATGTTCTTGAAAGCCACATGAATCTGATGGTTTTTGTGGCTATGATGATTATGAACTAGTGCAATGTACATGCATGTGTAAAAGTGCAGACAGGCATTCTGAATAATTGGTGGAAGTTGCATAATTATCATGGTCACAAACATAATGTGCATATTTTCAAACTTAGTTCTCAAAATGAATGAAAGAACCATGCCGTAGGCTCTTGATTTCATCCTCAGTCAAATTGAACAGGTTATCAGCAGATAACTCAGCCTCTTTCACCTGCTCTTGTTCTGTCTTCACCTCGGCTCCCCGCCTTGGATCAGAATGGCTTGTGACATCTTGCTGCTTCAATGGAGTTTTGTGAGCATCTGATCTTCCCTTTGCAGCCCCAGCTTCTGTACTGGCTGGACTCGGCTCTGGAAGTAACCCTTCAGCATTGACATTCAGGATGGTTCCAAGCTGATCTGGACGTGTATGAATAGTCTCAAGAGGAATAGCATTGGCAGCCTCTGCTTTCTGCTTTGATTGTGATGTGTTTGACGGTAAAGAGAGAATGGACAACAGCTTCTTAGGCAGACACTGCTGCAGTTTGTCATCGCCATGGCATAATGCATATTTTGAAAAGCTGCATGTTGAAAAGGAAATAGAATGCAAGCTGGTTGCAGCTTCCATGTGTACAGTTAGAGCAACAACAGTGTCAAGCAGAAAGACTGTAATGGCAACAGTATATTATGTTTTTGAATGATGTTCAGATATATTAGAGTGTACATTACCCCAAACAGGAGTGAAGAGGGACTGCTATAGGAAGCATATTTCGCAAGTTGCATGGCAAGAGTGGGCTGAGTGGTGGTGATGGTGGCGGTGGTGGTGGTAGTAGTCATACACCACACACACACCCACCCACCCACACACCCACACCCACACCCACACACACACACACACACACACACACACACACACACACACGCACACAATTCACATCTTATCTGGCGGGATTAAGTGTGGAGTCCTAAATCACTAGAACAGAGCACCACTTCTCTAGTGACAGCCAAACTATATAAATTAAGCAATCACTTAACACCGCTGCAAGTTCGCCCATGATAAGATATGTTTGGTAATAATTATTATTTGTTTGAGCGCATGCACACTGTTATACAGTACATGTTGCTCACTAATTATTATAACATACATCTTCCTTCCTGCTACCAACATCAGGAAGCCCACTGCATACAGGTATGGGAGGACAGTCAGGAGGACAACAAATGCAGAGCCAGCCTGGCCTTGTGGTGCCTCCAGGTAAACTGCTGCCACCAGCACCAGGTTGAGGAGGATGAGGGTCTCAACCACATTACTGGCCTCCTTCTTGTATGGCTTTGCAAAACAGTGGAAGACAAGGACAGAGAGAGCGATAAGGAACATGAGGACCTGCAGCCAACCATGAAGAAAGGGCAAGAGGAAAGGTGGGGTACTTGCAAGTCCTGTATAATATGATAACTACTTATTTCACTCACTGATACAAGTGAACTTTCAAAGTTGATCCCAGCATAGAAGGGGATTATGAAGAGCAGTCTCCTCCCCACATCCCATCCTGCATACCAGCCCCACCCTTCTCTCATGTCCTTTGTCAACTCATCAGTAAAGTGGTACATGTCAAATACCTGTGATATATATGTAAGGTTGTTGTGGTTAGCACACATTGCAACCATATTATACTGCAATGATGATGGTAGTAGAGGACGTCATGTATAATTGCATGTACAGTCAGAGTGACACTAAGCTTTTATCATGTGCACTCACCGTCCATCTCTTTACTGTCAGTACACACAGAACAAACGGAGCAGGAATGACAAAGAGTGCAATCGCTCCAAAGCCAATGAGATAGAATGGGAGAAAAGTGGCAGCAGTGCAGGACTGAGTTCCATCATACAAGAAAACCTAGAAGGAAAGCAGGAATGGAAAGTAACAAAATGTGAGACACCTAATTCTTTACAGAGCAAACAAGCACTTCAGTGGAATTCAATAATCTATTATGACAAATGATTTTAACATGTAATCGTTGCTAAGTCCGACATTGCAGAAATGCCCTTTCTCATTATGACAGCAATGGTGATAGCTAATGTATTGACTCACAAATCCCTGTACTGATGGACGGCAGCTGACTGTCACAAAACTAGTGTCTGCTATGTACTTGTATATGAATAGTCCCAGGAGGGAGAGGCCGTGTGTGACACCTCTGGAGCTGACAGCACTAACGTACTTAGCACTGCACATGGGAGGAGTGTATACATAGAGCAGGCATGGGAGGAGAGTTGCCTCTATACAGGGAACATAATGAATTAGGTATATAGCAACAAACTACCTTTGAAAAGAAAATCTTCCAAAATATATCAGAAAATACTATGTATGTAAAAATTTATTTTAACAGACATGCATAATTGACTGTGCATAACACATAATGCACTACTATGGTACATCTGGCATATAAATAATTATAGTCATAAAAAATTGGAAGACTGATCAGTGATGCAGCACACATGTATATGACACTCACATTATGGCATATACAATAAGAGTAGTCAGTGCCAGTATTGGAGAGATGTAGCCCAAGAGTGCCACTCCGTGGGTGGGTAGGGAGGTTGACACACACCAGGGGAGGGGAACGGAGAAGGTGAGCAAGTTGAGGAAGTAACGCAAACCCTGCATGTGTGCCAATAGGACAACATGCTTGCACAGTGGGTGAGAGAGTGTACAGACTGGGGTGGTGTATATAAAGAGTGAGGATAGTTTAAAGGGAGTGTCTCTACACATTTCATCCCTGCAATAGTACCTTACTCAGATATAGCATGTACACTCCAAGCACTTTGAATACAGTACATTAATAAGGCCTACAATTAATGTGGCTTAATAAATGAAGGAGACCAACCTTAATGTCAGTGCTGATGATGTTACTGTAGGGACCGAATACCAAGCCAATCACCTGCAGAAAGCATGCATGAAGGTCAGTAAGGTCAGTAAAGTATAGTTTATAAAATTTGTTGCATCAAACTGTTAGTATACTTGTCTCCTCCCTCACTTGAGCATAGAAGATGAATCCTCTAAGTTCAGTTGGAAGCTGTACATCCTTGGCTAGGATGAACAGGGAGATGGCTACAACTCCAATACCTTGTACACGGAACAAGGAAGATAGGGGATGGAGATCATGCTAGCATTGTATTATACAGCAACAGTGAAATTTATCATTATATTAGATAGCTATAGTGGACCTTTCCATACAGATGTTATACTATTCAATGGTAGCAATTAACTGACGAGGTCCTTTGCACTGCTCCCTAAGTCACAATCAACTACCTCATGCACTTACACATAATGATGAAGACAGCAATGCCTACTCCACACTGGTCTGAACAAGACTGCAGGTCAAGGCTCACAGCTGTCCCAGCTGGACAGGAACCACACAGAAACCCTGAGTGTGTAGTAGCAACATATGGTACCCACACACTTAATAAACAGAGGGAGATGGTGCTGTGAAACACTGCGAAGCATCAAAATCTCGCACTGGCATGCAAACATGCAATTAATGAACATATACAGACACTTACAAATACATAAACATACAACACACACTATGAGAGAGAGGAAGACATTTGCAGAAGTGACAGAGTGACAAATGATGACCTTCACCTGTCCTCCCATCAGCACACTGTTGATCAACTTGGTCAAACATGAAGAGGCACCCAGGGAGCCTCCCTCTACGAGAGCATTGGAGAAAAGATGGTGGAGCCCCTGAGACAAGACTTAGCTCATTGCTGCCCTCAGGCACCCAGGCATAGCGACCATCCTGGAAGTGATAAAATTAATGCATCTTTAAATTATAAGATTCTATCATTTATTCATAGATCATAGCTAATATATGTCATTTAGAATGTGCATAGAGTAGCATTGTAATGAATTATTATATATTATGCTAAGCATAAATGCTGTAGTACAAATGACTACTACCATTCTATAATGCAAACTGAGAGCACACATACAGCTTGTAGAAGGTAGTCATTACCTCTAAGTAGTGTGTATCGTGAACTATAAGCATTCGCTATACTAAATAACTTATTTATAAAAAAATCATATGGATCCATAAGGTTCTGTCAGTTGTAGTTTTCTACCCACTCTGATATAGATGTATCGGTTGAATCCATCGCAGTGATGAATGTCAGGGTGACTGCTATGGCACACACAGACGTCTCCTTCCAGCAAGTAGCCAGGATGGCAAGCGGATACATTGAACTCCTGCACGGCTGATGCATCCTTAATATAGAGCATGCATACAAGAGAGATACAGTGATACCACAACATACACAGATACTCATAAGCTGTGTTATGACTAACATAAATGTATGCTCACAGCATCACTTGCATGAGTGGGTGTGCACACACACATGCGCGTGCACACACACACACACACACACACACACACACACACACACACACACACACACACACACACACACACACACACACACATACACATACACACACACATACACACACACACATACACACACACACACACACACACACACACACACACACACACACACACACACACACACACACACACACACACACACACACACACACACACACATTCTCACACACACAAGTAAACACACTTGTTCAATGCAAACATTAACACCAGCTTGGGTACAAGTCCCATTTAATTAAGCGTACCACTAAATAGCCACATACAGTCTGTGCACAAAGCTAACATTAACTCTTGCTATATGTACGTACAGTACACAGGCTTCTGAATGAAT
Source organism: Ianthella basta (assembly GCA_964019415.1). Taxonomy (NCBI): domain Eukaryota; kingdom Metazoa; phylum Porifera; class Demospongiae; order Verongiida; family Ianthellidae; genus Ianthella; species Ianthella basta. Next base: position 5,884,757 of record OZ025868.1, on the reverse strand, counting down.
GTGTTTGCAAATGAATATACGTACTGTCCTTAGCAGAGTGATCGCCATGTCCGCCTTTGGCCTGTTCCCCAGGGAACCAGTTGCTTGCAGTTGGCTTCTATTACCACCCATCAGGCCCCCAATGGAAGGCACACGCAGAGTGAGCGTCTGAAGCATGTTTCCTGTCACATCTTGGATCTGTGGATAGAGGACAGTACCTTGGATTATTGGAATATTCACAAGAGAGATTGAGAGTTGCACTTGGTGCTACTTGGAACTGAATGATTTCAATGGCTGCTAAAGATTTTTAGCTATTTCACAATCCAGAATATGCTCATTCAATAAATACAGTAATAAATACCTACTTCACTATCTTTGAAAATATCCACTTCAATCACTGTCCCTCTGTTGTTTCCAAAGGCATCTAATGTCTCCAGCTCAGCCACCAGTAGCTCTCCAGGTTGGACTGTGAATTCCTTCAAGATGGAGACCGGGGGGGGAGGGGGACATGGAGTAATAAGTTTCAATTATTATTGACATGTGGTATGTGTTTCACTTACCACTCCACTAGCTAAGCTCTAAGCCTGCACATCCACTCTGTCTCTGACACACACTCACACCCACACACACCGCACACACACATACACACATACAACACCCACACACACACACAACACACGCACACACACACACACACACACACACTCACACGCACACACATATACACACTACAACTCACAGTAAGCCTGTAATTCACATCAGCACGGATAGCATCAGTAGCCATTGCCTCACTTTGGACTGTTTGTCCAACAAGCTGCCTTGTAGAGGTAAGGCAATTACCACTGTGGAAATGAAAATAGCTGTAAGCTTTGAACAGGAACAATGCCATGCATGTCTTGATCATTTATATACAGAAACATACAACAACAATATTTGGGAGTATGAAAGTTCGCATTAAGAATGTGATTTATTATTCACGTAGCATGTTTTGACCTTAAGAGTGTTTGTCATGCAGCCATAAATCAGGTTTGCGACTTGTGAAAACTGTCCCTCAACATCTCATTACCATCTCACTAAACTGAGTCCTCCTTTGCTATGTGATTGCTAAACAATAAACCAATTCTTATTCCACAAGGTCGTAGTATGAGACACTACCACAACACAAGTTTGTGCCATCCACAATACTAAATAGAACAATGCATTGTCTCTCTGTCCATGCAGGCCTTCTGGAACATGTTTCTAATGCCCTATTTGCATGCATGCGTGCATGCATCAAATAGGCATTCCTAAGGTATAAGTGTGTAGTACGCCAGTGGGTGTATCATTTGCGTTGAACCATGCACTAGGTGTGATTCATAGCACATACACAACAAGATCCTTATATAATGCTCACCTGAAAGTAAAAGGTGTTGCTAAGCTTTCAGGAGGTGTGAATATGGTGAGCGTAGAGTCACTTCCTGTTATTTCAGTGTTGTTTCCTGTGGGTGTGTCCAGCCAGGTGCAGCCTGTAACGGAATTTGCATAGAAGGCTGCCCCTGCAGTGGATGCTGTGTTATTGATAAAGCTGATGCTGACATCCTACCAAGAGTGAGCAGAACAATGTCTGATCATCAGCAGACACACAATCTCGCGTGTAACAAGTTATATCAGTTCATAATAAGAATATGTTCCATAGTACATACATATACATGTAGTTAAATTCAATGGTTGTTCAGAAGCAAAACAGCAAACACACAATGCACATAATTATGTATGTACGTACATGTGTGCACATACTATTATGCTTGTTGGCCTCAAATAACTCAAGAGTGGTTGCTAATGACATGCAAAATGAGAATCTGAACACTGCTATAACAGAGGTGGATTACAAACAACTGCGACCAGTTATATGTGTATATATACGGCTGTTAACACAGGTGCTGCTCACAATATATACACAGCATGAAAACCTAATGATCGACACTTTCTACCTAATATGATGACAATGTATTGACATGCAATACTGAGCTGGGAGCACTCATTGACAGTATATAACATATATAAACACAATAGACCGTATGCAAATTGTTTCATGCCACACTGCACACCTTCCACTGTGAAGGAGGGTAGATTATGGTATCTGGGCTGCTGTACTGTACATAACAGAACCTGTTGTCTTCTTCCGTGTCCGCTATGTTCACATAGTCAGAGAGTTCAAGCGACACAAACATTCCTCCACCAGATTGCAGTGCTTTGTTGTTATGTATTTCCAGGGTGCTCCCAGGAGAGAGCAGAAGCTAGTTACAGTACACAATTGTAAGACATAGAAATATGTGATAATGAAATTAGAGTTATGTAGTCAAACAAAAAATGTATGACTACTATTCTGTACCTCCAGGCCATTCTTGTATATATTCATGCACAGATTTACGGTAATTCATGCAGCATGAATACAAATACTCTTGCACACATGTTGTACACACCTTCTCCATGCAAAAGAATGATGCGTGCATGCGCATGCAGAAACATGACCATACCACACGCACACACACACACAGCCCTACCAAGCTGTGGTCCTCCAGATGAATCCCTCCTCCGTAGTTGGCTGTGTTGTTGTGCACAAGAAGGGTCCCATCCACCTTCACAACCGAGCTTGTGGCACTAAGGCCACCTCCTGTGTTGTCATGGAGCTGGTTGGTGCCAGTGAAGCGAAGGGGAAATTGGAAGGCATATACAGCAGCTTCAGGATTGTCTTCCTGTATCCCTTGAACCACAGACCTATCCACTTGGTTACCTGAGAAGGTACTGAATATATATGTGCAAATTATTATATATATGTGCACAAAAGGGAAGGATGACCTTTCTCATGCATGTGTCCTAGAAAGGCAATTGGTCTGGCCAGTAGCCTTTAATGCACAAAGTCTAATGCAAATGTCAGTCTATCACATCAGTGTTTAGATAAGAGATGTGAAGTGGTTGCCAACTGTTTTCGGTTTGATTAATGTTCATTCCTACCACTACAGTTGCTGCATAGGACTATACTGCAATTTGTGGGGAACTTTGTAAGAGACACCTAGCTAATCACTTCACAGTACTTTTCACTTCAGGTATGGTACACTACTTTGAGGATTAATTCACAGATTCTATAGTATACAATACATACCATGTATTAGGTTACCATGCAGGTGATGTGAAATAGTCACATCACGTTTTCAGCAGTGCCTGATGCTTGTCTGTGAGGGACACAAACTACCATAAAATTATGGTACATTGAACTTCAGACTGGGCTGGAGCCCCTAGTACGAGGAGGTGCTCCCACTGTACGCAGTATGCCATTACAGCTTCAGGCTAATGTGTGCAACTTATCACTTGAAAACAGTGTCAGCTAATGCATTCCCTTAATGCACAGGTTGAACTAGGAAGAGGGCCTGCAGCCGTAATAAAGCAAAGGTCGGTATGTTGTGAGAACTCTGTATGTGCACTAATACATTATTGTGCACTTAGAATTGAAAGTAATGCACTGTGTATAACAGAGAGTATACATAGCTAGCTGAGAAGCTCGCCTTAGGCAAACTCTAAATTTAGCCTCGTATGCCCGTTCTGTCTTCATACCTGAATGTTGATGGCAAATCGTTCCCATTTTCAGAACGTCAGCGGACGAAATTGGCCAAAAACCTAATTTACCATTTCCTCCTCAACTGAAATACAGACATTAAATTAATGCAGAAATTCATACATGATTCTGTACAAGAGCTGTTGTATAATGTTATGGTCTATACAAGTTGCATAATTATGGTGATCCCCAGAGCATACATATACTTATAGTGAATTGATAGCTACATGGTACTGTAACAGCTAAATGCGCTTGTACCAGAATACTTCTCATGCGCACTCTGAAATAATAACTTCAGGCAAGTACATGATTATAAAATGCATGCAAGAGGCAACTTACCAGTCTTCCAACTCCACGTCATAGGGGAACTGCCCTGAATGATAAAAGGAGAACAGGCCTAAGGCAGAGCCTTCTCGAATTGCATGGTTTCCCACAAACGAATTGTTGCGTAACGTAATGTGACCCGTTGACTCCTCCTCGTCCTCCTCTCGATTACTTCGAAAGTCGTACAAAACAACAGAAAGTGCCCCTCCACCAATAGCATGATTGCAATTGAAGTCACAATTTTCGACTGTAAATGTGTTGTCGTCAGTGCTGCTGGACAACTCTATTGCTAGAGCACCTCCAGAGGTAACTGAAACTGAATTGTTTGCAAAAGTGCAATTTCTAATAGAGAAGGCATTTTTACTTGCATTAATGAGGCTGAATAAAATGGCACCTCCGTTGATTTCAGCAACATTTGAGTCAAAGATGCAATTGCGGATAGTCACATTTGACAAAGTTACTTTCGGTAATCGCAAGTAAATAGCACCTCCATGACCGGCTGGTTTATTCTGCAATGGCCTAATCACATAGGGTAAGTTATTATGGTTGGCTGAATTGTTCACAAATGTACAGTTATCCACTTCTAGCGAAATACTCTCCTCAGAGTACATGCTTATCCCACCACTCGGTATGCCCAATAAGTTCAGTTCATTTAGTGAAGTGGTAACATTGGAATTTGACTGATGATGATTTGGTAGTTCATTGTTGTGGTTGTTAGAGAAGATACAGTTTCTGACTGTTACTCCTTTTGTATTGCGCATCTGAATTGAAACACCCATGAGGTTCCTGCAAATGAAGCGAGACAGTAGAATTAAGAATGAAGTTACAAATGTTGTGCAAGCATCTATTTTATATTATTATCATAGATATTGTATATAGGTTTGAAATCCTTTGTGTAGGACCTGCACTGAAGCAATCTTAAAAGTAAGTATATGCTCCTACATCTATTCAAAATGTCGATCAGTTTCAATACAGTGTGCACTGATCATGATCTCCCCGCCCCATGTATTATCTTCATCACCGTACTTACGGAATGCTAACCTTTACCTGAATGTACAGTTAAGTATGTGGAGGCCTTCCACACTTTCAGCAAACAAACCAGAGCCAGATGGACCACAGCGCTCAATGACCAGGTTCGATACTGTGACGTTCCGCGAACATAAGAACGACATGTCATCATACTGACTTGGTTGGGTGTTGGGAAAGGATCGACAGCGAACAACTGCACCGCCTGGCCTAACGGCTGTGACGAGCACATTTGTAGCGTTAGTCACTTGCGTCTCCCCAGACAGGTAGTGAATGCCGTCATACAGGTACACGCAGAGGTTGTTAGGCCCTGTGGTAATATTGCAGGAGTTGTGTTGTGTGCCTACGATCTCCTCTCCAATTAGCGCAAAGCTTAGGTTCTTGCACGGGTTGTTGCTCGCGTAGCGGCTTGAATTGCCAGTTAGACAACTCATGTTGTTGGTGCCATTGTTAGGGGATACGTAACGAACAACATCACACTGTACAGCGTACACGAAGGACAAAGTTGAGAGCAGGCTGAGCAGAGCAAGAAGAGGGTACTTTCGCATGGTGCGCCGTCTGAGAATCGAACTCAACGTGCACGCCAGGCAGTAATAACAATACATCACGAGGCCTGACATTATATTGTGGTATACAAGGTGATTCCCAAACCTCACGGGCAGCTTCAGTACCCTGTGTATAAATTAATGGAGGGTTATACATGACTATATGAACATTAGAGCAGCTGATAAAAACAGTCATTACACTTTCAAGCTACCTCTTATGTTATCTTTTCTGTTTCAGCTGATAAATGCATAGTAATAAAGTGCACGTGAAGCACAGATGTACAGCCCAAGCAATTGCATAATGCATATGGCTTCAATATGGACTACGCTCAGCGTTTATGCACACGTCTATCCCAGTGCTCAGTTCACTGTATGAGGGAATGTATGAACTGTAGCGTATCTCTTAAATAATATTGTCATCGTCATCCAAGTTGAACAGCACATTCATGCACTCTTCCTATTTCTGCCCTCTTAGCTTGCTGTCTCTTGAGCGCGCTTCCTTGGTGCCGATTGGTCAATAGGCTTTTAGTGCTTTGCTACCTCAATAGAGCTGTATTTGCTATTGCCTGAACCCCTACATCTAGCTGTTTGCATAATTGTACTGGCGTGATCGTCCACTGTGGGGGCAAGTAACTCTCCTTCATAGTGGATCATTCCAGGCTGGTCTGGGCACTTTCCAGCAGCCTCCAGTGGGATTCTATTGGCCAGCTCTGGCTCCTTCCGTGCTTGTGTTAGATTATATAGGTCATTAGCTTCTGAGTATATACACACAGGTACATGGTATCATTATTATAACGCATTCCAATGGCCGTGAGAAAGGAGCATTTTGAGTCAAGTTCGGACGGAGGGAGAGAGATCGAGAGTGGGATACATTTCCCTTTCAGTTCCTCAGGAAAGAACAACCTTGAGGTGTTGTGACAAGGTGCAAGTGTACGCGGGGATTAAGTCAGGTAACTGAATGCTGAGAGTAATAGCACACCCAAGATACTTTTATATGGCACCATCACATATTCTGTATGCATCTGTCTCTCTGGCAATTATGCACACATGTATAGGGGTATGCGCGTAACATATACACTATGCAACACAATAGGCCTACACCATTACTATTCACATGCACTCATCCCATACAAGAACTTCATCCACACAGCTGTAGGACCAATAGAATTGTAGTTGTTAACAGTGGTGAGGGAGTCAGTTAACAGTATATAGAATGAAGCAGTTCATGCGTCATGCAAAGGCATACAGATGACATGCATCACATGCAGTCTAGCTCACAGACATGTACATACTTTGCAACAAACACTGCACTCATGGAACACTCTACTACCTATCAGCTCATTGTATCTAAACAAAAACAACAAGTTTGATTCGTTATAAAATTTAACAAGAGTTATGATGCAATCCAAAATAAGACTATACTTTAGGTGCTGAATTTGCAAACAGTTCAAAGAAATTACATTTCCAAACTGATGCCGATAACGCAAACACATGCACACAATCTTCCACAACCATCATCACTGCTTGCCAGTGCAAACTCCATAGGCAGGGTTGGTCTCCATGGCAACATGATCACTTAAATCAGCAGGTTGGTTGAACCCATCGGTGTCATAGGTGTTCTCCTAATGGACATGGAAAAAGGTGTTTGGGACCATTTAGGAACATTCGCTCGAGTTCGGGCTGGCAACCCTTACTAATCTACAAAGAATGGACCATTTTGAATCATCGACTGAAAATTTGGTTCACAACCACACCTCCTCTTGATAATGGGCATGAGAAAAGGCATTTGGGAACATTTGCAGTCCTTAAGTATGCACAGTTACAATAGTGTAAATGTGGTGCTACTATTTGTACAGGGAAAGCTCTTACCCCACTATACTTCCTCCTTGTGCTCCTCAACTTACTACAGAAGATACACACAATAGACAGTTTAATAATCACACTTCCACTTGGCCAATCAAATTAGCCCACATTAGTTCAGGCAACTTACAGAATGCAAAGGGCCAGGACCACTAGAACCACACCAGCAACAATGAGAACAGCTATTACAGCTGTCCCCACTCCAACTCCCACTGCAACAGGTGCTATGAGGGGCCCAGCAGTTTCTGGTATCTCACTCTGCTCAGTAGAAATGAACACTGCATACCCAAAGCAGAGTACATGGAGTATCAAGAAGCTGCTGATACTGATTCTATACTGCGTGCTGGCTGACCTGCTTCGTTTGCTCTTGCACCTGTGCCAGCCGCCGTTGCTACATTCACCTGGACTCTGTAGCGAGTGTCTGGTAATAGTCCAGTCACTATTGCAGGTGGGGATTTGACACGAATCTCACTGGACCATAGGCCTGCTTGAAGATGGATCGTGTATGAGGGGAATCCTCTAGCTAAGTTCAGGGATAGTTCAGTCCAGTTAACTCGTATAGCAGTGGCATTGATGGCAGCTGCCGACAGTCCTGCCACTGCTTCACGTGGCTCTGCAAAATGAAAGTAGGCTCAAGAACATGTCTACACCATATACATCCTACATCCTGACGCAACCTCACTCACCTAGTTCTCTAGTGAAGAATATTCTAGGTTCACTTGCAATAATAATGTTGGACACACCAACCTCCACTGTCACAGCATAGGGCACTCCTGTATCTGTTGTATATACATAAAAAGAAGAAGCTCTACTCCACATGCATATCAAACACAGACAAAAGTGCATGCATTCTCTGCAATCTCACCTAGGTTATTAATAGTCCAGTCAGTCAAGTTTACAGGGACTGAGATTTTCATTTTCACTTCTCCGTTGCCTACAACATGGAATACTAGACTTGCCGTACTCTGCATCGAACTTGCTCCTGCGACAACTTGTGGTACCTCCCACCGCACTATCACGGAGGCATCACTATTTTTGGATACAACAACCTCAGGTAACTCCACTGTGAAGTTGATGGGCGCTGAAGCAGGGCCTGATCCATTTACAGTGGCTGCAGAAATCCAACACGAATAGGTAGAGTGGTGCCTGGTTGAAATCTGATAGGACTGTTGTGATGGTGAATCAAATGTTGCATACTCTACAAGGACACTTTCTGTGGTGCTGCTTTCCATGGGACCAGACACAATACAGTTGACTTCATAACTAATGACAATTCCATTTCTTTCTCCCTCAATAGGTAGCCTCCAGGAAATGGTAACAAGCAAAGCACTTTCAATGAAGACACTGATGCTCTGTGGTCCACCAGAAGGCCCTGCAACAAACAGAATGACTTAGCAGTATACCCATGAATAACAGTACTCGGGACACTACCAGCTGGGTGCATGAATCACCCAATAACACACAAACAAGTGACTTACTGTCTTGGTAGGTTGTGATACACACTTCTCGAGATTCTCCCACAATAGAAACTGTATAATTGGTGTATTCCTCCAGGCCAGAAAAAACAAAGCTATTCAAACTTGTATCTGCATTTCCAACCAGACATTCCATTCTATCTGGGCAACAGTGAACTAGACTTGTACTTGGCATAGTACTCCACTGAAGCATGACAGCAGTAGAGTTGAGAACTACAACGCTGTCTAAAATATCTGCAAGAGACAAGAATAGCTCAAATCCAGGAAGCAAGGCAAACGTAAGCTCTTGGTGGTTGCTTAAATGATGGATGTCAACCAATAGTGCATAATATTTAAGGTCAAACCATATCTATGACCTATAACCATACAATATTGGTCTAACCTTCCTTGAGTTCCACAAAACCTGCAGAAGAGTTAGCAGCTTTGCAACTATAGGTTGCGGCTAGCGCTCTTTGAAAGCTCTGCACGTGCAAAAGCTGAACACCCTCGCTGCTAGATGACTGGTACAAGCCGTTGCCCGTGTTGACAGAGGACACAGCTACGGTCGACAGTACTAGCCAAGTCAGACCGCTTCCGCCGCTGCAGGTGAGTATAACCGCATCCCCTCCTTTAACAAAGTACGTGCCATTCGTGATGTCTTTCTCTCCCACAGTGATTCGTATAGCCGTTGCAGGCGAACCTAAGGAGAGGGAGAATAGGAAAGGTCTCGGTTTACCTTAGCTACTATGTGTTACTACACCTTGTACATTGTACATGCACACTAACAGCATACGGGCGGCATTGGGTTCCCTTGTACTCACTTACCAGTTGATCCTAGTACGGCTAGTAGCGCTAGAGCCCACAAAGTAGTCATCTTGGCAATTGCAGTGCATTCACGCAAGATTGGCCAATCCCTTATTTCCCCCATATAGTGGTTAGTGACATCAGGCAGAAGGTGTTTTCGGGTCCGTAGAGTTCGAATCTGAAGTCAGAAATGATGTCAAACGTTTCCTGGCTGAGTTACTGATTCCAGCCAATCAATTAGATTAGCGCGTTATATACGCGGTAGTATGCGCGTAACATATATAACATATACAAAGACGTCGGTCGACCGCAGAATAGCGACATCGTAAACGTGACCGCAGAGTTCCGTATCATTTTCGTTTTCGCGGGTGACGGCCATTTTGTTCGACGTCCTTTTAAAAGGGATACCGTTCATTTTCTCCAATTATCTACTCCTTTACCGAGCGAATTTTATTCCAATTATGTCTGAAAGACGTAACAGATGGTCTTCTATGAAGGGGATTCAATAAAAATGAAAAATATGCGTAACAAGCGAGTTTCTGCACTCAAGGTGTTGACATCACCATCTGCCAACTTGGTGAAGTCAAGTCAAGATGGTCACTTAGCTATGTACACATGCTCTTGTGTCTGTAGCACACCATTTCAATGGGCAGGTATAGAATGTTATATGGATTAGCCTAATGTCAAACAATTTATGTAGTGTTCTCAAAACTGCCAATCCACCGCAAGAAATTTCTTGCCAGCTGTAGAAGCATGCACTACATGCACCAACACTACTGTATTAGTACAAATTGGGAAACATCATGCAATGTCCAGCTGCAGAGCCTCTCAATCACATAATGATACACATATGCACAAAAATCAAGCATATACCTAGCTGCACACAACACACCCACACATACACTTGCACACACACATATATATGAATACATGAGAATCCTTCCTAATTAACTAATTAATTAATCAGTTAATTAATTAATCAATCAGTTAATTAATTAATCAGTTAATTAATTAATTAATTAATTAATTATTATGTCACACCTTTGATAAATTTTATCAAAGGTGTGCCATAATAATGCTCAAGGGATACAAGGTATCACTGTGTGGTAGCATGCACAATTGAACAAAGTGTAGACAATGTGGTAGCTACTGCACAATAGGTAGCTAAACAGAGACAGCACGATTTTTTATAGGAGGCTGTTGCATTCGAGTCACGTATCTATATGGCTATAGCCCGTGATATATTCCACTGGCCTACATAATGGCACTGCCGAACATGGCCGGAGGGAAAATCCCTAGGAAATGCATATGCATGTGCGCGTGCATGCGCACACACACACACACACACACACACACACACACACACAGCTCAGCACCTCTCCAATCTGAGTGCACCACTGTAGCAGTAGCTATTCGGTTATGCAGGTATACATGATAGCTGCTCTCACCAGTGGGACGCTTAATCAGCATCTCAACCAGTGCAATGTATAGAATCTTTATCACGCTGGACACGTTTCAATAGCTATACGTGTCTCTTGTACTCCACTGTAGTATTGATCTCATGCCTCCCACTGTTGTGAAGACAAGTAGTGAGAGAAATACATGTTTGAAGTTTCCTATTCATACTTCATTGACCCTTTTCTTCTCTATCTCCTGCTTTCAGTAGCATTGAGATCAAGGGTGCATCAGTACAGTGTTATGCAATCAGGCTATCACTGAACGTTAACCCAAATATCAAAAATGCAGATTGCCTATCTTCCCCAAACCTATGTAGCCATAGCAATCATAAGTTAAGTATGCAGCAATGACATACACTAATCAATTTCCTGCAATGTCATACTATGTTTGTATTCACTGTAGAATTGACAAAAGATCACTTATAATTTGCACTACTAGATGATTCCATGTTTCAGTTTATACAGCAAAGAAACAGGTAAATGTGCATTTAATAATAAAAATAAACAACTTATAATTTAGAATATGTGCAATGTTATAGAATGCATGCATGAGTTTGGCTTATAAATTAACTTCCTATAATATTTATACTAAAATTTTGATTATACAGTATAGAATTCTAAAGAGCAATCTTATGAGAGTTAAAATTAAACAAATGCAATGTATTGAATAAATGGTAATGAAGTCAGCAAAAATAGCAAATAACGAGATTAACAACAAGACTTATTGTCAGAAAGTCGTTAGCTAATCATGCTCGTTGTGGTGCAGCTTTCACCACAGACCATGCTCTCTCATGTCCAACTGAAAGAGTTACAATCATTCAGCACAACAAAGTACATGACCTCATTGCCAGCCTCCACATGCCATGGTGTATACATTGAACCATGCCTGCAACCCACTGTCGGGTGAGACACTGTCTACTCACAGTGCTATGACTGAGGACAGTGCTGGATTAGACGTCGCAGCAAGCAGCTTCCGGGGAGGGAGGTTTCAGAGGGCATTTTTGATGTGAGGGTTTTTAACCCTAAGCCCCCTCGAACAGAACGCTGCAGACAGCATCCTGCCACTTTATTCTCACAGCATTATAGTTATAGCTACTCTGCATAATGTATTTACCCACTTATCGTACTGTACTTATATGAAGTTCACATTCCCATACATGCAATGTGCTGATGGTGAAAATGAAATGCATACCATGTATTAGGCCTGGAAAACCTAGAATTTAGACACAGATCAGGGGATCCACATATTTCAGGGTAGGTCCAAAGTTTTCAGTCTATTTCTAAAATATTTGGACTGGGGGGAACCTTTTCAGGGGCCCGGGGATCCAAATTTTTCATCACAAGCCATCGTGTTGGCAGGGTTGATGAATAATGTTACAGATGAAATTATTGATACTGCAGGCAGCCCTACACATTTCATACAGCACTCAAAGGTGAGGACATTCATTCTTGAACATGCAGCATCTTCTGGATGTGTACACGTCTCACCTTCATTGTATGTATGTATATACGTGTGTGCTCAATATGTCCTGAATTTTATATGAACTTCATGCAAAGCTTAAAATTAATTATAATAGTACGAATAACTGTATGCAATCATGATACATGGTACCACTTATCTAGGCCTGTTGTAACAGTATTACTGTTGGATTACAAAACACTGTGTGTGAGTGTCTATGTGTATGTTTGTGAGTGCCTTCTATGTCACTGAATGTGGTGCTGGCTATTCGAGCTAGCTCACTTCATAAGGAGATTGCAAAAAGCTACTTGAAGACTATTTGCCAGCAAACAACATTATATATATGTTATCAATGTAATGTTACTATTTGCTAAACTGAACAGTCACCGATCGCGAGGTCATCAATCATCACTCTGCTGTTAAGCTAGGGCCAGCAGATCACAACTCTTCTCACGCTCACCACTTTGAGAGCAAAGGTGTTCAGCTCGGTCTTCATCAGTGGGGCTGGGAAATGATATCTCGGGGAGGAAGGACTGGGGAGGAGTGGGGACATCTTCTGTAGTGGAGCTCAAAGTACGAGGTTGGCTGGCTGGGCTGCATCTCCTCCTAACTAAGGTTAACATTTGGTTTTCAGATGGCCATGGCTCTTCACCGTGGGGGTCAGTCAGTATTTCCGGCCATAGGGGGAGGGTCCGGGGAGGAGTAGGAGTGTCCTCTTCAGAGGTGGCCAAGGGGTAGCTGACTGGCCACAGGTTAGATCCCCTCCTGACTAATGTTACTGAAGAAAAGTTGTCAGACATATCTTCACAATTTGGGGTGGGAGGAGGTGCTTCAGGGGGGAGGGGATGAGGAACAGCTTGTACAGAGATGCCCTCTTCAGATGTGTTTGGAGGGCACTCAATCTGGTTGTATGTGCTGGGAGCTGTGTCAGAAAACTGCTGCTCAGGGTTGAGCAGAGCGACATCAGAACAGTCTTGCTCGTCTATGCCCTCGCTAACACGTCCATTCCTGCGCCTTTTGCTTCTGGCCCATCCCACCACAAAGCAGCAGGTACACACAAGTAAGATGGCCACAAGGACAATTCCACCCAACACACCTCCAAGGATGGCGCCAAGATTATCTGTAAGTTTAATATTGGCAATGGAATGAGAAGCATCCAGTGTGCAATTATGCCAATTGGTGCTAATAATTTCTATTGACTCACTTAATATAATATAGAACTCGGGTATATTAAATGTATAATAAACTTGGGGTGAAATCTCATTGCCTGATACATACGGCACTTGGCTTCCCCTTGGGACCTCACCCCTCATGCCATAAGTCTCAAAAGCGACTCCTAACCAAATTAAAGCAATACATACCTATCACATGCACTGCTGAATTTGCCTATAATATTATTTGTATCTGTAACTATCATTGTTGGATGAGTATAAGAGTATGATGAAATATAAATTACTAATTTGTGTTCTATTGTACATGTGCTAAGGCAGAGTAAAGGCAGTTGATTGTTTCCTGCTAAATTTACTTACAACACACTTACAACACAGTCGTGCATGAAGAGTTTGTAGATTATTGTGGATTATGATTGCACTATAAAGTTACAACACGGATCATGTATGTAGCGCACACCTTGCTGTACACACACCTTTCTTCTCACAATACCGTCCTGTGTACCCAGTAGGACAATAACATGGAGTGAGTAGCCGCTCTGGAAGCTCCACACATGTTCCTCCATTCTGACAGGGTGGTGAACAGCCTGATGTAGCTAGAGTACCTATAAATTAGACAAATTCCCAGAAACAGGTAATCTGCATTATAAATATTAATTTACATAGCCACATCAATATACCTGTATACTGGCAGTAGCTTCCTGAGGTGCCACTGGGACAGACACAGTGAGGAGAGGAAGATGTGCCATTGCATGTGCCTCCATTCTCACATGCTGGAAAACAAACTGAATGTATAAAGTAAAGGATAGTGTAAACTTATACACACACATGAATTCATGTGTTTTAAGATAGCATTCCAGTGGACACATACCTGCTATCTCACAATGGCTTCCTCTGTACCCACTAGGGCATTTACATGGAGTAGAGTCATAGAGCTCCCGACATGTTCCTCCATTCTGACAGGGTGGTGTACACACTACAGGTGGGGAAATACAGTAGCAGATCTAGAGGGGAACGCTATTCATCAGTGCAGTGCATGCATGTACTTTGTACCTGTGTATTGACAGTAGGGACCCGTTGTGGTAGAGGGGCAGACACAATGACCATTGTGTTCAGACGTTCCGTTGCATGTTCCACCATTCTGACAAGCTGGATCACAGGCTATATATGTATGCAAATGCAGACTGCAAGTGAAACATGCATTACACACTCTTATAATCATTACATCTATAATCACTCATATATATGCACGTGTGCCTCTACTGTGGAAATGTGTTTCTTTTGTTATAATTGTTGGTCTTGATCTATATGACAGATGATCCTGAGTGTACATCAGATATATACGAGGTAATAAATGTTCTATTACGTGTACACTAACTTGGAGTATAGCAATTACTTCCATAGGTTCCCAAAGGGCAAATGCACTTTCCGTCAGTGCCACATTTCCCACCATTCCAGCATTCCCAATCTTCACTGCAGTCAGGGAAAAAGTTATCACTAGAGCCTGTATAACATAGTAGAAGAGAAGAGTGATATATAAAGGGATCAATCGTCAGTATTATAAGACAAGCTATTTGCTGTATACCATGACAAAGAGACAGGTCACTTTTCACCACTTTGAATTTAACATGCAGCTGGGCTAAACACAGTAATTAGTCTTGTACCCAGACTTAGGTATTTCTTTATAGGTTTATAAATACTCATTATCCAGGGATAACAGAAGCTAGGTGATAATCACTGAATAATTATGGTAAGGAAAGAGGGGGAAGGGGAAAATGGCAGTGAACCGGACCAGCACCAGCAACCTCCAGATCTTTAGCCAACACTTTAGCAATCGGGTCACTGGTCACCGCCATCAGCCACTGATCCAGTATTAAATTCCCTCTCTATATTAAGGCTAATAAGGCTACAGTCACACTACGTCACAACACATGTACATGCATATATTCATAGCACTATATACAACAGTACAATAAGTATACATGAAAACAAAGCCAAAATACAGGCCATGTCGAGCAATGTCACTTCAGTATTCCACTGTGATGTCAGCTAGGAGCACTCTTCTAGCAGCTGTTTAATTCTGAATCATGAATTACTAATGCATGTATGATGTATATTATGTGACATACAACAAGACGGCTGCAGGCCATTTGGCTTATTAACTGTGCACCGTTACGCTTAGAAATGGCAATATACATATTTGATTGTACACTTCATTATAGACATCGTGCACATTTAGGAATTTTCACTAATATCCATTTAGATCACTATAAGAGTTGAGAGGTACGAAGAAAACTGAATCTGTATTTCAGTTTGAAACACAACCTAGCTGTGGCCACTGATTAGTTGCTTGCCTCCTCACTCCCCAAATCCTAGTTAGCTAAATACGTATGCCCCTATAGGCCTATGCTTGTAGTTACGTATAATTATATAATTATACTAGTATTTCGGGTCTCAGTTCGAAGAGAAGAATCAATACATTTTAATTAACTTGATCAAGCGTGTAGCTACAGTACATTCTTCGACAGACGCGATTCGCCATAGCTAAAGTAGCTGGTATTTGTTGGCATCACAACTAAACACAGAGTAAACAACATTGTACTGTCGCAGAGGTCGCATACATAAAAACAGAGACTTCTTTCCAAGCCAAGTACTGCGTTCATTTTATGGCATTCGCTATAATAGCTAGCTACGTACGAATAAAGTTAAAAGATGTTCCAGCCATAGACCCTACAACAGGGTCTATGTTCCAGCGAATACGGCGTATAGCCAACTTAGCTACCTAGCTATATAGCCCGACGACAGAGAACAAGACTCACCGTTGTGAATGACCGATGTAAATAGCGCCAAACCCAAGAAGATGAACACGATAGTCGTTCTCTTCTTGAACGCTACCGTTTCCGTATATAGCGACTGCTGAGTCACTCCTCGCAACATGGGTATTTTATGTTCAGGTGTGATATGTTAACCTCGGGTAATCCCAATAAGCCCCCTATTCGTCATTCCTACGCCCACGCGTGGGATGACGCTCCTATATAGTCATGCTCAGGGAAAATCCGGGGCAACTCTCACGCACACCATCTATGCACGTACGTAGCCACACACACACACACGCACACACACACACACACACACACACACACACACACACACACACACACACACACACACACACACACACACACACACACACACACACACACACACACACACACACACACACACACACACACACACACACACACACACACACACACACACACACACACACACACACACACACACACACACACAGCTAGCTAGAACAGCTAGCAATGTACGTTGCTCCTAATGCACATGAGGGTTTTCAATCAATCAATGCAGATGAGGGTTTTATCTCCCATGTGGGAGGTCGCCCTAATACAACAGGAGTCTCTAGAAAATAATGTCATAACTCAGTTTATAATATATAAAGTTAAGCAAAATTATTAGTCCACCTCATTCTAGGTCTTCCTCGAGGGCGCTTTCCTGGAACCTCACCATCATACACTATCTTCGTCACTCTACTGCTGCTCATCTCCTCTAATCTTTGCTTCCACTTCTGCTGTCGTCTATTTACAAGATCCAAAACTCCCTCCTGCCTCAATCTGCCCCTAAGATCCACATTCCTTATTCTCTCTAACCTTGATACCCCTTCTATCCATCTTAACACTCTCATTTGTGTAGCCTGTATTCTTCCTTTATGTCTTGCCTGCAATGCCCATGCTTCACACCCGTAAGTCAGCGTGGGAATCACCGTAGCATTCACCACCCTCAGTTTTGTCCCCTTTGTCAATTCCTTCCTTCCCAGCACTGTGCTTCCAATTGCCCCCACCATCCTCGACGCCCTTCCTATTCTCTGCTCCACCTCACTGTCCATACTCCCATCACTACTGATCATTGTCCCCAAGTACTTCATCTCCTTTACTTGTTCCACTCTCTCACCCTTAACTTTGACATTACACACCTCATGCTTTCTTCCGACTCTCATAACCCTCGTCTTTTGCCAGTTTGCCTTCATCCCCCATTCATCCAATCTCTCATTCAGCTCCTGCAAATTGTGTTGTAGTGCTTTCTCAGTCTCCGCCAGCATCACCAGGTCATCTGCAAATAATAATACCTCCAACTGCCCTGTAGATAACTGTACACTGCCATAGAACTTCTTTCTTGCTTCTGTCACTATTCTGTCAATAAAGATGTTAAAAAGCCACGGGGATAAGGGACAGCCCTGCCTTACCCCACTCTTAACCCAAAATCGTGATGATTCCCTTCCTCCTACTCTCACTCTCGCCCAACCATCTTCATACAGACTCTGAACTGCTACTAACAACTTTCTACTCACACCATAATCTTTCAGAGCCACCCACAGCTTCTCTCTGCTTACACTATCATAGGCTTTCTCCAAATCTACGAATGCTGCATATACCACCTTGTCCTTCTCGATCACCTTCTCAAACACCTGCCTCACAGCAAAAACTTGATCGATACACCCTCTGCCAGCTCTAAATCCCCCCTGTTCATCCATCACTAGCGCATTTGTTAATACCTTCAATCTATCACTGACAATCCTAGCATAAATCTTCCCCACCACACTTAATAAGCTTATTCCTCTGTAGTTACCGCACTCTGTCCTACACCCCTTCTTGTAAATAGGTATGATTATAGCCTCCCTCCACTCTTGAGGGGTCTTTCCACTTCTCCAAACCACATTCAAAACCTCCTTCAACCACTGCACCATTGTGTAGCCTCCAGCCTTCACCATCTCTACCTGAATACCACATACACCACCTGCTTTCCCACTTTTCATCTTCCTCACTGCCCTCCTCACTTCTTCTACACCGATCTCTCCCTCTTCACCCTGCACCTCCCTTCCCTCTATTCTACTCTCTTCTCCACTTTCTGCATTACCATTGAGGAGATTATCAAAATGTTCCCTCCATCTACTCAGTGCCTAGTTTTAGAACACTGTTTGTATTATAACTCTTATGTCTGATCTCTCTGCATGTACGTACCACTTTATACTTGCTTCCATACTATCCACATGCAAATAATATTTTGTTGGATGGTGTGGATATATAGTGATTTTCATTAGGAGCAGCGAAAGGATTGTGAAGATAAGGCTGAGGATTGAGGGCGTGTGGGTATCAGTGATCCAGGTGTATGCCCCAACGGAGGATAGCAAGAATGAGGTTAAGGATAGTTTCTATGAGCAGCTGGAGGGTACAGTGAGGGGGGTACCCAAGCAGGATAAGTTAGTCGTTTTGGGAGACCTCAATGCACGTGTAGGAAGGAATGTGACAGTGTGGGGTGATGTTATTGGGAAGCATGGAGAGGCAGTGGAGAATGAAAATGGCATGAGGCTGCTGCAATTCTGTGCTGAGAATGATCTCGGGATCACAAATTCATGGTTTCAGCATAAAGAAATCCATAAGTTTACTTGGGAATGTAGAGGTAGGAATCAAAGATCCATTATAGATTATTTTCTGGTGAGGAGAACGATGAAAGGCCAACTGAGGGATGTAAAAGTGGTAAGAGGGGCAGAGATAGGCAGTGATCACTTCCTGTTGTTGATGATAATCAAGCTTAAGATGGATGGAAGGAAGCCTAGGAAAGCAGAACAGGTAGTTGTAACATCAGGGTTAGGAAGCTGAGGAATAGGGAAGTGAGGTGCGAATTTGAGGCCAGGCTGAGAAATAGGTACAGGGTGTATAGAAAACCAGTGGAAGATGATGTAGAAGCAGCCTGGGCAGAGCTGAAAGAAGGGATCTTGAGATCAGCTGTGGAAGTATGTGGAGTGTCAAGGACCAGTAGGGGAGGATGCAGAACGGCTTGGTGGAGTAAGGAGGTGCAAGATGCAGTTAGGGCAAAGAAAATAGCATACAGAAGATTGCTGAGTCAACAGTCTGAGGAAGCAAAGCTAGCCTACCATGAGGCCAAGAAGGAGGCGAAGTGCAGAGTCAGAAAGGCCAAGAATGAGGAGTGGATAAGGCTGGGAAAGGAAATGGAGAGGGATGCCAATGGAATGCAGAAGAGGTTTTGGTCAAAGGTGAGGGCTAAGGAGAGGGTGACAACTACACACATCAAGGGACTAGATGGAGAGTTAAGATCTGGAGAGGAGGCACTGAGTAGATGGAGGGAACATTTTGATAATCTCCTCAATGGTAATGCAGAAAGTGGAGAAGAGAGTAGAATAGAGGGAAGGGAGGTGCAGGGTGAAGAGGGAGAGATCGGTGTAGAAGAAGTGAGGAGGGCAGTGAGGAAGATGAAAAGTGGGAAAGCAGGTGGTGTATGTGGTATTCAGGTAGAGATGGTGAAGGCTGGAGGCTACACAATGGTGCAGTGGTTGAAGGAGGTTTTGAATGTGGTTTGGAGAAGTGGAAAGACCCCTCAAGAGTGGAGGGAGGCTATGATCATACCTATTTACAAGAAGGGGTGTAGGACAGAGTGCGGTAACTACAGAGGAATAAGCTTATTAAGTGTGGTGGGGAAGATTTATGCTAGGATTGTCAGTGATAGATTGAAGGTATTAACAAATGCGCTAGTGATGGATGAACAGGGGGGATTTAGAGCTGGCAGAGGGTGTATCGATCAAGTTTTTGCTGTGAGGCAGGTGTTTGAGAAGGTGATCGAGAAGGGCAAGGTGGTATATGCAGCATTCGTAGATTTGGAGAAAGCCTATGATAGTGTAAGCAGAGAGAAGCTGTGGATGGCTCTGAAAGATTATGGTGTGAGTAGAAAGTTGTTAGTAGCAGTTCAGAGTCTGTATGAAGATGGTTGGGCGAGAGTGAGAGTAGGAGGAAGGGAATCATCACGATTTCAGGTTAAGAGTGGGGTAAGGCAGGGCTGTCCCTTATCCCCGTGGCTTTTTAACATCTTTATTGACAGAATAGTGACAGAAGCAAGAAAGAAGTTCTATGGCAGTGTACAGTTATCTACAGGGCAGTTGGAGGTATTATTATTTGCAGATGACCTGGTGATGCTGGCGGAGACTGAGAAAGCACTACAACACAATTTGTAGGAGCTGAATGAGAGATTGGATGAATGGGGGATGAAGGCAAACTGGCAAAAGACGAGGGTTATGAGAGTCGGAAGAAAGCATGAGGTGTGTAATGTCAAAGTTAAGGGTGAGAGAGTGGAACAAGTAAAGGAGATGAAGTACTTGGGGACAATGATCAGTAGTGATGGGAGTATGGACAGTGAGGTGGAGCAGAGAATAGGAAGGGCGTCGAGGATGGTGGGGGCAATTGGAAGCACAGTGCTGGGAAGGAAGGAATTGACAAAGGGGACAAAACTGAGGGTGGTGAATGCTACGGTGATTCCCACGCTGACTTACGGGTGTGAAGCATGGGCATTGCAGGCAAGACATAAAGGAAGAATACAGGCTACACAAATGAGAGTGTTAAGATGGATAGAAGGGGTATCAAGGTTAGAGAGAATAAGGAATGTGGATCTTAGGGGCAGATTGAGGCAGGAGGGAGTTTTGGATCTTGTAAATAGACGACAGCAGAAGTGGAAGCAAAGATTAGAGGAGATGAGCAGCAGTAGAGTGACGAAGATAGTGTATGATGGTGAGGTTCCAGGAAAGCGCCCTCGAGGAAGACCTAGAATGAGGTGGACTAATAATTTTGCTTAACTTTATATATTATAAACTGAGTTATGACATTATTTTCTAGAGACTCCTGCTGTATTAGGGCGACCTCCCACATGGGAGATAAAACCCTCATGTGCATTGATTGATTGATTGGTTCCTCTTTTGATACATATACGTACTATAACAGTTGAAAGTCTGTAATACCCCACCACTGCCAAAAAGAACCTCTGTTCATGAGCCACCAGTCTCCTTGTAATTTCGATGGCACAAATTTCATACAGAGCCTAGACTCCCAAAACATTCCACACCTGCCTTTTGTAAGTACATTACATACACTAGGTCAATATATAGCTGCGTACTACACAAACAATAGCTCCCATTTGATCCCACACTGCATGATTATACATCTAGTTTCCTCCTCAAGAGGGACAAAACATAACTACAGGACTACTGTTAAGTTCATAGACTATAAATACTTATCACACAATATGTTTCGTCACCATTGTTTATGCTGCCACCCTGACCCGCTCTGTATAGCAAAGCACAATCACAAACCACAAGTACATCACACTCAACTAAGTGCACATCATTGAAATCACAATAATACAACAAATACCTTGGACTGTAGGTTTCAAAGGTACCAATCTGTGGCCGCGTTGCAGCTTTAGTCTTTTTGAAGATAAGCCATATGATAGCTACTATCAATAATATAATGAAAACTAGAACCATCAAGCTTGAGGAAATTCCAGCAATGGCACCTATATCTGCAGGTATGTGTGTATGACAGCATGACAAAAAAGGAAGCAGACTGTTTAATAGCATTATCAATGAAGCTGAGCGCGTCAAGGCTTGCTAATTATAACTACAGGTAAAATGTTGGCTAATGGCAAAGTATGAATCAAATTATTAATTGCATATTGTCCAATGTGAGGATTGCACATGCAGCTACTGTACTTTTCAGGATACTGAAGGCAATTTGCCGTTGGTTCTTGGCTTTATGCTAGCGGCTATATAAACTTCCATAATCATCAGATTCTACAAGTCTATCTAGCCATATGCAAGAGCTTTACCATGGTGCTGTAGTGTATTTGGAATTCTCCACAAGGCATATGCAAAGTGCCTAGACTTGAGTGTGTATTAAATGCGAATACACCAATTCACCATCATAAATTCCATATCATTGGCATTCATATTTTTGCAGGAAGTATATTTTGAGGATGCTTTTGCCTGAAAATTTTCATGATTGTAGTCTTAAAATAACCATTGATTGTCTTCCATACTAAGGTAATTTGAATTAGGGACCAGACTGAACAGGCTCTACATTTAAAAGTGTACGGAAGGCATCCAAGTTGCTTGTGTTCCTTGCTTGTGTTCTGAACGTTAGCCAAGCACTTTTTGTAGACAAAAACGTATAGCCATAAAGTATGCTCAAGCAAGTCACTTTATAGGTTTGCAGTGTATGTAAACCTATACAATTCATGACTATGACATCATTAAAGTGACCACCAATCCTTGTGCAAAGGCTGAAGCTTGCAATTGCACTCACTCACATTCGTCCTAATAAGGTTAGAGATGTGATGAGAAGCAAACAGGTGGAGCAAGAACAAGAATTCACTTGACTTGCGTTACTGAAGAAGAATGGCCATTCCTATAATGCCTTCTACTTTAAAGGAAATCTCTAGTCCAAACTAATGGGTTGCCACTAGTCAGCTATGTGTGTTTTATTTGCCATTAAAATTTAAGCAATAACTACATGGTAACTGCACTCATATCTGCTGGAACATGTACGTACATGTGTTGATCAAGAGTACTACACACATAAGGTTCGCTCACCAAGTGCAGGTGGTGAAGAGACTTCAGATGTTGGTGTAGGAGCTGAGCTTGCCGTTGTTGGACTGATGCTTCCAGTAGGTACAACATCATTTGGGCCTGTTAGAATATCTGTAGTTGCAAGTAGTGTGAAGTTAATTATTTACACAACACCAGCTAGTGTACATACGTATACACTACCAGGAATTTGGCAGTGGTTATAAGGTGACAAGGGTCTCACAGAATACTTAAAATATTTGCTAAGAGCCCTTTGTGGCTAGATGAAGACATTGTAATGCAATGAGTTTGGCATTAATCATTTGGAGCATGAGAGGCTACTGAAGTTCCTCATCACATTGCCACGTATAATATATATGTCACACATCTACCAATATCTCTTACAGTGAAACTAGTCTAAGACAGCCACCTGTGGGGTAGTTTTAACTGACCTTTATTGAGAGGTGGTTGCTCTACAGAGGTAGATTGCAATGCTTTAATTAGTGCTGTTTGGGTCCAGTGTTTAAATTTGAGGCCAGGGAGGCTGGCTGTTTTAGAGAGGTGGCTGCCTAACACAGTGACCATCTTAGACAGGTTTCACAGTATGAATGCACATGTGTACATATTGCAAATAGCATCCATTCCCTACAGCCTTGTTACGGCCTCACACAGAGTAGGGGTCCATTTGCATTGGTGCACAAGATAGACTTAATAACTAGACTCTCAATTTCAGAATTATAAGTGGCATTTCTCTTTAACGGATTTGCAGATATTGGGAAATTGTACATGCTAACATATTGGGTCTCAAGTAGCCTACACCATGACATCATTGAATACAGCATCGTGAGAAACCAGTCAGCTATGGGGTACTACTGAAACAGCTGCCTCTTTGGTATCCTCACACAAGCTGTCTGTGTCTGATCAACTCCTCCATGATTGAACCAACCAGGCTAGCCTCTCCAAGCTATGTAGGTGCACAGTTTCTCATCAACCACACAGCTATGCATGTCAAGAATTTAACAAGCTAACATGCACATTTTACAAAGCTTATAGCACTTATCCTTAACTAAAAACAATAGTATAAAGAAGTATACACGTGTGTACCGAATATCACTATAAACTGCAGAAAAGGCTTGTGCACAAATGCATACAACAAGCTTACTTATAGAAGTGTTCAAAATTATGCTCTGCAGCTGATCCCTGTGACATTTGACAACAACTGTTACTATGTATGTTGTAGCTGGAATCAGATGTGTGATGTTAGGATGCTGGCCTGGATCCGGATCCACTGTACGTACTCCAAAGTAGGCAGCTTCTTCAGATTGCAAGGTTTTCCACAAAAGTGAGTAGCTGCCATTAGTGCAGCAAGACTGGTTGTGTTGCCAGACTAAACTAATCCATGTTGCCCCCTCAGTGTGATTAACAATAATGGGAGGAAGAGGAACACCTGCACGAGCAGAGAATGCAGAAGGGTAATATTCACTGGCAATGCTTACACAGAGATAGGCTGTATTACATCTTGATGCACATGTACATACACATACATACATAATGTTATACATGCTTGTTACATGCATTATTGTGCCTCAAAAATGATGATCATGGAGATCATGTCTGTCAGGTTTATTGTGCTCACCAAAGCTTCCAACTGCTATAGATTCACTCTCACAATAGAGACCCGATTTACATCGGTAGCTTTGTGGCGCATAGAATTCATGTGCAGTGATAAGGAACTTCAGCACCTGTACTGTGCTGCTTTGTTCTATGACCTCATATTTTGCATTTGGAAAGGTGAGTCGTTCACCATTATAGTACCAGTCTACAGTGGAGTAACTACACATCTCTCCAAATGGTTCCTGGCTGGTACAAAACAAGAAGTAGTAGTCACCGAGACATGCTGCTGTCTGGTTTGTAGTCAAGTTAAGGGACTGGGGTTCATCTTCATCTGTATAAAAGGTAAGGGTATAAGTGCACATGTTACAAGCTAGTACTTTTAAGAGATGGAACTTGCATATCCATACAAGAAATAATACCACGAAAAGGAGGTGCAGTACTCATTGTTCTTGATGTCATACTTACATGTGAAATTGTGCATTGGTGACTGTCCACAGACACCTTAAAAGCTTTTGTACCATGCTATGTACTCAGTTCATCAATGGGATGGATTGCAGTGCTGAACGGAGTGGCTTATCCCACCCCACCCCACACGCACGTGCATGTGCTCAAACATGCATGGTGATGTAGGATCTTCCTACTCTATAAGAAGATACCATGCTATCATCATGTATCATGCTACTTTCTTTGTGCTTATTTTATACAGGGGCCATAAATAGCTAACTGTTTCTAAACGAAGAAGCATTCTGTGGACATTGTATGCATACACAAGCATGCACATATCATTAACCTTTGATCAAGCGTACACAAATAAGAGCTGTTTGTATTTCAATGTATTAATATGCTATTCGTATCCGTGCTTATGTTCTTGATTGTAGAGGCTTCAGTGACCATTTCTAACATGTTAACTGTTTACACAGCTTAAGTGTGATAACCATCTGTTAACGGTGCATGGGTTTTACTCATAGATTATAGAGTCAGACACTGTAGTATCTATATGCATCTCATTATGGGACACCACGGCAATGATGACACAACCGCCACATGGAGTGGGCTCACTGGGGAGCCTGATTCAGTGACTTTTACTGCTAGCGCTATTGTTTTAGTCCTGCATCCTTATGCAATTGTGAAGATTTATATAATGGTCCTTGCAACCAGTAGCCTACAACCTCATACATGACCTCATACAACCTTTACACAGAAGCCAACCCACCTTTCCAATGCTGCATTCAACATTACAGACTGCTACTGCAAGAAGAAACCTTGAAACATCTGTACGTATAGTAAAATTGTAACTATTGCGCAAGACGTTGTCTCTATCATGAAGGATTATGAGCATAATCACAGCTGGGGAGGAGTTCGATGGCCGGGACTCCTCACGGAATGGTCCGTAGACTTATGGTAGTAATTGTGTCCAATCAGAGACACAATCGATGCTGTTACTGTCCATAGACTTGTGAAACAGCATGCAGAAGAAAGTAAGTGGTGCCACCATGAATCAAACCTATGGCCCTCTGGCTTATAAGCCACCAGCGCTCTGCCACTGAGCTACGACACCCACTGACTACCAGCTCTCTTTCTTCCCCTTATATTACTTGCTCTAAGTGATTGTGTGGTGATTAGTGCAGGTAACTACTGTGTGCAGTTGATGATAATGAAGGATTATGAGCATAATCACAGCAGGGGGAGGAGTCCAAAGTTGTCTTACTGGAGCTTTGAACTTAAATAAACCAGTGCTGAACATTACTCATCAACATCAATGGTATTCATGAGACTATGAATGACTAAGTAGCACTAGTGCTGATGAGGCTGACCACTGAGCTGATCTGTCAAATTCGCAAAGGTCAAAGAGTCAACTCTGTCAGTAGCCCCTTGGCTCTTCTCTGATAAGGAGCATGTATGCAAGGCGTTTGGTTGCCAAAACTATATATCACACTATATACTGCGTATTATTAAAACACCATCTGCTATAGCATATAAATATCTTATTTGTAGTTATACAAACATAATTTATGGTCATTTATGGCTGTTTCTTGTACAAAAGTACACAATGTAATGGTAAACTAGTACTATTTCGCACAATTTGTACAATAAACAGCTACAAATGATCCATAGTTGGACAGCTGCTATGAAAAATGATTTGTCATGCTATAATTATAGTAGATAGTGTTATTGCCGATAATATAACACTATAGTACTATACTGCAGTACATGAACTCACTTGCACCAGTTTCTAAGGAGACCATCACATTATAAGCATAAGCATTATCCAGGTTGGAAATGTGATATTTGGTGTCCAAGGTAAGTCTGTCCTTCTGCTTACTCCATTCTTCTCGACCAGTTTCCTCAATGACTGGCACCCAAGCAACTCGAAACCGTACTTGGCGCTTTTTCCTAGGGATACAAATGGCATACTGTGCCCAGTCAATAGTGACTCCATTGTGGCCAGTGCTCAGCTGAAAATGCAGAGGAAATTCTGCAACAGGAAGGCAGAAATTATACCGATTAGAAGCCTATTAGCAAGAAACAGGAAGCTTAAAATTGCATGGTCCAGGATTGCTTTTTCACGTGATCGAAATTTAGTCAGATAAAATTTCCAATCCCGCGCATGCAATACCTACATTGTCTTTGTGGACAAATGCTGTAGGAACAAAAGTACAAGAGTAGTGTCAGTTACATACAAGCTTAAGCCTTTCGTGATGAATATTCTGAATTTCAGTAGATCGATACTATTATTATACCAGTCTATGTACATAAATAATTTCACATATTCCTTTGCATCGCACAATGTTAAGATCTCCAAAGAGTTACTGACAAGCACCATGTGTCCATCAAATTGCATACATTCATTCCCTTATGCAGATGGCTCATCTCCACAGCGTAGCTACGTAGCCTTCCCTTGGGCAACAGCATCCAGTATTCTTAAAGTCGTGCAATATACCCAAACATACACTCCCAAGCCTCAGTTCATGATTGCAAGGTGTAAATAAGGTATGAACATAATCAGCAATGTAATATCAGGTATGAAGTTGAACATGGTATGTGCAATTTCAGGGTTAATGCAAAACAGATGTAAATTTTATTGAATTAAGGTGATAATGGGACTCCACACATGCCATGATGTACTATGCATTTCTTGCAATACAACAACATAGTCTTACCAGTTGCAGGAACTGAAACTACTTCACTGTTGACCACAGTGAGGTTTTTCAGCTGTACAGAGCATGTAAAGTTGAATACTTGGTTGAGGCTGAAAAATGGGAATTTGTCAAAAGCAATTGCCAATAAAGAACTTGAATCGGAGGGATAAGAAGCTGTGAAAAGTGATCCATCCAGAGTAAGAATTTCACCATTAATTTTCCATGTGGGCAAAGCTGTTCTAAATACATAGTCTCCGGTTGTTGACTTTAAATCCAGAGGTGGGTGGCTGCAATTGAGGATGAAAGTCTTACCAACACATGCTACTGAAGTGTTGCTTGCAGATCTAAGCGACAAAGTTACTGGTCCATCTGTAAGTATAAGCAGAAAGATGACATGCTACTCAATTACATGACTGTACCACATCACGTAAATGCACTGTAAGGTAGAGGCAACTTACCTTTAGTTTTGAATACACCGGTGTCCTTTGAGCTCATTAGCAGTTCAGGAGATGGTGTTCGTACTATACAGTGTGCTGTGACTGCTACTTTGTATCTGTTTCCTGGTTTGAGCCGATCAATGAGGAATGCTGTCACATTTGTTGTTGCATTGAAATGCTCCCACTCAACCATAAAATTACAGTGTTCAAAGCAGATATCATTATGTGTCCAACCAATAGCAGCATTCCAGTAATCAGGTCTAATGGTTGTTATCTGTGGCGTCCGTGGTCTGCCTGTACAAATGAGGTCATGCTAATACTGAAGTACCCAATTAGATTATTCATCAAATGCCAATACCATTTATAGCCTTAAGGTGGGGCCTCTATAGTGCGGGGGCTAAGGGAAAGAGGCAGGGGAACTTGTGTGGATGACATCATCATGCATATTAGATTACTAATAACACCCTCATCTGTTGCAGGCCAAATGAATGAGATCATCACATTATAGATTAGGTTAGCAATTCTTGTGATATTTAATATTAATGCACATATCACACCAAAACAGATAATTATGTAGTCTCAGATTGCACAGTATTACATGGCTATGTAATATGTATAGCTATCAATTAAACGATTATAGGCACAACTATGACGTACTCTTGCAGACTGAGTATGATGATATAATTATCATCACTGTGTGATCAGTCACTTATGTAGATTATTGTAGACATACCTTTAGCAGTCCGCCCCTTATAAATGACCAGACTCCAACAGATGAAAAGTGGCAGATTAAACTTCTTAGACATTCTTTGAGTACTTCTAGCACACCTAAGAAGTATTACCCTTGGCTATCCAACCAGGTCAAATCTTATCAGAACCTCCCAAATTGTTGTTAGGGGGGGTGATCGTTGGGAAAATGACATAATACTTTTGATTGCAACCTGAAAGGCTGAATAGCCACAAGATTGCATCTAAATTTATTATGATAGGAGTTGAATCAAATAAATAGTTATAGGTATAATAAGCACATTTGCTTGCATATTCCACCAGAAGATGTGCTTCTAGCTAGTACATTAAATTGCAAAATTTTATGTTTTAGCACCATTAAGTTTCAATTCACAATAAAACATTATACTGTGCATCTGCAAGCTATAATATCACAGTATACTCAATTACTGGTCAAGATGCTCACTTAGCTATGTGCACATGCTCTTGTGTCTGTAGCACATCATTTCAATGGGCAGGTATAGAATGTTATATGGATTAGCCTAATGTCAAACAATTTATAAAATGTTCTCAAAACTGCCAATCCACCGCAAGAAATTCCTTGCCAGCCATAGAAGCATGCACTACATGCACCAACACTACTGTACATGCATTAGTAACTGTATTAGTACCAATTGGGAAACAGCACGCAATGTCCAGAGCTTCTCTTCGCATAATGATACATAATATGCACATTATACCTAGCTGCACACAACACACACACACACACACACATGCACACACACACACACACACACACACACACACACACACACACCACAATCTGAGTGCAGCACTGTAGCAGTAGCTATTGGGCTATGCAGGTACCTGATAGCTGCTGTCACCAGTGGGATTTTTAATCAGCATCTCAACTAACGCTATGAATGGAATTTTATCATGCTTGACACGTTTCAATAGCTATGCGTGTCTCTTGTACTCCACTGTAGCATTGATCTCATGCCTCCATATATACTGTCGTGAAAGCAAACAGTGAAAGAAATCCATGTTTGAAGTATCTTATTCACTCTTCAGTGACCGTAGCACTTAGCTCAAGGGTGCATCACTGCAGCGTTACACAACGAGGCTGAAACGTTAACCCAAATAGCAAAAATGCAGATTGCCTATCTTCCCCAAACCTATGTAGCCACAACAATCATAATCTAAGTATGCAGAATTAACTTTCTGCAATGTCATACTATATTTTATATTCAGTGTAGAATTGACAAAAGATCACTCATAATAAATGAGAATATATGCAAATGTATTTGTTAGCATGCATGAGTTTGGCCTTTAAATGGTACATAATAAGCAGTGTTGAAAGTATTAGTTGCATGAAAGAGTGACACATTGAAAGGATTCAGAAAAAAGTTCAAAGTGTACATGCGCAAAATCAGTAGTCTAAATTTGTTTGTGTTACATTGTTTCTAAACACAAAACTCAAGTGAATGAACACTGCACACTCATGTGGTTAATCATGTGCTACACTATGACTAATACAGTGATAGCAAAAGATATGTTGTCACACACACACACACACACATGTCATATATATATGCGTGGTCCAACTCAGTTTCCAGAATGAAGGAAAGAACTGTTACGTAGTCTTTTAATTTCATCCTCATCCAAGTTGAACAGGTTGTCAGCAGATGACTCAGTCTCTTTCACCTGCTTTTGTTCTGTCTTCTCATCGGTTCCCTGCCGGCTTGGATCAGAATGGCTTGCGACATCTTGCTGCTTCAATGGAGTTTTGTGAGCATCTGATCCTCCTGTCTCAGCTCCAGCCACTGTACTGGCTGGACTCTCCTCTGGAAGTAACCTTTCAGCAGTAACATTCCGGATGGTCCCAAGCTGATCCTGACGTGTTCGAATAGTCTCAAGAGGAATATCGTTGGCTGCCTCTGCTTCCTGCTTTGATTGTGATGTATTTGATGGTAAGGACAGAATGGACACCAGTTTCTCAGGCAGACATTGCTGCATTTTGTCATTGCCATATTTTGAAAATCTGCATGGTAAAGAAAGAAAAAGAATGCACATGTATTTGGTTTCAGCTTTCCATGTGCATAGCTGTAGCAACAGCATTCAAAGAAAGCTTCAAGCAGGAAGGCTACCATGGTAACAGTATACTTTTGCTAATCTAGAGTGGACATGGAGCACTCACTCTACACCGGAATTGAGAGCAATTTGCTAAATTTGCAAAATTGCATGGAAAGAGTGAGGCTGGCTGGTGGTAATTTTATCTGACGGTAGTCACACACACACACACACACACACACACACACGCACACACACACACACACACACACACACACACCACACACACACACACAGGGAAAAGGACATTTCCTTATTAATAACAACATTACAAAAGCAAGGAAATGGAGTCAGTGAGTAAACAGTGATTGCCGGCATGCTGATGGACACATGGTACAATAGACAACTGTTTCAGACTCATGCAGGGGGTTTGAACATTCACAGGAATACAAATAATTAGCTATTGTGTAGTAGGGTCAGTGGGTTTAGTACGCATGCAAGGTTGGCACACACACACACACACACACACACACACACACACACACACACACACACACACACACACACACACACACACACACACACACACACACACACACACACACATATGATATGTCTGGTGTGTATAATTTGCAATGCACACTGTATGTATGTATGCATGCAGCTCACTAACATCTTCCTTCCTGCTACCATCATCAGGAAGCCCACTGCATACAGATATGGGAGGATAGTCAGAACGACAACAAATGCAGAGCCAGCCTGGCCTTGTGGTGCCTCCAGGTAAACTGCTGCCACCAGCACCAGGTTGAGGAGGATGAGGGTCTCAACCACATTACTGGCCTCCTCCTTGTACGGCTTTGCAAAGCAGTGGAAGACAAGGACAAAGAGAGCGATAAGGAACATGAGAACCTGCAGCCGACCATGAAGAAAGGGCAAGAAGAAGAGTAAAGGATGGGCATTTATGAGTTTGTATAGTAATTATATGAAATGTATGTAAATAATTGTATCTGAAGAGTGCCTTAGACTTTGTTATACACATAGGCTTACTGTAGGGTAATGATCTATTATAGCATGTTCTGGTTTTGTAATTGATGGGAAAATGATTTCAGTCAAAGCCTTTTTGCAAGAAAATTGAGATAGGTTTCACTCACTGATACAAGGGAACTTTCAATGTTGATCCCAGCATAGAATAGGGTTATGAAGAGCAGTCTCCTCCCCACATCCCATCCTGCATACCAGCCCCTCCCTTTTCTCATGTCCTTTGTCAACTCATCAGTAAAGTGGTACAGGTCAAATACCTGTGATATGTTGCATGTAACCATGCAGCAATAGAATGATTCACTAATGGCACAGGGTCAACATTCTTGCAAGTAACAAAGGAGTGCCACAAAGCATTAACTTTTATCATGTTCACTCACCGTCCACCTCTTTATTGTCAGTACACACAGAACAAATGGAGCAGGAATGACAAAGAGTACTATCACTCCAAAGCCAATGAGATAGAATGGGAGAAAGTTGGCAGCAGTGCAGGACTGAGTTCCATCGTACAAGAAAACCTATGAGGGAAATGGAAATTGAAAGAAAGTTTGACAGTCGCATGAACCTGTACTAAACAGTTTTAATGAGCATTTCCTGAGAATAAGTATGCATAATTATGTTTTATGTCCAATGTGCAGAAATGCACTTTCACATACATGTATAACTGATGGTATTGACAATGGTGCATTGACTCACAAATCCCTGCACTGATGTCCTGCAGCTGACTGTCACAAAACTAGTGTCTGCTATGTACTTGTATATGAATAGTCCCAGGAGGGAGAGGCCGTGTGTGACACCTCTGGAGCTGACAGCACTAACATACTTAGCACTGCACACGAGAGGAGAGGTGGATTAAGTTACTGAGTACTTTGTAGGGTACGCATTTAGGGATGCAGCATTTTGTATTATTACGAATGGCACACTATTGCATGACACTCACATTATGGTGTAGACAACAAGAGTAGTCAGTGCCAGTATTGGAGAGATGTAGCCCAAGAGTGCCACTCCGTGGGTGGGTAGGGAGGTTGACACACACCAGGGGAGGGGGACGGAGAAGGTGAGCAAGTTGAGGAAGTAGCGCAAACCCTGCAAGTGTGCCAATAGGACAAGATGCATGCACAGTGGGTGAGAAAGAGGACAGATTGGAAGGAACAGAAAATGTAAAGAGTTTGTAGGGAACCACGTGGACCAGGTAGGAAGGAGTGCACGGGAAGGGAATAGAAAGACATAGTGATGGTGTACACAATGATTGTAGGATAGGGTACTATAAAACTGCATGAATAAAAAGCATTGTATGCTGCTTTGACAGGAATCCAGCTTCGCCCATATAAACATGAAACAATCATGCATTGACATCTTTTATCCTATTTACACTGCTCAAGGGTACATGTACACCTACTGCAGGGTACTTTAAATGCATTGCCTTGCAATTCAAGGTAAGGTGTTCAGTGATACAGGAGACCAACCTTAATGTCAGTGCTGATAATGTTACTGTAGGGGCCAAATACCAAGCCAATCACCTGCAGAATGAATGCATGAATGTGAATCATGCATTCACTATTAATTTTATTATGACAAACTGCAGCTGTTTTATGCTATCTTCCCTCACTTGTGCATAGAAGATGAATCCTCTAAGTTCAGGTGGAAGCTGTACGTCCTTGGCTAGAATGAGCAGGAAGATGGCTACAACTCCAATACCTTGCGGAGAGAAGCAGAGAAGGAGGATGGAGATGATGAAGTGATAAGCGACAGCGACATAATATTTGATAACTCTTTCTACGTAGCTAGTGGACATTTCCATGCATACCATGCATACTTTCCACACTCTACAGTATACAATAGATAATGCATGTATGTTTTATTCTCATCTCGTGCCACTTACACATAATGATGAAGACAGCAATGCCTACTCCACACTGGTCTGAACAAGACTGCAGGTCAAGGCTCACAGCTGTCCCAGCAGGACAGGAACCACACAGAAACCCTGAGTGTGTAGAAGCAACATATGTATATAATATGCTCACACACACATGTAGTGGATGACACATTTCATATAGAAAAATGGTACATGAATAGAAACACTGAAATGCTGACTGAGGTACGGTTATTGTATGCAATATCTGAAAGCATGAATAGCATGGGGTGGCACACAAACATGCAATTAAACCTCCTCCTCCTCCTCCTCTGTACTCCTTATCCATCAAGGATGTTGGGCGGGATCTAGGCTCAAGATACTACAGCACGTTTGCAGATTAGGGGCGGTGGATGAAGGCTCGCCATGCAGCTCTGTCCTTCACCACTTCTTGCCAGTTGGTCAGTTTTGTCAAATCTTTGCTGACAACATCAACCCATCTCAGTGGGGCTCCACCCGGTGGTCTCTTCTTCCCTCGAGGTCAACATTTCATAAGTTGTTTCTGGGGACGCTCATCAGACATTCTCTGTACATGGCCAAACCATTGTAATCGTTTCTGTCTTAACTGCTCCTCAATTGGCAATTCTCCAGTCTCCTCTAGGATATCTGTGTTCCGCCGCCTGTCCCACAAAGTGATACCCAGGATATCCCGGAGACATCTCATGTGGAAGGTCTTCAGCTTCCTGATATCCTGTTGTGTGGCTGGCCATGTCTCAGCCCCATACAGGAGAATTGACATAACCAGGGTGCGGAATGCACGGAGCTTGGTGGTTTTGCTGAGATTGCGGCTTCGAAATACCTTCCATCTCCACATCTGGTATACTGTGCCGGCCTTCTTTAATCTCACTGTCACCTCTCTCTCCACCTTAGTTGTTTGACCCACTTCACTCCCAAGGTAGGAGAAGGACTCCACTTCCTCTAGCATCTGGCCTCTGAGTCTGAGTGGTGACTGGTCTTCTGTCGTTCCCACTGTGAGAATTTTGGTCTTCTCTCCATTGATACGCATGCCCCATCGGTCACAGGCCTTGTCCAGGGTGGTAATCATGTGTTGTAGCTCCCTCCTAGTCTCAGCAATCAACGTCACATCATCAGCATACAACAAATCTTGGACGCAGCTGGAGGCTGATGTCTTGTCACGATACGAGAGGAACAGACCACCCCCGATGGCATAGTCAATGTGCAGTCCCCCGCCGAGTGTCTCTGTCATCTCCCTCAGGATCCTGTCCATAAAACCGTTAAATAGTAGGGGAGACAGGACACAGCCTTGTCTGACTCCAGATCTCACTTCAAAGGCCTCCGACATGCCATCCGTTGTTCTGACCTGACACCAAGTCCCAGAGTAGAGCCCCTGAATGATGTCCACAAGTTGCCAGGGCACACCATATGACTTCAGCACAGCCATCAGGGCACTGCGATCCACTGAATCATATGCCTTTGTGAGGTCCACAAAGCACATCATCACAGGAGTGCGGTATTCCGCAGCTCTCTCCACCACCTGTCTTGCTACCCAGATCTGATCGATTGTGCCACGCCCCTCCCTGAAGCCACATTGGGCTTCCATCAGTTGGGGCTCAATGATGTCTTGTAGTCTCTCCAGAAGGATCAGTGTCAGTACTTTCCCTGGTACGCTCAGCAGAGATACTCCTCGGTAGTTGTCACATATTCGTCTATCTTTCTTCTTGTGGAGTGGAACCAGAGTGGCATTCTTCCACTCCTGTGGCACTTGTCTTGTCTTCCACACTTCTTGCAACAACTCCATCAGCCAGTCAATCATTGCTTCACCACCATTCTTCACTAGCTCAGCTACAATTCTGTCCTCACCTGCTGCCTTCTTGTTCTGTAGTCTCTTTACTGCTCGCTCAACTTCTTCCCTGTTCACTTCTGGTGTCTCCACATGAGAGTGGTCCTCCAAGTTTGCCAGTGCTTCCTCCTTCACAGTACTATCCACATTCAGTACTTTCTGGAAATGCCTTCTCCAACGTGATAGTTTTTCCTCTGCCTGTTGCACTGGTTGGCCAGCTTCATCTAGGATTCTGTCCAATGGTGCCACCCTGCTACCCATCAGCCGCTTCATTTTTTTGTAGAATCTCCCCTGCCTGTTGTGCCTCATGTCCTCTTCCATGTCTCCCATCACTCCATCCAGCCATTTCTCTTTGTCCCCTTTCACTGCTCTTCTCACTTTCTTGCACAAGTCCACATACTCTTTCCGTTTCTCTGGGTCCGTTCGTTGTTCCTGCCATCTTGCGAATGCCCTCCTCTTCTCCTCCACTAGGTTCAGCATCTTCTCTGTGATCCAGGCTTTCTGCGCTTTTTTCTTCATGTGTAGGTGCTGCTCAGCTGACTGGACGATGGCCAGTTTCATCTCATTCCATCTCTCCTCCACGTTTCCATGTCTTTTTCTGTGATTGAAACTGCTTCTGATGGACTGCAGGTACTCTGCCCGCTTCTCTCTTTGTTGGAGTAGTTCCGTATCAATCCCTTTTCTCTGCTGTTGTTTTGCCTTCTTGACCAACTTGGGACGTAGTGACACTACTACCAAGCGGTGATCACTATCAAGATCTGCTCCTCTGTAGACACGCGTGTCAAGCACTGATGGACGTAGTCTCTGTTTCACTAACACAAAGTCTTTCATGCTTGGTTGTGCTCTGGCATCTGGGGGGTACCACGTTGCCTGGTGAATCTGCTTATGGGGGAAGAGTGTATTGACAATGCAAAGTCCATTCCCACTAGCAAATGACATGAGCCTCTCTCCATTGTCACTTGTCTGCCTGCTTAAGCCATGGTTCCCTATCACTCCCAGTACACTCTCCCCAAGGGTTGCATTAAAGTCCCCCATCACTATGGTAAGCCCACCAGTTCTGGTCATTACAGTGTCCAGGTCGGAGTAAAACTGCTCCTTGTCCTCTACACTGCTCTGATTAGTAGGAGCATACACAACTACTATAGACAATGGACCCATTTTAGTGAGGAGTTCCGCTACTAGAATTCGTGAGGATACTGGTTGGTAGTGTCTCAATGCTCAATGCAATTAAACATGCACACACACACACACACACACACACACACACACACACACACACACACACACACACACACACACACACACACACACACACACACACACACACACACACACACAACACACACACACGCACACACGCACACACATGCACACACACACGCACACACGCGCACACACACACACACACACACACACACACACACACACACACACACACACACACACACACACACACACACACACACACACACACACACATGTACACACACAGACTCACTGAGAGGAAGGACAGAGAGAGTTAGAACAACAGACATTGAGAGTGGCATTAAGAGAAGAAACAGAATGACTAACCTGTCCTCCCCTCAGCACACTGCTGGTCCACTTGGTCAAACATGAACAGGCATCCAGGGAGCCCCCCTTTACGAGAACACTGGAGAAAGGATGGTGGAGCCCCTGAGACAAGACTCAGCTCATTGCTGCCCTCAGACACCCAGGCATAGCGACCATCCTGAAAGTGACAAAATACACAGCTGTGTGAGAACCACCACTAGACCATTATTAAACTTAAGCTTAAGGATGTGCATAAAATATCACTGAATTCACTTTTGTATGTTCATTGCACTAACAGCCATTACCATATAGAATGCAAAGTGTGAGTAAGTGTGCATGTAGAAGCTGCTACAGCTATGATACTACCAAGTAATGAATATATCGTGAATAAGAAGTGTTAGCAATGTTTAATAATGCATATTGAATATTCATATGTATCCATAAGGTTGTGTCAGTTGTAGTTCTCTCAACCCACTCTGATATAGATGTATCGGTTGAATCCATCGCAGTGGTGAATGTCAGCGTGACTGCTATGGCACACACAGACATCCCCTTCCAGAAAGTAGCCAGGATGGCAAGCGGATACATTGAACTCCTGCACGGCTGATGCATCCTTAATATAGAGCATGCATACAAGAGAGATACAGTGATACCACAACATACACAGATACTCATAAGCTGTGTTATGACTAGCATAAATGTATGCTCATAGTGTCACTTGCATGAGTGGGTGTGCACACACACACACACACACACACACACACACACACACACACACACACACACTTCTTTGATTACTACATTAAACACTGGACTGGTACTGAGGCCCTGTTGAATGAATAATTGTGCCAGTAACTATCCCAGACAAACTAGGTGGAAGGCTAACATCATCAAATGCAATAATGTATACAAGCTCCAATAAGTATACTTTCGGGTATATAATTATTGCAAAACATGAAGGTATCCTCAATGATTATGTGCGTATGTAAATACACGTACTGCTCTTAGCACAGTGATCGCCATGTCCGCCTTTGGCCTGTTCCCCAGGAAACCAGTTGGTTGTAATTGATTTGTGTCTGTCACTGATCCATTGCCACCCATCAGACCCCCAATGGAAGGCACACGCAGAGTGAGTGTCTTAAGCATGTTCCCCGTCACATCTTGGATCTGTGGATGATACAGGATAGTACCTTGGATCACACAGGAGGCTCAGAGTTGTTGCTGCTTTAGAACTAACAATTATTTATGGCAACTGTATAGTTTCAGTTCAATCAATAATTATGCAGAATTAATGCACAATTATATAGATTATAGGCCAAGTACAGTAGCATGGAGGCATATAATTAAATGTGATACTATGTACATATGCTTCAACATCTGCATACGTACATGCATAATTATAATTGTATGCATGCCTGATGCATAAATGCCTACTTCACTATCTCTGAATATTTGGACTTCAAT
Source organism: Ianthella basta (assembly GCA_964019415.1). Classification (NCBI taxonomy): domain Eukaryota; kingdom Metazoa; phylum Porifera; class Demospongiae; order Verongiida; family Ianthellidae; genus Ianthella; species Ianthella basta. The sequence continues at coordinate 5,845,920 of OZ025868.1, read as the reverse complement.
CACTGTCCCTCTGTGATTCCCAAAGGCATCTAATGTCTTCAGCTCAGCCACCAGTAGCTCTCCTGGTTGGACTGTGAATTCCTGCAAGATGGAGACAGTGGGTGGTCAGGTGGCTAGGAAGAGCATGTGGGTCGATGGGTAGACATTCACTGATGAGCATCAATTCACTTTTCAGGGTCTACACATTTATACAATTCTAAACCAATAATATTTCACTGTCACCCGCATGTTCTAACCTACATACACGTACGCATGCACACACACACACACACACACACACACACACACACACACACACACACACACACACACACACACACACACACACACACACACACACACACACGCACACACGCACATACACACACACCATAACTCACAGTAAGCCTGTAATTCACATCAGCACGGACAGCATCAGTAGCCATTGCCTCACTTTGGACTGTTTGCCCAGCAAACTGCCTTCTAGAGGTGAGGTGATTACCACTGTGGGGCAAATTTAAATGTAAGATCCTAAAGCATGCATCTGACCTTATCATAGAAATTACACAGACTAGTATGCATGTATGTGTATCAGTAAAAGGGTTTGTGAGCTTGTGCTACGAAAGTGGCTTAGCTGTTGACTAATCACATGGCAAAGAGGGATGAAGTTGTCAGATGCTTCACTTTTGAGGATTTCCATCAGTCACAAACCGTTCATTGCCTGATAAAAGACCCTCAAAAGTGAAACATCTCACTTATTCATCTTTCTTGACTATGACTGTGTAACAGCAATCCCATTTTGTTCAACCCCACAGCACGAGCCTCTAGCAAATATCTCTAGCAGTGCATACATAGGTTCCTCAATCTGTGCATTTGGACATATATATATGGGACACAGTCCTAATGTAATGTTTGCATGGATGCATTATAGTGCATCAGATTAGTCAACCACTACTCAGGACAGTCAGGTATAATGCATCTGTAGATATGCATGCATCAAGTATAAGCAGCATCTAAAGCAATGTTTTTGCTTACATGGCAACACGACGTGTGATTCATAACACACAAACACACCATTTCCTTGTGCTTACCTGAAAGTGAAAGGTGTTGCTAAGCTTTCAGGAGGTGTGAATATGGTGAGTGTAGAGTCACTCCCTGTTATTTCAGAATTGTTTCCTGTGGGTGTGTCCAGCCAGGTGCAGCCCCTAACGGAACTTGCATAGAAGGCTGCCCCTGCAGTGGATGCAGTGTTATTGATGAAGCTGATGCTGACATCCTACAAAGAGTGAGCAGAATATGCAGTATATGACCATCAGAGGACATGCATTCTCGTGTTACAGTAGCAAATTAAATCATCCTATATAATAAGGTCATGCCCTAGAACCCATCTGCATACAGTTCACTTGAAAAGTTGCTTAAAACAATAATAAAAGTGCAGATGTCATTGCACATAAAATGTACACATAAACACACAATATAAATGTTACCCTCCAATAACTGTAGCATGGTTGCTACCAACAAGACATAAAATTGTATCATTATATGGTACTTCAGAGCACTACTGTTAAGATAGAGATGAAGTCAAATAACTGTGGATATAGTTATGTGTGTATATAATGTGTTTTAGACAGATGCTTCTCACATTATGGCCTACTGAGCACATTAAGCTAATGGTCGACATAATGACAGCCGAGCTAGTGTACACACATTACCACCTTGGGAGCACTAATCACCAATATAAACAAGCTACACCTCATTTGCACATTTTCAAGTCACACCCTGCACACCTTCCACTGTGAAGGAGGGTACTCTTTTCCATCTGAGCTCCTGTACTGCACAAAACAGAACCTGTTGTCTCCTTCTGTGTCTGCAATGTTTATATATTCAGAGAGTCCATGGCCAAAAGAAACAAAGACTCCCCCTCCAGATACCAGTGCCTGGTTGTTGTGTAGCTCCAGTATGCTCCCAGGAGACAGTAAAAGCTATAGTTACACAATTGAGGCAAGTTTTGGAGAAACATGGAAGAATGTGCTGTTGAAAAGTAGCTGCAAGCATCTCTGTAGTTACAGTATGTACGTGCACATGTTGTATTCTAATGTCAAGTATAAAAGCACAGATGTACATGCGTGCAGTGACTCTCCTTCATGTACACGGTCAAGCACTCCCAGGCACAAAACATACACATGCACCCATATCCTTGCTTGCAATAACCATGCACATACATACACACACACACACACACACACACACACACACACACACACACACACACACACACACACACACACACACACACACACACACACACACACACACACACACACACACACACACACACACACACACACACACACATGCGCTCACACACATAGCCCTACCAAGCTGTGATCCTCCAGATGAATGCCTCCTCCATAGTTGGCTGTGTTGTTGTGCACAAGAAGGGTCCCATCCACCTTCACAACAGACTCTATGGTGCTTAGGCCACCTCCAGTGTTGTCAAGGAGCTGGTTGATGCCAGTGAAGTGAAGGGGGAAACGGTAGGAGGATATAGCAGCTCGCTGCGGGGAGCCATCTTGTATCTCTACTGCTTCATTAACCTCTGAACTGAGCACTTGGTTACCAGAGAAGGTACTAGGTGTACAAAATTAGGAAGAAGGACCCAATTCATACACACATGTGCACATGCATGCAGCAAACATTATGCTTTTTGAAGAGCAATTGCAATGGCTTGAGGCTAATATCACGATTGCAAAATTATATGCATGCATGTGTACCTCTATTCACTTATGATGTCATGTCATATATATGTATACAATATTATTGCTGTGAGCTCATTTAATAAGGACAAAATACTATTAAAGTGTTTGAGTAATATTTTAGCAAGAGCGGAATAGTCCAAGTTGGTATGTAGTCTATTACGTACATAGTAAAAGTTCGCTTAAGACTTAAGGGATACTGTTAATACACGCCTGTCATGTGTTACCTGCTGATAATGACCTGTGAAATGGGTCTGTAAATGTTATGCTTGGTAACTTAATTACCAAACTGTATTGCATTAGTATGTTACTTCAGTCAGGTTAACACTCATTGCCTGGGTTCAGTAATTAGCTTAGTTCAGACACTTAGAAATTAGCCTATAGGTGTTGGTCAGTACACGTAGTCTGCACAAGTTACTTAGGTGATTGTTATTCAGTGCTGGTATGGGCAAGCAGATGGCAAAAGGGAATTCAAGTCGTTGGTAGTTATGCAAACTTGGGTGACCTGAGCTATTTCTCATATATACAAAGTACACCATTTAATAGGAAACAAGTACAAACTTGCACGTGTTGTATAGGAAACAGTTGCCGTACATATAAACCCAATAGTCCAGTTGGGACAGCTGCTAAATGAGATTTACCATGTTACATACAGATGCATTCGTGCATTGCATTCTCTTACCAATCTGTAACTTCTACTTCATGTGGAAACTGCCCTGAATGATAGAATGAGAAAAGGCCCAAGGCAGAGCCTTCCCTCAAAGCAAGGTTACCCTTAAAGGAGCACTTTTGCAACACAATCTGATCAGCTGACTCCTCCACTCCGTCATTCCCATCACCATAGTCATATGCAACAATAGAGAGTGCCCCTCCGCCAACAGCACGATTGTCATTGAAACTGCAATTATCGACTATGAACACGTTGTTTTCAGTTCCATTGGACAGCTCTATTGTTAGCGCACCTCCAGACGTCACCAAAACACTATTGTTCGTAAAAATGCAATTTGATATGTTAAAGATATTGTTTCTTGCTCCACTGAGACTGAACAAAATAGCACCTCCGTTGATTTCCGCAAAATTTGCATGAAATTTACTATTAAGAATAGACACATTTGATAAATTTGCTATCGGCAATCGCACATAAATTGCACCTCCGTGGCCACCGGATTTTAGCTGCACTGGTCTTTGCACATATGGTAGATTAATGTTGCCTGAGTTGTTCACAAATGTGCAGTTTTCCACTTCTACAGAAAGAGTCTCATTGGAATAAATGCTTATACCCCCACTCGGTATGCCTAACTGGTTCAATTCATCCGCTGAAGTACTGTCATTGGCATCTACCCTGTGATGTGAAGGTATCTTGTTGTGGTTGTCAATGAAGGTACAGTCCCTGATGGACACTCCTGTAGTTTCACGGGTCTGAATGCCCACACCAGTGATGTTCCTGCAAAAAACAATACATGCAAGATGGAGCTTGCTAATGTGCTGCATGCAAGTGCAAAATTTTTGTATTTGTCTTTGGAGGCCGGCCTTTGTGCATGGGGAAATTTATAGACAGCTAAATAGTAACACATATTATATAGTTTGTATATATGACAAATAGTTCAACCAGTCATATTGTAGAATCATGAATCACAAAATTGGACGATAATCAGATAAATACATGCATTACATAAAGTATTTCGAATCTGCTCAATATGCTGTTGAAAGTACCATTTCATGCTGCTTTGTTCAAAACACCCTGGCTTATAGTACGCACCAAGATAGGCTCTTACCATTTAGGACTGCAAGCCCCTACCTGAATATACAGTTTCGCACATGGAGACCGGCCACTCTGTAGGCATACATGCCCGATCCGAAAGGACCGCAGTGCTCAAACACCAGGTCGGACACTGTGATGTTCCGAGAGCAGAAGAATACAATATCGTCCCAATGGTCTGGAACGTGGTTCGGGAAGGATCGACAGCGAACAACTGCACCGCCAGGTGGCATGGCTGTGATAAGCACATTTGTAGCGTTAGTCACCTGCGTCTCCCCGGATAGGTAGTGAATGCCGTCATACAGGTACACGCAGAGGTTGTCAGGCCCTGTGGAAATGTTACAGTAATCAGGTTGAGCCCCTTCGATTTCTTTTCCGATTAGCGCAAAACTCAAATTCTGGCAAGGGTTGTTGATGGGGTCGCTTGAATTAAGACAGCCCCTGTTGTTGGTGCCATTCGTAGGAGATACGTAGCGTTCTACATCACAACGGGCCGAACAACCGAAGGACAAAACTGAGAGCAGACTCAGTAGAACAAGTAAACGACTCTTTCGCATAACGTCTTCAGCCTGCGGTCGTACTGTGGTACCCTTAGACTCAATTACGAAATCATTATTATGTTACGTCATCATTGGCATTTAGGTGATTCCCTAATTGCCAAACTCATGAACACTAGCTGTCTGCTCGTTGGAAGATGCGCAGGTGACTATGGACTGATTGCAACTATTATAGAAACTGATCATGATTTCTACGTATACTGTTTTAACTGCTAATGACAAATTACATACAGTCATGCCTTTCATAATATTATTATATATGCAAGTGAAGAGCAATAACTGTTATATAGTTAGTGACTACAAATTGACTAAGCTCAGTCCTACATGTACCCAAGCACTCAGTTCTCTGAGTGAATTAATGAACTTTGGCGTATCTCCATTATATGATCTAGCTAAACTGCTGCCGCCATCATTCTCATCCAAGTTGAACAGCTTGTCCATGGAAATCCCTCCCTCCTTTTGCTTAATTTGCCATCTCCTGAGTACCCTGCCTTGTTCCCATAGGTTAGAAAGGCTTTCAGCACTCTGCTTCCTCAATAAAACTTTGCTGGTGTCTGAACTCCCAGATCCAGTTGCTGTAATGGCTGGACCATGCACGGTACAGTAATCCTCCTTCATACTTGATCGTTCCAGGCTGATCCGAATACTTTCTAGCTGCCTCCAGTGGGATTCTACTGGCCAGCTCTGGCTCCTGCCTTGATTGTGTCGGATGGGGTGATTAGTGGAGAAACAACAACAGCTTCGTAGGCTGGTACTGCAGGAAGCAACTGCCCCATTTGGTATAACTGCATGAGTTAAATAGCAATGGAATTGGCCCATATCATTGCCATGGCACATTTATACTGATAGTGGGTGTTATAATGATGCAGGAGGCAGTCGTGCGTGCGCACACAACCAACCATTCAGAGATCCACACCATCCATTGCCGATCGAGTGACAAATGGGAGAGAAGCATTCCAGGCGGGGTGTGGACATACACCCTGGAGCATGTGCAGTAAGGCACTGCAACATAGTTGTCACAGCATGCATGAATGAACAGCATCTGCTTGCAGTTGATACTAATTATATATAATGATTGTCAGTATAATATATTATGTCATGAATAAATTAGTACTTACATATATTATACTGCTTCCATAACAGTGCGCTGGCTTCATTGACTCAAAGTGTATAGAGATATCAAAGTACTATTCAATGAACTGTCTATATGACAGCCACCTTTATGCCAGTTCTAACTGTAGTGACCTATATAGAGAGAGGTGGCTGCATTACAGAGGTAGATTGCAATTTTTAGTGCATAGTTGGGGCCAGGTAGACTAGCTGGCTGTTTTAGAGAAATGGCTGCCTCATCTTCAACTTGTTCCACTGTACATATATACTAGCAGATTATACATTATTACAGCAGACTGTGCTGGGAACCAATTTTTTAATCTAGTTTTTGATATTGTAATGAAGGTCATATTTGAATGGCATCTGACTGAAGAGCCTACAGTTGCCATTCTGACTTGGACTCTGCACAATGGTATCTGCTGTGCAGGCTATGTCACTCCTAAGAGGGTGTACAGCTCCTGTTGATTTCCATCAAAGTATAATTATGCATAATGCAATCAGTAATGCATGTGTCCCCTTGTCCCCAGCTATCAATACTATTACTATAGCAAGTGAGGTGCTGTGTGAGTATAATTATGATCTAATTGTGAATGATGTAATGTTGATATATAGCTTACAATAAAACCTGCAGAGCTAAACAACACATTCAGTCTCAGCTGCTAGAAATCCAGAATCTTTCGCTAGTAAAAGTGAACAAAGTGAAGTTATTGTGTTTGTGTTACAGTTTACTGGCAGTACTGCTGTGCCTTACTTTGGATTGAACTTTTGGCACCAACTCAACTGACAACAACGGCTGAAGCAATTGGGGATTTGTGAATTTTCTTTGCACCATGTAGTGTAACTAACCAATTGAGGTGAACTTTAGAATAGCTTACGATTATATACAGAGACAACAGTTTGTCTCACATGTATGTGCTGTGGTGCATGGACTGGATGGGCAAATGGAACTCTTCTTTTCATGTGCACATTTCAGGTTTAGAAATGTAGTAAAAACTACTGAAGGACCAAGGCTTCTAAAGAAGTAAATCATTTTGGCGATCAAGCTGTGTGTGTGTGCGTGTGTGTGTGTGTGTGTGCGTGTGTGCGTGTGTGCGTGCGTGTGTGTGTATGCATGTGTGTGCATTCCCAATCTTCTTGCAACATGCATGCACCTGTGTCAGGTGACATATCCACCCCACCCGTCTGCACATTCACACATGCATGGGATATTTCAAAATTGCCTACGCCAGCTAGCTAGCTAGAGTGCTTACCTCACTTAATGAAGCAGTGGCAGCATATGGATACAGGCTCCATGTAGGTGTGCCCTGTTGTCCTATAGCTCAGCTTGTATAACATGGTGTGGGGAATGTTGCACCTGCTGTGTTAGCCTGCTGTGTGTGTGTGTGTGTGTGTGTGTGTTGCACCTGCTGTAGCACAGCAGGTGCAAATATAGTTATTGCAAATATAGTTATCGCATGTGTCTGTTGTGGTAGAAGACCCATTTACTGTACTACAGGGGGTGCAGCTGGATCCAGTGGAGCATGAGACTGCTGCTGTTAATGTTGCTGTGTGAAGAGTGTGCTTTCATTACTACAAATGTAGTGGGTGAGGAATGCACTATTCTAAACTACATAGAGCTGAGTCAGTCATTTTGAAATAGATATAATGGTTAATAATATTTTTATTTTGCATAAACTGTACAGTATGTGCGCACTGTGCATGAGTCTTGTGTGAATGTACATGTATGCATACAGGAGGATAGCATAGTGAGTGCATGAACATTTAATGCCAAAGAGATACATGGTTTAAGGTTAGGAACACTGCACAAAAGCATACAACGCATACAGCATACACCATTAGAAGCCAGAGAAATGGCCCACGTCATGTGGCTCTGCCCAGTTACACTTTAATCTCACATGTATATACTGATATCTCCATGCAGTTAGTAAAGACAGTATTACACACAAGTACAGGTAAGTGCATAGGCGAGTGACCAGGATAGCCATGCACAAGTCCCATGTGCTTTGGTACTACAGTGACACCTGTCTAAGACCTGTATGTGGGCCAGTTCTAACTGACATTTATAGAGAGGAGGCAGATTGCAATGTTTTAGTGCTATTAATTTGAGGCCAGTGAGGTTGGTTGCATGCTTAAGAGAGGTGGCTGCCTTACATACACAGTGACCCTCTTACATCTTACATAAAATTGCTAATTAATTAAGCTTAATCCAGTATGTGTGCACAATATCATGTGGGTCAGCATGGTCCTCTTCAAACACAGCATACAACAGCATTATTTGTGTGTATAGTGAAGCAGTTGAGGGTGTGTGCCACTGGTTATTACATTGCTCTGCATGCGATCATCACAGACAGTCTCTCTCAGAACTATCATATTCTGTCCATCATTAACTCTATGTGGCTAACTAGGTTGTATTAGTCTCTGTGAACTATACATGCTACATACATACACACACTACATACGTACATGTAGCCAGTGAACTGTTTCACTGATTAACCAATGTAGTTTAATTGGACTTACTATTCATCTCCATATTGCATGCAGTGCTGCATTGAACTTTATGGTGTCCTAGTGCCAACTGGTATGGTGCACTTTAAATGAATTGTATCGAATATCATTACATATGTTCACCTATATGCCTGCCATGTGATCTGTTCGATCCACGCGATGAGACCGATCTCTCGAAGGGTAACATAAATATGGCTCTTGTCCCGATACTTGCCATACCACTCGTGGTATACCTTCAGTGGCTACTATAGGGGTTGAGTTGGTCAGGGAATGATGCAAACGCAAGCGGGACCACGGTGTCTCCGCATGGTTCGCTGTCTAGTAAGACTCGACGGGCAGCTGCCAGGCAGATACGCGCAGGCGGTTCAGTAAGCCTCTATAATCCCCCCGAAGGTGGATAAGGGAAACTGCTGTCGCTGAATGTGTGCTAGTCCTAAAGGCAGCGCAGATCCGATCCTGTCTCGCGCGTATGGACAGGTTAATTCGAAAAGGCTTGAAGGGGCCGGTGTTGCACAAGTGATCTCCCGTAAAGTCGAGGGAGAAGAGTGGTATATGCAACATGAAGTGGTGCTGGGTCAGCTAGTCTGCCCAACGAGATGTCAGTGCTAGTCGTGAAGTCCATCCAACCAGACTGCTGCACTTGACAAAGGGGAATATGTGCGAGAAGGGAATGTAAGTGGGGTGTGTTGCTCTGTGCGTAATTATAAGCACAGTGCCCCCTCTCAATGCACGAGTAGTAGTAAACGAAGGCACGAGCGTGATCGGTATGGCAGCCATATAGTCTAGCGTTTAGCCAAGCTCCTTTTTTGTTTTTTGTTTTTTGTTTTCAACAAGGTTTGGCTAGGCGAGACAAAGAGGGCTCATGATCGAGAGCGAGGCGAGCGACGTAATGGAAAAGCTTTTCCATTACGTCGACGTGCATGTACGACACCAGTGTCGTACATGCACGTCAAATTGTTTAGACCGCCCTACGCATGCACTGATAAATTTATGAGTCAGTGTGGTCCGTGGTCGAGTACAGAATCGACGGATTGCTGCCAGGCAGACACGCGCAGGTGGTTCAGTAAGCCTCCATCCACCCAAAGGGGATCAGAGAAACTGCTGTCGCTGAATGTGTGCTAGTCGAAATGGCAGCCTAGACTAGACGGTTCCGATCCTGTCTCATCGCGTATATGGGACAGCCGAGAGATGGTAACCAGAAATGGTCAGCTGGGGTGAAGTGGTAGCTGATTGAGACAAGACAGTCAATGTTGGGTACAAAGCATTGACTGATCCAAACCAAGTGTGGTTGGATTTGAATGAGAAGTGTCCCCTGTTGCAAGCCGTGAGAGTTGCAAAGTCAATGTTGGGTGCAAAGCATTGACTGATCCACACCATTGTGGTTGGATTTGAATGAGAAGTGTCCCCTGTTGCAAGCCGTGAGAGTAGCAAAGTCAATGTTGGGTGCAAAGCATTGACTGATCCACACCATTGTGGTTGGATTTGAATGAGAAGTGTCCCCTGTTGAAAGTCGTGAGAGTTGCAAAGTCAATGTTGGGTACAAAGCATTGACTGATCCAAATCAAGTGTGGTTGGATTTGAATGAGAAGTGTCCCCTGTTGCAAGCCGTGTGAGTTGCAAAGTCAATGTTGGGTACAAAGCATTGACTGATCCACACCAATTGTGGTTGGATTTGAATGAGAAGTGTCCCTTTCGAAAAAGGTAACCAAGAATGAGTTGGGTTATATGTTTGTGATATGTTTGTATGTTGTATTTTTGTGCAGTGTTGTGTTATATGTTATGGGGCGAGGCAAGTTGAACAGCAGAAAGCTGCATGGGTTATGTCTGTAGGCCTGCGGAGATAACGTGTGTAGACAACGGCTGTTCAACTTGCCTCACCCACTGTGTGATGTTACATCCATCAGGTCACAACAACTGGTGGAGAAGTGTCCCCTGTTGCAAGCCGTGTGAGTTGCAAAGTCAATGTTGGGTACAAAGCATTGACTGATCCACACCAATTGTGGTTGGATTTGAATGAGAAGTGTCCCCTGTTGCAAGCCGTGAAAGTTGCAAAGTCAATGTTGGATACAGAGCATTGACTGATCCACACCAATTGTGGTTGGATTTGAATTAGAAGTGTCCCTATCGCAAGCCTTTCGAAAAAGGTAACCAAGAATGAGTTGGGTTATATGTTTGTGATATGTTTGTATGTTGTATTTTTGTGCAGTGTTGTGTTATATGTTGTGTTATATGTTATGGGGTGAGGCAAGTTGAACAGCAGAAAGCTGCATGGGTTATGTCTGTAGGCCTGCGGAGATAACGTGTGTAGACAACGGCTGTTCAACTTGCCTCACCCACTGTGTGATGTTACATCCATCAGGTCACAACAACTGGTGTTGCCTATGTCCAAAAGGTCGCAGGAAGCAGTCATGCACTCACAACCAACCATCCCTAAGTCCACACCATCCATGGGTCCATAGAGATCACCCACGCAGACCACAGCTGCACAACTTGACCAAACCACTGTGGATGTTGCATCCAAGAGTGACCGTCACAACAGCTAATGATGCAGGATGCAGTCGTGCGTGCACACACAACCAACCATTCAGAGATCCACACCATCCATTGCCGAGTGACAAATGGGAGAGAAGCATTCCAGGCGGGGTGTGAACATACATCCTGGAGCATGTGTAGTAAGGCACTGCAACATAGTTGTCACAGCATGAATGAAAAGCAGCCACTTACTAATATTATCCCTATCCTTTTTAATTTGTGCAGTGCTGCATTGGACCACGTGGTGTCCTAGTACCTATGGGTACGGTGCACTTAAATATTTATTGATATTGATATTGATATATATTATGTCGTGAATAAATTAGTACTTACGTATATTATACTGCTTCCATATCAGTGCGCTGGCTTCATTGACTCAAAGCGTGTAGAGATATCAATAGTCTCGCGTATAGCCAAGCTCCTTTTTGTTTTTCTGGTTATTCAGCAAGGTTTGGCTAGGCGAGACAAGAGGGCTCATGGTCGAGAGCGGAATTTGGTGGCTATCATTATGCGAGCGTGAGAGAATTTCCAGACGATTATGAGTGCCTACTGCGCGAAGGCGGGGGAATCAACGGGTACTGGGAAGACACACGGCCTCTGTGGAGGCAGAGCCTTGAAGAAGTGTTCCGACAAACGCTGCCGTAGTGCCATCGGCCTATACGTACTCTTTAACCATTAGTCAAATGTGAGACATTTCCACCCGAACGCGTATACGGTAAGCAGGAGAGCGCTCGCGCACAAGTTGGCCTGCATGCGCGAGTGAGTGTGCTCGACTGGATGAAGACTCTTCTGGGTTAACGCTGTGCTGTGCTTGCCTGATTCAGTGAAAGAAATAAACTCCCAGCTCATTGTGTATGTGCATGCCAGTACACTGCAGCTTTCTGTAGTGTGTATTGCACTATATACTTGAGCTATAGTTGCTTTTCACATGCATCAATATATAGTTATAGGCCGACACACAGTTCCAGTCTGTGTACACCTTGCATTTCTTTACTTACCCACTGGCACACCCACCACTGAAGGCAAGCTTTCTTACAAGTGCTCCATCACCACCAATGACTTCCACATTCACATTATTATGGTGTAGAACGCTGTACAACTCGTTGGGGCTGGAGAACGGACGGGCATGCAACGAACACTTCGCGGACACAAGTCAACAATCAATGAAGCAACAAGGTGAACCAAACCTGTGAGCACTACAGGGTCTCTGATCATGACTGACTAAGGTGCAACAACAACCGGATGATCACAGAGTTCTAATCAGGTGTGGATACATAACTTTTTAAATTACAGATACACATGTACACAACACAATCGTCCACACACAGTTAACACAAGGGTCCACACAGTGTCACATGGTGAGAAAAATTGTGATAGGGTATTTGTACACAATCCTGCCAAAGGCAAGCTAGCGCGCAAGTGCACAACTGCTAGCACTGACTGCCATATACAAATACATGCACAGCCAACATCATCATATACCTATAATGTCACGTGCCCAAATATAATATTACTAGTATTATATACAACTACCACATGCTACCATCCCATGGCACCACTTCCATGACACCACTACCACCACCATGAACCACCATCTGCGCATGCAGTATATGTGCACGTGTATACCAGGAACAAGACCACTAGTGCAAGTTGTCAAGGGTAACTACCTCGAGTGCAGGTGTTTGCACTATGTATACCACCACCACCACCACACAGTGCAAGTTACAATATGCACATGCAGTATATATGCGCCAGTGTTTCTATGAACAAGGCCATTAGTGCAAGTTACCGAGGGTAGCCACCCCGAGTGCAAGTAGAGTGTTTGCGCTAGTTGAAGGAAGGAAATTGCACCACCAGTGCAAGTTGCTGACGGTGGGGGGGGGGGGGGGCACCAGCATCAATTGGCATGCAGTGGGGGACCACTATGAATGCAAGTACAGTGTTGGTGCTAGTCGAACGGCACAAGTTGGAGCAGGATGCAGCAACAGCTTTGCAACTTGCACTTGGGCACAATGTGAACCGTGTTCTGTGTCATAAATCAGTCCCTTTGTTCACATCACCGGTGCAGATACCTGGGTCAGACTCGAATCCTGTGATGAACGCAGATGATGTTAATTTAGTGCCCATATGAAAGTAACCATCAGAATGGGATTGGGTGAATTTGTGTCAACACAGTGCCTTTCAAGCCCAAGTTTACCCAATCCCATGTTGGTCACATGACATTGTGGATTGCATAACCACATGGGATTGGGTCCCACAGTGAATCCATTGCTCGCGTGACACGCGACGCCTGACTACCAATCCCATGTGGTCACATGACATTGCTTCATAAGCACAAATTATATCTAGCACTCACTACACTAGCATCCCTCCCAGAAATGATGCCAGACACGACCTGCAGTTGCACTGGCTTCATGGTAGACTAACCAAGGCGCTGGATGGCTTCAGTTGCAGCGTATAACACTCTCTGGTCCACGCTCTGGTCTGCTGCCATATGCGGACATGCGAGCAATGAATATTTCACACCTTTCCTGCAATCTGATTGGGCACGCAACCATTGTGGCGTGCTGCACAAGTCATTAATTTAATGTATTAGACTTAACTTGACCCTTCCGCGAGGAGGGTTCACGCGACGCCTGACTACCAATCCCATGTGGTCACTAGTCTGGCTTGCTAGACCGTCCCATCTACGCGCCGGGGGCGATGAGTGGGAGGGCGCCCAGCGTTTAGATGGGACGGTCTAGCGAGCCAGACTAATGTGGTCACATGACATTGCTTCATAAGCACAAAATATATTTAGCATTCACAGAGTGGCGATTGGCTCGTTGACTAGGGTAGCCGATTTGTAATCCAAAGATCCCGGTTCAAGCACAGCGACAGAAATGGTTTTTGTCATATCTTTTTACTCATGGCGCAATGAAGGTAGGTATAAATAGATCAAATTGTACCTCTGCCTTCGGTCGTCCCAGTAGCGTAATGGCTAAGACCCAGTGTGCTTGCCGTAACCGCTTCGGGTTCGAACTCCAGGTGAGAGAGGTGAAAAAAGTAACCGATCTCAAGGTCATGTTTCCGCTACCGTACGTAAGTGACGGGCCATACCTAGTATGGGGGACTGGTGTACCGACGGCTTGATCTCACCGCCTGGAGCTAGATTCCGTTGCGCTGAAAGCTTGACCGCCTGGGGAGCTGTTTGGGTGAAAGCCCATTCCGTCCGGGTAGTAGGTCCGGTCCGTCGACCGCCCAGGCGTGTCCATTGCTCGACCGTCTAGGTGGGTCCGGTCCGGTCCGAATTCCCCACCGGGTCCCTTCCCGGTGGGGCCCCAACGGACGATGCTATGATCTGGGTACGTACACCATATACAGTGGCGCCTCCTCGTGAGGTAGCCACACTGTGGGGCTCAAGTCAAGTACCTCCACGTGGTGAGCCCTGGGCAACGCAAATGCGGCTAAACTTGACTTAACTATTTTTGCGAACTGTTGTATTCATTTCACAGTTTGATAGATTGTGTGTGTTAGTTAGCAAGTACTCTTGCTGTCACAATGAGAATTAAGTACCTCTTTGTATAGCTATCGGATTCCTAGTCACTCACTCATCCAAGTGTGATGAGTCCAGGGCAAGGCAAAAGTAGCTAAACTTGGCATATCACTCTGGCATATAGATAGGGTGAGACTTAGGATCGTGTGAGAAGGGCCGAGCTATAGCTAGCTAGACAAAGTCATACTACATGTCATGTGAATGCATGCATGGCATGCGCTACAGCTGGGTGGGAAATAAGTCAATGAATAAAATATGCCATTCAACAATGTGGTGGCCTTGTTCATAAAGCACTGGCGCATATACTGAAAACATGCGCAGATTGCAACTTGCACTGTGCAGTGGTGGTGGTGTGTATATAGCACACGCACATACACACTCGCATTGTGGCACCTCTCCAATCTCTGAGCAGCATTGTAGCACTAGCTGCATGGGTTCTGCAAGTATATGAGAGCTGATCTCAACAGTTGAACTCGTAAGTGGGATGCCATCTCAACCAGTGCAATGAATAGAATCGTTAACGTGCTTGACACGCTTCAATATGTGCATGTGCCCCTTGTACTACACTGCAGTGTTGATCCCATGGCTCCTACATAAGTAGTGCTGTGAAGAGTGCATAGAGAGCAGTCTATATATGTTTGAAGTCCCCGATTCAGTCTTATTGACCCCTTCTTCTCCATATCCTGCTTTCCATAGCACTTAGCTTAAGGCTCCACCACTTTACACAATGGGCCTGAAGCCTTAATGTAGCCCTAATGTCAAAATGCAGGTTGCCTATCTTCTCCAAAGCCATTGTAGCCACAAATAGCATGAGCTAACTATACAGACATAACTTCCTACAGTGAATTACTATAATAATAAATTATAGAATTGACAAAAGACTACTAGCTCACATGACAGTTAGAAACGTATTGCAATTTTGAGTTTGGTGTTTGGTGTCCATGCAGGCAAGGCATCAGTAGTTTACATAGTATGTGACATATACTATCTGTCACTTAATGCAACTTTGAGTGAATGAACACTGCATGCACATGTGGTAGATCATTCATAACTACTGATATGCACTCAGCTGTCATATAATTATACTACTTCTGACAATATAATATACAGTACAGCAAAAGATATGTGGTCAAACACAGGTGCATGTGTACTCAAAACTCAGTTCACAGAATGAATGAAAGAACTGTGACGTAGGTTTTTAATTTCATCCTCATCCAAGTTAAACAGGTCGTCAGCAGATAACTCAGGCTCTTTCATTTGTGCTTGTTCTGTCTTCTCCTCGGTTCCCTGCCGGCTTGGATCAGAATGGCTTGTGACATCTTGCTGCTTCAATGGAGTTTTATGAGCATCTGATCTTCCCTTTGCAGCCCCAGCCACTGTACTGGCTGGACTCTCCTCTGGAAGTAACCCTTCAGCATTAACATTCTGGATGCTTTCAAGCTGATCCTGACATGTATGAATATTCTCAAGAGTAAGATCGTTGGCTGCCTCTGCTTCCTGCTTTGATTGTGATGTGTTTGGCGGTAAAGAGAGAATGGACACCAGTTTCTCAGGCAGACACTGCTGCAGTTTGTCATTGCCATATTTTGAAAACCTGCATGTTGAAAAGGAAATAGAGTGCAAATGTATTTGGTTGCAGCTTTCCATCTGTACAGCTGTAGCAACAACATTCAAAGGAATTAAGCTGCAAACTAAAGGCCGTCATGGTAACTTGATTATAACTAAAGTTTGCGAATAGTCAAGAACAAACCAGAGTGTACATGAAGTACTCACCCTAATTAAGAATGGAGAATGATTTACAATTTTGCATTTTTTTTTTGCAAAATTGCATTGAAACAGTGAGGCTGGGTGGTGGCAGGGGCACCACTAGAGGTATACAGTATAGTTACACACGCAAGCATGCACACACACATGCGCGCGCGCGCACACACACACACACACACACACGCACACGCACACGCACACGCACACACACGCACACGCACACACACACACACACACACACACACGTGTGTATGTGTTACAATGCACATCTAAGCAGATCACTAACATCTTCCTTCCTGCTACCAACATCAGGAAGCCCACTGCATACAGGTATGGGAGGATAGTCAGGAGGACAACAAATGCAGAGCCAGCCTGGCCTTGTGGTGCCTCCAGGTAAACTGCTGCCACCAGCACCAGGTTGAGGAGGATGAGGGTCTCAACCACATTACTGGCCTCCTCCTTGTACGGCTTTGCAAAGCAGTGGAAGACAAGGACAAAGAGAGCGATAAGGAACATGAGAACCTGCAGCCGACCATGAAGGAGGGCAAGAAGATGGGGATGGGATGGGCATTTGTGAATCCTGAATAGAAAATATATTATTTGCACATACAAAATTTTATGTGTATATGAAGAGTGCCTTGGACTTCATTATACGCAAAAGCTTCCTGTAAGTGTAATGATTCATTTCATATAGCATGTTGAATTTGCACTTGATGGAATTATTATTGCTAGTCAAAGCCTTCTGGCAAGAAAATTAAGCTATTATTACTCACTGATACAAGTGAACTTTCAAAGTTGATCCCAGCATAGAAGAGGATTATGAAGAGCAGTCTCCTCCCCACATCCCATCCTGCATACCACCCCCTCCCTTCTCTCATGTCTTTTGTCAACTCATCAGTAAAGTGGTACAGGTCAAATACCTGTAATAAAAGATGTTGCGCATGCAACTCCAACCAAATGGGTATAAGATGATTCACAATTGGCAATACAGGGCCAGCATAATCTATAATTACTTGCATGCACAGTCAGAGTGCCACAAGCTTTTATCATGGTTCACTCACCGTCCACCTCTTTATGGTCAGTACACACAGAACAAATGGAGCAGGAATGACAAAGAGTACTATCACTCCAATGCCAATGAGAAAGAATGGGAGAAAGTCAGCAGCAGTGCAGGACTGAGTTCCATCATACAAGAAAACCTGTGAGAAAATAAGAATAGACAAGAATGTTTGACACATGAAACTTTACTGAACAATGTAGACAAGCATTTCATGAGAATAAAGATACATTATGATTAAGTCCATTTGCAACATGTAGAATTGCACTATCGCATAACTGATGGCATTGACGATATTACATTGACTCACAAATCCCTGCACTGATGTCCGGCAGCTGACTGTCACAAAACTAGTGTCTGCGATGTACTTGTATATGAATAGTCCCAGGAGGGAGAGGCCGTGTGTGACACCTCTGGAGCTGACAGCACTAACGTACTTAGCACTGCACATGGGAGGAGTGTATACATAGAGCAGGCTAACAGGAGGCTTTCATAAGGAAAATGGGGTTGTAGTAACAATGTCAACATTGAAAATCTTGAATTTAGATTGCAATACCCTAGCAAACACAATTGAGTATGTGATATTAAAGTGAATGCAGAATTAATTGTTAAGGGCAGATGGCACAAACGTACTTGGCACTCACACTATACCGAGCTACGTATGTCTCAATAGAACTCACACTATGGTGTAGACTACAAGAGTAGTCAGTGCCAGTATTGGAGAGATGTAGCCCAAGAGTGCCACTCCATGGGTGGGTAGGGAGGTTGACACACACCAGGGGAGGGGGACGGAGAAGGTGAGCAAGTTGAGGAAGTAGCGCAGGCCCTGCACGTGTGCCAATAGGACAAGATGCATGCAAGGTGGGTGGAGGGGGGGGGGGGGGGCGGATTGGAATGGAGTGGAGAGTGGGGAGAGGGAATCTTTCTACACTCTTATCTCTTATCCCTGGTACTTTACTCAGGTTACTTAAAAATATACACTTATGCCTGCAGGGGATCTGAATTCATGCCATGAAATCATTATTTATAGATGATCAACTTTGATTGAACTTTTCAGCTTATCCAAAGGCAAGGTCTGCAATGATAATATATAATGCAGGAGACCAACCTTAATGTCAGTGCTGATGATATTACTGTAGGGACCAAATACCAAGCCAATCACCTGCAGACAGAATGGATGCAAGAAAGCCAGAATAGAATTTATTGCATTATTCTGTTTGTTTACTTGTCTCCTCCCTCACTTGAGCATAGAAGATGAATCCTCTAAGTTCAGGCGGAAGCTGTACATCCTTGGCTAGAATGAACAGGGAGATGGCTACAACTCCAATACCTTGTAGAGAGGAGGGGATGAAGTTGATGACAGTACAGTATACACACAACAAGACTGTGACAAGAATTATGTTACACTAGTGGACTTTTACATAATAATAATTATAGTTATTATACAATAAACTACTAGTAACTGGTACTACTAGTTAATACTAGTAACTGAAAGGTCACTTCATTCACTTTCTCGCGATGCAACTACCTCAAGCACTTACACATGATGATGAAGACAGCAATGCCTACTCCACACTGGTCTGAACAAGACTGCAGGTCAAGGCTCACAGCTGTCCCAGCTGGACAGGTACCACACAGAAACCCTGAGTGTGTAGCAGCAACATACGTATATAGCATACACACACACACACACGTTTACACACACACACACACACACACACACACACACACACACACACACTCACACACACACACACACACACACACACACACATGCACACACACACACACACACACACACACACACACTGAGAGAGAGACATTAACAGAAGTGAGTGACAAATGATGACCTTCACCTGTCCTCCCATCGGCACACTGTTGATCTATTTGGTCAAACATGAACAGGCATCCAGGGAGCCGCCCTTTACGAGAGCAGTTTAGAAATGAAGGAGGAGCCCCTGGCACAAAAAGTAACTCATTGCTGCCTTCAGGTACCCAGGCATAATGACCATCCTACAAGAGACAAAATATACGTTCATGTGAGATTCACCACTAGATCATACTTCGTGCAATCAGGATGTATGTAAAATAGTAGAGAAATCATTATACATGTTCATAGCACAACCATCTACTACCATTTAAATGTAAACTGAGAGTATATGCACTTATGGAAGGTATTCTACTACCACGTATTCTACCAACAAATAGTGTATACTGTGTACAATAAGTGATGCACATTTGTGCTGAATACTGATCACTCATACATATGTATATATGGATCCATAAGATTGTGTTGGTTGTAGTTCTCAACCCACTCTGATATAGATGTATCGGTTGAATCCATCGCAGTGGTGAATGTCAGGGTGACTGCTATTGCACACACAGACGTCCCCTTCCAGCAAGTAGCCAGGATGGCAAGCAGATACATTGAACTCTTGCACGGCTGATGCATCCTTAATATAGAATGCGTATGAATACAAGAGGAATACAGTGGCGGCACAGAATCATCCTCTTATCTCCTCTACCCACCCACCCATGCAATGCCACTTGCATGAGTGAATATGTAGACATACCCACACACCCCCACACACACTTGCTCAATGAATACCGTTATCTTATACACAGTCAATTGGGTGCAAGGCTAACATCAACACATTCATGATGTACACAGGCTCCAACAACAACACCACCTGATAATAAAATTAAGGTGTCTGCAATGACTACGTATGTGCATAATGTAAAATTTAATACGTACTGTCCTAAGCAGAGTGATCTTCATGTCCGCCTTTGGCCGGTCCCCAATGGAACCAGTTCCTTGTAGCTGTCTTGTGTT
The DNA here is from genome assembly GCA_964019415.1 of Ianthella basta. NCBI lineage: Eukaryota > Metazoa > Porifera > Demospongiae > Verongiida > Ianthellidae > Ianthella > Ianthella basta. The sequence continues at coordinate 5,825,533 of OZ025868.1, read as the reverse complement.
CATCACTGCTCCATTACCACTCATCGGAGCTCTTAAGGAAGGCACTTGTAGAGTGAGTGTCTTAAGCATGTTCCCTGTCACACCTGGCATCTGTGGATAGACAGAGGATGGTGCCTTGGATCTCAAAAAATGCTACACAATTTCATTGGGTACTACAGTTTCAAGTTCTATTGCTATCCAGATATAATTGTATATATACGTACGTTGATCAAATACAGTAGGTGGACATGAGGTATAAGTATGATAGTACGTGCATGCCTTGATGCCTACTTCACGTTCTTCAAATATTTGGACTTCAATCACTGTCCCTCTGTGGTTCCCAAAGGCATCTAATGTCTCCAGCTCAGCCACCAGTAGCTCTCCTGGTTGGACTGTGAATTCCTTGTAATAGAATACAGACAGTTGTTGGGTGCGGGAATGCAATAATTGGATCAATGGATTTCATTCATAGTGGTACTCACCTATGCTACACACACACACACACACACACACACACACACACACACACACACACACACACACACACACACACACACACACACGCACACACAACACATACACACATGCACACAACACACACACACACAACACATACACACATGCACACAACACACACACACACACGCACACACAACACACACACATATAACACACACACGTACACACATGAACACACACACATGCACATACAACTACACACATACATACTATACACATAAATTACACATACACAAACACAATGCCAAAATTCCATGGACTACAACTCACAGTGAGCCTGTAATTCACATTAGCACGGACAGCATCAGTAGCCATTGCCTCACTTCCGCCTGTTTGTCCAACAAACTGCCTTGTAGAAGTAAGGTGATTACCGCTGTGGAGTGACATCATAGGTAAGATTCAAAACAATTCCATCTGTCCTTATCACTTACTGTATATTATATTATATTTTACAATAATGTGCGTACAACAGTAAGAATATTTGTGAACTTGTGCCACAAAAGTGGCTTAGTTTACGAGCAATCACAGCAAGGAAAGACGTGGGACTTCATCAGTCCCTCACGGGGAAGCCCCACACTGATTTATCTTTCAAATCTTTACTATGTGATTGCTCAACATCAATATCAAGGCTATCTAAAGTAGCAAACAGCACAATATGGGTTACCTTGATCTATGGATCCAGACATATGGACACAGTATATGCTAATGCACTGCTCACATGCAGATAGGTCACTCCTAAGATAGAGTGACCAGTATATTGCATCTGTGTGTGCATCAGTGTGATGCACCACTAAACACTGTTGTTAGTTTATATGCATGGCAACTCCTGGTGTCTCTCATAACACACGCGCAACAATTCCTTATGCTTACCTAAAAGTGAAAGGTGTTTCTAAGCCTTCAGATAATGTGAATATGGTGTACGGAGAGTCACTCCCTGTTATTGTAGTGTTGTTTCCTGTGGGTGTGTCCAGCAAAGTGCAGCCCCTAACGGAACTCGCATAGAAGGCTGCCCCTGCAGTGGATGCTGTGTTATTAATGAAGCTGATGCTGACATCCTACCAAGAGTGAGCAGAATATGCAGTATCTGATCGCATTAGGACACACAATCTCTTGTAGCAATCATTGCACAGACATAATTATGTTCATACTGTACATACACACATTATATACATTACCCTCTAATAACTCAAGCGTGGTCACTATAGACAAGATATGACATTGTGTATAAAAGGTCTGAACACAGTTAAATAGAGATGAATGTAGCCAGTTATACTTCAACACAACTTGCATGTGCTACAGATGCTGCTCACCAATACTTATAGCCTACTACACCACATTGTGCTGATGGTCGACAACTGCCTAGTAACAATGTGCACATTCAATACTACAGGTTGGGAGCACTTAGCATCTGCCTAAGCACACTACACCTTATTTACACTTTTCAAGTCACACCCTGCACACCTTCCACTGTGAAGGAGGGTACTCTTTTCCATCTGGACTCCTGTACCTCACAAAACAGAACCTTGTGTCCCCTTCAGTGTTGACAATGTTTATCATATAGTCAATGAGTCCAAAAGACACAAAGAGTCCCCCTCCAGATTTCAGTGCTTGATTGTTATGAAGTTCCAGGATGCTCCCAGGAGACAGCGAAAGCTATAGTAACACAATTGAGTAACACAATTGAGTAACACACACACACACACACAACACATACATGCACACAACTCACACACACACACACACACACACACACACACACACACACACACACACACACACACACACACACACACACACACACACCACACATACAAACGCACACTCAAACACACACCACACTCGCACACACACATACACACACATCGTACACACACAACGTACACACACACACACACACACACACACACACACACACACACACACACACACACACACACACACACACACACACACACACACACACACATACACACACACACACACCACACACACAAACGCACACTCAAACACACACTACACTCGCACACACACATACACACACAACGTACACACACACACACACACACACACACACACACACACACACACACACACACACACACACACACACACACACCACACACACACAAATGCACACTCAAACACACACCACACATACACGCACAACGTATACACACAACGTACACACACACACACACACACACACACACACACACACACACACACACACACACACACACACACACACACACCACACACACAAACGCACACTCAAACACACATACACGCACAACATACACACAGAACGTACACACACACACACACACACACACACACACACACACACACACACACACATACACACACACACACACACACACACACACACACACACACACACACACACACACACACACACACACACACAACGCACACTCAAACACACACCACACTCGCACACACACATACACGCACAACGCAAACACACAACGCGCGCGCGTGCACACACACACACACACACACACACACACACACACACATGTACTTGTATTACTATAGCCAAGACTTGGCTACGTGGACCCCATTAATGGGGTAAGCCAGCAGGTGGCAACAACACTGGTGGCACCATTGTCTGAAGAGATACCAGCCTTATCGCCCTAGTTACATGGCCCCTCGGTGCAGTAGGGGTATTCATCTATGGGCTTGCAAGACCCATGAGATGAGAGAGGTGGGGTACGGCCTTGAGTGATGGTATTAGAGTATTCCTCCTGGACTCCTGGCCTTAGATTTCTCACCTACACATGGCAATGTCTAGGCGGCTAGCATAAGTTGCACAACCAGTGCTATGCAACACTGGTAAATGCACCAGCACCCAACAGGGAATTACACAAGTTACTATAATTCCCTACTCAATAGTTTGCAGTTCACAATTATGACTGGACTTGTAACCAAAGCAAAACCAAAACTTTTCAACATTCTGAATGCCCCACCCATTGGCTGCCAATCTGTTGCCCTTCTGGCATACTCACACAGCATCTGCCAAGCACACGCACACACACACACACTCACACACACACACATACGCACACATGTACACACACACACACACTCACACTACACATGACACACACACACACGCACGCACACACACACACACACACACACACACACCACACACACACAAATGCACACTCAAACACACACCACACTCACACACACATACACGCACAACGTATACACACAACGTACACACACACACACACACACACACACACACACACACACACACACACACACACACACACACACACACACACACACCACACACACAAACGCACACTCAAACACACATACACGCACAACATACACACAGAACGTACACACACACACACACACACACACACACACACACACACACACACACACACACACATACACACACACACACACACACACACACACACACACACACACACACACACACACACACACACAAACGCACACTCAAACACACACCACACTCGCACACACACATACACGCACAACGCAAACACACAACGCGCGCGCGTGCACACACACACACACACACACACACACACACACATGTACTTGTATTACTATAGCCAAGACTTGGCTACGTGGACCCCATTAATGGGGTAAGCCAGCAGGTGGCAACAACACTGGTGGCACCATTGTCTGAAGAGATACCAGCCTTATCGCCCTAGTTACATGGCCCCTCGGTGCAGTAGGGGTATTCATCTATGGGCTTGCAAGACCCATGAGATGAGAGAGGTGGGGTACGGCCTTGAGTGATGGTATTAGAGTATTCCTCCTGGACTCCTGGCCTTAGATTTCTCACCTACACATGGCAATGTCTAGGCGGCTAGCATAAGTTGCACAACCAGTGCTATGCAACACTGGTAAATGCACCAGCACCCAACAGGGAATTACACAAGTTACTATAATTCCCTACTCAATAGTTTGCAGTTCACAATTATGACTGGACTTGTAACCAAAGCAAAACCAAAACTTTTCAACATTCTGAATGCCCCACCCATTGGCTGCCAATCTGTTGCCCTTCTGGCATACTCACACAGCATCTGCCAAGCACACGCACACACACACACACTCACACACACACACATACGCACACATGTACACACACACACACACTCACACTACACATGACACACACACACACGCACGCACACACACACACACACACACACACACACACACACACACAGCCCTACCAAGCTGTGGTCCTCCAGATGAATGCCTCCTCCATTGCCGGCTGTGTTGTTGTGCACAAGAAGGGTCCCGTCCACCTTCACAACTGAGCTTGTGGCACTAAGGCCACCTCCTGTGTTGCCAAGGAGTTGGTTGGTGCCAGTGAAGTGAAGGGGAAAGCGAAAGGAGGAGATGGCAGCTCGCTGAGGAGACTCATCTTGTATCTCTACTGCTTCAAATTCATTAACTTTCGAACTGAGTACTTGGTTACTGGAGAAAGTGCTGAATGTACAAAATCAGTGTGCACAATGAAAAAGGACCTTATTCATGCACACATGTACACGTGCATGGAGTAAAAGTCATGCTTTAAAGAATGGTGTCTTGAAGATTAATGTCACGACAGCAAATTATATGCATGTATATATAATTATGGCTATTAACTTACAAGAAATAATTAAAATTTTATGCACAGTAGTAAGGATGTAGGGATGGCATAAAACGTACAGAAACAAGTAAAGGCTGTTACACAGTGGAGCACTAACCAAGGTCCCTACATGCAAGAAAGTTGCACCTTACAGTCCTACACCCTTGAATGTAGGGAAGATGGTTAATGCTCCACTGTGTAATAGTCTTTAAGCTTTCTCGTACTCACTGTGGTTAGTGCGCTACCGCTGTAAGAGAAGAAGATGACGAAACATGGAAAATGTTGAGGTCTTTTTCTGTGGAAGCACGCAGTTTCGCTTAGAAGTAAGGTTAGTTCTGAGTGGTACATAACCGACACTTCCTCATGGGTAGCCGCTTTCGCTGAATTTTAGAGAATGATGGCAAATACAGTGGAAATCCGCTAAACAACCACCTCAAATATGACCACATTGGTTTAGTACCAAACTTCTTTGTATACAACCTCTAAATAAGACCACTCAGATGGTGGCTGTACTTCTGTATGAGGTTCCACTGTTGTAGTTGTCCAAACTTTGGGTCAATTGAAGCTGTTAAAGGAAACTATTAAGTACTAATTTGTATGCATTGTACAAGAAACAACTGCAGTATTAACATATATTATTGTCCAAAGTTGGGACAGCTGCTATATGATAATTATGTATTACAGCCATTAACATTCTCTTACCAATCTTTTACTTCCACTTCATGTGGAAACTGCCCAGAATGATAGAATGAGAACAGACCCAAAGCAGAGCCTTCCCTCAAAGCAAGGTTACCCTTAAAGGAGCACTTTTGCAACACAATCTGATCAGCTGACTCCTCCACTCTGTCATCCCCATCATGATGATAGTCATATGCAACAATAGCTAGTGCCCCTCCACCAACAGCACGATTGTAACTAAAATTGCAGTTATCAACTATGAACACGTTTTCAGTTCCATTGAATAACTCTATTGTTAGCGCACCTCCAGACGTCACCAAAACACTATTGTTTGTGAAATTGCAATTTCTTATGTTGAAGATATTATTTCTTGCTCCAGTGAGGCTGAACAAAATAGCACCTCCATTGATTTCAGCAACGTTTGAGTCAAAGTTACTATCAACAATCGACACATTCGACAAGTTCACTCCTGGTAATCTCAGATATATAGCACCTCCATGGCCACCTGATCTTAGCTGCACTGGTCTTTGCACATATGGTAGATTAATGTTGCCTGAGTTGTTCACAAATGTGCAGTTTTCCACTTCTACTGAAAGAGTCTCGTTGGAGTAAATGCTTATACCCCCACTTGGTACGCCTAACTGGTTCAGTTCATCCGCTGAAGTACTGTCATTAGCAATCACACTGTGATGTGAAGGTATCTTGTTGTGGTTGTCAATGAAGGTGCAGTCCCTGATGGACACTCCTGTTGTTTCACGGGTCTGAATGCCAACACCAGTGATGTTCCTGCAAGAAAACAATACAAAATGGAACTTGTGAAAAAGCATGGTGCATCATGCCACTCCATAATTACCATGTGTGGGCTTGGAAGCCTAGTATCTTACAGGAAGAAATTCAAATTTGTAGGTGGCATAATATATGATAATTAAATAGCATTTACACTGTATACAAGGCTAATAGCTCAACCACGGATACTATATAACTAGACGAATGCACAGCATTGGGGGGCCAGCCTAAGCATGGATATGCAGAGCTGTTCTGTTTCCTAGCTAATTCTGGCCAGTAGCCACATACCTAATTATGTTCACAGCATAATAAACACCTAGATAATAAGCACACTAAATTAGTCTTAGGACTGCAAGCCCCTACCTGAATATACAGTTTCGCACATGGAGACCGTCCACTCTGTAGGTATACATGCCCGAACCAAATGGACCGCAGTGCTCAAACACCAGGTCGGACACTGTGATGTTTCGAGAGCAGAAGAATACAATATCGTCCCAATGGTCTGGAACGTGGTTTGGAAAGGATCGACAGCGAACAACTGCACCTCCAGGTCGCATGGCTGTGATAAGCACATTTGTGGCGTTAGTCACCTGCGTCTCCCCGGATAGGTAGTGAATGCCGTCATACAGGTACACGCAGAGGTTGTCAGGCCCTGTGGAAATGTTACAGTAATCAGATTGAGCGCCTTCGATTTCTTTTCCGATTAGCGCGAAGCTCAGGTTCTGGCATGGGTTCCTGCTGGGGTCGCTTGAATTAAGACAGCCATTGTTGTTGGTGCCATTCGTAGGAGATACGTAGCGAACTACGTCACACTGGATCGTTGAACTGACGGACAAAGCTGAGAGCAGACTCAGTAGAACAAGAAAACGTCGATACTGTCCCATGGCGTCTTAAGACAACGGTCACGTACTGTGTGTAGTCCACCCTTAGACTCGATGATTACGTCATCATCTGGAATTTTGGTGATTTCCCTTCGCCAAACAGGTAAACACACACTGTCCGCTTTAATTGGGGCGCCGAAGGCGCCCCTATATTGTTTTCAGATTTAGGTCTTCGTATGGCTTCATGTTCGTATATATATATATTTTCTGTCATTTTGCAAATGGCGGCGCTCACGTCGTTCTTTACAAAGCTTTAAATCCTCTCTAATGATGTTTCGCCGTGTTTGAATCGAACGAAATGTGGTCATAAACATGTGTTAATAGAGTGATACTAATAAAAAGCCTAAGGAACGTCTCTTCTGCGAGATACAGCTCCAATTATCACTGACGGACATTGTAAAATGGCCGCGCGCTCGACGCTTTCTGTTTGCTAGGCTCAAAACCATTCTCTTTAGATTTCTCCGTGTATCCAAAGAACGCAAAGTGTTTCTAGAACATGTTTAAGTAATATTATTGTGGTAGAAAGCTTACTGTTTTTCTGCGAGGTACAGCCCTAAATACAACAGAAGTCTAGTGACCCGTAGGCCAATAATGGAGGACCAGCGAGTCATGACACATAATTATAGCCATGATTCGCTCATATAGTCATCATAGGGTAGCCTTTTAGCCAGCACACTCCTCCTCCAGGCACAAAGTAACAATTGCTCATTTAGAATGTCATACAGATCAAAAAGCAGTAGGCAAACATTTGATAGTTTGGTAGGGATGCTTTCACTGGATATGACTGGCTGCTCTGGAGACTTGAAACTCTTGCAAACCCAACGGTCTAGTGTATCTTGATGTATCTTTCAGGCCAACAACAATACTGTACCCCCAACTATCTGATTTACTGAACGTACATGGGAAAATTGCTAGCAAGTAGTTCGAGGTTCAGGGGCGCCCTGGCGCCCCACGAGTTTTTTAACTCGAAATACTTGTTTTTTTAAAGATCCATTTTACGTAGAGTTATATCCGGACACTAGGTAGGATTGCAACTAGAAACTGCATGATCTCCACACACTGTTATAATGGACATAGTACATGCCTTTTCGATTGGCGCTAGCAAAGTATTCCAGTGAAGCATAGATGTAGCTACAACCTGTAGGTACTTAGCCTAGTTATATTAAAAGCTAGTGAATACAAAATTAATTGACTAAGCTCAGTCGTACATGTACGCAAGCACTCAGTTCACTGAATGAATGAATGAACTGCGGCGTATCTCCTTAATATCATCCTCATCCAAGTTGAATAGCTTGTCAACGGAAATATCTTCCTCCATTTGGTTTGCCATCTCTGGAGCACACTGCCTTGGTGCCCATAGGTCAGAAAGGCTTTCTGTACTCTGCTGCCTCGACAAAACTTTGCTACTGTCTAAACTTCCAGATCCAGCTATTGTACTAGTTAGAACATCCACTGTGGGGGGAAGTGGCCCTCCTTCATAGTGGATCGTTCCAGGCTGGTCCGAGCACTTTCCAGCTGCCTCCAGTGGGATTCTACTGGCCAGCTCTGGCTCCTGCCTTGATTGTGTTGGATGGGGTGATAAGTGGAGGAAAAACAACAGCTTCTTAGGCAGGTACTTCTGTAAGCGACTGCCCCATTTGGCATAACTGCATGAGTGAAATAGCAATAGAATGAATAAAGAGCAATCCAAACAATCAATTGTGCTTCTATCATGATCACTTAGTACAGGTCACTGAGATACACATGCAGCTCACTAACATCTTCCTTCCTGCTACCAACATCAGGAAGCCCACTGCATACAGGTATGGGAGGACAGTCAGGAGGACAACAAATGCAGAGCCAGCCTGGCCTTGTGGTGCCTCCAGGTAAACTGCTGCCACCAGCACCAGGTTGAGGAGGATGAGAGTCTCAACCACATTACTGGCCTCCTTCTTGTATGGCTTTGCAAAGCAGTGGAAGATGAGGATAGAAAGAGCGAGGAGGAACATGAAGACCTGCAGACGACCACATGCATGAAGAAAAGGCAAAGGGAAACGAGGAGCATGAATTCAAATATGAATCAGGATTGCTCAAAACACTTTATGTGCTAGACATGTTGGCTCATTTGGCTTAGCTGATATTGCATTAAATTTTTTGTATGTAAAATGTTAAGGGCATACTCACTGATACAAGGAAGCTGTCAATGTAGACTGCAGCATAGAATAGGGTTATGAAGAGCAGTCTCCTCCCCACATCCCATCCTGCATACCAGCCCCTACCCTCTCTCATGTCCTTTGTCAATCCATCAGTAAAGTGGTACAAATCGCAAGCCTGCATGTTTTATAGGGTGACAACATGCAAAAGTACAGAATAGTATACAAACATCCATACAATTTTATACAATAGGCACATGTAGCTACAGCACAATGTCATGCCTATAAACTATAGTTATATAGATGAAATTATCTAGATTGCTCTACAGTGTTTTTATCATGGTTCACTCACCTTCCACCTCTTTTTTGTCAGTACACACAGAACAAATGGAGCAGGAATGACAAAGAGTACTATCACTGCAATGCCAATGAGAAAGAACGGGAGAAAGTCGGCAGCAGTGCAGGACTGAGTTCCATCATACAAGAAAACCTGTGAGGAGAATGGAAACAGAAATTCCATGAATAAATTGATAGAGCATGTGCTCTGAGTGCCCACACCTATTGTATGTATAGTATTGCACAGTGGTAAATTAAATGCCCTCCTTCCATATGTGATACCGCTAAATGTATTGACTCACAAATCCCTGCACTGATGTCCGGCAGCTGACTGTCACAAAACTAGTGTCTGCTATGTACTTGTATATGAATAGTCCCAGGAGGGAGAGGCCATGTGTGACACCTCTGGAGCTGACAGCACTAACGTACTTAGCACTGGACAGGGAGGAGAACGATCCATTTGTAAACAGATAATTATGTATTAATACTGAAACTGCAAGAGATGGACGCATGATTGTTATATTGCATGCTTGTACTCATATATACATATCGTGCATGTTCAGCAAAAAGTGCTGCAACTGTGTAGTGTGCACGCAGTATTGAATTCCCAGTACACCTTCTGCTTTAGCTCAAGAAATGTGCATCTAGACTTTATGCATGATCATGCAAATTCAGAAATCAAATGTGATCCATACCAAAATAATAATTAACTGCAGCATACAACCATTACATAGCCTATATAATTATGTATTGAGTAATGTATGCAAAACGATTATAGCAGATAATACAGAAAATACATGCAATACCGAGCTATGTCTCAACAGTACTCACACTATGGTGTAGACTACAAGAGTAGTCAGTGCCAGTATTGGAGAGATGTAGCCCAAGAGTGCCACTCCGTGGGTGGGTAGGGAGGTTGACACACACCAGGGGAGGGGGACGGAGAAGGTGAGCAAGTTGAGGAAGTAACGCAAACCCTGCAAGTGCCGATATATCACATTTAGGTGGAAATGAGAATATCAGCTATACAGAGAATGTATATCCAGGAGTTGGGGAGGGAGGTTAACATAAGGTAATAAAGCAAAAAAGAGAAACGTCATACAATGGAATGAAGGATACCATGTATTTACAGTATGGACTGAACTTATGAATTCAGCATGTAAACAAATGGATATGTCCTGCAGAGTATTGCAATGCTGATGGTATAAATTTTGTGGGCTTATATATATAAAAATAAAGTTTCTAAGCATAACCAAGACCAACCTTAATATCAGTGCTGACAATATTGCTGAATGGACCGAATACCAAGCCAATAACCTGTAGAAATCATCAAGAACTTCGGTAAAGTACAAATTTGTTATTTCATACTGATTTATACTTGTCTCCTCCCTCACTTGAGCATAGAAGATGAATCCTCTAAGTTCAGGTGGAAGCTGTACATCCTTGGCTAGGATGAGCAGGGAGATGGCTACAACTCCAACACCTTGTAGAGAGAAGTAGAGAAGGCAGTGGAGATGATGAAACATAGGAGAAGCAGTTATTAAATGAATGAGGTAAGCACCAGGCATCCATTCATGATTAAGAATCTATTCGTATTATATAGTCTGAAAAGTTTCAACTTATGTGTAAATGACGTAACCGTCTTCCGGTCATGTGGGCAATAGTTGGAGGTTTGCGCAGGTTGGAGGTTTGTGCGTAACATATATACTCAAATGTAGAATACAGTGTATGTAGATGATCTCCAACATCCCTTTATTCGCTCAAATTGGGGCTGGCCCAGGGGATGAGGCAAATATGTATGTAGTGGTCTGTCAACTTGTGCATATATACGTACCACTTGCATAACAGGTTTTTTACACTTGATGGGGTCATTGTATGCACTCTATCAACTAGTTCCACTTACACATGATGATGAAGACAGCAATGCCTACTCCACACTGGTCTGAACAAGACTGCAGGTCAAGGCTCACAGCTGTCCCAGCTGGACAGGAACCACACAGAAACCCTGAGTGTGTAGCAGCAAAGCAATGTACAAGCACACACGTGCACACACAACGCATGACCACACACGTGCAGCATACACACACAAATTTACCCATACGTCGACAGAGTGAGTGAGTGAGAGTGAGAGAACCTCACCTGTCCTGCCTTCAGCACATTGTTGGTCCACTTGGTCAAACATGAAGAGGCACCCAGGCAGCTGACCTTGACGAGAGCAGTGGAGGAATGAAGGGGGAGCCCCTGAGACAAGTCTCAGCTCATTACTACCCTCAGGCACCCAAGCATAGCGACCTTCCTGCAAATGACAAAACAAGTGATCCCTGGCTGAAAGCACATGCTCATGAGCAATCCTTTCCACACCTTATACAATTATGTCACAATGTAAGCATACATGAGAATAATGTAGAATAGATTGTACACTGCACATGGCAACTGTGTTGGCTGAAGTTGTTAACCCACTCTGACATAGACGTAGCGGCTGGATCCATCACAGCGATGAATGTCAGGGTGACTGCTATTGCACACACAGACGTCCCCTTCCAGCAAGTAGCCAGGATGGCAAGCAGATACAGTGAACTCCTGCACACCCGATGCATTCTTGATAACAAGTTTGTATTCAAGAGAAAGATATAGAAGGATTGAAAACTGTGCCGCACTACATTTTTATAGCAACAATTGTATAAATAGCCAAAAATTATGATACATTATACATATAAATGCAGTGGCAAATCAAAGATCAAAGACGTACTGTCCTTAGCTGAGTGATCTCCATCTCTGCCTTAGTCCTGACAACCAGAGAACCGGTTACTTGTAGCTCACTGGTGTTCATCACTGCTCCATTCAGGGCTCTTGTGAAAGGTATACGCAGGGTTAGTGTTTGGAGCATGTCTCCTGTCACGTCTTGGATCTAATTTGAAGGTAGATATATAAGTAGTTGGAGGCATGTACTACATATGCTTAATACAGACATATATGTATGGGTAGATTACATAAACACTTACTTCACTGTCTCTGAAAATATCCACTTCAATCACTGCCCCTCTGTTGTTCCCAAAGGCATCTAATGTCTCTAGCTCAGCCACCAGTAGCTCTCCTGGTTGTACTGTGAATTCCTTCAATTTAGATGGAGATAGTCGATGGTCAGGTGGATATAGGATCGAAGGATGGGTGAGTTACTTCAACTCTTCAAGTTATGCACATTCATACAAATCTAAACTATACTTATTGTTACACAAAATCAACAATAATTATGTATCAACCTACAGTACCGTATACAGTACACACACACACACACACACACACACACACACACACACACACACACACACACACACACACACACACACACACACACACACACACACACACGCGTACAGACACACACACACAATACAGACACACACACACACACACATGCAAGTACACACACCACGACTCACAGTAATTCTGTAATTCACTACGGCACGGACAGCATCAGTAGCCATTGCTTCACTTTGGACTGTTTGTCCAACAAGCTGCCTTGTAGAGGCAAGGTGATTACCACTAAGAAACAGAGTATTATACAGTAAGCACCCCACTAAATGACTTATAATTAGATGTGTGCAAGTATATAATTTCCAGTATGTATGCATCAGATAGGTCTTTCTTACATTGCAGTGCTAATAGAATGATTGATGTGAGATGTCTGCATGGTGCATTTGCTGCATAAGCATGAATGCATGCACATGAGTAAGTACTCTTGATGCACTTGACTGCACGTGTGGAGCTCAAACATCCAGCCACATAATAGATACAAACTGTTAAATGCTCCTGTTTGTTTTCATATGCGTGGATGCACTCCAATTCTGCAGTGCATTTTTCATCTGCTCACCTGAAAGTGAACGGTGTTACTAAGCCTTCAGGAGGTGTGAATATTGTGTATGGAGAGTCACTCCCTGTAATTTCAGAATTATTTCCTGTGGGTGTGTCCAGCCAGGTGCAGCCCCTAAGGGAACTCGCATAGAAGGCTGCTCCTGCAGTGGATGCTGTGTTATTGATGAAGCTGATGCTGACATCCTACAAAGAGCACATGTATAGCTATATATTCAGGTAGAAAGACATGAATTACACTGTACGTTGCAATACATAAACTGGGCCCACAAACTGCCACGCTGCACACCTTCCACTGTGAAGGGGGGTATTCAGTCCCATCTGGGTTCCTGTACTGCACAAAACAGAACTTGTTGGTTCCTTCAGTGTCAGCAATTTGTACAAAGTCAGTTTGTCTGAAAGAAACAAATATTCCTCCACCAGATTGCAGTGCTTTGTTGTTATGTACTTCCAGGGTGCTCCCAGGAGAGAGCAGAAGCTAGTTACACAATTGCAGGACATGGAGAAACATGAAAAAAGTAATAAATTTAAGCCATTCTATGTAGGCATATAACAAAATAAGACAAAATGATTGAAATATTACGATTTGTGCATGAATTTCTACATTTGCTACAATTATAGCCATTCTTGAGGTTTATAGAAGATCATGTTCTTACCAAGCTGTGGTCCTCCAGATGAATGCCTCCTCCATTGCTGGCTGTGTTGTTGTGCACAAAAAGGGTCCCATCCACCTTCACAACAGAGCCTAAGGTACTAAGGCCACCTCCTGTATTGTCATTGAGTTGGTTGGTACCAGTGAAGTGAAGGGGAAAGCGGAAGGAGGAGATGGCAGCTCGCTGAGGAGAGCCATCTTGTATCTCAATTGCTTCATCTTCAGACCTGTCCACTTGGTTGCTTGAGAAGGTACTATAATTATGCAAGCAAATGGTTATGGTTAAATTTCCAAATTTATTTATAAGCATAGTGTATATTGCAGCCATGCATCCCTATTCATAGGATTGTATAGTGTTTAACAACATACTATATAACATATGGAGGTATGCGCATAACATATATGCTGTCATAGTTGCCATAAAGTGGTTGCATGTACATATGAATGTCTGACATAGCCACTGCTGTGACGTATGGTATAATTTCAAAATCTGCTACTGTGTGTAACACAGGCATGTCTGTAGCAACAATGTACGGCTGCTGAGTGCTTCCATTACAAGCAATGGCCCTGAAAGTGGCTAAGAAATGGTTGGATTGAAACAATTTTCAGCATGCATGCAGCTAGAAAATATTTTGCTGTGCATTGGGTGATACTGTTAACTACAATTACATTATGATAATGGCATTAATTACCTACTGTACATGATATATAATTATCATGTACACTAATAGCTTGTGTATGTAAATAGTAGTACCGTGCACACCAATAATTGCATGCATGCATAATGTGGTTATTGACCAGTGCCTGCATGCATGACTGTTGCATTTGTGACTGGACAACACTGTGGCACAATTATTGAAAGTGAGACTTTAAAGGAATTACTCAGTGCACATACATGCTATAATTTGCCACTTTTAGGAAGACTTAGTGTGTACTGTATGTACAGCTCACCAGTCCTCCATAATCACTTCGTGTGGAAACTTCCCTGAATGGAAGAAGGAGAACAGGCCCAAGGCAGAGCCTTCCCGCATTGCACTATTTCCAACAAATACACTATTGCGCAAAACAATCTCATCGGCAGACTGATCCACTCCCACCTCCCCACTATGGTAGTCGTTCACAACAACAGAAAGTGCCCCTCCACCAACAGCACGATTGTGACTGAAATTGCAACTCTCAACTGAAAATACATTGTTTTCAGTTCCATTTGACAACTTTATTGCTAGCGCACCTCCAGACGTCACCAAAGCAGAATTATTGGTAAATTTACACTTTCTTATACTGAATGTATTATTTCTTGCTCCACTGAGGTTGAACAAAATAGCACCACCATCAATTTCTGCAAAGTTTGAGTCAAACTTGCTATTGTTGATAGACACTTCTGACATTTCTGATAATGCCAATCTCAGATAAATTGCACCTCCGTGGCCTCCTGATTTCAGTTGCAACGGTCTCTGCACATATGGTAGATTGATGTTGCCTGAGTTGTTCACAAATGTACAATTGTCCACTTCTAGCGAAATACTCTCATTGGAGTACATGCTTATACCCCCACTTGGTATGCCTAACCTATTCAGTTCATCTGCCGAAGTACTGTCATTGGCATCTACCCTATGATTTGAAGGTATCATGTTGTGGTTGTCAATGAAGGTGCAGTTCCTGACAGACACTCCTGTTGTTTCACGGGTCTGAATGCCCGCGCCGGTGATGTTCCTGCATAATTTTGAAAGTATACATAATATAAACAGACATGACTTCATATTCAGTGTGCACTATATATACATACAATGAAGTATGCTGCTTCTTTCAATACATACGTATATATGTAGCTCGCCCTGCCTCCTTACATGCAAGCATTGCATGTGCACATTAATAATGCCCGGTACAATATACATGCATTTGTACAGGAAGTAATGCATGAAGTGTAAACCTCTATTATACGTACCTGAATATACAGTTTTGCACATGGAGACCATCCACTTTGTGGGCATACATGCCCGATCCGAAAGGACCACAGTGCTCAAACACCAGGTCCGACACTGTGATGTTCCGAGAGCAGAAGAATACAATATCGTCCCAATTGCTAGGTACGTTGTTTGGGAAGGATCGACAGCGAACAACTGCACCGCCAGAGCGCATGGCTTTAACGGATACATTTGTAGCGTTAGTCACTTGCGTCTCCCCGGATAGGTAGTGAATGCCGTCATACAGGCGTAAACAAAGGTTGTCAGGTCCTGTAGAAATGTTACAGTAATCAGACTGCACTCCCTCGATTTCTTTTCCAACTAGCGCGAAGCTCAAGTTCTGGCAAGGCTTGCTGGGGTCGCTTGAATTAAGACAACTGATGCTGTTGGTGCCATTCGTAGGAGATACGTAGCGAACTACGTCACACTGGATGGCGATCGTTGACTTGAAGGTCAAAGTTGAGAGCAAGCTTAACAGAACAAGGAGACTGCTCTTTCGCATCGTTCTTGCGGTAGGCGCTGGAAACATTACGTCACATGAATGCATTAGGTGATTCCCCTTAAAGCCACGAGGACGTGTAAACATGGCCACTGCCGTAATGCCTTTCGCTCCGTTGAAGATCTACGACATCAGAAAAACTGATCGAAAGCTTGGATCGGGCGCATTTGCAACAGTCTTCGAAGTGGAATGGAACGGAACGGCCTGTGCGGCGAAGTTCATGCACGACAATTTCAAGGAGATACTATCAGCGGAGGAGAAACAAGCGTTCATTACAACGTTTGAGAAAGAGTGCGCCACGTGGTCTGCTTTGAGGCATCCTCAAATTGTCCAGTTTCTAGGGATCTACTTCGATCCCTCCCACACCCCTGTCCTTGTGTTAGAGAAGATGGACGCCAGTCTGCGTTCACTGCTGGAGTCAACACCAAAACAAGATTTTCCCCCCATCAACAAGGTGGTGATCCTCCGTCAGGTGGCCCAGGGTCTGGTGTACCTTCACAGCCACACCCCCAAGTTGGTACATCACGACCTCAGTCCCAACAACATCCTCGTCAACGAGGTGACCTACCTGACCAAGCTGACCGACTTTGGTATGACCAGGGCCATCGATGCAGCCTCACTCACACGCAGCTCATCCATCAAGGGCACACCGGGGTTCATGCCTCCTGAAGCATTGCGTTACCCACCACACTACGATGACAAGCTCGATGTGTTCTCCTACGGCAATGTGATCATTATGACAATCACACATGAGTGGCCAACACCTCCTGTGCCAGAGCCGGGAGGAGAGCCAGCAAATGAGGTGTTGTCTCAGTTTCAGCTTCGTGAACACCATTTTGAGCAGTTTTCGAAAGAAGAAATGAAAGGTTTTGGAAGAATAGCCAAGCTTTGCTTGGAGAATGAAGGGATAAATCGCCCAACCAGCACGATGCTGTTAGCTGAAATGAAGAAGAGTGAGGCGATTATATTGGAAAGTGGCATATCAGCAGAGACAGAAGCTAGCAACATTCAACTAGCAATGTGGCGCATGCAGAAGGCAGTGCAGAAGAAGGAGACAGAGATTGCCACTGTGAATGTGGCGAACCAAAGCCTGCAGTCCAATATCTCAAGATTTAATGAAAATGCACGAAGGCTCGAACAGCATCTAGAACATCTCCACTTGGAATCACAGATGGAAGAGTCGATTATGCTCGATGACTCCAGCAGTACAGTGCACTATATTTCACCACATGTGCAAACTGGTTTGGAAACGGACCCGCTACTATCCAGTGAAACCCATACCAGTTCTGACACCGGTTCAGCTACCGCGACTATTTCCGAAGTGGAAACAGCAGCCAGTGGGAATTGCCATTGTTGCTTCCGACAAGGAAAATGTGCCTGTTGTTTGTTTACAGTAAGTATACTCCATATGCTGTGTATGTGCATGTCAGGATTATTTGTTCTTTCATCATGTAACTGTTAGTTGTTGTGCCACTCTAGAATGTATGTGAAATGACTACAGTTTGAAGGTAATTACATATACATATGTTATATGCTTGTACTGTGCTGCAGTCGATGGTGATCATGAGCATCATCTCCATCATCCTTGCATTTACAACTGTAAGAAGCACAAGCTACATGGATTATAGTGTTTATGAAAGGTAAGTGGTCATAATATTATGATTACAAAACATGGACGCAAATTGAATAGCATAATTATATATGTAGGTGTTGTGGGTGCTACCTGATTGGGAAGCAAAATATCATCTTATGTAGCTGCTCTTCCTAGTGACATCAACATTCCTAATTAGTAGAAAGTTGGATCAATACAATAATACAAGTAGTATGTATTAGGTACATGTGGAGTGTCACCTAACTTAACTTACAGGCAAACCCCTTCCCTTTCCTCTGTTTCTAGCTGCAGCTGCTGTTTTCCCAGCCTATTGGCACCCCCACATCTTCTTTACCAAGGTGCTAATATCACTGCTGCACTACAGATATTTCTATCTGTGGTCCTCACAACTGCACTGATGGTCCGCTTTTTGCTGTGGTGTCGAGGAGAGAGACGCAAAGGTCTTACCCTCATCTGTTCCCCAATTGTATCCTTTTCATCGTACACAGAATATGTACGTATGTGCTGCAGTATTTTCTATAACATCTGTTTCCAATGTTGTCCTTCACTACACGTACTAGGTGATGTTGCTAACTGTGTCTCTTTTCACAGTCAGTGGAATAATGATGCCCCTGCTCATAGTGTCCACTCAACAGAAGTTGCAACCTTCCGAACCTCTTGCCGATAACTGGAGTGCCGTTCTTGTGGCTTCATTCTCGGTATTCTTCATGGTGAGTATATGATGGCAGACATACATTATGAGTTTTTAGGAAAGGCCAAAATGTTATAGTAGCAGTGAGGTACAGTACCCCAATGGATGTCAATTGCTTTAGACATAGGAGCGAGTTATGGTGAACAAAAATGCTTCTAAGCTCACACGCAGGAAGCTAACCATTCAGTGACACTTGTCTGTAGTACGTTTATGAAATGCGGAACAAATAAGGCATCAGAACTGCTTACAAAGCTTTTTGCTTTTTCAATAGCTTGAAGTCTTTGCTATTTTGTGCTCAAGAACTTCTGAAATCATTTGTATTATTATTGCCCAGTAAGCAGATCACACGATCGAAGTGGTTTGCAGCCGTTTCGGCACAGTTTTGTTCGTATTGAAACTAATTTAACCTAAACTGATTTGAAACCAATTCACCTTGTTTTGTGAGTTGAAACTGGTTTGGCTCTTGCACAATCTATAGTAGTGACGAGCCTAGCTGCCAGTTTTTGGTACAATACCAGACTTAAATTTCGAAACCAAGTTTGGCAAACTGATTCAGGTGTAACCAGATTCGAACCAGTTTGTGCGTGAGCTCCACGAAGTACCCTCTTACTTTGATCCTGTGCCCCCGGGTACGAGTAGAGTCGTGGCCACAGTGAGCTTCTCCTTTCCCAGCTATACTGTAGTTATAATGATATCTTTCATTGCACATTGCATGCAGATGCTCACTTTGTCTGGTTTTGTAGGGACTGGCTCTACTCTGCTTTCTGATTGTGCTGCGGTGGATACAGTGACACTACATGTGGCGATTTTATGACTTGTTACTCAAACCTAAACTTGTTGTAGACTATATATTGTAGTGAGCACAGTCATGCATGCTATATATCAACACTGTTTATTATAGACTGCGGTAGTATAATATAGATACTACTAGCATTGTCTATTGAGTCATAATGGAGCTTGCACTAAGTCTGTTTTGAGCATTTCTAGTTTGTATAACAAATTAACTGCTACAGTCGTTGCAATCACTCTATATGTACTCATTAGCACTCTCAAGAGTGGCCACTGTGTGTATGCATGTCTATGGAATAGCCAAATTGCATTGTACAGCTGAAAGGCTTTCCACAGAGTCTTTGTCTCAGGTGGCTAAATTCAGGGATGTCATATCCTGAGCTGGTTCCCAGTTCTCCTGTCTCCAAGCTCCCATGGTAGCTAGGGACCTCTCCAAAGGCGTAAGGAGGTCCCATTGCATGGAGGCAGGAAGCTATCAGGCACCATCCACTGGAATGGATTATAGTTACATGTGTACGTACCTATTTGCAACAACTACAGACATGGATACTAATACTAATACATGTACAGTATATGGCACATGCAAGGCGTATGATACATTTTACAGAACTGATGTAGCTAACAAAGCGTGTGAGCGCATGCGCTATCCCGGGCGCTTGCTCATTTAAGCCACCAAGGCGGAGAAGTTCAGCGCATGCTTGAAACGATGGTAGAAGCTGAGTTCACTCCGTTGAAGATCTACGACGTTAGAAGGACCGATCGGAAGCTCGGAGCGGGCGCATTTGGTACAGTATTAGAAGTGGAATGGAACGGAACGACCTGCGCTGCGAAGTTCATGCATGACATCTTCAAGGAGATACTATCAGCGGAGGAGAAGCAAGCGTTCATCGCAGCATTTGAGAGAGAGTGCGCCACGTGGTCTGCTTTGAGACATCCTCAGATTGTCCAGTTTCTGGGGATCTACTTCGACCCATCCCACACTCCTGTCATGGTCCTGGAGAAGATGGACGCCAGTCTGCGATCGCTACTTCAGTCGACGTCAAAGAAAGATTTTCCTCTCATCAACAAGGTGGTGATCCTCCGTCAGGTGGCCCAGGGTCTGGTGTACCTTCACAGTCACTCCCCCAAGTTGGTGCATCACGACCTCAGTCCCAACAACATCCTCGTCAACGAGGTGACCTACCTGACCAAGCTGACCGACTTCGGTATGACCAGGGCCATCGATGCAGCCTCACTCACACGTAGCTCCTCCATCAAGGGCACATCGGGGTTCATGCCTCCTGAAGCATTGTGCTACCCACCACACTACGACGACAAGCTCGATGTGTTCTCCTACGGCAACCTCATCATTATGACCATGACACACGAGTGGCCCACCCCTGTCATTCCAAGGCCGTCTCAAAGTGATGAGAGAAGACACACAATGCAGAGACATGCACTCAATTGGAGACACGTGCACCCTACTTGGAGCTATTTTCAGAAGATGAAAAAAGGCTATTCCATGGCATGATCAAGTTATGCCTAGATGATGATGCAAGCACACGCCCAACAAGTGTACACCTCTGCCTCAAATGAAGCGAGTTGAGAAAACTGTGCTGAAGAGCTATTCTGTACAAGAGCAGGACAGCAATGTGCAGCTTGCGATGTGGCGTATGCAGAAGGACTTGGAGAATAGAGATGGTGAGGCTGTGCGGGTGAACAGGGTGAATGCTCAACTAGTAAGTCAGAGCTCTGTAGCAGACCAGAAGGTTAAGAATCTCAGGGAGTGCATTGAGAATGTACATCTGAGGCTCCGTCTGGAAGGGAAGGCTGTTCCCAATTTACCATTCTCTGATAGCAGCTTGCAGGTGTCAGCTCCCACAGCCAATGAAACCAGCACTTTGCTAGTTGATGAGATTCCTGAGCCACGAAGGCCATGTCAGCGGTGCTTCAAACTTGGGACTTGTGTATGCAGCTTGTTCACTGTAAGTCTGATATTGCAGCATTTCTTTGTACAGTGAATAGTTAGTGTACTACACACTCAGCATGCTGTGTTGTTGAGAAGCAGCTATTTATAATGCACTGTACCCTTTTTACACATGTTAGGATATTATTTGCATGTGTCTACAGACTGCAGTGTTTCAGTATTTTCATGTTTTAGCACTTAAAGCAACACGCTACATGCATGTCTATTGTCACACTGTATAGGCAATGATGTTGTCGTGTATCATCTCAGTTCTACTTGGAGGAGGAGCTATTCTACGACTGTCTCTCCTTCCTGGATGTGCTGTGAGCCAGCTGGTTTGTTCCGCATGCAATCCAGTTTTCTCTCCAGCCCCTTGTTTTTCCCTAGGGTAAGTCAGTTTATACATACACTGTCATGGACAATGTCAGCTTCCAGAAATAATTTTAATATTATTAGAAAATATAACCAATTCCTTTATGTGTTGTTTTGGCAACTTTGCAAGAACATTCTCCTATACACACTTTGCTACTTCAAATTTGCTATAGTTAAATGAATTCCAAACTGCACGTATATACATTAATTTCACTTACTCAGCTTTATGCTGCATGCAGCTAGTATGTTTTTGTAACATATCATCATCAGTTCTTGCTCTTCTGTGATTTTGCAGGAACGTTTTTGCATTTTGCCTATCTATTGGTATATATTCTCAATTTGCCCTTTCAATTCTTCTCTCCATCCTACTCATCCTCCAATCTGTCCTTTGGTGCAGAGGAGTGAGAGATAGGGCAATTGCTGTTGTCTGTTCACCACTGGTATCCTTTTCCTTCACCATCCACACATATGGGCATTGTTGGGCACATTTTGTGTTGTTGTGGTCTGAATATGTAGCAATTCTATCTAATTCGGTCAATTGTGCACAAGGTCACCATTATCAGTATTGTGCTTGTATATTGCATATATTGTACTAGGCCTGTCTATAGCATAAATAGATCCCGTTACTATGGTAACGTGCGTCTAAACGCCGTAGACACCCCGGGTGTTGTTTCGCGCCGTGGTCTATTTCGTACAGCCGTGTTCTAATTCGGCGCGCGGCGTTCGCGCCTATGCTCTAAATGCCGATTTAGAGCATGGGCATGGCACGCGCGGCGTTCGCGCTATGCTCTAAATACCGATTTAGAGCAGAAGGCAACGTAGTTGTATGTGTACATGTGCAGTGACAGTGGATATACGTATGTGTGCAATGTATAGATATACGTACTGTACATTGAGGAAACTAAGGAATGTGTACAGCGAAGGCTGCAAATTCCAAGCCTCCATATATAGCATGGGTCCTTTGTACATGTGCATTTTAAAATGTGGCCAACTCCTTACTGACAGGCAGACTAAACTATCCTCATTCTTGCCACCTATACCTTTCATCAGGTACAAAACGTTTTGTAAATGATGAAGACCCTCGTGGTCGAAATGTTTTACTGGAACCAGACCTACAGCTACGTGAATGCTCATCAACGCTCCATAAATCTGCTAGACAATGTAGCATGAGCTCTACCACATTAAGTGGTCTGCCTGTCATCATGCACTGTGTGTTATACCAAGAAGCCGACTCGTTTGATTGAGAGTCTGCATGAATATCTGAGCAAGAGCGCTCAGTGAAATCTCTGCACTCAAGCAGCGTGGACTGTCGCCAACCTGATACACTACCCAGCTAATTCTGCCGAAAGAGCATTTAGAGAGCCATGACAATGGGCAATATATGAGTCGTAGCCCTCTTCATGCCCTTGGGCCTTGTGCTGTGTATGCATTGTGTCACGCACTGTGAAGGCTCTAACTATTACATTCCTATGACATTGTATACATATACAGGCATGGCTTGTGTATTTGTTATAGTTAATGAGATAGCTATTCACTATAAGGGGCTTGCTTCGCTAAGTGCCCTACTTAGCTATTAGATACATACGTTGTGCTTGGAATTCCATGTATGTAGGTATCGTATATACACTCCATCTTCTGTAGCTATCTGCTGATGAGACGTTATATATGGAGTCTCATGCAATCTTGACTTATAGGGGCACCAATACATGCTGCACATTGGTGTATGTCACACATGCACTTCATGGGTTGTGTCAATTTTGCTGGGGAAAAGTCGACCTCAATGATGGTGGTAATGCAAGCATTTCAAAATGCTAGTTCGTACTTATAGTATACACTGCAGACTTGTGGGTTCATATGTGCTGCAAGGAAAGTCGGAAAATACAATTCTATTCACTGTTTAATTGCTACTGTGTACATTTTCTTCTGTGTAGGGTCTGGCTGTATTCTGCTATTTCACCATGTTGCAGTGGAGGAAGTAAAATAGTTATATATAGTTATCTAATATGATGTTTTATTAGCTTAAGTTAGGGGTAATAGTATCAGACATGCATAATTACATGTCTCAATGTAGGTACGTGTTTGTTAGCTAGCTAGCTAGCTAAACATGAAACATTTCTGATAGCTACCTGACAAGGAGAACCAGTCTTGAGGAGGCACTGAGCTATGTCTGCTCTGTGTATATATGCACGATCGACGAAGGATTCCTATATACCTCCAATGCAATTTGCTATATAGCTACCTATAGCTATGGCGACCCATATAGAACTGATATAGCTACGTATAACAATACTATGCTAGAGCATTACTCTAGGTGATTCCCCTCGCTGCCCTCGCACGTGACCGCAAGATGGCCTCTCTTAAGCTTGACGAGCAGTTTGCTCCGTTGAAGATCTACGACATCGGAAGGTCGGGTCGGAAGCTCGGAACAGGCGCATTTGGCACAGTATTAGAAGTGGAATGGAACGGAACGGCCTGCGCTGCGAAGTTCATGCATGACATCTTCAAGGAGATACTATCAGCGGAGGAGATGCAAACGTTCATCACAGCGTTTGAGAAAGAGTGCATCATGTGGTCTGCTTTGAGACACCCTCAAATTGTCCAATTTCTGGGAATCTACTTCGACCCCTCCCACACTCCTGTCATGGTGCTGGAGAAGATGGACGCCAGTCTGCGATCGCTACTCGAGACGACGCCAAAAGAAGACTTTCCTCTCATCAACAAGGTGGTGATCCTCC
This sequence comes from Ianthella basta, assembly GCA_964019415.1. Lineage (NCBI taxonomy): Eukaryota > Metazoa > Porifera > Demospongiae > Verongiida > Ianthellidae > Ianthella > Ianthella basta. The sequence goes on along the minus strand of OZ025868.1, from coordinate 5,800,439 downwards.
GTCAGGTGGCCCAGGGTCTGGTGTACCTTCACAGCCACTCCCCCAAGTTGGTGCATCACGACCTCAGTCCCAACAACATCCTCGTCAACCAGGTGACCTACCTGACCAAGCTGACCGACTTCGGTATGACCAGGGCCATCGATGCAGCCTCACTCACACGTAGCTCCTCCATCAAGGGCACACCGGGGTTCATGCCTCCTGAAGCATTGCGCTACCCACCACACTACGATGACAAGCTTGATGTGTTCTCCTACGGCAACCTCATCATTATGGCAATCACACATGAGTGGCCCACCCCTGTCACTCCAAAGCCGTCTCAGAGTGATGGAGAAAAGACACGTGATGCAGAGACATGCACTCAATGGGAGACGCGTGCACCTTACTTGGAGCTATTTTCAGAAGATGAAAAAAGGCTATTCTGTAGTGTGATCAAATTATGCCTAGATGATGATGTAGCCAAACGCCCAACAAGTAGTACACTTCTGCCTCAAATGAAGCGAGTTGAGAAGGCAGTATTGAAGAGCTATTCTGTACAAGAGCAGGACAGCAATGTGCAGCTTGCAATGTGGCGTATGCAGAAGGACTTGGAGAATAGAGACAGTGAGGCTGTGCGGGTGAACAGGGTGAATGCTCAGCTAGTAAGTCAGAGCTCTATATCCGACCAGAAGGTTAAAAATCTCAGGGAGCGCATTGAGAATATACATCTGAGGCTCCGTCTACAGGGGAAGACTGTTCCCAGTGTACCCCTCTCTGATAGCGGCTTGCATGAAATGTCGACTCCAGCAGTCAATGAATCCAGCACTTCGCTGGTTGATGAAATTCCAGAGTCACGAAGGACTTGTCAGTGGTGCTTCATACATGGGAGATGTGTATGCAACTTGTTCACTGTAAGTGAGATACTGTGGCATATCCTTATACATAGTCTAGTATATTGTATGCTCAGCTAGCTATGCTTTTGAGACACAGCTGTTTGATGCATGCAGAAGAATATTTGCGTTAATAGACAACAATGTTGCCGTACTCTCATGTTCCAGCACTTGATGCAACACTCTCTGTCTATTTTCACACTGTAGGCAATGATGTTGTCATGTGCCATATCAATTCTGCTTGGAGGAGGAGCTATTGCACAATCTGTTACCTCTCCTGGATGTGCCTCGGATTGTTCATGCACTCCCAGTGTGTTGTTTTCAAGCGCTGCTTGCTACAAACTGCAGTAAGTTAATAGTATATAGTTTGCTATCATACACATTGAAAACTGCCAGAATGACCTTATAAGCAACCCCCTTATGTGTTGTTGACAGGTATTTATATACAACAAATATATCTTTTAAAAACAAGAAATTTTTCTATGCACCACATGGCACTTCAAATTTGCTGCAGTTAAATGCCATGTGCTATGCATGTGTTTCTTTTATGTACCTTCTATGTTTTACGTAATATTTCAGCCTTTAGTAGTTCTTTCTCTTCTGTGCTATCAATTGCAGGGATACAGCTGCACAATTCCAATTGTTTGGTATAATATCTCAACTTGCCATTTCATTTTTTCTCTCCATCCTACTCATCCTCCAATCCGTCCTCTGGTGCAGAGGAGTGAGAGATAAGGCACTTATTGTCTTCTGTTCACCATTTGTATCCTTTGCATTTACCAGTGTATAATATGGATTAAGCATGTTTTACAGTTGGGTACTAATGCTGTGGTTGAAACCATGCATTCAGTCTTACCTGGTCCCTTAATTATGCAGGGTCGACTATATAATATCAGTAATTACTAATTTCCACTGCATTTTGCGCCTCACCCTTTTGTTGAAACTCTTTGAGCAGTTGAGCATGCGTGGCCCTCAAATGCTGCACCAAATTTGTAATCCCATAGCTCTTGGAATTCTTGCTGCTGCATGATACACTGAAACCTCAGAAATAAGACCAGTATCCGGACCATGCAAATTGGTCTTATTTTCGAGGTGGTCTTAATTCTGCAATCAAAAATACATGGGTACATGAATTTGGGACTAAACCAAAGCGGTCTTATTTCTAAGGTGGTCGTTTTATAGAGCTGGTCGTTCAGCGAGGTTCCACTGTACCTTCTTTTTGCAGACCTGGCACACTACAGAGTTGGGGTCCTCGGCAATGGTGAAGTAGTCCCACGCTGGTGACTTCTTCCTTCCTGGCGATTCCATGTGCTGCTAGATCCAGAACAAACCAACGATTCACAACAATGTAACCACTTGCTATAACACTTTACTCGCAAACATCACGTGCTCGCTGTGACGTAATCAAAAATTAATCGGTATGAGGAAGCAATGGACCAACCGATTACCGTTAAAGTTTAAGAGACCCATGCAATTTCAGCTGATACCGATTGCCAATTCTATAATTGGTGCAACTTGAGTTATTAGGCATCATATTGGTTGTATTGCATGCTGTACAGGGCATGTAGCACATTACTAGTACTTTAATCTGCTTAAAGGTGGCTGGCTGCTTATGCATAGTTCATCTGTGAAATGGTTGTCAGTGATTCCTTAACGATATTTGTTAGGTTGCATTTTTTGTAATGTCGTATTTCACTTTGTATGGAGTCGGTGCTCCCTTCCAGATGTGTTCTGGTCTTCCCACTTTGTCAGCAGTGGCCATGGTCAGTTTCTTGCATAACACTATTGTAGCTGTCTTATAACAACTATATGTAGTGGCATATAATGTTATTTTGAATATGCTCTTTTGTGGGGTCAACGGCAGGTGATTGAATTCCACAACCATGGTATAACTTCAATAAGAAGCCTCATTGTGGTATAACTAATACATGTATACAATTGTGCTACGATTTCCATGTGTATAAGAGTGATATATACGGTGTAGCTTGTCACGTAAAAAATGGACCTCTATATATAATAAACGGTTCCCCCATCCAAATTTACAGTGCATATATACATATAAATGGAGGCAAGAAACATTAGTGAACAATGATTGAGAAAATGTGTTCCAGAACTGGGTAGACAATCAGGAAGAAGTCACCATTAAAGAAGTCTTTATCTTGGAGTAAGCTAATCAGAGTATAGTAATGGAAATACACTGACTGACGGAAGCTAGCATTCAATGGAGAGCATCAGCGCAAGCCGTAAAGCTGTATGCACGTGTATGGAGCTGGGGATGTGCTCTTTTACTTATATTTGTACTATATATTTGCCATGGCAACCTTGTGTTGACATCTCTCTTATGACCTATAAGAGCCCAGGGCTAGTCAGTTGATATTGCCATGCTATATTAGCAATGTCACCCAGGTCAAAGTTCATGCAAACATCAGTGATTCCATGTGACATTGTCCTTACACACTTTAGATTACAAACATCCATATTGTTGTAGTACGGCATATTAACTAACCTTGGAGGAAGATCAACTATGCCCGAGTTAGCAATCATTCAAGGTCGGCAGAATGGGCACATTCCAGCAGCTTACATGAACAAGCTTCTTTGTGCACCTTCTTATTAAGTCCTCAATGATCTTATTGCTTCAGTGGAAAACAAAGATATTCAACAGTTTCAGAGCCAACAAGTCCTTCCACTAAGCTGTTACAAGTGGTCTGCCTGTCATCATGCACTGTGTGTTATACCAAGAAGCCGGCTCATTTGAATTGAGAGTCTGTATGGATATCTGAGCAAGAACGCTCGCTAAAATCTCTGCATTCAAGCAGCGTAGATTGCAATGTGAAGGAACTGTCACCAACCTGATACCCTACCCAGCTAATTCTGCTGAAAGAGCATTTATGGAGCCATGACAATGGGCGATATATTAGTCATAGCCCACTTAATGCCCTCGGGCCTTGTGCTGTGTATGCATTGTGTCACGCACTGTGAAGGCTATATAACTATTACATAAGCCATGCCTATATATATAGACATGGATTACGTATTAGTTGTAGTTATAGAGATGAGTTACCTTCCAAATCACTATAAGGAGCTTTCTTCGCTAATTGCCCAACTTAGCTATTAGATACATACGTTGTGCTTGGAATTCCATGCATGTAGGTTTCGTATGCTCCATCTTCTGTATTTCTGCATGTACTTCATGGATTGTGTCAACTTTACTAAACTGACCATGCATTATTAGTTTTATTGGGGAAGAGTCGACCTCAATGATGGTGGTAATGCAAGCATTTCAAAATGCTAGTTCTTACTTATAGTATACACTGCAGACTTGTGGGTTCATATGTGCTGCAAGGAAAGTCGGAAAGTGCAATTCTATTCACTGTTTAATTGCTACTGTGTACATTTTCTTCTGTGTAGGGTCTGGCTGTATTCTGCTACTTTACCATGTTGCAGTGGAGGAAGTAAAATAGTTATATAATTATAGTTATCTAATATGATGTTTTATCAGCTTAAGTTAGGGGTAATAGTATCAGACATGCATAATTACATGTCTCAATGTAGGTACGTGTTTGTTAGCTAGCTAGCTAGCTAAACATGAAACATTTCTGATAGCTACCTGACGATAAGAACCAGTCTTGAGGAGGCACTGAGCTATATATCTGCTCTGTATTTGCACGATCGACGAAGGATTCCTATACCTCGAGATCCAATTTGCTATATAGCTACCTATAGCTATGGCGAACCATATAGAGCTGATGTAGCTACGTATATATAATACTACTATATATGCTACAGCATTACTCTAGGGGATTCCCCTCGCTGCCCTCGTGACCGCAAGATGGCCTCCTTTAAGCTTGACGAGCAGTTTGCTCCGTTGAAGATCTACGACATTGGAAGATCTGGTCGGAAGCTCGGCGCAGGCGCATTTGGTACAGTGTTAGAAGTCGAATGGAACGGAACGGCCTGCGCTGCGAAGTTCATGCACGACATCTTCAAGGAGATACCATCAGCGGAGGAGAAGCAAGCGTTCATCACAGCGTTTGAGAAAGAGTGCATCATGTGGTCTGCTTTGAGACATCCTCAGATTGTACAGTTTCTAGGGATCTACTTCGACCCCTCCCACACCCCCGTTATGGTGCTGGAGAAGATGGACGCCAGTCTGCGCTCACTGCTTGAGTCAACGCCAAAGGAAGACTTTCCCCTCATTAACAAGATGGTGATCCTCCGTCAGGTGGCCCAGGGTCTGGTGTACCTTCACAGCCACTCCCCCAAGTTGGTGCATCACGACCTCAGTCCCAACAACATTCTCGTCAACGAGGTGACCTACCTGACCAAGCTGACCGACTTTGGTATGACCAGGGCCATCGATGCAGCCTCACTCACTCGTAGCTCCTCCATCAAGGGCACACCGGGGTTCATGCCTCCCGAAGCATTGTGTTACCCCCCACACTACGATGACAAGCTTGATGTGTTTTCCTATGGCAACCTCATCATTATGACAATCACACATGAGTGGCCCACCCCTGTCACTCCAAAGCCGTCTCAAAGTGATGGAGGAAAGACACGTGATGCAGAGACATGCACTCAATTGGAGACACGTGGACCCTACTTGGAGCTATTTTCAGAAGATGAAAAAAGGCTATTCAGTAGTATGATCAAGTTGTGCCTAGATGATGATGTAGCCAAACGCCCAACAAGTTCTACACTTCTGCCTCAAATGAAGCGAGTTGAGAAAACTGTGCTGAAGAGCTATTCTGTACAAGAGCAGGACAGCAATGTGCAGCTTGCAATGTGGCGTATGCAGAAAGACTTGGAGAATAGAGACGGTGAGGCTGTGCGGGTGAACAGGGTGAATGCTCAACTAGCAAGTCAGAGCTCTGTAGCAGATCAGAAGGTTAAGAATCTCAGGGAGCGGATTGAGAATGTTCATCTGAGGCTCCGTCTACAGGGGAAGAGTGTTCCTAATGTACCCCTCTCCGATAGCAGCTTGCATGAAATGCCAACTCCATCAGCCAAAGAATCTAGCACAGTGGTTGATGAAACTCCAGAGCCACGAAGGCCTTGTCAGTGGTGCTTCATACATGGGAGATGTGTATGCAGCCTGTTCACTGTAAGTGAGATATTCCTGCATTTCCTTGTACACAGTGCATTGTATGCTCAGCATGTTGCGTTTTTGATACACAGCTGTTTGATGCACGCAGAAGGATATTTGCATTAACAGACTACAATGTTGCTATATTCTCGTGCTCCAGCACTTGATGCAACACTCTCTACACACGTGTCTACTGTTACATTGTAGATAATGATGTTGTCATGTGTCATCTCAATTCTGCTTGGAGGAGGAGCTATTGCACAACGTACCTCTCCTGGATGTGTCCAGTGGAACTTGGGTTGTTCATGCACTCCCAGTGTGTTTTCAAGTGGTGCTTGCTACAAACTGCAGTAAGTCCATAGTATATAGTTTGCTAATCATACATATTGAAAACTGCCAGAATTGCCTTATATCCAATTGCAATCCCTGTATGTGTTGTTGACAGGTATTATATGTTCGATCTCAAGAAATTCTCCTATGCACCACATGTATGCTACTTCAAATTTGCTGCAGTTAAATGCCATGTGCTATGCATGTGTTTCTTTTATGTATCTTCTAATATGTTTTACGTAATATTTCAGCCTTTAGCAGTTCTTTCTCTTCTGTGCTATCAATTGCAGGTATATATCTGGACAATTCCAATTGGTTGGTACAATATCTCAGCTTGCTATTTCATTTGTTCTCTCCATCCTACTCATCCTCCAATCTGTCCTCTGGTGCAGAGGAGTGAGAGATAAGGCACTTGCTGTTGTCTGTTCCCCATTCGTATCCTTGCCTGTACCAGTGTATAATGTTAATGAAGCATGTTTTACATTTGTGTACTAATGCTGTGTTTGCAAGCCATTCAGTTATACCTGGTCATGTGTGCAGTCCACTGTATAATATCAGTATTTAGGCATCATATTGGTTGTATTGCGTGCTGTATAAGGTATGTAGCACATTACTAGTACTTTAATCTGCTTGAAGGTGGCTGGCTGCTTATGCATAATTTATCTGTGAAATAGTCGTCAATGATTCCTTAATATTATTTGTCAGGTTGCATTTCTTGTAATGTCCTATTTCACTTTCTATGGAAGTGGCGCTCCCTTCCAACCGTGTTCTGGTCTTCCCACTTTATCAGCAGTGGCCATGGTCAGTTTCTTGCATTACACTATTGTTGCTGTCTTGTAATAGCTATGTAGTGGCATTATGATATTATTTTGAATATATTCTGTTGCCAGGGCAACGACAGGTGATTGAATTTCACGACCATAGTATAACTTCATCAAAAAGCCTCTTCTCTGACATAACAGGATTTAAGAAGCTACACACGGGATTCTTAAAACCTGTTTTACCACAGGCATATATAGAAGGTGTGTACTGATAGCCATGTGCACACACACAAGATACTTGGCTGTCGGCTGTAGCAATCACCATGACACCTCTCCTCTTGTGCCAACTCAAGTGCTGCCTTCCATGCCATGAAATTGTTGACTGCCCACTTTTTCATTTTTGCAGTATTGCCAAGTTTATAGCCCTCTTATGGAGCTTCTGTACTTCGGCATCTGTAAAGAACCTGGCACTGTTTTCACTTAGACCCATGTCTCTGGGTGTTATTGCTAGTCTGGTGCTGCTTTCCCTTGGCTTTCTCTAGAGTAAGACTTCGACGTTCTTCTTTAGGGCTGAACAGCTCTCTTTGCATTTTGCACAATTGGCATAACCTGGGCAAGAATAATCCATGATCGAAATTGTCAGTGCGCAAACAGAAGCAGCCAGACACTAGTCCAGCCATCCTGAATTCACTAGACTTGCAATCCCACCTAAGTGTCAATATAGAAGCCTGTGCGACAGAGTATGTATATAACATTCAGACCACAGCACTTTAGTGCATGTATGTAATAGTTAAGTGCTGACCAAGAGGTGTCTCTGAGATTTATAGAGCATGAGGAACGAGGGTGCAAAGCGCCTGAGTGCCGAGTAGTCTAAGTCGTCAGAGACTTTGATTGGTTAGCATTTATGTATTATATATCCCAATAATTGGTCAAGGAGTGGCAGTGAATCAGTTTACCTACTCATACTTGCATCATCACACGTCTTCTGGAAGTAGTACGTCATTTGATTTGGGTCTCAACTTGGGGTGGTCATCTTGAAGCAGCTAGATGTTTCTTACAGGTTGGCAGTGGATGCGGTGTGTCAGCTAAGTGTAAGTATACTCACTGTCAGCCACATCAGCCACAGCATTTCCCAGAGTGGTGTACATGTTCTTTAACCAAGCCTGCTCCCAGCTCATAACCAGTTCATTTCTCGGCTCTGGTTCGGAGCCAGATTGTTGCTTTATATATACTGTTTCTTGACAAAACAAGTAAGCTGAGCAACCTGTACATTGTATGTTGTGGCTTATTTTAATATACAGCTGCAGCTCTCTGCTATGAAATTCCTATAACATTTTCAGCGCGAACGAAGCGCCTTAGTTAAAGCCCAGCTGGACGAAATAGAAGTCTTGGCGTGAACATACATACAGCTGGGGTGTCTACGAGATTTAGAGATCACGAAAAGAGGCCCGTGGCAATGACAACGGAATCTATGTGGATATTAGACAGTCTCATGTGCTACATGTACTCCTCAGCACTGTCATATAACTGATGCATGCATACAATTGTGCTAAGATTTCCATGTGTGTAGGTGTGATACATGGTGTGGCTTGTCATGTTCAAAGTGGACCCCGTAATATGCATTCCCCCCATCCAAATTTATATTGTGTATATACATATAAATGGTGGCGAGAAACGTCAGCAAAGAACGATTGAGAAAAATTGTTCAGAACAGGGAAGACGATCGGGAAGAAGTTGCCATTAATGAAGTCCTTAGTATAAGAGTATAAGAATGGAAATACACTGAAATATGGTCTCGGAGGTAAGCAAACAGTTTGGAAGAGAGCGCCAGTGCAAGCCATAAAGAATTGAGAAGTCTTTAATACAGAGGCAGAGAGGAAGGGTCAGAGTAGTGACCTCTGTAGAAGAGTGGTAGTTTGTCTCAAAGCCTACCATTCTGAGCTAACATCCAGAAAAGTGGGATTGGGGGTTCGAATATTTTGAAATATTTGGACTATGAGAACCTTTTCAGGGGGTCCTAATACGTCACGAAAAATTAAAGGCTCTCCTGTTGCTAGCTGCCGATGAGACATTACAGAGTTTCAAGCAATCTTGACTTAGGAGTACCAATCGGTGATGCACATGTGTATTTCAAGGGTTGTATCAAGTATGTCATTATTTGCCGACAATGACCTCAATACTGATGGTATTAAAATCCCTTGCTATCAACTCAAAATGCTACGTAGTTCATACGTACATTTAGCACACTGCAGACTTGTGGGTTTATATGATTGTGCCTTGAGAAAAATCAGAATTAATTTTGTAGTTCAAGTCACTGTTTCATTACTGTAAAATAATTATTCTTCTGTGCAGGGTCTGGCTGTTTTCTCCTATTTCACCATGTTGCAGTGGAGGAAGTAAAACAGTACTAGTGCTTTCATCTAAAATGCATGATTCTTAGTCAGATATGTACATGACTCATACTCTAGCTTGTGCACGTGTGTAGCTACTAGAATCATCGGACATTCAATGTCTCATTATACGTATACAGGGCTTCACACAGGCATTCTTCACTATTACACAGAAGGGAGTGGGTTTGGAATGAGTTGTGCTGACAGAGTTTCATTTTTTGCGGTAGCTCTGAGCTACCTGTTGTATATATATATACATGTGTAAAGGCTGCAGGATTCTTACCTACCAAATATGACCTATTCTGGTCTTAATGGGAAGGTTATGGCAAAAAATTTAGGCATAAAGCTAACTCGATCCTGCAAGAGTAGGTTGCATGTCCATTTAAAACTGCCAGACTCGTGTGTATATAATTAATTATTTATGATTATACATCTTGGACAGTAGGACCACTTGCTAGCTCTCCCAAAAGCATAATTATCCATCATGCATTGCATACCACTACATTTCATTCAACTATATACAATATAAACTTTAATTCATTCCGAATTTCATAGCACAAAGTAGCTGAGAAGCAGGTGTCCCGTTTCTGGAGCATTACCCTAGGTGATTCACCTTGTTCCCCCTCATGACCGCAAGATAGCTTCTTTTGCTGAGACTTCCCTTGTTGAAGAACTATGGCATCAGAAAGACTGGTATATAGGAAGCTTGGGGCGAGTGAATTTGGGACAGTCTTGGCCTGCACTGTGAAGTTCATGCATGACATCTTTGAGGAGATACTATCAGCGGAGGAGAAGCAAGCATTCATCACAGCGTTTGATAAAGAGTGTACCATGTGGTCTAGGCATCTACTTTAACCCCTTCCACGCTCCTGTCATTATAATAATTATTATTGGATTGGATGGATGCCTTGGCCAGTCTGCGCTTGCTTTATACTGAAATCTACATCAAAGGAAGGTGGTGATCCTCCGTCAGGTGGCCCAGGGTCTGGTGTACCTTCACAGCCACTCCCCCAAGTTGGTGCATCACGACCTCAGTCCCGGCAGAAGAATACAATCTCGTCCCAATGGTCTAGAACGTTGTTTGGGAAGGATTGACAGCGAAGAACTGCAGTGCCAGTGCGTTAGTCACCTGCGTCTCCACGGATAGGTAGTGGATGCCGTCACACTGGCGTACACAAGGGTTGTCAGGCCCTGTAGAAATGTTACAGTAATCAGACTGCACTCCCTCGATTTCTTTTCCGACTAGCGCGAAGCTTAAGTTCTGGCAAGGCTTGCTGGGGTCGCTTGAATTAAGACAACTGATGCTGTTGGTGCCATTCGTAGGAGATACGTAGCGAACTACATCACACTGGATGGCGATCGTTGACTTGAAGGCCAAACTGAGAGCACGTTTAACAGAACAAGGAGACTGCTCTTGCGCATCGTCCTTGCCATAGGCGCTGGAAACATTGCGTCATGACTGCAGTAGGTGATTCCCCTTCAAGTATTGGCGCCTGTAAAACATGGCGACTGTAACTAAACCTACCGCTCAGTTGAAGATCTACGACGTCAGGAGAACTGATCGAAAGCTCGGATCGGGTGCATTTGGGGCAGTCTTCGAAGGGGAATGGAACGGAACGGTCTGCGCTGCGAAGTTCATGCACGATATATTCAAGGTAATACTATCCGAGGAGGAGAAGCAAGCGTTCACCACTGCCTTTGAGACAAAGTGCGCCATGTGGTCTGCTTTGAGACACCCTCAAATTGTCCAGTTTCTGGGGATCTACTACGACCCCTCCCACACTCCTGTCCTTGTTTTAGAGAAGATGGACGCCAGTCTGCGCTCACTGCTGGAGTCAACACCAAAGGAAGATTTCCCCCTCATCAACAAGGTGGTGATCCTCCGTCAGGTGGCCCAGGGTCTGGTGTACCTTCACAGCCACTCCCCCAAATTGGTGCATCACGACCTCAGTCCCAACAACATCCTCGTCAACGAGGTGACCTACCTGACCAAGCTGACCGACTTTGGTATGACCAGGGCCATCGATGCAGCCTCACTCACACGTAGCTCCTCCATCAAGGGCACACCGGGGTTCATGCCTCCTGAAGCATTGCGTCACCCATCACACTACGATGACAAGCTCGATGTGTTCTCCTACGGCAATGTGATCATTATGACCATCACACATCAGTGGCCCACACCCGCTATGCCACAGCTGGGAGAAGAAGAGACAACAATTGAACTATTGTCTGAGATTCCACTTCATGAGCACCATTTTGAGCAGTTTACAAAAGAAGAGATTAAAGCTTTTGGAGGAATAACCACTCTTTGCTTGGAAAACAAAGGGATGAATCGTCCAACCAGTGCAATGCTACTAGCTGAAATGAAGAGAATTGAGGTGACTGTCTTGGAAGGTGAAGTGGCAGCAGGGATGGAAGCAAACAACATTCAACTAGCAATGTGGCGCATGCAGCGAGCAGTACAGAAGAAGGAGACGGAGATTGCTGAGGTGAATGTGGCAAACCAAAGCCTACAATACAATACAACATCTCAAGATATAACGAGAATGCACGAAGGCTCGAACAGCACCTGGAACATCTCCATCTAAAATCACAGATGGAGGAGTCGATTATCCTCGATGACTCCAGCAGTACAGTGCACTATATTTCACCACAAGCCGTATGCGATGGACGAGAGTTGCGCTGGTATGGTTATGTTTACCTCGTCTGCCTAATAGCCCTCCTGCTGTCTGTGAAGAAACCTTATTGTGGCGAATCTCATATGATGTGGCTTTCAAAAGTGACTGCATTGCCAATGCTAGGTTCTCAAATTTCTTTATAGACGTGATACCCTCGAGTATGATTCGGTCAGATATGGCTGATGCCACTGCACTTACAATGTCTTTCTTGGTGTTGTGTTCGCTATTACGTCTGCTAGATCCTTGTGTGCACTGACTTAATTACGCACATCTTGCACCTGTAGCAACTGAATGATTGGTAAGTGGAAGGTGGATGGATATGTCTTTATGACTTGACAGGTCTTGAATAAATATAACATCATCAAAGACATTTCAATGTATGGTGTAATCTCGAAGCATAAAAAGCCAATCTTTTCCTTCACGCTTCACTTTGTAACTGACGAAAACCTCATTGTCGAATGTCTTCACATAAGTATTATTTGTTTTGCCATCTTATCTGCAATGAACTTCTATGCCATTTGCATAACATATGATATGGTACAGCCCTACTAATATAGAAGACCCTTATCTCTTTATGTGTTCTAGTATGGTGAGGGAGTGCTAAGGGAGAGGCTGTGCTAATTGCCATCCTTGGATTTTTGCTCAATCCCAAACTGTTTATGCATGTAGGGTTGAATAGAGGGAATAAAATGCATTTTCATTAGACTGACCTGTAAGTGATCTTGCTACCAATTGACTGCTTTCCATTTCTCTGTTAATAGCTGCAGTAGTTGTGTTAGAAAGGGTTGGTTCTCTAATACCAGCTTCACAACAGGGTTGAAAACCTTGCCGACGTTTCGACCAAATGCTCTGGTCATCTAGAATCTTCGCCCTGAAGAAGACCAGAGCATCTGGTCGAAACGTCGGCAAGGTTTTCAACCCTGTTGTGAAGTTGGTATTAGAGAACCAACCCTTTCTGATGCCTGAGCCAGCTGAGAAGCCCTGGTTTTGTCATGAACGAGAGTGTTGTTAGAGGCCACCACGTGTATATGGTGCCAGCCACCTCCTTGGTCGTCTTCTCTGTGCACTCAACGGCTTTCAACTTGAAAGAGACATTGTATGACTTTCTCTTAGACATCACTCTTGCAACTCATGATCCTTGGCAACTGTGAAGTGTGACAAGCAACTTGCAGTTGCTAAGGAGCACAAAAGCGTTGATCGAGAGGCATTCCATGTCGATTGTGGCAAAACCCGGCCACTATTCGGGACCCAGCCTCTATTCGAGCTTGGCCTCTATACGGACGAATACTGTAATCGTTTTGTATACTAGGCCATCTCTTCCTTTCACGCCTTCTGTGCCTTGGGTGCTTAGGGACGGTCTAGCTAGCCAGACTAAGAGTACACTTAGACTGATATTAGCTACCCTTGTTATACTATGTATAGATACAAGTGCGTATGAGAGTACGTATGTGGATTGTATTGGCTGTGACTCCATACATGTTCATGTCACATCACATTATATTGTGGTTTAGCTAATTACGGATGGTTCTAATGTAATGTGCTTGACAGGCACTAAGGGTACACTATACTGTACTGTCCTGCACTATCCTATCCTACACTATGCATTGCAGCTGTACATCTTTCCTCCTGTTGTAGTTACTGGCTCTAATTTGCTACATGATTGTGCTGCAGTGGATGGAGTAATACTATTCATCCGTGTTCTTCTTAACTGCTGTATACGTACGTGTAGATTGTGTACTATAGCTAAGGACAAACGTTAACAGTGTGTAAGGATGCACGAATTTATATAAGAAAATGAGCGTTCTCGCAATATAATAATGTAAACCTTACAGCACGTGAAGACCGCATGTAGTAGCTTTAAACATGGTAGAAATTGAGTTATCTCCGTTGAAGATCTACGACGTTAGGAGAAGGGATCGAAAGCTTGGATCGGGTGCATTTGGGATCGTATTCGAAGTGGAATGGAACGGAACGACCTGCGCTGCGAAGTTCATGCACGACATCTTCAAGGAGATACTATCAGCGGAGGAGAAGCAAGCCTTCATCGCAGCCTTTGAGAAAGAGTGCGCCACGTGGTCTGCTTTGAGACATCCTCAGATTGTCCAGTTTCTGGGGATCTACTTCGACCCATCCCACACCCCTGTCATGGTGCTGGAGAAGATGGACGCCAGTCTGCGCTCGCTACTCGAGTCAACACCAAAGGAAGATTTCCCCCTCATCAACAAGGTGGTGATCCTCCGTCAGGTGGCCCAGGGTCTGGTGTACCTTCACAGCCACTCTCCCAAGTTGGTGCATCACGACCTCAGTCCCAACAACATCCTCGTCAACGAGGTGACCTACCTGACCAAGCTGACCGACTTTGGTATGACCAGGGCCATCGATGCAGCCTCACTCACTCGTAGCTCCTCCATCAAGGGCACACCGGGGTTCATGCCTCCTGAAGCATTGCACTACCCACCACAATACGATGACAAACTTGATGTGTTCTCCTACGGCAACCTCATCATTATGACAATCACACATGAGTGGCCCACTCCAGTCATTCCAAGGCCATCTAGAACTGAAGGAGAGGAGATGCAGGACGCAGTGGTGTACTCTCAATTGGATACACGTGCACCCTATTTAGAGCTATTTTCAGAAGGTGAAAAGAAGCTATTCCAGGGCATGGTCAAGTTGTGCTTAAATGATAACGCAGACCAACGCCCAACAAGTAATATGCTTCTGCCTCAAATGAAGCAAATGGAGAAAACTGTGCTGAAGAGTTATTCTGCACAAGAGCAGGACAGCAATGTGCAGCTTGCAATGTGGCGTATGCAGAAGGACTTGGAGAATAGAGACGGTGAGGCAGTGCGGGTGAACAGGGTGAATGCTCAGCTAGTAAGTCAGAGCTCTGTAGCAGATCAGAAGGTTAAGAATCTCAGGGAGCGTATTGAGAATGTTGAACTGAGGCTCCGTCTACAGGGGAGGACTGTTCCTGATTTGCCCATGTTTGATAGCAGCTTGCATGTAATGACAGCTCCCACAGCCAATGAACCCAGCATCACTTCAACACAGCTTGAGCCCGATGAGCTTCCAGGCATGAGGGGGCCTTGTCAATGGTGTTTCAGACAGGGGAAATGTGTGTGTGCCTTGTTCACGGTAAGTCAAACATTGCAGCATTGCGCTCTACACTGCCCAGTGTACTGCACACTCCGCATGCCTTACTGCATGCGTGATTTATTCTTCTGTACTACATTGGGGGAAGCTACTCCTCAATCAAGGAGTTGTTGCACATGCATTTTTTACCTTTAATGGTTAATTTTGATCATACATTGGAAGGTGCTATAAATTGGCCCAGGGTTAACCTGTACCATACCGAAGACAAGTAGTATGTGCAAAATTGAATGGAATTGATCGGGAAAGAATACTCATTTCTGCATTGGTTGCTCTGCAAAACATTCGATAATATTACTATAATGCACCGGGTCTCGGTTTGTATGTCAGTTTGTTCAGTCATATAAAATTGGTGCCTTGCAGAGAATCGGCTCGAGATGCTCCGTTCCAGTTGATGGACTGGGCGGGCATGTTCTTTGCTTAGCTGCCTTCTGGTCAAAGAGCACATCATGATAAACCACATTTCTGTGGTGAAGTTCGCTCTACATTCCTAATTTCCTTGTAGCTGCATGGCCCCAAATGTCTAGCTAGCTAATCTTTAGTAGCTATACAAGGAAATTTGGAATGTAGAGCAAACTTCACAGAAATGTGGTTTATCATGGTGTTGAGTTACTGTTTCTTGTTTCTATGCTTTTTCTGCTGGCCATCCCTATATCTCTTTTACTTCTAAATAAATTTTTATTCACTAGTTTGTACTGTTTGCATATCCAAAAGACTATGACTATATACATCAGATTAATACTTGTGCTGATCAATACCCTTAAATCCTTAAATTAGATGAAGACTGTGCAGAACATCGAGCACAGGTATGCCACTCTAGAAGAACCATTTGTCGTGTTACCGGACTGTTACTAGAATGTAATAGCGGCACCGGGGTATCTTTATACATGGGGAAGACAAATTTCCTACTTGCTCCAGCGCTGTACTTATACCTGATTGCCACCAGCGCTCGGATATTTGCCCTTCACGTCCATACAGGTTTCCTTGTACATGATTTGGGTCCGTAGTTGCCCTGTGTCAGGTGCTAGGAGCGCGCAAAAATTCAATGAGAACAGTAATTTATGAAAAGAAGAAATGGAGCATGGGCAGCCGGTGGCGCTCTTCTCTTACATGCATTCCAGGCTAGCTTTGGCTGCACTGCTGTCTTTAATACATTGAAAGAAACCTATCCATGTCCTTCAATTGTTCTTCGCTGCTGCCATTTGGCTACTTTCGGCGAAGCGCGCTAGTACATGAAGACAGGATATCCCATATTTATCTGGCACGTTTCTAAATAGACATCACAAGCGTGACGTCTGATTATGCACATGTTTCATCACTATAGCTAGACGCAACACTCTCACCACACTTGTCTATTGTTGTACTGCAGGTAGTAGTGCTGTCAAGTGTCATTTCTGTTCTACTCGGAGGACTAGCTGTTGCAGAACTGTCAGTACCTGTGGACCTGACATTGACATGTTCATGCAGTGCTAGTCAGTTGTTTACAGAAGATTGCCTTGCTAGACCGTAAGTAAAAATATATAGCATGGTTGGTTGTCATACATATTGCCGACTTCCAGAACTATTTCAGAATGTAGCCATCTATAAATTGTGCTGACTGGCTAACAATAATTTACACTCCTACATTGATACATTACTTGTGTATTTCAAAGTACGTACTAGTTACAGTTAATTAAATTCCATGCATGCATACTATGTGTCACTCCTTCAAGCATAACATTTTTATGTAGCTATTCTGTTTTATATAAAATGGTTCTGCCTTTAGCATTTGGGTGAATTATATAATTATGCAGCTATGGTATTCAGTTACTGCATGTACATGTAACATTGTGAACTGCACTTGTTGTCCCATGTAGTCTTTACTACATTAAGCCTAACCTACTCTGGTATTGCAGGTTCCCATTATGGACCACTTGGTTTATACCATCTCAAGCTGGCTCTTCCTTACTTCTCACTTTCCTCCTCATCCTCCAATCCATCCTCTGGTGCAGGAGGGTGAGAGATAGAGCACTTGTTGTCGTCTGTTCACCATTCGTATCCTTTGCCTTTGCCAAACTACATGAACATGGACTGAATGTGATAGACATCTATGTATTACTGCATAAATATTCTAATGCCCTGATCTGAAGCAAGTCTCTCTGGTGTGGTCACTTGTGGGAATTCATGGGTAATTGTGCATAGCTGTATTGCATTGTATACTTGTAACATGTATTACCCATTCTATTTTGTTCCGGAGGAGACTGGCTGCTTTATGTAAGTGCTTGGGTGGCTATGTACAAAAGTGATCAAAACTCATCTGTTATCTGTGAACTTTTGAAAATTTCTTAGCAGTAAGATTATACTTTTTGTAGGGGGGCACTTCACTTTCTATGGAATGGTTGCTCTCTTTCAGCCATGTCCTGGTCTTCCCACTTTTTCAGCAGCAGCCATGGTGAGTTCCATGCATTGCACTGTTGATGATGCAATAGCTAGTACTAATTAATACACTTTTCCTTTTTCAGTAATTACCCCATGCACGACAGCGCCGGGGGGTTAAGTGATTGCTTCAGTCTGTTGTCTGACAGAATGTTTGACATTTGCCGCTCGCGCTGTCGATCTAGAGCACTATGCAACCCCACGCCTGAGACAACATTGGCAGATCGTCATTTGGTCCAGTCTGTGGACCTGGATTCCATCGATGCGGTTGGTTTGCCGAGAAATTACCATCTTCATTGGCATTTCTTGTGATCTGCCATTTTGCTTGTGTACTTTAACAATACATACGTGAGCTGAGGCTACGTGCATAGGATGGCTGCGGACGGTTGGCAGCAGTGAAGACCCTAAACGTTTTCTAAGCATTCACTGGGTAGTTAGTCCTTTCACTGAAAAGTCCCTTGCTTGTCTCCTAATACTTTTCTTGCTTGTCTGAGCCATATCTTCCTGTTCCCTTCCTTGCAATTGATCCCGAATGGCATTTGCGCATTGCACTTGATCACGTGAGTAAAGTATTGGAACGATAGGCTCACACGTAGATCGAAGCACGTGCTTATCCCATGTGAGCCTATGCTTCCAATACTTCACTCACGTGATCGAGTGCAATGTGCAAATGTCAATTGGGATTAGAAATTGTGAAACCACTGTATCATGCCGTGCCATGTAGAGCTGCACTGACATGGGGTTACAACTGCCAGGTACACACAATATTTATTAGTTACTAAAGCATTGTACGTATAGGTACCGTGTAACTTCATAATAGTGGTATCATTTCCCATGCATTCAGTTCAAAATGGTAGTTCATGTATTTAGCACACTGCAGACAAGTGAGTCCAGGGGCATGCACTGTGTGTGTGGAAAGTCATGAAGCACAGTTCTACTCTCTGCTGTATTGCTACAAGACCCCTTCTCTTCCATACATGCAGGGTCTGGCTGTGTTCGCCTACTTTACCATGTTGCAGTGGAGGAGGTAGATTTGCCTGCTACAGGATGGAGTTTAAGCAAACTGTTCTAGCTGTGTACTAGTAATAGCACCACTTATCTTTGAAATCCTCATAGTCACTATGTATACCAAACACTTATTTTGCCATTTCAGCATAACTGGCACGTGTCAGGTGCCAGCATTGTTGTAGTCTGGCGCGCTAGCCCCTACTTCCGGCCCACAATTGCGCATGTGCAGGGAAGGGAAGGTCTAGCAGCTATTGTCAATTTCACACCCTCCCTGCCCATGTGCAATCGGGGGCCAGAAGTAGGGACTAGCATTGTTGGTACATGTCATGTGAATGCCTGCTATAGTGCTGCAGATGTGCCACCATGCATGTACATGAGTAATAGATAATTATATCACGGTGCTGAGGTGTATATCTATTACATGAACACATGCAGATATACAGACCCTCTGCATAGCGCTGGAGATTAGCCTCCTACAGCTAGCTCCAGACCTTACAAGCTCCAGATTAACGTAACTAGCTATAGATGGACAGATGTGACCATAATATGCCTATAATATAGCAAATAATTCTACATTTATTACACGTAGCTGCGTGTACAAACTTATAATAGCGAATGATATAAATTTATATACGAACACAAGCTATCTGTCATAATAATAATTATATTAGGGCACGTTTTCCTTTGCTAAACTGCAAGATGGTTTCTGTTGCAATTGCTGAGCCTATCGCGCCTTTGAAGATTTATGACGTTAGAAAGACGGGCCAGATGCTCGGAGCGGGCGCATTTGGGACTGTCTTTGAAGTAGAATGGAACGGAACGGTCTGCGCGGCGAAGTTCATGCACGACATCTTCAAGGAGATACTGTCAGCGGAGGAGAAGCAAGCGTTCATCGCAGCGTTTGAGAAAGAGTGCGCCACGTGGTCTGCTTTGAGACACCCTCAGATTGTCCAGTTTCTGGGAATCTACTTCGACCCTTCCCACACTCCTGTCATGGTGCTGGAGAAGATGGACGCCAGTCTTCGATTGCTACTCGAGACGACGCCAAAGGAAGATTTTCCACTCATCAACAAGGTGGTGATTCTCCGTCAGGCGGCCCAGGGTCTGGTGTACCTTCACAGCCACTCCCCCAAGTTGGTGCATCACGACCTCAGTCCCAACAACATCCTCGTCAACGAGGTGACCTACCTGACCAAGCTGACCGACTTCGGTATGACCAGGGCCATCGATGCAGCCTCACTCACACGTAGCTCCTCCATCAAGGGCACACCGGGGTTTGTCGCTCCAGAGGCACTTCGCTATCCCCCACGTTATGATGATAAGCTGGACGTGTTTGCATATGGCAATGTGATCATAACTGTTATCACCCACCAGTGGCCCACACCTCAGCTGATGCAGGAACGAGAAACACCGGCTGAGTCTGTGTCAGAGTTTCAGCTACGTGAGCATCATTTTGAGCAGTTTTCAAAAGAAGAATTGAAAGCCTTTGGGGGGATAACTCAACTCTGCCTGGAGAATGAAGGCAGTATGCGTCCAAGCAGTGCAATGCTTTTGGCTGAAATGAAGAAGGTCGAGGCGACCGTCTTGGAAGCTGATATAGGACCAGAGACAGAAATAAGCAACATCCAGCTAGCCTTGTGGCGCATGCAGAGGGCAGTACAGAAGAAGGAGGTAGAGATTGCCAAAGTGAATACTGAGAACCAAAGCCTGCAAACTGATATCTCTAGATTTTCTGAAAATTTCCAAAGACTAGAGCAACACCTGGAACATCTACAGCTAGAGTCCCAGCTAGAGAGCTCTGCTACGTTTGATGTCACCAGCAGTAGAGTGTACCTGAATGAAACTCATACAGGGTCTGAGACCGACTCGCTCCTAGTCCATGAGATGAGTTCAGCAACTGGGACTCTTGGTAGAACAAACCCATGCCAGTGCTGTTTCCAGTGGGGAAAATGTGCCTGTTGCTTGTTCACAGTAAGTACTTATATGGTGTGTAATGGAGCTGTGTTTAGTCTGAGTTACAGTCATGATTGAGCATAAACTTTACATGTATAATGTATTCTGTTGTGCTACAGACCATGGCGCTCATGAGCATCATTTCAATTATGCTTGCTCTTGCAATCCTCTGTCTAAGCAGTATCCCGGTTATCACTCAAGATATTCCTTATTCAACTGGAGGGTAAGTAACAATGGGCCTTGTTGGTATTCTGGTGTTTAGCTGTCATGTATCATGTATATGGTGATGTATGAACGACATTTCCTGCTGAAAGTAGTACAAGTCACACATTTTTTGTTCTTGCTTTGTTTTGTTAGCTTCTCAGTATGTCTCTAGCTTTCTTAAGTCATTTCTGAGTGAGTAAATATTAACCTTATCACAAGACGGCTAGGTTTGTGACATCATGTTTCCCCTTACATAAACCGTATGCTTTTCATACACCAATTTACTATAAAGCCTCAAAATTACAGGTAACATTTTGTTCCTGCCTTAACAAGTATTTCAAGTTAAACAGGTAGTTTGAATTAAAACTAGTGCTGCACCAGGGTGCTCCTGAACTCAAGCTACATTCCAGCCACTTCTCCATGAATAGTCTGTAGTTCAGTAAGTAGTTGGGGAAGCAATATTGGTGATGATGGAGGACTTTTGTAGATAGTCTAATAACTACATTACAAATGTTGGATGGTGAGGGCTTCAGTTGCCAGGTTAGCCAGGGCAGTCCTTAAGACACAACTGCCCTTACCAAAACGTCGAACAATTTTCTGACAAATGTGTTGATGTACATAATGTTCTGACTGTCCACTTGAGTGGTACTGCTTGTGTGTGTGTGTGTGTGTGTGTGTGTGTGTGTGTGTGTGTGTGTGTGCACATGATGGTGCAGAATGTATGGTGTGGTGTGTGCTGGTGTCAGTATTAAGTGATGCGACACAGATTCCAAACGACTGTGAGTGACTACTGTGAGAAGACAGCAAAACCATGGGTAGCTATTGCACACAGTGGAAATTGCAGCAATGCCAATCACTCAAGTCAAACATAACACTGACCACCACGTGCAGCCACCACCACCTCCACCACCACCACACAGTGCAAGTTGCACTATGTGCCATGCCACTGTGGTGGTTGCAAAACAGCACAAAGCTGTGGTTCCTCAGTGACAAAGCAACTCCATCATGGCACTTTGCACTTGCACATTTTGCACTGCTGTATTCAGCATTGAATGCATGCATTAGAATCACTGACTTGTGATGTGATGGAGCAAGAAAGCCCATCAAAGGCGGGCTTTTTTGCAAATGCAAGTGCACCACTGCCACAATTGTCTGTCACATTCACGTACAGTGTGTCACATGGCAGTAGGGCCCATTCACATTCAATGGTACGCTTCCAAGAAAGCCTGCCAAAGGCGGGCTTTCTTGCAAGTCCACCACTGCCACAACTGACTGCCACATTCACATATGGTGGGGAACATAGTAGCAGGGCACAATCACATACAGTGCAGCACATGGCATTATTATGGGGCACTGTTTGTACTAAAACACATGGAAATAAGAACCGGTGTTGAACTGCCACGATTTACTATATTGTGCTGATGATTTACAATATCGAGCTTATTGTTTACTGTATTGTGACCACGATTTGTTAACGTACTAAATCATGTCAACGATTTACTATCGATGATCATTGGTTGAGTGTTGGTCTTTGACTGCTGAAAGTTGTTGACGGCCAGCTCCCGAGAGCTCTCATCGTCCCTGAATGTCTTAATTTCTTGGATAGCCTGGTGTTTCTCTGAACATTCAGCATATTCGCACTGCAGCGATAGCTAAGGGTGCAAAACGTTGCAAGAAGAGATGTTATCGATTCAATATGAAATCGTAAAGCCCAGATAACATGAGCCCATCCTGTCGCCATCAAGCCACTTTCTCTCTCGCAAAAAGATGCATTCCGCTTTATAGTTTAGGTCACCCGCGGCCTTCTACTTTGTACTTAATCGATGGCAAAGGAGACGTTACACACGCAAGTTGAAGCAGGATGCAGCAACAAATTGCAACTTGCCCAACTGTGAAGCACGCTAGCTAAGCTAGAATGCTTCTTTGATGCCGTATGCTTTTGTAGGTGTTGGGCCATTGTTATGTGACAAACTATCTTGCACAGTGCATAAATTTGAAATCTATCCATTTGGCTGTTCTAACTTCTCGTCAATTCTCTCACTTGTTTCTTGTAGCTGCAAGTTGTATTCGTTCCTGCTCACAGAAGTCATTGTTGTTTTTAGCAAAACAGTGATTGCTATTGCTGTGGTACAGGCACTTCTGTCTGCGGTCCTCACAACTGCACTGGCTGTCAGATTCCTCCTGTGGTGCAGAGGAGAGAGACGTCAAGGACTTACCCTCATCTGTTCAGTAGTTGTATCCTAAGACCTTGATCTTTGTGCTACAGTGCTAGTTCTAGCAAGTGGGATTTGTTGTGTATATACCAGTTTGACATTCAGGTATACTAGTTATACTCAATCCCTTGTGCAACTGTGTGACTGTCCTTGACTCCATTTTTAGGTGATAGTAGTGACTATGTCATTTTGCACCACTTGTGGAATTCTCTCAAACATGATTGTCATGAATCCAGAAGTGGGAGTATCGTCCATTGTTGCAGTAACTTTCATGGTGAGTTTGTTTGTATTGAACTACAGGTTGTAATTGAAGCACTCTCCCTCCATACTTTAGAACTTCCACATATCTAGCTAAGATCACGGGGCTGCTGCCCAATTCAGATACTCATGCTTATGCCGCGAGTGTAGCTACATGTACATGCATAAGCACAAGCATGCTCATTTTGTTAAACCATCTTCATTTTACACACACGAATTCACACAAGTGCACTATAAATATCCTTACAAACACACCCACAAGGGTGCACTGATCGCTACATACTTTACACAAGCACTCATTTTGTCACATTTTGTAGGGACTGGCTCTTCTCTGCTACTTAATTGTGCTGCAGTGGATGGAATGACGTTATACATGGATAGAAACCACATATTTTACTGTTGCATGGTGTACGTATATACCTGGCACTACGTACTGTGATAACTATTTTGAATTATTCCGCGGGTTGTTTACATAATGTGCATGTGTTCCATATCTTGTGACTTATTGCAAAATGGCCGATTTGGAAGCTCAGCTCTCTCCGTTCAAGATCTACGACGTTAGGAGAAGTGATCGAAAACTTGGAGCCGGCGCATTTGGGACAGTATTCGAAGTGGAATGGAACGGAACGGTCTGCGCTGCGAAGTTCATGCACGACATCTTCAAGGAGATACTATCAGCGGAGGAGAAGCAAGCGTTCATCACAGCGTTTGAGAAAGAGTGCGCCACGTGGTCTGCTTTGAGACATCCTCAAATTGTCCAGTTTCTGGGGATCTACTTCGACCCTTCCCACACCCCTGTCATGGTGCTGGAGAAAATGGACGCCAGTCTGCGCTCGCTAATCGAGTCAACATCAAAGGAAGATTTTCCTCTCATCAACAAGGTGGTGATCCTCCGTCAGGTGGCCCAGGGTCTGGTGTACCTTCACAGCCACTCCCCCAAGTTGGTGCATCACGACCTCACTCCCAACAACATCCTCGTCAACGAGGTGACCTACCTGACCAAGCTGACCGACTTTGGTATGACCAGGGCCATCGATGCAGCCTCACTCACACGTAGCTCCTCCATCAAGGGCACACCAGGGTTCATGCCTCCTGAAGCATTGCGCTTACCACTACAATACGATGACAAGCTCGATGTGTTCTCCTACGGCAACCTCATCATTATGACAATCACACATGACTGGCCCACCCCTGTCATTCCAAGACCTCCTGAAGTTGAGGGAGAGGAGACACAGTTTGTGATACCATACTCTCAGCTGGACACTCGTGCACCCTACCTTGAACTGTTTTCAGAAGATGAAAAGAAGCTATTCCAAGGTATAATTAAGTTGTGCTTAAATGACGATGCTACCAAACGCCCAACAAGTACTACACTTCTGCTTCAAATGAAAAGAACAGAGAAAGCAGTGCTAAAGAGCTATTCTGTACAAGAGCAGGACAGCAATGTGCAGCTTGCAATGTGGCGCATGCAGAAGGACTTGGAGAATAGGAACACTGAGGTTGTGCGGGTGAACAGTAGGAGGACTGAGCTAGTAAGCCAGAAGTCGGAGGTGGATCAGAAGGTTACGAATATCAAGGAGCGCATAGAGAACATGTATATGAGGCTCCGTCTACAGGGGAGGACTGTTCCCAGTGTGCCCATCTCTGATAGTGGGTTGCAAGTAATGTCAGCTCCCACAGCTAATGAAGCCAGTGTCACCTCATCACTAGTTGAGGGCGTTTCAGAGACAAGAGGACCTTGTCAGTGGTGCTTCAAATATGGAAGATGTATATGTGTCTTGTTCACGGTAAGTAACAGGTACCAAAATGTTTGTAAGGTTAATCATTAATTCAGCTGTATTCGTAATCATCACATGAAATATGTACCAAATGCTGCAAGCTATGGTGTTAAGTAAACTTTAATATTTGAGCTTATGCATTTTCTGCTAGCCAGGTGTGTATGCAGGGTGGGGTACTTGTTGAGTGTGTATAAACCTTCTGTCAGGGTCTGTGGTGCAAAGAATTGAGAACCTAACCATGTATTAGTTCAAGTCCTTATTAAGGACCATAAACATCATTTTCAACCTTTGTCAGTCTGTTTTGGCAGTTCCAGTGTGTGTGTGTATGACAATTTACAATCTTCCATTTGTTGTGAGGATGGAAAATTTTCTTTCAGACAGTTCTTCTTGGAATATAACCCCCCTTTTCAAAGTCTGTGTACTAAATGCTATCTAATCAGACAGCACGGTAGTGCTGTCTATGTAGGGATGGCTGTGGTTGTTTGTATGCTGTAATACAAATGAAAAGTAGCGCTATTACCGTATGAGGTTGAAAACCAGCGAAAAGAGCTGCCCATGTTGAAGTGTCGGTTGTACAATACGCAGGACTAACCTTCTTTCCATTTGAAAGTGAGTGCCTCTCAGAACACGACCTCTACATTTTCGGAGTTTCATCTTCTTCCTCTTCTTCTTCTTCTTCTTTGACAGCCGTAGCGCATGAAGTGTAGCAAGCACAAGAAAACGTTTGCCACAGTGTTATGCCGCTCTTCACTTCTTGTATTCCTTTGCAGATTAGAAACCTTCATGAGAAAGTTTCACAAATGGGGGCTTCAAGGCCTCAGGAGACGTTGCAACACAAGAGAGATGCCATTTTTAGATGACATAATTGAATGCTTTGGCAACACATTCATTTGCTTTGTTCTCCTATAAATTTAGTTTAGTTGTTTAGCAACGTCGTCGTGTGTCTGTTTGAAGATGCATATGTGGCCAAAGTTAGCTTGCTCTTCGTTTAAAGGACATTCGCACTTGTGCATTTTCCTGTTTCACTTCAGGTCGCCGTTTCTGCGTTCTTTTGGTGGCTTAGTATGTAACCCAGGTGTTTAGCTAGCCAAAACCTCGAGCCCCATGGTTACAAAAATAAGGTCCAATTACAGCATCAACGTCCTATGGTTTCGGGTTAGTATGTAAGCTGCAGCCTAGCTAGCTACACACTGTAAGAACTACAGAAACTAGAAATAATTAAAATTTTCTACAAAAATAGTAAGGATGTAGAGATGGCATAAAAAGGACAGAAGCCAGGCTGTTACACAGTGGAGCATACCATCGTCCCTACATTCAAGGATGTAGTACTATAAGGTGCGACATTCTTGCATATAGGGACAATGGTTAATGCTCCACTTCACACCACCACAGCCTTTACTTGTTTATGTCTTTTTTATGCCATCCCTACATGCTTACTATTTTTGTAGATTTTTTCTTATTCTTTCTAGTTTTAAAGGAATAGCTACTATTTATTACACAGTAAAATACTTAGTCTAAGTGTAGGTTAATGCATGGCCAACACGTACGTTTGAGTTTCCTAACCGTCAGTGTAAGCTACTAATCATTTTGACAAACCCTTTATTAACTGCAAGTGAGAACTGTAGCACAGCACTAAAGTGCTGTATTATGAAGGGCAAACCATATTTCACAGTTTGTGTACTTAGTTTTATCTGCCCTAGTTTCATCAATGTTTGTGTATTTACTACAGACAATGATGCTTTCAAGCATTCTCTCATTTCTCCTTGGAGGAACAGCTGTTGTGGAGATTGTGGTCTTCTATGTCGCTTGGTGAGTTAATAGCAGTTAAATGGGCATGCACAGGTTCATTTCTACTATTATATTATAAGTGCTAGCTGAATACCCACCCTTTGGGTGGGTTTTCCAGCATATCATTTGAAATTTGAGCGTTGAACGAACGGAAATCGACTATTTAATTGGGACCATTCTGTTGACTCATTTCGTAAAACTCAGTGCGCACACAATTGACTTACGTTAATCCATTTCGTCTAAAGGAGTCAACCGGCGAAGGCGCTAATCACCTTAGGTCACCCCCTGATTACCATGATACACTCTTTCACGTTTGGTGAAGATTTGTAGAAAATTGAAGGAGAAGTTATTTCCTATATTATAGATATGGTGGCAGCCATAAAAGTGGCAAGAACTCAGTCGGAACGGCTTTAAACCAAGTTTTGGCTTGACCATATTACTCTCGCTACACCACTTCATAATCTTACCACGTTTCGTGATCATTCATTCAAAACTGAAGGAGCAATTAGTGTTGTACGTTACGTTTCTTATAATTATGAATCTTATCTATATATATAAAGAGAAGTTGTGCACAACAGTTGTTTGCAAAGTCCTCCTGCATTTGGCCACCAATTGAGACCAAATTTTCCCAGATTATGGATGCCACACCCGGTCTCAATCTAAAGGGGGGACTTGCGAGAAGAAGCTCCTGCTGAGGAGCGCACAGCGAAAAACCTCCAATTGACTGTCCGCCATCTTGGATCTACCGAGAAAATATACGGTTTTCCGGGCACGCTCCTATGCTGCCAATACAAAAGAAGAGACCCAACTGTTGTTCGCGAACTTCTCCAATGAGCATCGACGAGTAGCGCCCAAACATTCCCATCCATCACACTCTGTACACCGTATTATTATAAGGTGGTAGACGTGCTGAAATAAGCTGCTGCCAAAGAGCGTGCGGCGAAAACCCAGGATGAACTGACCGTCGGCCATCTTGGATCGTGGAAGAAAAAGTATGGCTGGTTTTATTTTTAGTCTCTTCTATACATTTAGTCATCCTATATGGTAGGCCTGGTATACTTAGGCATTTGTTTGCCCTAGGACTGCTGTCCATGATGTCACGGTCGCTCTGACGTCACAGTAGCAGATCTCCGAGATTTTGCCCACCCTGTATATGTATAAGAGTGCTTTCGCAAAATCTAGTCACGTGTGTCCTACTTCCGTACTTCAACATTGGTGAACATAGTGACTCCCTTATATATATAAAGAGAAGTGCAAAACAGTTGTTCACGAAGTTTTCCCGCGAGCGGCCACCAATTGAGACCAAACCTTCCCAGATTATGAACGCCACACCCAGTCTCGATCTAAGGGGGGTGACGTGCGCGAAGAAGCTCCTGCCGAGGAGCATGCGGTGAAAACCTCTAAACGGCCGTCTGCCATCTTGGATCCACGGAGAAAATATACAGTTTTCCGGGTACGCTCCTATGCTGCCAATACAGAAGAAGAGCCCCAACCGTTGTTCACGAGCTCCTCTCGCGAACGTCGACGAATAGCGTGCAAACGTTCCCATCCGTTGCACGCTGTACCCCGTCTCAACATAAGGTGGCAGACATGCTGAAATAAGCTGCTGCCAAGGAGCGCGCGGCAAAAAACCAGGATGAACCGACCGTCGGCCATCTTGGATCTTAGAAGAAGGTATATCGTATCCTAGGCGTTCGTGCAGGTGCGAGGATTACAACCAAGCTAGCGCGATGCCGAAGCAGAGAAAAAGGAAAGGGGGTTGTCTCACACACAGAAACCATCAGCTTCTTACAACTATCCATTGTTTGTCTACGGTGATCTTCCATGTAAATTGCATGCACACATGGTAGGTCAGCAAAGGATAGTCCAGGCTGGCCTGGTGATGTCACACTGACATCACCAGGCCAGCCTGGACTATCCTTTGCCAGAGCATACATGACCAGCCAGTGCATTACTAGCTGGGGCCTGAGTAGCAATGGCATTACCAGCCTGTGTCCGACCAGCTGGCATACGCCGAGCACGCGGAGAGACCAGCCCGAAGGGCGGGTCTGTCCGCTAGTCTCATTATAATAAATGTAACGCACATTTTCTATGTTCAGGATATACTCCTTCAATTCTGAACCGAATGTCACGAAACGTGGTAGGATTATGAAGAGGCATGGCGAGAGTAACCTGCTCAAGCCGAAATCTAGTTTAAAGTCGTTCTGTCTGAGTTCTTGCCAATTTTACAGTTGCTGTCATATCTAAGAGATAGGGAAAAGATGGTGTTTCCTTGTTCACAAACTCTTTCTTCAGTTTTCCACCAATCTTCACCAAATTTGGAAGAGTATATCACTGCAATACGGGGAAGACGACCTAAGGTGGTTAGTGCCTTCACCACTGGACTCCTTTAGACGAAGTAGATTAAAATAATAAATTTTGTGTACATGGAGTTTATCGGAGTGAGTCTACAGAATGCTCCCAATTAAATGGACAGTTTTGATTGGTTCAATGCTCAAATTACAAACGTACACTGGGAACCCACCCAAAGGGCGTGCATTCAGCTAGTAGTAGTAAAACCTCATAGTGTGTGGTATGACGAATGTACAGCTCCATGTGAGGGTGCAAACATCTGAGGCATTTGCAAGTGCTGTATATGTGTACAGTTGTATCGAAGATGCTATGGCTTTGTACTTCTCACACGTGTTGATTAATAAGTGTTCCTTGACCTATGTAATTGGCCTTAGTTCTTTTGCATGAGGTTCTTTACTGAATTGTGTCATGTCACTGTGTGGCGAGATTTGCCATGTTCCTGCTCAAGCTCACCAAACACGTATGGTAGACTTAAGAGAAGGCACCATGCAATGCACGCTAACAGAATAAAGGCTCATGGAAGCTTTCCGGATGACTTGCTGCAACTCGTCTATCCTCTTGAGTCCCTGTGGTAGCTGATAGAAAGGGCATGGTTGTTCTAAAGAGACATAATCCTGTCCTGTTTTCTATTATATAGATTTTCTTTGCACTTGACAATCCTGGTTATGGCTGGAATGTCTGATCCTGTTTAACAATCACCAATTTCGTACCTTTCATTCGGCTATTAGCAGTTAGCAAAGGATCTATCATAGCAGACACTACCTAGCCGTGTGTGTCGAGTTTACTTGTCATTCGCGCTTAAAGGGTTAATTTGGACATTAGGAACTGTAATGGACTTTACATACGTATATTATGTAGCACATATCCTCTATTCTATCACTGTGTACAGGCAAGCACCAGTACCTTTGTGGATTGGTGTAATTTCTCAGATTTGTGTTTCCTTTCTGCTCATCTTCCTGCTCCTATTTCAATCCGTCCTCTGGTGCAGAGGAGTGAGAGATCGGACACTTGTTATCACTTGCTCACCAATTGTATCCTTCGCCTTTGTTCACTGTATACATAGTGTAAATATGTATACACAAAACTTGGAGCCCTGCAAATATCTGCTACGTACACTCCTAGCCTCACTTAGGCTCACCCCTGTCCTCAATGCTATGCATCTGCCTAGTTAATATTAGTGTATTATAAGTAATAGCAGCAGCAGCAGTATAGTAGAAGCTTGCAGCACAGTGGAACCTGTCTACGATGGTCACTGTGTTAGGCAGCTGCCTCTCTGAAACAGCCAGCCTCCCCGGCCCCAATAGCACTAAAGCATTGCAGTGTACCTCTGCAGAGCGGCCACCTCTCTATAGGACAGTTAGAAATGGCCAACTGGTGGCTGTCTTAGAGAGGTTTCACTGTATTTGTAATAGTAGTTCATCATATTCATTGTCATTACGTGCAAAGAATTTGAATACCCTTAACATTGCTTGTTAGCTGATATTCCTGGTAGTGTCATACTTCACTTCATTCGGGGTTGGTGCTCCGTTCCAGTGCACTGGTCTTCCTACTTTTTCGGCAGCAGCAATGGTGAGTCCCATGCATTACAATATCAATAATGTAGCATAATGGCTAGCAGTATGTCTTTATTACTTAGAACAGTCTGAGTGAGGTCCACACTATAGTGAGCAGTCTTACCTGCATGCTGCCACAGCGTAGATTTATACACATGCTCTTAGTATAGTAGTGTATGTATACGAAGTACATTTAAATAGGTATTGTATTCTCTCTAAAACTTCATCACTCCAATAATTTGTTACTTAGGAAAAATCTGCCCAAATGCATTCTGATTGATGATGAAATTTCCGGCTTCCTAATGTAATATCCGTCAGATTACTCTAATAATTCACCAGTCAGGAAGTACATTCCAATATATCTTTTTAATAAGCAGCCTTGTGAAGTGCCGCAGCCTTTGTTTTATGTTGTTGTCTATTTATGAGCAATATAAAAAGACAACTAGTAATTAAGTATATATATCAAGACTTAGATCTCATTCCTCCTCGTTGTGTACTTGTGAGAGAATTATCATGAGATGGATGCATCTGTGGATTACCTTTTTTCTCCTGATCTGTCGGACGCAGACGCTACAGAGAGTACTCTGAGCACTGCTAAAGCTAACTTTTCTGACCCACACTCTCTGAGGCTGAGCAATGCTGCCCAGTTCAGCAGTGATGAGAGCGACAAACCTCCACAGAAGAAAAACTCATGGGTTTCTTCAAGCTGGCCAAACTGAGAATGCCAGCATTCCCAAACACTCTTGGTCAGTTTGAACCTCTGCCTGGAGGCTCAAAGAAGCAAACTCCAGCCACTAGTGAGTTTAAACTCCAACATTTCATCAAGAAAGCCCCTAACAAAAGTGCTCCAACGTTTTTCCATCCGCTCTAATGATTCGCCGATGAACTCCAAATATTCGTCACCTGCAGCCATCTTGTTCATTCCTTTTCTAATTGCTGCCAAGGACACATTTTCTGGACACCTAGGGTGACAATTTTTTAGAGAGAGTACAGTAAATGGAAGTGTATGGTATATTATACAAATGGAGCTCTTGCAGGCATGAATCTTGGTGGGCATAGCCAAGTGGCCCATCTGCCCATGATATTGGCAGGATTGCTTAATTCATGCATCATGCATTCATTCAAGTGTCATGCATCTGTTACTGCATGCTTAAGACTACCTTGCAGTTATGCATACATTTCATCATTCTCTTGATGCTCCACACATACCATCATGTTCACCATACAATGCTTTTGCATTTGTCCAGAATTTACTAGGATGTGTATGTACATAAGTACAATGCACTCATGGATGAGAGGTTATGTAGATCTATGCTGACTTCAGTGTGTATATGGTAAAGGTACATTATACAGCCTATTAATTCTGTAACTATATGTAAAAGGCATAATATGTAGTTCCCTTGCAGCTTATTTTTAGTGAGTAGGCGCAGAGTGTTAGAAGTCAATCTGAGCAATATTAATTTGACAGTGTTTGGCTTTTCTTCCACCCTCCACATACTTTTCCTGGACCTCTTCTCCACTGTCATTATCTGTGTCGTCTGTGTCCTCTATGCTCATATGCCCTGGTAGTATCTTGGCAGATGAGATGATTTCACCCTTGAATAACGATGGAGTATATAGTCCGACTTGGTACATGGAGTCACATTGTGCTATTACATGCTTGTGATGTGCGTATATTTGAAAAATCTATCTCAAGTAGCTACAATACAATTACTGGCCTCGCTCATGTGGTATCAGCCTTAACTTTTGTTTTCTTATGCAAGCACTGGTTCGTGCTATTGCTACACTGCAGACATGTGGGTGTATAGCTAGATAACGGTGACTGACAATCCAGAATGCAGTTCAGTTAGCTAATTACAGTTACATTGCTACAGTACAACTTTTCCCTTGTGCAGGGTCTGGCTGTGTTCTCTTATTTTACCATGTTGCAGTGGAGGAGGTTAGCTAGCTAGTTGTAGGATATAACAATTACAGGGCTCAAAATTATAACTACTTGCCATGTGTAGCTTGCTGCTCATAATAGCACACTAGCTAGTACATGTCTGACATCATGCCATTCATCTCTGATCACTTTATGCAGCTCGCTATTTTATTCAGTTGAAAATTAATTTTGTGAAGCATGCATGGTATACATATGCACATATGCATGATGACAAATGTGTAGCTAATGTATAATTTCAATTAGTCTTGACAAAAGAGGAGTCCTTAAATGGAGGAGGTGGGACTGACACACCTCTGATGGCCGATCTGTAGTATATATAGACGGTGACCTCCAGCACAGAGTTGGAGGAAGTGACATCGGACAATTGCAAGACAGCTGTGGTAGCTATAAATTGCCAGGCCAGGAGACACACTGCATGCACACTAGTGTCTTTAATTGTTCAATATAATGTGCCGGATACACCTTGATTCTCCTATTTTGTGTTTTTAGCATGACATGTCGTGTGGCTTGCTAGCTAGCTAGCTAGCTAGATGTGTGTAGCTAAATAGCTATTATGCTTGTGCCATTGCTTTGAATTTTGTTTTAATACAATTATGACATAATTTTCTTTCTCAGGCGTTTAATTAATGGTGATGAAACACCTCGGCCCTTTTACACTGAGATGTCTTAGATGACTTTATTTAGGAGCTATGATCAGCATCTACAACCATTGTGGCTGCATGTATGTAATTATATGCACATAGGTACCGGTAGACACACATTTTTTAGAAGAGCTGAAGGGATTTTCCCTCTAAATCACCAGCTGAAAAATGGCATATGGACCTTTTCAAAGTGTACGCTTATTGAATCGCTCCAATCCTCACTGTGGGGCCATATGTATATACTTTGATGCATATGTCACCCCCCCACGAAGATTTTAATGACCACCACAATACAATGACAAGCTTGACGTGTTCTCCTACAGCAACCTCATCATCATGACAATCACACACGAGTGGCCTACCCCTGTCATTCCAAGAGCATTTGCGGTATAGAGAAGGTACAGGATCTAAAGGTATACTCTTCATCGAAGACTCGTACACCCTACTTGAAGTTGTTTCAGGAGATGAAAAGAAGTTTAATTTCTTCTTGGCATGGTCAAGTTGTGCCTGAATGATGATGCAAGCAAACATAACATAACAAGCGTAACATAACAAGTAACACACTGTTACCCCAATTGAAGGAAGTTGAGAACGCTGTACTGAAGAGCTCAAGGTATTCTATACAAGAGCAAGATAGCAATGTGCAGCTTGTAATGTGGCAGAAGGAATTGGTGACTAAGGACAATGAGGTAGTGTGTGCATATGTGAGTAGGATGAAATCTGAACTGATATCTCAGAGATCAAAGAACAGAACAACAGGTGAAAAATCTCAAGGATCAAATAGATAATGTTGAGCCGAGGTTCCATCTACAGGGGAAGACTGTTCCTATAGTGTACCCCTTAGCTACTCCACTGGAGGAGATCCCTGAGAGATGACGATCTTGTCATCAAAGTTGCTTCAAACATGGGAGATGCGTTTGTGCCTTAGTCACTGTAAGTGACACAAATTTCAGGTTGTTTAATTTACTTCAGCCAAATTTATTGTCATCATTAGTTACATGTCCCAAATGCTGGAGGTTATCCTTCTTTAATATTTGCAGAGATTCATACATGCCTTATTTAAAGTTGCATTTCAGCAGATCCCAGCCCTTGTCCTGTTCCTTGACACATCTCCTTCAGAAACATTGTGTTGAACTGACATGATGCATTAGCAAGTCTGCTCATTATTCCAGCTCACCTCGAGCTCCCTTATCTTCACCCCTATGAGGGATGAGGTTGGGTGTGTACATACACATTTCAATGATAAATATATAGGTTATTGGAGGACCAATTTCATCTATGAGTGTGTAAAAGTTCACTGTTGGAGTTTTGGTACTGTCTGTTGAGTGTTAAGCATGGTGGCCCAATCCTTCTTTGTATTTCAACAGCCTTGGGAGCTATGGAATGGATTAATTCATAGTACATATTGAGTGGTAGCTAACTGCAGTTACAATTCACAAGCATTACTGGTAACAGAGTTCACTATTATGTCAAAATACTATATAATCTTTACAATGCAGAACCATAACTGAGATGTATAGCGTGAAAGGGTAATCACCGGATATTATGCCTATCCTACCAACTACACCAGTATTGGTGTCTCAGTTGGCAAGGGGGAGGGGGGGGGGGGCATGAAGCCTCATTGAGTTGGCAACCAGTCATCCAACAAAGATGGAAGAGCCAAAGACAGATGTTTCGTCCTAATTGGGGCTCATCAGTGTGGCGTACTGATGGTTGCATTTTGGTGGTTGGATGACTGGCTGATTCTGTATCCACCACAAGTTAAACACTTATGATTCCAACAGAAGCAGACAAGGGAGGCTACAGTAGTCATGACTGAAGCGTTGTTGAAAGGGGGAGATTGTTTTTTTGCAGTTGGCCACTGCAAGACAATAGATTGAAGGGGAAATCACTGGATATTATGCCTAACCTACCAACTACACCAGTATTGCATGGCGTCTCAGTTGGCAGGGGGGCACGAAGCTAGCTCTACTGAGTTGGCAACCAGTGATCGCCTCCCCCATGGCCAGTCATCCAACAAAAATGGAAGAGCCACAGACATCTGTTTCGCTCCGATTAGGGCTCATGCAGTGTGGCGTACTGATGGTTGATGGTTGGATGACTGGCTGATTCGGAATCCACAACAAGTTAAACAGAACAGAAATCGACGAGGGAGGCTACAGTCATCATGACTGAAGCATTGTTGAAAGGGGGCAATTGCTTATCAACCATCAACCGTCAGTACGCCACACTGATGAGCCCCAATTAGGGCAAAGCAGCTGTCTGTGGCTCTTCCATCTTCTTTCCATCATGCACTCATCCAACAAAGATAGAAGAGCCACAGACAGTTGTTTCACCCTAATCGGGGCTCGTCACTGTGGCTCTTCCATCTTTGTTGGATGACTGGGGGAGGTGATCGCTGGTTGCCAAATCAATAAGGCTTCGTGCCCCCCTGCCAACTGAGACACCAATACATTGGTAGGTTAGGCGTAATATTCAGTGATTACCATTTCAATCTATTGCCTTGCACTGGCCAACTGCAGAAAAAACCAATAATTGCCCCCTTTTCAATGTAGTGTGCATAGCACTGTATTGTGTGCACTTGTTTCATTGATCACTGCTTGCTGTTGTACTGCAGACAATGATGCTCTCAAGTGTCCTCTCTGAACTTGGAGGAATTCTGGCAGAGTTCTTATATAGTCTGGTACAGTATCTCGTCTGATATAATGTGCATGTACTTATAATACGTAAGTCTGATATTATGTCAAACTATCATACAACTCCTGATCCCCTTTACTTTACCATATTAATAATAACAGAACTCCATTACATGCATTCATTGTGCATATTAATAATGTCCAATGTAATATACCTTGCATTTGTATAGAAATATGCAGTAATCTATGAAGTGCATTCCTATTATATATACCTGAATATATACAGTTTCGCACATGAAGACCATCCACTCTGTAGGCATACATGCCCGAACCAAATCGACCACAGTGCTCAAACACCAGATCCGAAACTGTGATGTTTCGAGAGCAGAAGAATACAATATCGTCCCAATGGTCTGGAAAGTGATTTGGGAAGGATCGACAGCGAACAACTGCACCTCCAGGGCGCATGGCTATGATAAGCACATTTGTAGCGTTAGTCACCTGCGTCTCCACGGATAGGTAGTGAGTGCCGTCATAAAGGCGTACAGAAAAGGTTGTCAGGTCCTGTGGAAATGTTACAGTAATCAGGTTGAGCGCCTTCGATTTCTTTTCCAACTAGCGCGAAGCTCAGGTTCCGGCAAGGCTTGCTGGGGTCGCTAGAATTAAGACAACTGATGCTGTTGGCGCCATTCGTAGGAGATACATAGCGAACTACATCACACTGGATCGCGATGGTAGACTTGAAGGCCAAAGCTGAGCGCAAGCTTAACAGAACAAGGAGACTGCTCTTGCGCATCGTCCTTGCGTATATACGCGTGGAAACATTACGTCATAATTGCATTAGGTGATTCCCCTTGAAGCATCGTGGCACCAGTAAAACATGGCGAATGTGGTTATACCTACCGCTCCGTTGAAGATCTACGACGTAAGGAGAACTGATCGAAAGCTCGGAGCGGGTGCATTTGGGACAGTCTTCGAAGTGGAATGGAACGGAACGGCCTGCGCTGCGAAGTTCATGCACGATGTATTTAGGGTAATACTATCCGAGGAAGAGAAGCAAGCGTTCATCACAGCGTTTGAGAAAGAGTGCGCCACGTGGTCTGCTTTGAGACATCCACAAATTGTCCAGTTTCTGGGGATTTACTACGATCCCTCCCACACCCCTGTCCTTGTGTTAGAGAAGATGGACGCCAGTCTGCGCTCACTGCTGGAGTCAACACCAAAGGAAGATTTTCCCCTCATCAACAAGATGGTGATCCTCCGTCAGGTGGCCCAGGGTCTGGTGTACCTCCACAGCCACTCCCCCAAGTTGGTGCATCACGACCTCAGTCCCAACAACATCCTCGTCAACGAGGTGACCTACCTGACCAAGCTGACCGACTTCGGTATGACCAGGGCCATCGATGCAGCCTCACTCACACGTAGCTCCTCCATCAAGGGCACACCGGGGTTCATGCCTCCTGAAGCATTGCGCCACCCACCACAATACGATGACAAGCTCGATGTGTTCTCCTACGGCAATGTGATCATCATGACCATCACGCATCAGTGGCCCACACCCGCTATGCCTCAGCTGGGAGAAGAAGAGACAACAATTGAACTATTGTCTGAGATTCAACTTCGTGAGCACCATTTTGAGCAGTTTACAAAAGAAGAGATTAAAGCTTTTCGAGGAATAACCGCTCTTTGCTTGGAAAACAAGGGGATGAATCGTCCAACCAGTGCAATGCTACTAGCTGAAATGAACAGAATTGAGGTGACTGTCTTGGAAGGTGACATGGCAGCAGGGATGGAAGCAAGCAACATTCAGCTAGCAATGTGGCGCATGCAGCGAGCAGTACAGAAGAAGGAGACGGAGATTGCTGAGGTGAATGTGGTGAACCAAAGCCTACAATCCAATATATCAAGATATAACGAGAATGCACGAAGGCTTGAACAGCACCTGGAACATCTCCATCTAGAATCACAGATGGAAGAGTCAATTACGCTTGACGTCTCCAGCAGCAGAGTGCACTATATGTCACACCAGACTGGTTCAGAAACAGACCCGCTCCTGTCCAGTGAGACCCACACTGTTTCTGACACCGGTTCAGCAGCCACGGCTACTTCTGATGTGGAAACAGCACCGAGTGGAAAATGCCATTCTTGTTTCCGACAAGGGAAATGTGCCTGCTGCTTGTTTACGGTAAGGATTTTGTGTATTTTGGGATGAGTGTGAGCAAGTTCATTTTAAATGCTTGTTCCAGTTACTGTGACACTAGCTACACAGTGCATGAGGAAGGTTTCAGTCTTGCATGTATGTATACTCGTTATGTATTATTACTGATTGTATTGCTGCAGTCAATGGTGAGCATGAGTATCATCTCCATCATGTTGGCACTTGCAACCGTAACAAGCACAGCACTTTTGGATAGTTTCAATAATTATGAAAAGTAAGTGAGTCTGTGTAATCGCAGTGTACCTTGCTGTGAGTATATATGTTTTAGAGTAAATATAATGGAGTGCAAATTTGAACAACTTGCAATTGTATGACACGCAGATATAAATGACACTAGTATAGTTTCTACAGCTGCTAATTATACTGTATATCTTCTAATTTTTTGTTATCTGTACAAAACGTGCGGTTTTCTTCTAATTCTCTGACGAAATTTGCTGTCTTCTAATTCCACGTCATTCTTTTAATTCGCAGTCATTATAATAGTATTCTGTTGTGATGTTACCTTTATTGGCCTTTGTTTGAAGCTTAAATCACCTTCTTTGTCCCTTGTACAATGGATGAGAGTTGCGCTGGTATGGTTACGTTCGCCTCGTCTGCCTAATAGCCCTCCTGCTGTCTGTAAAGATACCTTATTGCGACGAATCTCATATGATGTGGCTTTCAAACGTGACTACATTGCCAATGCTGGGTTCTCAAATTTCTTTATAGACGTGGTACCCTCAAGTATGATTTGGTCAGATATGGCAGATGCCACTGCATGTTAAAATGTTTTTCTTGGTGCTGTGTTCGCTATTACGTCTGCTAGATCCTTGTGTGCACTGACTTAATTACGCACATCTTGCACCTGTAGCAACTGAATGATTGGAAAGTGGAAGGCGGGCGTGTCTTTATGACTTGACAGGTCTTGAATAAATATAACACCATCAAAGACATTTCAATGTATGGTGTAATCTCAAAGCATAAAAAGCCAATCTTTTCTTCACGCTTCACTTTGTAACTGACGAAGACCGAATGTCGAATGTCTTCACATAAGAATTATTTGTTTTGTCATCTTATCTGCAATGAACTTCTATGCCATTTGCATAACATATGATATGGTACAGCCCCACTAATATAGAAGACTCTTATCTCTTTATTTATTCTATTACAGTGAGCGAGTTCTAAGGGAAATGCCATGCTAATTGCCATCCTTGGATTTTTGCTCAATCCCAAACTGTTTATGCATATAGGGTTGAATAGAGGGAATAAAATGCATTTTCATTAGACTGACCTGTAAGTGATCTTGCTACCAATTGACTGCTTTCCATTTCTCTGTCAATAGCTGCAGTAGTTGTAATTCAAGCCTACTGACTACCCTACACCGTATTTCTGAAGTTGTGAATGCTACTGCTGCGGTACAGATACTTCTGTCTGTGGTCCTCACAACTGCACTGATTGTCAGATTCTTGCTGTGGTGCAGAGGAGAGAGACGTCAAGGACTCACCCTCATCTGTTCAGCAGCTGTATCCTTGAATCCTAGCTCTCATAGCAGAAAATACCAGTTGTGTTAGTTCCTACTTGTATAGGCCCTGATTCCTTTGCACATTGTCATCCTTGACTTCATGCGCTATAGGTGATGTTGCTATTGGCATCACTTTTCTCCACTGGTGGAATAATTATAAGTATTCCATATCTATCTATTGACTTTTATGGTGCTGCTGCAGTTGTGTGCATGTCCTTGGCTTCATCTACATTATTCTTCATGGTGAGTGTGATTGTATGTACTGCATGGAAGCATTCCGTTCTCCAATATACATACGTTCTTCTGACGTATGTATATTGCCAAAAGTTCTTACTATTTGTCTAATATATGGTAGTCTAAGAATGATAATTATGTTATGGCACTGTGTATTACATGTACTTATTAAGTGTGTGTATCTGTTATATGGTAGCATGGAAGACAAAATTGATTGGAAAGGGTATATAAGAAATTTGAATATGGGGAGACAAAGCCTTGCTGTATCTTTTATTCTTTTCTCTTTCCAACCCATATACACTTCCTTGCTATTGTGTAGGAGATTTGTAGAATGTTGAACATGACGTAACTTCACTTTGCACGGTGAAAGGATAGCTAATCCTCTAAACTGGAGCCTACCTGCTCCGTCATTTGAAGGAGGCTTGTAACTCTTTCTAGTCTCTCAATTCACCGGAATTGCTCACCTACCATATACCTATAGCTGCATGTTATTCCAGACTGTCACACTGGCAGTTATAGACTGGAAGTCGATTGCCTGACCTTGCACATGCTGAAGGACACCATTGACAGCTTTCCTCCAACCACAGTTTCAGACTCACAGTGATGCAAACGTGTTTGCAGGAGTTCGCATGCTGAACCGTCTTTCTATTGAAAAACTATTACAGTAGTCTTACCTATTTGGTTATTATGCTAGCTCAACCAACAAGTAAATATGAAATAGGAATACACTGTGCTGCGCTAATGTGGGGATACTGGCATTGGTAGCTAGCTTGCTATAGCGACTCTTTAAATCCTAGTAACTAGCTCATAATTGTTCACATGCACCCTGGCTATCCCAAAGATTCCCAATCCCTATGACATGTCTTCTTAGCTAGCTGCATGAAAAACATTGCAGCTCCCATTCGAAGAGTAATTTTGGTTCACTTTGCATAAAAATGTATGGCTCTGATCATGAATGTGTAGCAATGATTATGCTAGTGCTGCTTCACACAGTATGCTCATGATCATTGCCTATTATGGAATGTAACACATTCTGAAATTATGTGATATGCATGGTACAGATTCAAAGATAAGGGAGTTTCCATAGTAGCCTCGTACCCAGTCCTATTTCCATTCCGACTTCCGCTCGGGAGTCGGAATGGAAATAGGGACTGGGTACGAGGCTATTTCCATAGCCCGTTGGCAGGCAAACAATCACATCATAGGCATTCATGACTTGATTCCTCACTGATAACAACGGCTGTGTTAGCAATGAATACCTTTGCCGTCTCTATTTCTGTATCTGGGCCTCTATTTCTTTCCTGAGAGTTTTGACCTGTTATATAGTTTTTCTAATACTTGGCCTTGTTTCCAATATAAAATCAGTGGTGTATAGTATTGTGTCTCTGCGCATGGGGGGGGGATGACTGCAAGTCAAGATTCGCACACGACTAGTTTTGTCATGAACGAGAGCGTTGTTAGAGGCCACCACGTGTATAAGGTGCCAGCCGCCTCCTTGGTCGTCTTCTCTGTGCACTCAACGGCTTTCAACTTGAAAGAGACATTGTATGACTTTCTCTTAGACATCACTCTTTCAACTCTGATGATCCTTGGCAACTGTGAAGTGTGACAAGCGACTTGCAGTTGCTAAGGAGCACAAAAATGTTGATTGAGAGGCATTCTGTGTCGATTGCGGCAAACCCAGCCACTATTCGGGACCCAGCCACTATTCGAGCCTGGCCTCTATTCGAGCCCCGGCCTCTATACGGACAAATACTGTAATTGTTTTGCATGCCAGGCCATCTCTTCCTTTCACGCCTTCTGTGCCTTGGGTGCTTAGGGACGGTCTAGCTAGCCAGACTAAGAGTACACTTAGACTGATATTAGCTACCCTTGTTATACTATGTATAGATACAAGTGCGTATGAGAGTACGTATGTGGATTGTATTGGCTGTGACTCCATACATGTACATGTCACATCACATTATATTGTGGTTTAGCTAATTACGGATAGTTCTAATGTTATGTGCTTGACAGGCATTAAGGGTACACCATTCTGTATTATCCTATCCTACACTGTGCTTGCAGCGGTACATCTTTCCTCCTGTTGTAGGTACTGGCTCTAATTTGCTACATGATTGTGCTGCAGTGGATGGAGTAATACTATTCATCCGTGTTCTTCTTAACTGCTGTATACGTACGTGTAGATTGTGTACTATAGCTAAGGACAAACGTTAACAGTGTGTAAGGATGCACGAATTTATATAACAAAATGAGCGTTCTCACAATATAATAATGTAAACCTTCAAGCACGTGAAGACCACATGTAGTAGCTTTAAACATGGTAGAAATTGAGTTATCTCCGTTGAAGATCTACGACGTTAGGAGAAGGGATC
This sequence comes from Ianthella basta, assembly GCA_964019415.1. Taxonomy (NCBI): domain Eukaryota; kingdom Metazoa; phylum Porifera; class Demospongiae; order Verongiida; family Ianthellidae; genus Ianthella; species Ianthella basta. The sequence continues at coordinate 5,758,109 of OZ025868.1, read as the reverse complement.
GAAAGCTTGGAGCCGGCTCATTTGGGATCGTATTCGAAGTGGAATGGAACGGAACGACCTGCGCTGCGAAGTTCATGCACGACATCTTCAAGGAGATACTGTCAGCGGAGGAGAAGCAAGCGTTCATTACAACCTTTGAGAAAGAGTGCGCCACGTGGTCTGCTTTGAGACATCCTCAGATTGTCCAGTTTCTGGGGATCTACTTCGACCCTTCCCACACCCCTGTCATGGTGCTGGAGAAGATGGACGCCAGTCTGCGCTCGCTACTCGAGTCAACACCAAAGGAAGATTTTCCTCTCATCAACAAGGTGGTGATTCTCCGTCAGGTGGCCCAGGGTCTGGTGTACCTTCACAGCCACTCCCCCAAGTTGGTACATCACGACCTCAGTCCCAACAACATCCTCGTCAACGAGGTGACCTACCTGACCAAGCTGACCGACTTCGGTATGACCAGGGCCATCGATGCAGCCTCACTCACACGTAGCTCCTCCATCAAGGGCACACCGGGGTTCATGCCTCCTGAAGCGTTGCGCCACCCACCACAATACGATGACAAGCTCGATGTGTTCTCCTATGGCAACCTCATCATTATGACAGTCACACATGAGTGGCCTACCCCAGTCATTCCAAGACCATCTAGAACTGAAGGAGAGGAGATGCAGGGTGCTGTGGTGTACTCTCAATTGGATACACGTGCACCCTATTTAGAGCTATTTTCAGAAGGTGAAAAGAAGCTATTCCAAGGCATGGTCAAGTTGTGCCTAAATGATAATGCAGACCAACGCCCAACAAGTAACATGCTTCTGCCTCAGATGAAGCAAATGGAGAAAACTGTGCTGAAGAGCTATTCTGTACAAGAGCAAGACAGCAATGTGCAGCTTGCAATGTGGCGTATGCAGAAGGACTTGGAGAATAGAGACGGTGAGGCAGTGCGGGTGAACAGGGTGAATGCTCAGCTAGTAAGTCAGAGCTCTGTAGCAGATCAGAAGGTTAAGAGTCTCAGGGAGCGTATTGAGAATGTTGAACTGAGGCTTCGTCTACAGGGGAGGACTGTTCCCAATTTACCCATGTTTGATAGCAGCTTGCATGAAATGACAGCTCCCACAGCAGATGAACCCAGCGTCACTTCAACACTGCTTGAGCCTGATGAGCTTCCCGACACGAGGAGGCCTTGTCAATGGTGTTTCAGACAGGGGAAATGTGTGTGTGCCTTGTTCACAGTAAGTCAAACATTGCAGCATTGCGCTCTACACTGCCCAGTGTACTGCACACTCCGCCTGCCTTACTGCATGCGTGATTTATCTTTCTGTACTACATTGGGGGTAAGCTACTCCTCAATCAAGGAGTTGTTGCACATGCATTTTTTACCTTTAATAGTTCATTTTGATCATACGTTGGAAGGTACTATAAATTGGGCTAACCTGTACCACCCCGCAGACAAGTAGTATATGCAAAATTGATTGGAATTGATCGGGAAAGATTACTCATTTCTGCATTGATTGCTCTGCAAAACATTCGATAATATTACTATAATGCACCAGATCTCGGTTTGTATGTCAGTTTGTTCAGTCATATAAAATTGGTGCCTTACAGGGAATCGGCTCGAGATGCTCCGTTCCAGTTGATGGACTGGGCGGGCATGTTCTTTGCTTAGCTGCCTTCTGGCCAAAGAGCACATCATGATAAACCACATTTCTGTGGTGAAGTTCGCTCTACATTCCTAATTTCGTTGTAGCTGCATGGACCCAAATGTCTTGCTAGCTAATAGTAGCTATACAAGGAAATTTGGAATGTAGAGCAAACTTCACGGAAAATGGTTTATCATGGTGTTGAGTTACTGTTTCTTGTATCTATGCTTTTTCTGCTGGCCATTCCTAAATCTCTTTTACTTCTAAATGAATTTTTATTCACTAGTTTGTACAGTCTTTGCATATCCAAAAGACTATGGCTATATACATCAGATTAATACCTGCGCTGACCAATACCCCTTCCTTAAATTAGATGAAGACTGTGCAGAACATCGAGCACAGGTATGCCACTCTAGAAGAACCAGTTGTCGTGTTACTGCATTGTTACCAGAACGGAATGGTGGCACCGGGGTATCTTAATACATGAGGAAGACAAATTTCCTACTTGCTCTAGCACTGTACTTATCGGATTGCCACCGGCGCTTGGATATGTGCCCTTCACGTCCGTACGCGAATCCTCGTACACGATTTGGGTCTGTAGTTGCCCTGCGTCAGGCACTAGGAGCGCACAAAAATTCAGTGGGAACAGTAATTTATGAAAAGAAGAAATGGAGCACGAGAAGCCGGTGGCGATTTTCTCTTACATGCATTCCAGGCTGGCTTTGGCTGCACTGTTGTCCTTAATACATTGAAAGAAGCCTATCCATGTCCTTCAATTGTTCTTAACCGCTGCCATTTGGCTACTTTTGTCGAAGCTCACTAATACAGGGAAATAGGATACACGTTTTTATCTGGCACATTTCTAGTAAATAGACGTTACAAGTGTGGGGTCTGATTATGCACATGTTTCATCACTATAGCTAGACGCAACACTCTCATCACACTTGTCGATTGTTGTACTGCAGGTAGTAGTGCTGTCAAGTGTCATTTCTGTTCTACTCGGAGGAGTAGCTATTGCAGAACTGTATGGAATTTGGAGCTATCCATCGAGCCTGACGTTTTCATGTTCATGCAGTGCTCTTCAGTTTATAGATTCTGAAGCTTGCTTTGCCGGACCGTAAGTAAACATATATGGCATGGTTGGTTGTCATACATATTGCCGACTTCCAGAACTATTTCAGGATGTAGCCATCTATAAATTGTGCTGACTGGCTCACAATAATTTATACTCCTACATTGATACATTACTTGTGTATTTCAAAGAACTAGTTACAGTTAATTAAATTCCATGCATACATGCTATGTGTCACTCCTTCAAGCATAATGTTTTTATGTAGCTATTCTGTTTATATAAAATGGTTCTGCCTTTAGCATTTGGGTGAATTATATATGTAGCTATGGTATATGGTATTCAGTTACTGCATGTAAATGCAACATTATGAACTGCACTTGTTGTCCTATGTAGTATTTACTGCATTAAGCCTAACCTACTCTGATATTGCAGGGACACATTCTCTATCTTACTAGGTCAAGGTGTCTCTTCCGTACTTCTCACTTTCCTCCTCATCCTCCAATCCATCCTCTGGTGCAGGAGGGTGAGAGATAGAGCACTTGTTGTCGTCTGTTCACCATTCGTATCCTTTGCCTACGCCAAACTACGAGAGCATGGACTGAATGTGATAGACATCTATGTATTACTGCATAAATATTCTAATGCCCTGATCTGAAGCAAGTCTCTCTGGTGTGGTCACTTGTGGCAATTCATGGGTAACTGTGCATAGCTGTATTGCATTCTATACTTGTACCATGTATGACCCATTCTATTTTGTTCCGGAGGAGGCTGGCTGCTTTATGTAAGTGCTTGGGTGGCTATGTACAAAAGTGATCAAACAGCATCTGTTATCTGTGAAATTTGGAAAATTTCTTAGCAGTAAGATTATACTTTTTGTAGGGGGGCACTTCACTGTCTATGGAATGATTGCTTTCTTTCAGCCATGTGCTGGTCTTCCTACCTTTTCAACAGCAGCCATGGTGAGTCCCATGCATGCATTACACTATTGATGATGCAATAGCTAGTACTAATTAATACACTATTTCTTTTTTAGTAATTACCCCATGCGCGTTAGCGCCGGGGGTTAAGTGATTGCTTCAGTCTGTTGTCTGACAGAATTTTTGACATTTGCCGCTTGCGCCGTCGATCTAGAGCACTATATAACCCCACGCCTGAGACAACATCGGCAGATCGTCATTTGGTCCAGTCTGTGGACCTGGATTCCATCGATGCGGGTGGTTTGCTGAGACATTACCGTCTTCAGTGGCATTTCCTGTGGTCTACCATTTTGCTTGTGTATTTTAACAATACATATGTGAGCTGAGGCTACGTGCATAGGATGGCTGCGGACGGTTGGCAGCAGTGAATACCCTGAAAGTTTCCTAAGCATTCACGGGGTTGTTAGTCCTTTCACTGAAACGTCCCTTGCTTGTCTCCTAATACTTTTCTTGCTTGTCTGAGCCATATCTTCCTGTTCCTTTCCTTGCAATGGACTCAGATTGCTATGTACATATTTAGAAGCTGCGGTCTCATTTGAAGCAATAATTAGTTAATTGACTTGTACACGACTGCATTTTTATAAACTTCTGTTGCAGCCAGATAGGGTGTATACTGACCATTATTTATTCCCCTTGTTGTGAGCAACTCAATGTAAAACAGGTGTACTATACATCAGTGAAAGAGTGAAGCATGTATATTTCAGCGATATGATTTTGCCAAAGTGAGCCAGCATGTTCATTGCCTGTGCCGTATTTAGAATTTCTTCAAGGGGGGCAAGATTAAGGTTTTAAGAAATTGGGGGGGGGAGGGGCAAGCCTAGCTATGCAGCTACCTGGCGGCTACTATTGTAACCTTGTAAACAATGTTTATTCATATTGATAGTATAATTTATTGCATACTGTAATATTGCATGCATGAAAATCATCCCGTTTGAAAATGACATAGGGCTGGATAAATTTTCCAATTGAGAGTGAGAGTATAGCATGGGGGGGGGGGGCTGTACCCTCCCCTAAATGTACCCCTGCATGCTATGGCATGCATGGTTTGGTGGAGTTTATGCTTCCTCTTACAGTGGTTTCATGATTTCTAGTCCTGAATGGCATTTGCGCATTGCACTTGATTACATGAGTAAAGTATTGGAACGATAGCCTCACACGTAGATCGAAGCATGTGCTTATCCCGTGCGAGCCTATCTTTCCAAATCTTTACTCACGTGATCGAGTGCAATGTGCAAATGTCAATTGGGATTAGAAATTGTGAAACCACTGTATCATGCTGTGCCATGTAGAGCTGCACTGACATGGGGTTACAACTGCCAGGTACACACAATATTTATTAGTTACTAAAGCATTGTACATATAGGTACCGTGTAACTTCATAATAGTGGTATCATTTCCCATGCATTTAGTTCAAAATGGTAGTTCATGTATTTAGCACACTGCAGACAAGTGAGTCCAGGGGCATGCACTGTGTGTGTGGAAAGTCATGAAGCACAGTTCTACTCTCTGCTGTATTGCTACAAGACACCTTCTCTTCCATACATGCAGGGTCTGGCTGTGTTCGCCTACTTTACCATGTTGCAATGGAGGAGGTAGATTTGCCTGCTACAGGATGGAGTTTAAGTAACTGCTAAATTCTTGTTCTAGCTGTGTACTAGTAATAGCACCATTTATCTTTGAAATCCTCTTAGTCACTATGTGTACCAAACACTTATTTTGCTATGATTGCATTTCAGCATAACTGGCACGTGTCAGGTGCCAGCATTGTTGTAGTCTGGCACGCTAGCCCCTACTTCCGGCCCACAATTGCGCGTGTGCAGGGAAGGGAAGGTCTAGCAACTATTGTCAATTTCACACCCTCCCTGCCCATGCGCAATCGGGGGCCAGAAGTAGGGACTAGCATTGTTGGTACATGTCATGTGAATGCCTGCTATAGTGCTGCAGATGTGCCACCATGCATGTACATGAGTAATAGATAATTATATCACGGTGCTGAGGTGTATATCTATTACATGAACACATGCAGATATACAGACCCTCTGCATAGCGCTGGAGATTAGCCTCCTACAGCTAGCTCCAGATCTTACAAGTTCCAGATTAGCGTAACTAGCTATAGATGGACAGATGTGACCATAATATGCCTATAATATAGCAAATAATTCTACATTTATTACACGTAGCCGCGTGTACAAACTTATCATAGCGAATGATATAAATTTATATACGAACAAAAGCCATCTGTCATAATAATAATTATATTAGGTGCACGTTTCCTTTACTAAACTGCAAGATGGTTTCTGTTGCTGAGCCTATCGCGCCTTTGAAGATTTATGACGTTAGAAAGACTGGTCAGATGCTCGGAGCGGGCGCATTTGGAACTGTCTTTGAAGTGGAATGGAACGGAACGACCTGCGCTGCGAAGTTCATGCACGACATCTTCAAGGAGATACTCAGGGCCGGGGGAACCGCTCCGGCCACTCCGGCCATGGCCGGACCAAAGTTTTGTGAGCCAGCTAGGAAATTGTCAGCTAGAGCTAAAATTAACGTTAGCCGTCAGGAACTTACCATTAGTTGCCAAAGAGATCACGAATTGAAGGCTCTAACTGCCTTCAAATGGAGTAATCCAATTGCAGTGAGTAACCACTTTGGGAATTAGCTAATATTCAAGCGAGCTGCGGGCGCAACTATGTTGCGAGGTCGCCGCCGCCATTTTGATGACGAATTATGACGTTATAGAACACAATGGCTGCCGCCGCGACAGAAGAACGTCTTGGATGTTTATCTAGCACTTAGGCTTTTCTAAGCTGAAATTCTTTACAATTTGTAGTCCTAAAGGGCATGAGGATGGGAGAGGGAAGCTTCCCCGCAAACATTCAGGCTCTCCCCCCTTCCCCCAAATGTTTTCAAATTGCAGTAAAAACATGACATTAATGTGCAGTTAATGTATGAAAGAAAAGTGCTTTTGAACCGCACAGAGTGCACCAGAACCAATTTTGGAGGACATAAACCCCAAAATTTTCCTAGGGACATGAACTTGAACTATGTACCCATTCCCCCTCCCCTTTTGTCTATCTTGCTATAATCCTGTCTGTTGTGTAGCTACACCATCAAGATGAGTAGCTACGTAGTATTAATTAAACAATGTCTTGACATTCCAAATGGCCTGAGCAAATGTGCCAACCTTCCCCCGGCCCTGATACTATCACCGGAGGAGAAGCAAGCGTTCATCACAGCGTTTGAGAAAGAGTGCGCCATGTGGTCTGCTTTGAGACATCCTCAAATTGTCCAGTTTCTGGGGATCTACTTCGACCCTTCCCACACTCCTGTCATGGTGCTGGAGAAGATGGACGCCAGTCTTCGATCGCTACTCGAGACGACGCCAAAGGAAGACTTTCCCCTCATCAACAAGGTGGTGATCCTCCGTCAGGTGGCCCAGGGTCTGGTGTACCTTCACAGCCACTCCCCCAAGTTGGTGCATCACGACCTCACTCCCAACAACATCCTCGTCAACGAGGTGACCTACCTGACCAAGCTGACCGACTTCGGTATGACCAGGGCCATCGATGCAGCCTCACTCACACGTAGCTCCTCCATCAAGGGCACACCGGGGTTTGTCGCTCCAGAGGCACTTCGCTATCCCCCACGTTATGACGACAAGCTGGATGTGTTTGCATACGGCAATGTGATCATAACTGTTATCACACACAAGTGGCCCACTCCTCAGCTGATACCGGTTTAGTCTGTGTCAGAGTTTCAGCTACATGAGCATCATTTTGAGCAGTTTTCAAAAGAAGAATTGAAAGCCTTTGGAGGAATAACTCAACTCTGCCTGGAGAATGAAGGCAGTATGCGTCCAAGCAGTGCAATGCTTTTGGCTGAAATGAAGAAGGTCGAGACAACCGACTTAGAAGCTGATATATACCAGAGACAGAATTAAGCAATATCCAGCTCGCTTTGTGGTGCATGCAGAGGGCAGTACAGAAGAAGGAGATAGAGATTGCCAAAGTGAGTACTGAGAACCAAAGCCTGCAAACTGAAATTTCTACAATTTCTGAAAATTTCCAAACACTAGAACAACACCTTGAAGGTCTCCAGCTAGAGTCACAGCTAGAGAGCTCTGCTATGCTTGATGTGACCAGCAGTAGAGTGTACCTGAATGAAACTCATACAGGGTCTGAGACCGACTCACTCCTAGTCCATGAGATGAGTTCAGCAACTGGGACTGTTGGTAGAACAAACCCATGCCAGCGATGTTTCCAGTGGGGAAAATGTGCCTGTTGCTTGTTCACAGTAAGTATTGGTGTGTAATGGAGCTATGTTTAGAATGACGTACAGTCATGATTGAGCATGAACTTTACATGTATAATGTATTCTATTGGGCTACAGACCATGGCGCTCATGAGCATCATTTCAATTATGATGGCTCTTGCAATCCTCAGTCTAAGCAGTAGCCCAGCTAAGTCTCAAGATATTTATTATACAACTGGAGGGTAAGTAACCATGGGCCTGGTTGGTATTCCGGTGTTTTTAGCTGTCATGTATCATGTATGTGGTGATGTCTGAACGACGTTTCCTGCTGAAAGTAGTACAAAGTCGCAGATATTTTGTTCTTGCTTTGTTTGTTTGCTTCTCAGTATGTCTCTAGCCTTCTTAAGTCAATTCTGAGTGAGTAAATATTCACCTTTACACAAGACAGCTATGAGTTTGTGACATCATGTTCCCTTACATAAACCGTATGCTATTCATACACCAATTTAGCTACGAAGCCTCAAAATTACAGGTAACTTTTTGTTCCTGCCTCAACAAGTATTTCGAGTTAAAGGTACTTTGAATTAAAACTAGTGCTGCACCTGGGTGCTCCTGAACTCAAGCTACATTCCAGCCACATCTCCATGAATAGTCTGTAGTTCAGTAAGTAGTTGGGAAAGCAAAATTGGTGATGATTGAGGTCTTTCGTAGATAGTCTAATAACCACATTACAAATGTTGGATGGTGAGGGCTTCAGTCGTCAGGTTAGCCAGGGCAGTCCTTAAGATACAACTGCCCTTACCAAACTGTGAAATATTTTTCTGACAGATGTATTGATATACATAACATATCTGTCTGTCTGACTGTCCACTTCAGTGTTACTGCTTGTGTGTGTGTGTGTGTGTGTGTGTGTGTGTGTGTGTGTGTGTGTGTGTGTGTGTGTGTGTGTGTGTGTGTGTGTGTGTGTGTGTGTGTGTGTGTGTGTGTGTGTGTGTATGTGTGTGTGTGTGTGTGTGTGTGTGTGTGTGTGTGTGTGTGTGTGTGTGTGTGTGTGTGTGTGTGTGTGTGGAATAGTGGAAATTGCAGAAATGCCAACCACTCAAGTCAAACATAACTACCGCCACCACCACCATACAGTGCAAGTTGCACTATGTGCCATGCCACTGTGGTGGTTGCAAAACAGCACAAAGCTGTGGTTCCTCTGTGACAAAGCAAATCCACCATGGCACTATGCACGTGCATATTTTGCACTGCTGTATTCAGCACCGAATGCATGCATTGGAATCACTGACTTGTGATGTGATGGAGCAAGAAAGCCCGTCAAAGGCGGGCTTTTTTGCAAATGTAAGTGCACCACTGCCACGATTGTCTGTCACATTCATGTACAGTGTGTCACACGGCAGTAAGGCCCATTCACATTCAATGGTGCACATCCAAGAAAGCCTGCCAAAGGTGGGCTTTCTTGCAAGTCCACCGCTGCCACCACTGACTGCTACATTCACATATGGTGGGGAACATAGTAGCAGGACACAATCACATACAGTGGGGCGCATGGCATTATTATGGGGCGCTGTTTGTACCAAACACATGGAAATAGGAACCGGTGTTGAACTGGCATGAGTTACTACCGAGCTTATGGTTTACTTTATTGTGACCATGATTTGTTATCGTACAATTGACTAAATCATGCCGACGATTTACTTTCAATGATTGTTGGTTGAGTGTTGGTCTTTGAGTGCTGAAAGTTGTTGACAGCCAGCTCCCGAGAGCTCTCATCATCCCTGAATGTCTTAATTTCTTGGATAGCCTGGTGCTTCTCTGAACATTCGGCATATTTGCACTGCAGCCATAGCTAAGGGTGCAAAACGTTGCAAGAAAGAGATGTCATCGATTCAATGCGCAATCATAAAACCCAGATAATGTGAGCCCATCCTGTCGTCATCGAGCTACTTTCTCTCTTGGAAGAAGACGCTTTCCGCTTTATAGTTTAGTTCACCTGCGGCCTTCTACTTTGTACTTAATCAATAGCAAAGGAGACGTTACACACGCATGTTGGAGCGGGATGCAGCAACAAATTGCAACTTGCACATGGGCACAACTATGAAGCGCGCTAGCTAAACTAGAATGCTTCTCTGATGCCATATGCTTTTGTAGGTGTTGGAGTGCCTATTCCAACTTACCTTTGGATAGATAGTATAAATAGCATGTCATGAGACTGCATTGCATGTAGTTGTATATGTCCAGTTGTGCTTCATTTACAAAACAAGGATACATACACTTTTAATGCCATGGCAATCTCATCAGCCATTATTATGTGACAAACAATCTTGCACAGTGCATAAATTTGAAATCTATCCATTTGGCTGTTCTAACTTCTCGTTTCTTGTAGCTGCAAGTTGCATTCGTTGCCGTTCACAGAAGTCATTCTTCTTTTTAGCAAAACAGTGATTGCTATTGCTGCAGTACTTGCACTTCTATCTGTGGTCCTCACAACTGCACTGATTAACCTAACTAGCCTACTTAACTTAACCTAACCTTGCCTAACTAGGTCCAAAGCTGGCTGGACTAGGCTGGGAACAAGACTAATCTCATGATTGCTCGCAAAATGGCCGATTTGGAAGCTCAGCTCTCTCCATTAAAGATCTACGACGTTAGGAGGACTGATTGAAAACTCGGAGCGGGTGCATTTGGGATGGTCTTCGAAGTGGAGTGGAATGGAACGGCCTGCGCTGCGAAGTTCATGCACGACATCTTCAAGGAGATACTATCAGCGGAGGAGAAGCAAGCGTTCATTGCAGCGTTTGAGAAAGAGTGCGCCACGTGGTCTGCTTTGAGACACCCTCAGATTGTCCAGTTTCTGGGGATCTACTTCAACCCCTCCCACACCCCTGTCATGGTTCTGGAGAAGATGGACGCCAGTCTACGTTCGCTACTCGAGTCAACATCAAAGGAAGATTTTCCTCTCATCAACAAGGTGGTGATCCTCCGTCAGGTGGCCCAGGGTCTGGTGTACTTTCACAGCCACTCCCCCAAGTTGGTGCATCACGACCTCAGTCCCAACAACATCCTCGTCAACGAGGTGACCTACCTGACCAAGCTGACCGACATCGGTATGACCAGGGCCATCGATGCAGCCTCACTCACACGTAGCTCCTCCATCAAGGGCACACCGGGGTTCATGCCCCCTGAAGCATTGCGCTACCCACTACAATACGATGACAAGCTCGATGTGTTCTCCTACGGCAACCTCATCATTATGACATTCACACATGAGTGGCCTACCCCGGTCATTCCAAGGCCGTCTGATGTTGAGGTAGATAAGAAACAAACCACATTGGCATACTCTCAGTTGGAGACACGTGCACCATACATAGAGCTATTTCCAGAAGATGAAAAGAAGTTATTCCATGGCATGATCAAGCTATGCCTGGATGACAATGCAAGCAAGCGTCCGACAAGTAGTGTTCTTTTGTCACAAATGAAGCGAATTGAGAAAGTTGTATTGAAGAGTTATTCCATACAAGAGCAGGACAGCAATGTGCAGCTTGCAATGTGGCATATGCAGAAGGACTTGGAGAGTAAGGAGAGCGAGGTTGTACGTGCGAACAGCAGAAAAGCAGACCTTGTATCCCAGAAGTCGGTAGCAAATGGGAAAATCCAGAATCTCAATGAGCGCATTGAGAACATCAATCTGAGGCTCCGTCTACAGGGAAAGACTGTTCCTATTGTGCCCAATTTTGATAGCAGCTTGCACGAAGTGGCAGCTCACACAGTCAATGAACCCAGCACTTCTACACTTGCTGAAGAGTTTCCAGAGACGAGAGAGCCTAATCGGTGGTATTTCAAGGAAGGGAAATGTGTATTTGGCCTTTTCATAGTAAGTTCATGATGGTTTTGCAATTTTGATGTATGCAAGTCTTGTAGTATTGTGTGCGCTCAGTTGCTTTGTTTGAATTTGTGCATTGCCTTTGGTATTGTTGTCGATTGAAACTTGTAGGAGACATTTGTGTTTACTCTACACCTTGTGACAATAATATATTGTGTATACCCATTAGTTGCATGGTTTAGCTCAGATTTCAGTTGCATAATGTATTAGGGTTAACTGCAACATGTAGGCAGTACTGAAGGATTATGGGTTATATAGCTGTCTAACTGAGAGGCTTGCATCCGGCAAGCTACGGCACCCGCCTGTCCCCCAATGCCCTTGCAACTATATTACCGCTACAGCTAAAATAAAATAATTTTATTAGGTGGTGTGATGATTCTCGTTATGTTTGACTGCGGGACGACAGTGGATCAAGCTCGATAAAAACCAAAAGTCAACGGGAACAGTAATTAGAAAATGGCATTTGTCTGTGAAGGAAAAGCAAAAAATTTATGGGTGACTCTCCGCGAACTGCAAGATGTGCAGCGTCAACCTCGGTATTAACTGACCCCCGGTGCTCCCAGCAACCACAGCGAGTTTGTCAGCAATGGAACCAGAAATGCACACGTATCACGAACACACACACATGCACACAGACACTTTCAGCTATATATTATTGGATTTGTGATGTGTATAAGGTGTATGTATGCAAGGTATTTGCCTGCATAATTATGTGTCTCAAACCACAGACTCAAATGATCGACTTTGCTATTACTGGCAAGTATGAAAACTACATGATGAATTTTATTAGAAATGATTTGCTATATGATCTGCCATCTTACTATAATGCACCGAATCTCAGTTTGTGTGATTGTTTGTTCCCTCAAAAATCAGCGCCTTGCAAGGAATCGGCTTGAGATGCTATCTGCCAGTTGAGGGACTGGGTGGGCATGTTCTTAGAGAGGTGCTGTTCGCCTAGCTTCCTTGCAGCCGAAGAGCACGATTCCTCCTTCCGGTCTCTGCTGGCCGATAAGCCAATTTTAAAATTAGCGGCCCTTCCACTACCAGTCATTAGTGGACTTGATACGCGCCATACCAGTTAAGGGATTGGGGGGACGCGAGCTTAGAGAGGTGCCGGCCACCTAGCTGCCCTGCAGCTGAAGAGAGTGCTTCCTTTTTCCATTAGCCCAGACGCCATTTTGCCACTCACAGCCCTTGACAAAGTACAGTACATTTCATACAACCATAAGAATTTGATGTCACATCCTGTTGGCGCCGGCGTCTGACAAACTTAGAAATTACTCATTTTTGTTTCCAAGGAAGTACAGCAGACAGGCGCTGGTGTGCCATCGTCAATGCACTGGAGCCTAATTACAGTGTACGTATGTATAGCTAGGGTGGTTTGTGTTTGTGGTGCTGCTACCTATAATCGTGTGCATGCATGCCATGAACAATATAGATTGTTCTGTATAATTATATTCTCTCACCCTTATTTGCCCTTGTTTCATGATGCTGTGCCTTACACAAACTTGTCTATGTTCTTTAGACAATGGTGCTGTCAAGCATTATTTCACTTGTTCTTGGAGGTGGAGCACTTGTGGATGGTTTAGTGATCTGTAGTTATGCTTAGTAAGTAAATGCACAAGTCAGTGACAATCACATTTGTACTGCATGCCATAGTGAATGGCAATCATTTATGTGTAGCTCAATTTAACCTTAAAGTTTTCAATTTGTTTTTTGTGACAAAAATAATGAGCTTGACAATTATGTACATCTCAAGTACTAGTCCACTTGTCTTCTCATTACTTCCCCGTTAGACTGTCGTCATTTATTTATCACCATTGCCTCCTCTTCACCTGTGTCACCACTGCTTCCTGCTTTAGTACTTTCCTTATCTTTTCACTTCTAACATAATCACCCCTGCCACTCTCCTCAACACTTCTATTTCCATCACCTGCAGTCTCATCTTATCCCCCTCCTTCAATTCCCATGCCTCACATCCATACACTAGGGTTGGTACCATCTTGCATGACCTCTAACTCCCTGTTCCCAACAGCTGGCTCTCTCTCATGCATGATTATGCGATTCAATTGTGCAAAGCCCTTGTATATACTCATAAAGTCTGGTGACAGTAAAAGGATTTCGTGTTATTAATTTTGATCATGCCACTATCTGTGAAATTCAAAAATCATCCCACAAAATGATTTTGTATGCATACATTACATTACTGTCCCAATTCAACAAGGCACAGATTTTTTAGTATTAATTCTAAAGTGCTGATGTTTCATTAAGGATGCTCCATTGCGGACTGCATATATATATGACTCATCTCTTCCCTATCAATCTCCACATGCAGCTACTATCCCCTGACGATAGTCATAATGTTACAGATGTGTCTTTCATTTGTGCTCACCATCCTACTTCTCTTCAACTCCATCCTCTGGTGCAGAGGAGTGCGAGATCGGGCACTTACAATTGTCTGCTCACCAATTGTATCCTTTGAATTTGCCAGTCAAATGTGAAAATGCATATTTATGCTTTGCATGATTATCTAGCACCTGCTAAATGCATTTTCCACATATTGATCCCATTGCCATGTTAACATGTGTCTAAACAATGATTCTGAATCTTTGAGAAGCATTCCAATTGCTTCACGCGTGATTCTAAATCCCATAATATAATGTTGCTAGATGAGTGCAGGTACTGATAAATCTCACAAAGCATCTGCAGGCACTCCATGGGAGCATTTATCATTGCAATGTGACGTCAGTTAAGTGTACATTGTCAAAAATTGACAGGAGCGTGAAATCATTGGGTTAGCGAATGTATTTGGATCTATGACACTTAAATGACGACCAATCAGTGTCTCTACACAATTTAGACCACTTGGCACTTGGGCACTTAGCACCCTCAAGCCTCATGCTCTAAATCGCGCAGACACTTCTTGGTCGTCATTTAATTACATATAATTGTGCAATATACCCTGTTTACTTTGATCAACTGCGGAGTGCATGCTCACCTACTGTGCATTTAGAACCGACGACAAATGGCAGATGTGCTTTTAGTGAGCATATACAGGTTCAGAGAAAGTGTGTGTGTGCCGGATGCATTTAGCAAGCAGATGAATGACAGTTTCCCTCACTGCGCTTGCATTCATGAATCATTAAACAATTCCTTAATGGTATTTATTAGCTTGTGACTCTGCTAATGTCATACTTCACTTCATTTGGAGTAAGTGCTTCCTACCAGTGTACTCCTTTTCCTACTCTTGCTGCAGCCACTTTGGTGAGTTTGTTACACTTCATGCTGATTCGATTCTGATAGTTGTATGTGCCATTCGTTGATGTAATCCCCCAAGTCACTTTATAGTACTCACATCAGTATCATGCATGGTGAGTATAGTATCTCTTTATAGCAATTAGGCAGCTTCGTTTTGCCGGTCACGGTTGGTTTTGTAGTCCTGGTGAAGCCTGTGACAGGCAATATTTAATTCCTAATGAATATTTGTGACTTGGTGTGATTGATAGCTAGTCCAAAGAGCGAATTTAAAGTCTGCCATCAGATAATCTTTATCAAAATTATAAAGCAACAATATGTACTGAGTATTGGTGTATCATACTTTGTAGCATGATTAGTGGCTGATGCAGTCGAAGTTGGACTTTTGTAACCAGTTTATCCACTACAACTGTAACTAGTGGTTGATGGATTCCAGTAGTAACTGTAGTTCAGTTTGATGCATGTATGCTGCTTTGAGCTAGATTGATGTGTGTCAGTGCACAATTCTAACTTGAAGTTCACTCCCTCTCTCTGCAGGCTCTTGCTGTTATTTGTTATGTCACCATGTTGCAGTGGAGGAGGTAGAATAGCTATACAGTTGTTTAAAATGGTTTATCAGCTGCTTAATTCACTATCTAGCCTGAGTGTACTAGTATCATCAGACAAGACGTTTCAATGTATGTGTATACATAGTGCTTGACACATCACTCTTCAATATAAGATTGAAGGGAGTGGGTTAGAATGAATCATGCTGTCAGGGAGATTCAGTATTGAGGGGAGGCACTGAGTTATACCTGCTGTGCAGTGTGTATATAGGCTGCAGGACTTCACCTCCCAGATACGACCTATTCCGGTCGCATTAGGAGGTATATGTGCACGCAAATTGACCGCCCTCTCTCCCCGACTGAAAACATACCCGTATTCTTAGGCGTGTGATGCAGCCTTCACGACAGCTATACCTCTTACTGATCATGACAGCTTTTGCGTATATTCGCCAACAAACAGGTGTTGAATCAAGGCTATTGTACACATTGCCAACTTCTGTATAGGGCTATCTCAAAATTGTAGCCAATCACTGCATTTTGTGTTGTTCGGCAAGTATACGCTATACGTATGTAAATGTTGATCAGAATGCACTCCAATGCGACGAATGCTGCTTTCAGAATGCACGTGAATGAGGTTTTATGCCACAAAGATATAGTTCAAACTGCAGCTACAACTGGTTCGTTTGTTCCTTCAGCCTTTGTAGCGCATACCCGTTCCCTTGCCTTGCCCACAGCCACTGTGCCTGCTTTTCAGTTTCCTTGGCAGCTAGCCCGGAGACACTGTAAAGGATCACTGATCCCAGAATAGCGACTTCTGTAGCTACACTGTGCAAGATCGGCCGCACTGTCACCGATCTCAACAATCAATAGGACAACGGGCACTGCTCAACTGCAGGCCTTCAGTAGTAACAGCGTACAAATAACCAAAAGGTCATACAAAACTAGGTGGCCTTATAAATTCCTAACATACCAATGCTGAACACCTGTGTCAACACTGTGACAGTACAGCTAGAACAAATGTACAGTCTGTTACGGCTAGCAACCTATAACACAGTCTATTAAATACAGACACTCTCTTGCCTACAAACACACAACAGCTCTACAAGTGCACCAGTCTTTGCTGATCATGACCTCCTAGCTATCCCATACTCTGTAAAATGTTCATTCAGCTGTCACCTTATTGCTCGTGTTCACTCAGCTTCTGTTCTTAGTGATCTTGATCACTTTTGTTTGTAAGTGTACGAAGCTACTGCAGCTGCCAGTGGGCAAAATACAGATGTATCATTTATAGTGAAAGGGCAGGCAAGAGTAGAATGCATGGTTACAGTAGCAATGTGCATAGTTTCAATGCTCGTGTGACAACATACAAGACAAAGAAAATTGTCCTACACCAAGTTTGACAACCGGGCCACAATCTGAGCAAACAAAGTACCAGTAGATTTCCTATCCTGGAATTTGTAATAGGGCCAAGAAATGTGCCCAAGATAATTCCTTAATGATGTTCTGTGATGTTAATCACTTGCCAACATTTCAAAATGCTTTACTTCATACTTTTAGCACACTGTAGACTTGTGTGCGCATGCAGTGAGGAGACAGAGTCAGAATTGCAGTACTTTATATAATTATGGCTATTTCTACAAGTTTACTTTCTCCTATAATCCTTTTTATCTCCTATATATTGTTACAAGTCTAGTCAAGTCAAGGGAGAATACAGCAACTTGTGCATGTGAATCTCTCTTAAGTGCTAGCACACTTCCCAGTGTTTACTGCTGATTTTGCAAGCTATATGTTAGCCACCAATGTGAGGTACTCTACAGCCACGATTCCAGGACAGTTACGTATTCTGATGCCATCACTCAAGGCCATACCTCACCTCTCTCATCTCATGGGTCTTGCAAGCCCATAGATGAATACCCCTATGTACTGCACCGAGGGGCTGTGCAACCGAGTAGATGAAGCTGTTGTCTCTGCATGCTGCCAACATAGCCACTAGTAATGTTGCAGACTGCTAGCTCACCCCATTCTAGGCTCCGTACAACCAAGTCTTGGTTGCGGTAATGCAAGTACATGTGTGTGTTGTGCATGCTGGTGTGTGTGATTGGGTGTGTATTAATCAGCTACGTAGTAGCCCTGTATTATTTGGTTAGTATCCTTATGGTCATGTGATAACTAACACTAGCTGATCAGCAGATGAAAGGAGCAAACAGTTCTAGTAAGGGTGTGTAGCCTGTGATATTCAAACACAAACTTCCTGCTTTATTCCATTGTAGGGACTGGCTCTGCTCTGCTACCTGGCTGTACTGCAGTGGATAGAGTGACTTTTGAAGTAATGGCTTAAAAGCTGTTCTTGGCAGCATATTTTTGTGTGTACATGTAACAGTTCTTTAAATTGTGTAGGCTATGGTAGATAGACGTATACCATGCATGCAGTATAGCTAGTCAGGTATCGTGTGACCCCTTGTAGGGAGGGGCCACGCAACGCCTGAGTACATGCAGTAGTGGGATGAACACTAACATTGTGAATCAGTGGCAGATTTAGGGATAGTTTGTTGGGTTTGGACGAACCCCCCCCCCCCCCTCCCTTCAGCCAAAGCTGGATAAAATGGAGCAGTAAAAGTTGAAGAAACGTACTGCAAAGCTCCACTAGGGAATAAATTAGGGATGCTAGTGGCCTTTTATGTTACATCACAGAATTCAGTCTCCCCCCCCCCCCCCCTTGGGAAAATCCTAGATCCGCCCCAGTGCATGTTATGACCATAAAATGATTCCAGTAACTGTATAATATGTTGCTTAATGAATACGATGGTTGTATACATACATACATGCCATAAAACTCATGCGTACGATCAACTTGCAATTGTACAGCAGATCGGCACGCAAAATGGCGTGTATTGTAGTTCAGCCCGCGAGCAATGGAGGGCCAAAATTGATCTTTAGCTTTAGCGGGCCTCGTGCACGTGACCGCAAAGAAGATGGCTGATTTCGAAGCCAATCTCGCTCCGTTGAAGATCTACGACATCAGAAAGACTGATCGGAATCTCGGATCGGGCGCATTTGGGACGGTATTCGAAGTGGAATGGAACGGAACGGCCTGCGCTGCGAAGTTCATGCACGACATCTTCAAGGAGATACTATCAGCGGAGGAGAAGCAGGCGTTCATCACAGCGCTTGAGAAAGAGTGCGCCACGTGGTCTGCTTTGAGACACCCTCAGATTGTCCAGTTTCTGGGGATCTACTTCGACCCATCCCACACTCCTGTCATGGTGCTGGAGAAGATGGATGCCAGTCTGCGCGCACTGCTTCAGTCAACACCAAAGGAAGATTTTCCCCTCATCAACAAGGTGGTGATCCTCCGTCAGGTGGCCCAGGGTCTGGTGTACCTTCACAGCCACTCCCCCAAGTTGGTGCATCACGACCTCACTCCCAACAACATCCTCGTCAACGAGGTGACCTACCTGACCAAGCTGACCGACTTTGGTATGACCAGGGCCATCGATGCAGCCTCACTCACACGTAGCTCCTCCATCAAGGGCACACCGGGGTTTGTCGCTCCAGAAGCACTTCGCTATCCCCCACGTTATGACGACAAGCTGGATGTGTTTGCATACGGCAATGTGATCATCGCAGTCATCACCCACCAGTGGCCCACACCTCAGCTGATGGGTGAAGGAGAGGCACTGGTTGAGATTGTATCTGAGTTTCAGCTACGTGAGCATCATTTCGAGCAGTTTTCAAAAGAAGAATTGAAAGCCTTTGGGGGGATAACAAAACTCTGCCTGGAGAGTGAAGGCAGTATGCGTCCAAGCAGTGCAATGCTTTTGGCTGAAATGAAGAAGATCGAGGCGACCGTCTTGGAAGCTGATATCAGACCAGAGACAGAAATAAGCAACATCCAGCTTGCCTTGTGGCGCATGCAGAGGGCAGTACAGAAGAAGGAGTCTGAGATTGCTAAAGTGAATATTGAGAACCAAAGCCTTCAAACTGAAATTTCTACCATTTCTGAAAATTTCCAAAGACTAGAACAGCACCTGGGACGTATCCAGCTAGAGTCGCAGCTGGAGAGCTCTGCTATGTTTGATGTCACCAGCAGTAGAGTGTACCTGAATGAAACTCATACAGGGTCTGAGACCGACTCACTCCTAGTCCATGAGATGAGTTTAGCAGCTGAGACTGTTGGTAGAAGAAATCCATGCCAGTGCTGTTTCCAGTGGGGAAAGTGTGCCTGTTGCTTGTTCACAGTAAGTATTTGTATGGTGTGTAATGGAGCTGTGTTTAGAATGACGTACAGTCATGATGTTGATTGAGCATAAACTTTACATATATAATATATTCTTTTGTGTTACAGTCCATCATGCTTATGAGCAGCATTTCAATTATGCTTGCTCTTGCAATCCTCTGTGTAAGCAGTAACCCGTATATCATTCCAAATATCTTTCCTATTACTAGAAGGTAAGTGACCATGGGCCTTGGCGGTACTCTGGTAGCTATTTGTTGTGCATCATGTATGTGGTGATGTATGAATGCCGTTTTCCCTTGAAAGTAATACGAATCACTCATATTTTTGTTCTTGCTTAGTTTTGTTAGCTTCTCAGTACGTCTCTACCTAGCTTTCTTAGCTAACTCAATACCAAGTGCGAAATTTTAACCTTTGCACAAGACAGCTAAGTTTGTGACATCATGTTCTCTTGCCCAAACCATGTGTATTCCATACACCAATATAGCTATGAAGCCTCAATTTTTGGGGGTGCCACAGGCAGTATATCTGTGCTTGCTTTGATATAATTGTGTATTGAGTGAAGTATTGTGGATAAAGAATTCATATTGTCGGCCATTTTATTTGCCTCATTCACGCCGTAAGTACCAAGGGCTTCCAAACGTTGCTCTGCGCAGAGCATAAGCATCTTCTGCCTTTGAAAGTTGCAGAAAAGGCAACCACACTACCTCTGGTCCGAAGATATACAGGAAGCAGTGGGATAACACCCAGCAGTTCGATGACTTGGTTCACAAGACGCTTTCAATCATGGCCCCCCCGTTAGGGGAACCACATCATGGGGAATACAATAAGTGATAATGATGTAATAGAAAAGGGTTTAAACCTTGGACACAGGGTTACAAGTTGCTATGCAGTAGAAACTGCATTGTTGGGGAATGCCCTGGCAAGGTAAGGGGGAGAAAAAACTAGAGGGGACAAAGTGGGAAAAATATAAGTTTGGGGAAGTAAAGGACTGTATGTGGATATAATTTGGGGGATAGGCAAGCAATACGTGGATTATGAAAGGGGATTGTGGTGCTACATGTGTATATTACATTAAACATAACATAAAAGAATATTGATTGGTGGGCATATTTGGTGATCAATTCAGGCTCAGTCTCCATTTGGACACCTGGCACCCAAGTTCTAGGGAGATTTGTGAGCTGAAAAGATAGTGTTGTTCCCAGAGATGGCTGCTTTTGCCGCGTCAGTCAGAGCTTTATGTCTGTCAGAGGCTTTGCTCTTGGGGCAGCATGTCTTAGAGCCGTATAGGCCTCGTGCATGTAGCGGCCTAGGCAGCCAATCTCAATTGTCAGCAGTTGAACTTGGTAACTCTGGGCAGACAGGTCCGAAGCCCAAAGCTGGTAGTTGGTCTTCCCCTGCTTCTGTGCTCTAGCATTCTTGATACTAGTGAGGTTGTTCCAGGGCACAGTGAGTTCCAACATGGTAGCACGCTTACCATCCACAACAAAGAAATCCGGCCAAGCAATATGGTCCCAATGATGGTGGGGGGAATGGTTGCTGGAGGAGATTCACATGCCCTGTGGTCTGGCAGGTCTGCATAGACGGAGGCTGTTGAATTAAACCTCTGAAAGAATGGGAGTAGGGCGGTGAGCACCATGTCATGGCGCCATGTGTACCTGCCATCTGTCAGGGCTGTTGGGCAGCAGTTCAACATGTACTGCATGCATGTTGCAGGGAGGACCATTACACAGAGGGTACTTCTGGTTGAGTGAGTAGCCCCATCCGACCAGGGAGCTTGGGCATGGTAGACAGTCGCAGCTTGCCCTCAGTACAAAGGGCAGCTGACCTGCTGGCATTCCTGTGAGAAGTCGCTGCCAGCGGTGGTCTTCTGCACCAAGAGGGAGGATGTCCAAAACACCATTCTGGACAGTGAGCTGGCTGAGATGGTTCTCCCAATCCTGTACCTTCTTCTCTCTCGCCAGCTTCTTACACTTGGCAAGCACCTGAGACTTCTTAGGGGGGTGTGGCTCGGCCCTGCACTGGTCAACGGCTGTTTGGAACTGCTCCACAACCTTTGGGTCATGGCAGGAAGCCTTCAGGCAAGACGGGTCCTGCAGAGAGGGAGAACACTCGAGAACATGTGGATCAGTAGAGTGAGCCACCGTTGTCAGCAGGGACATCTTGGCCACTTCAAGGAACCACGCGCACACCAGTGCAAGTTGCTGAGGGTAACCACCACGAGTGCAGGTACAGTGTTTGCACTAGTTGATGGCAGGAAGAACACCATTAGCCCAAGCTGCCAAAGATCAGGGCTACCGGGCACCATGCAGCATTGATTGGCATGCAGAGGGAACCACCACGATTGCAAATACTGTGTTGGTGCTAGGTGATGAACGGAGAAACACCACCATGGCTAGTTGCTGCAGGTCAGGGGGACTGGGCGGCAGCATCAATCAATTGGTGTAATAAGCTGGGCAGGATGCAGCAACAATATGCAACTTGCACTTTGGGCACAACTATAGCCACGCTAGAACATTTCTCTGGTGTTGTGTGCTTTTGTAGGCTTGGAGAGCCTATTGCAACTTAACTTTGGACAATTTTTTGGCACATAAATAGCATAAATAGGGTATGAGGCTGCATTATAAGTAGTTGTACGTCCAGTACTGCTTCATATGCAAAACAAGGATATGTACAATTTTTAATGCCATGGTAGTCTCTTCAAACCATTATTATGTAACAAACTGTCCTGCATGGTGCATGAATGTGAAATCTATGCATTTGGCTCTTCTAAAGTCCTTGCCTATTCTCTCTCTCTTATTTCATGTAGCTGCCAGTGGGTCCCGGGCGTAGGGGCAGTCGTTGGTCTTTTTCGTGAAACTGTGATTTCTATTGCTGCAGTACAGGCACTTCTGTCTGTGGTCCTCACAACTGCACTGATTGTCAGGTTCTTGCTGTGGTGCAGAGGAGAGAGACGTCAAGGACTCACCCTCATCTGTTCAGCAGTTGTATCCTTAATCTTTAGGCTACAGTGCTAGTGCTTGCAATTGGAATTTGTTGTGTATATACCAATTTGATAATCAGGTATACTAGTTATACTCGATCCTTGTACAACTACGTGACTGTCCTTGACTCCATTATTAGGTGATAGTAGTGACTGTGTCATTTTGCACAACTTGTGGAGTTCTCTCATTTGTGGTATACAAAGTTGAAGTAGTAGGACTATTGGCCATGTTTGCAGTATTTTTCATGGTAAGTTTGCTTGTATTGGACTACAGGTTGTAATTAAAGCACTCTCTCTCCATAGTTAAAAGTGGTCACATATCTAGCTAAGATCATGCTGCTACCCCAGTTATTTATGCCAATGCCATGAGTGTACATGTACACACAGAGCACATGTCAAACATGCTTGATTAGTTAAATCATCTTAATTTTACACACACAAATACACACAATGCAAGTGCACTATAATTATATGAACACACTAGGCAAGACTGCATAGATAGCTACGTACATACTTTACACAGCACTCATTTTGTCACATTTTGTAGGGACTGGCTCTAATCTGCTACTTGACTGAGCTGCAGTGGATGGAATGACGCTATCCATTGATACAACAATATATCTTATAGTTGTATGGTGTGCCTACCTGGCTCTTGATGGACGTACCGTGGTCATGCAGGCTCACCACTACTGTGATAATTATTTAGAATTAGTCCGCGCGGGTCAGAATTCTTCCTGGCCACGTGCACGTGCATATGCGCATCCTAGCCTGTTCGCACAATATGGCCGATTTGGAAGCTCAGCTCGCTCCGTTGAAGATCTACGACATCAGAAGGACTGATCGGAGACTCGGAGCGGGTGCATTTGGGACAGTCTTCGAAGTGGAATGGAACGGGACGGCCTGCGCTGCGAAGTTCATGCACGACATCTTCAAGGAGATACTATCACCGGAGGAGAAGCAAGCGTTCATCACAGCCTTTGAGAAAGAGTGCGCCACGTGGTCTGCTTTGAGACATCCTCAGATTGTCCAGTTTCTGGGGATCTACTTCGACCCCTCCCACACTCCTGTCATGGTGCTGGAGAAGATGGACGCCAGTCTGCGATCGCTACTCGAGTCCACACCGAAGGACAATCTTTCTCTCATCAACAAGGTGGTGATCCTCCGTCAGGTGGCCCAGGGTCTGGTGTATCTTCACAGCCACTCCCCCAAGTTGGTGCATCACGACCTCACTCCCAACAACATCCTCGTCAACGAGGTGACCTATCTGACCAAGCTGACCGACTTCGGTATGACCAGGGCCATCGATGCAGCCTCACTCACACGTAGCTCCTCCATCAAGGGTACACCGGGGTTCATGCCTCCTGAAGCATTACGCTACCCACTACACTACGATGACAAGCTCGATGTGTTCTCCTACGGCAACCTCATCATTATGACCCTCACACATGAGTGGCCCACACCAGTCATTCCAAGGCCTGCTGAAGTTGAGGGAGAGGAGACACAGGATGTGATACCATACTCTCAGCTGGACACTCGTGCACCCTACCTTGAACTGTTTTCAGAGAATGAAAAGAAGCTATTCCAAGGTGTGATTAAGTTGTGCTTAGATGACGATGCTACCAAACGCCCTACATGTAATGCACTTTTGTCTCAAATGAAAAGAACAGAGAAAGCAGTGCTAAAGAGCTATTCCATTGAAGAGCAGGACAGCAATGTGCAGCTTGCAATGTGGCGCATGCAGAAGGACTTGGAGAGTAAGGACAGTGAGGTTGTGCGGGTAAACAACAGGAAGGCTGAGCTAGTAAGCCAGAAGTTGGAGGTGGATCAGAAGGTTATAGATGTCAAGGAGCGCATTGGGAACGTTAATCTGAAGCTTACTCTACAGGGGAAGACTGTTCCCAGTGTGCCCATACCTGATAGTGGCTTGCAAGTAATGTCAGCTCCCACAGCTAATGAACCCAGTGTCACTTCATCACCGGAGGACGTTTCAGAGACAGGAAGACCTTATCAGTGGTGCTTCAAATATGGAAGATGTGTATGTGTCTTGTTCACGGTAAGTAACAGGTACAGAATATGTTTCAGCTGTATTCATAAACATCACATGATGTATGTCTCAAATGCAGGCGGCTATAGTGTTTAGTTAACTGTAATATTTTTGCTTATGCATCTTCTGCTTTCCAGGCCTGTATGCATGGGGGGGGGGGGGGGGTTGTTGGGAGTGTACAAACCCCCTGCCAGGATTTGTGGGGCAGTAAATTGAAAATATATCCATTTTGCAGTAGTTCAAAGACACTAAACATTGTTTTTTCTAGCTTTGTCACTGTATTTTAACAGTTCCATTGTGTATGTATGACAGTTTACGCTGTCTTCCATATTGTTGATGTCATAGGGTGGAAAAAGTTATTATTGTTCCTTCAAACATTTCTTCCACGATACACCCCCCCATCCCCCCTATTTAAAGTCTCTGTATGCACTAAATGCCATCGTATTTTAGGAAAATAGCTGCTAGTTATTACACAGTAGAATACTGAGAGTGAGTTAATGCATGGCCAATACTTTGAGTTTCCCAACAATCAGTGTGAGCTACTAATTACCTTGGCAAAAACCTTTAATAGCCACAAGTGGGAACTGTAGCACAGCACTAATTTGCTGTATATAATGAAGGGAAAACCATATTTCACAGTTTTATGTGCTCTGTTTTATCTGCACTAGTTTCTTTAATGTTTGTGGTTTTACTGCAGACAATGATGCTTTCAAGTGTCCTCTCATTTCTGCTCGGAGCAGCAGCTCTTGTGGAGATTTTTGTCCAGGACCCCTTAAACTTTAACCCGTGAGTTAAATTAGCATGCTCAAGTTCATTTCTACTTTTGATATTATAATTGTTATATCTAATAGCAGTAAAACCTCTTAGTGTGCAATATGACGAATGTACAGCTCCATTTGGGGGCACAAAACATCTGAGGCAAGTGCTATACATCCGCATACATTGTATTGGAGATGTAGAAGTCTATGGCTTCATATTTCCCACACGTGTTGAATACTAAGCGTTACTTGACCTGTGTAATATTAGCTTGTAATTCTTTTGCATCGAGATTACAGTGAAACTTGGAATTTGTGGACTTTTAAATTGCGGCTCTTTACTTAACTGTGTCATGTCACTGTGTGGCGAGTGTTGCAACGTTCCTGCTTAGACATAGTCTTGCGTAGCCGACCACTTTCTCCCCTCCATTTTTATTTGATGACGTAATCGGTCGGGGAGAAAGGGTCTGCCACTATTGTTCTAAGCATGGAACCAATTAGTAACTTCCGTTAGCAAGAAACGTGCATAAACGTAACCGCTCTGAAAATGGTAATCGCCTTGTGCGCTCATCTTTGAAGACTGAAATAGCATTGTTCTGGTCGAGGTTGCTTGTACAGTGGCTGCCATAATCAGAGGTCTGTCACCATACTGTACGCTCCGATTGTATCGACTAAGGAGATGAATATTGTGAGCTGAGAGAGTCCAATCGTCTACTGAGTCGGCTGTCTTCCATAGGGCTTCTGCCGGTAAAATCTTCCTTAAAATAGCGGCGCAAGCTTCTTACGCACACCAATGGTCTCCACTCGTTGCCCTAACTCTTCCTGGTTACAACGCGTTAATCGCTGTGAATATCGTTATCTCCACGGTAACTGCATATTAATGAGCCATCAAGTTCTGGTGGCTTAGAACAAAAGTGGCATAGGCTGTTCACCAGACCCTTTCTTCCCGGCCAATTATGTCATCAAATAAAATGGAGAGGAGAAACTGGTCGGCTACGCTAGACTAGCTTAGACTATGCAACTCACCAAACACCTAGGGCAGACAGGGCAGAAGGGCACCACGCAACACATGCTAACCAAATGTAGGCACATGGAAGCTTTGGACAACTTGTTGCAGCAAGTCTATCCTAGTCTCGTACCAAGACCACTTTCTCGCCTCCATTTTTATATTACAACGTTATCTGGAGGCAAGAAAGGATCTGGCACATTTCCAATAATTATGGGAGATCTTCCACCCACGCAACCACAGATATGCAAGTAATCAAACATTTGCGTGTGGTAGTAAACGTCAGGGGAGCAGAAATGTGAACGTGACCATTGCATTGTCACGTAGGAGCGCTTGCTACATTTCCAAGAATAGTCCCCTGGCAAAGGTAAGGCAGAATCCAGCATTTGAAGCAGGCCGAGAGTGCAGAAGTCGCCTGTGGCATCAGAAAGAGTTCAATGCTTCTCTTATAATGGACAAAAGTGGAGAGTAAGCTTGTCAGAGGACCTATAGGTACTACAACATGGGCCATGGCCACCAATGGCTAAACAGTGAAGACAACCTACGAAGATGGCCGTCTTATTGAAGCTCCTGACTAAAACATATTTCCCTTACCAGATCGCCAAAATTGCCAAGACTGGCTTAGAATTAACGTTAACATAGCCTTGTCTGTGAAGCTCTTCACAAATCACCCCCTGCAATGCTGTAGGTTTCCTGTTTTCTGCCATTCTGACAGTCCAGCAAGCTGTATGCTGGCAATTAACATTCCTCACTGTGTCCCAGCATTCCAGGGCATTAACGAATTCTCTATATGAAGAAATGTGCCAGATCTCTTCCCATCCACACATGAAGTCACCTTAAATGGCCGGCAGACGTGTGGGGTCTGGGTACGGGACTACGTCTATCCTGTTGACTTCAGGCAGGTGGTCGCTGAAAGAAAAGGACGCAAATTGTTCAAGAGAGACATAATCCTGTCCTGTTTTGTATGATTATATAGATTGTACATTGACAATCCTAGATGTAGGGCTCGAAAGTCTGAAGCTGTTTAACAATCACCAATTTGTACGTTTCACTTTGCTACTGTAGTGAATCTAATCTTCAAACAGGCATGTATTATAGTACTTGTTAATTTGGACATTAGGAACTGTAATGGACTTGCATCATATAAATTATGTAACCCATCCTCATTTCTATCACTGTGTGCAGGGATTCAGCAGTTGCTGTGATGATTGGTGTAATTTCTCAGATTTCTGTTTCCTTTCTGCTCATCTTCCTGTTCATATTTCTATCCGTTCTCTGGTGCAGAGGAGTGAGAGATCAGGTACTTGTTATTACTTGTTCACCAATTGTATCCTTTGCCTTTGTTCGCCATAAATAGTGTAAATACACAATATTAGGAGCCCAGCGAATATCTGCCACACTCCTTGCCTCACTCATGCTCATCCCTGCTTGCTATGCATCTGCCTAGTTATTATCAGACGTCACGCTCGTGATGTCTATTTAGGAATGTGCCCGGTTCAAAATGGCGTCTCCTATCTTAATGTATTAGGGCGCTTCAGCGAAACTAGCCAAACGGTAGTGGCAAAGAACAATTAAAGGCCATAGATAGGCTTCTTTTGATGTATTGACAGCGGCAGCGTACCCAAAGGCAACCTGGAGTACACGTAAGAGAAAGCGTCATAGGCTGCTGGTACCCCATTTGTTCTTATCATATTATTATTATTATTCCCAATGCATTTTTGCGTGCTCCTAGCGCACTACACAAGGTACCTATGGACCCAGGTCGTGCATGAGGACTTACGTATGGATGTGAAGGGCAAATATCCGAGCGTCGGTGACAATCCAATGAGTACAGCGCTGGAGTGGGTGGGAAGTTTGGATGGTCTCCCCCCCCCCCCCCCCCTTCCTCGAATATTAAGATACCTCAATGCCAACATATTGTTGTGCTCACATGTACGTATAACCGTTACAGTAACCCGGTAGCCAGTTCATCTAGAGTGGCATAACTGTGCTCAATGTTCTGCAGTCTTCATCTAATTTAAAGAAGGGGTATTACTCAGCGCAATTCTTTATGTAATGTAGCTATAGTCCTTTGGATATGCAATAACTGTACAAACTAGTTTATAAAAATTCCTTAGAATTAAAATTGATTTAGGAATGGCCAGCAGAAAAAGCATAGAAACAACAAAAAAGGCAACTCAACACCATGATAAGCCACATTTCCATGGAGTTAACCCTGCATTCTTAATTCCTTGTAGCTACATGCATGCATGGGACTAACTATAGCTAGCTACACATTTGTGTCCATGCAGCTGTACAAGGAAATTAGGAATGCAGGGTGAACTCCATGGAAATGTGGCTTATCACGGTGTTGAGTTGCCGTTTCTTGCTTCTATGCTTTTGCTGCTGGCCATTCCTAAATCCCTTCTAATTCTAAGGAATTTTTATACACTAGGTATTCTTGTTCTCCTTCCCACCGAATATTTGCGCGCTCCTAGCGCATGACACAGGGCACCTATGGACTCAAGTCGTGTACGAGGACTTACCTATAGACAGGAAGGGCACATTTCCGAGTGCCGGTGGCAATCTAATAAGTACATCGCTGGAGCAGGCAAGAAATTTGTCCTCCCCGTGTATTAAAGATACGCCAATGTCGCCATTTTGTTGCTCTGGTATGCTGTACAGTACACGTATAAAAGTGGCGTAACTGTGCTCAATGCTCTACACGATCTTCAGCTAATTTAAGGAAGGGGTATTAGTCAGTGCTGGTATCAAATTGATGTAACCATAATCCTTTGAATATGCAAAAACTGTATAAACAAGTGTATAAGAAATCTTATAGAATTAAAAGGGATTTAGGAATGGCCAGCCGAAAAAGCATAGAAACAAGCAACAGTAACTCAACACCATGATGAACCACATTGCCTTGAAGTTTGCTATGCATTCCTATTTTCCTTGTACAGCTACATGGACCCAAATGTTTAGCTAGCTAGTCCCATGTAGCTAGTTGCAAGGAAATTGAAAATGCATAGCAAACTTCAAGGCAATGTGATTCATCATGGTGTTGAGTTACTGTTGCTTGTTTCTATGCCTATTCTGCTGGCCATTCCTAAATCCCATTAAATTCTAAAGGAATTTTTCTGCACTTTCATATATAGGTGTCAACCGTCTCAATTTAGGCAGGACATGTCCCACCTTGCCTGCAGATGTCCCGCTGTCTCGCTCTCACCACTCAATGTCCCGCTTTTGAAGGGTTCTACAGATAACAGATAGCTGCTTTACTGCTACCCTGGGTGCTGGTTGTCTGGAGCTTAAGGCACCAGATTCACAATATGGTGATTATGGGATGTCCCAAGTTTGAGCCCAGACCATGGCATGCATGGCAGCAGTTTTTCAGTCCCTAGCAAACATTGCCACATTGAGTGAATTACAAACTGTCTGTGAAAGTAAGTTTTCAAAGGTGAAAGATTTTCACCCTGCTTTTTGAGCCAATGTCTCACTTTTTCAGCACATTTGTCCCACTTTGGTGAATTGCGAGATTGCCACCTACAGTATGTATGTGATGCTGACCTGTAATTTGAAGTGTGAGAGACAAATGTTTGTCCTGCTTTTTGAGCTAATGTCCCACTTCCTAGCACTTCTTGTCTC
Source organism: Ianthella basta (assembly GCA_964019415.1). Lineage (NCBI taxonomy): Eukaryota > Metazoa > Porifera > Demospongiae > Verongiida > Ianthellidae > Ianthella > Ianthella basta. Next base: position 5,727,849 of record OZ025868.1, on the reverse strand, counting down.
ACCTTGGTAGATTGTTCGGTTGACAACTATGTATTATTATAGTGTAGTATATTAGTAGTAGTTGTACAGTGGAAACTGTCTAAGATGGTCACTATGTTAGGCGGTCACCTCTCTAAAACAGCTAGTCTTCCTGGCCCCAAAGTGCACTGAGACACTGCAATCTAATTCCAGGTGGCTGTCCTAGACAGGTTCCACTGTAATGGTAGTAGTGGTACTCCTGGTGTTAGTATCATCATATTCGCTGTTATTACATGCAAAGAGTTTGAACTCCCTTAACATTACTTGTTAGCTGATATTCCTGGTAGTGTTATACTTCACTTTGTTCGGGGTTGGTGCTCCGTTCCAGTGCACTGGTCTTCCCACTTTTTCGGCAGCAGCCATGGTGAGTCCCATGCATTACAATGTCAATAATGTAGCATAATGGTTAGCAGTATGTCCGTATTACTTGGGCGAGCCTGAGTGAGGTCTACACTAGAGCAGTCTTACCTGCATGCTGCCACAGCGTAGATTTATACTCATGCTCTTAGTATAGCACTGTATGTATACATAGTACATTTAAATAGATATTGTATTCTCTCTAAAACTTCATCACTCCAATAATTCGTTACTTAGGAAAAATCTGTCCAAATGCATTCTGATTGATGACAAAATTTCCAGCTTTCTAATATAATATTTGTCAGATTACTCTAATTGTAATGTTGCCCGGGGATCGTGATCAATTGGATGCGAGGGGACGAGGATGGACGAAGGAGCGAACACTTTCACGCGGCAAGGGCAACTCATTCATCAACAACACTTGTATATGCAGGCGTACAAAAGTCATGTGCACATGCATATAAGGACTACAGAACTTACTACAATAATAATCAAATTAATAGTAAATACATCAAACACCACATCTCCCCCACCCTTAGTTAAGACATGGTCAGAAGGCCCAACGATTGGGCGGCTGGCGAACACGATCTGGATATCGACGCACTGCCACGCTAGTGTCAGCAGGTGAGACACACTGTTCTGTCTCCTCGGTGGGCTGAGTTGTGGTAACCTCAGGCCTGGAGCTTGGCAGTGGGAAAAAGATGTCATCATGCCCTGGGCCATTCGTTTCCATCTCTGGGTTACTGTTTGGCAAACTTGGGCCTTCACGAATGTGATCCAAGTGACGCTTCCACTGTTGCCCGCCTTGCACCCTAATGGAATATGACAATGGCCCCAATTTCTTGGCGACAACACCCGGAATCCACTGAGGTCCCTCTCGAAAGTTACGAACCATGACTGGCTGTCCAATGGAAAATTGTCTTGCACGACTGTGCAAATCATAATACGCCTTCTGGTCTGCTTGCTTACTTCGAACCCTGGCTGCGACCAGAGGTTTCAGCAATCCAGTCGGATACGTAAGCTTCGGTTTAGGAACAAGGAGCTGGGAGACACTCCAGTGGTTGCATGCGGCGTGGTGCGATACTGCAACAAAAAGGAGGCCAATGCCTGCTCAAACAATACACCCTTCTGGCAACCGGCCTTGAGGGCCTGCTTCACAGTTTGCACTAGCCACTCTGCTGCACCATTAGAAGAAGGATGATATGGAGAACAAAGGATGTTCTTCACTCCATTTGCTGTCAGAAACTGTTTGAATTCAGTCGCTGTGAACTGCGGTCTGTTGTCAGTCACGATTAGCTCAGGTAGACCATAGCGAGCAAAAATCTCCCGCAACACTGTGATGGTCTTGGCAGCAGTTGTCGTGTTCATTTCCATAATCTCTGGCCATTTGGAATGGGAGTCAATTACCACCAACAACATCTTTCCCATAATGGGCCCCGCAAAATCTAGATGGTTACGTTGCCATGGCACTGTGGGCCACACCCATGGGTGCAATGGTGCTTTGGCTGGGGCCATCTTGACTGCTTGGCATGTGGAACACGCTTTCGCTCGCTCTCCCACTTCTCCCTCCAACTCAGGCCACCACACGTAGCTGCGAGCCAAGGCCTTCATTCGAACGATTCCGGGGTGCCCATGGTGAACTCGTCCAGCACACGTGAGCACAGTTTACTAGGCACCACTACCCGAACTCCCCACAGCAACGTGTCTCCTTCAACCGTGAGCTCATGTCTCTTGAGCCAATACGGATGTAACACTTCTGGAACCTGCAGCGGCCAACCTTGTCTCACATACCGTAGGACTTTGCTCAACAGTGGATCATTCCGAGTGGCAGTCTCTAGGTCAGATGAGAGAACAGGCAATGACTGGATTTGGGCCAGGTTGAAGACAGTAGCATCATCTGAGGTGGTCTGCAGTTGACTTTCTGGCAGAGGCAATCGAGACAGACCATCTGCGTTGCCATGCGCCCCTGTAGGACGGAAAAGAATGTCATACGAATATGCAGACAGCAACAACGCCCAGCGCTGCATACGAGCTGCTGCCAGAGCTGGGATGCCATGCTTGGGCCCCAAAATTGTGGTTTAAGGCTTATGATCATTGATCAAGGTGAACCGCTGGCCATACAGACATTGGTGAAACTTGCGGACTCTGTAAATGAGCGAGAGAGCTTCTTTCTCTACTTGTGAGTAATTTCGCTCACTTGCTGTCAAGGTACGCGAGGCAAATGCGATTGGATGCTCTGATCCGTCCTGTAACACATGTGAGATTACAGCCCCTACCCCATAAGCTGAAGCATCACCTGCCAACCGCAGTGGCAGATTGGAGTCAAAATGGACTAATACAGGCGCCTCTGTGATGGCATTTTTGGCATTCTGAAATGCCTGAGTGCATTCCCTCGACCACTTCCATGGCTGACCCTCCTGCAGGAGCGCATAGAGTGGATGCAACATAGTTGCCAAATTGGGGAGAAACTTGCCATAATAGTTGATCAAGCCGAGAAAGGAGTGAAGCTTCTGCACATTGTCTGGTGTCGGTACCTCGAGGATGGCTTTCAACTTCTGTGTGGAAGTGTGCACCCCTTGTGCATCCACCCGGTGTCCCAGATACTCCACAGTATCCTCAAAAAACTTGCACTTCTCTTTGTTCAGGCGAATGCCCTGCTCTTTGAGGCGTTTCAGGACTTCCTCCAGGTTGGCCAAGTGCTCAGCATCTGACTTGCCCGTGATAAGTATGTCATCCAAGTAACAAATCACCTGGGGAATGCCCTGAAGGATGATGTCCATTGTGCGTTGAAACACTGCAGGGGCTGATGCCACACCAAAAGGCAGCCTTGCGTACCGAAATAGCCATTTGCGGGTGTTAATGGTGACAAGTTTGGACGATTTCTCATCCAGTGCCATCTGCTGATATGCCGCAGACAAATCCAATTTCATGAACTTCTTGCCACCAGTCACGCAAGCAAATAGTTCACTGGGCTTGGGCAATGGGTATTGATCCACATCCAGGTATGGGTTGAGGGTAACTTTGAAATCTCCACATAATACGAATTGTGCCGTCTTTCTTCAGCACGGGCGCAATTGGAGCTGCCCATTCACTGCACTCCACTTGCTGCAGTGTGCCATTCTCCACTAGGCGATTAATTTCTCTGCCAACTGCCTCCTTAATGGCAAAATGCACTGAACGTGGTCTGCAGAATTGAGGCTTAGCACCGTCTTTCAAGTGCACCTTAGCAGTGAACCCTTTTATCGAACCAAGCTCCTGTTGGAAAACTTCTGCATACTTCTGGTTGAGCTGATAAAGTGTCAGCAAGCTGTTGTGAGCTGACATTTTCCGGATGCTGGACCAATCGAGACGAATATCATGGAGCCAATCACGGCCCAACAGGCACAGAGCACTACCCCCAACCACGTAAAGAGTATGTTCACCTACATACTCACCATACTTAACCTGTACCGCCATCTGCCCCAACACAGGTACGGGTTCTGAAGTGACACTGCGAAGCTTCACTAAAGCATTTGATAGGGTTGCAGTTGGGAAAAGTGCTTGCTGTGTTTTGCTGGAAATGATGGAAACTGCGGCTCCCGTATCAATTTCCATTTTTACCTGCTTTCCATTTCACTCCTGCACCACTTCATATGGGGAGGAGGAGGATGAGCCAATTTGGTAGAGGAATTCATAATCATCTGCGTCTCGTCTTCGAGCAACTGCTGAGTGTCCACATAATGAGCATTTCTTCCAGGGCCTTGTCCTCTAGAAACTCTTTGTGCATCTCTCCTAGCAGAGCGGCATACCAAAGCAATATGGCCTTTCTTTTCACAAGTGTGGCAGGTAACATCCTTAAAACGACAATCATTGGGCAAATGCCCGGAGCGCCCACAACGATAACAAGTTTTTCCGCCAGTGGAATCACCAGCAGATTTGAAACTGCTAAAACTACGTGACCCTGTAACACGGGTAGGCTGGTCCAATCTGTGGACAGGTAGCTTGGAGGCTTTCAAGGATTGGGCATTTTTGTGGGCTGCCTCCATGCCCTGTGCTACTTGGAAGGCACGCTTTAAGGTCAGATCCACCTCAGACAATAAGGCTCGTTGGATGGGTTCACTGAGCAGGCCACAAACTAGCCTATCGCGTAGGGCTTCCTCTAGATATGCCCTGAAATCACACTTACTGGCTAGCCGCCGCAATTTGGCTATGTACTCAGTAATAGACTCTCCAGGCGCTTGGTTACGCCGATGGAAATGAAACCTCTCCGCGATAACCAAAGGCTTTGGCTCAAAGTGCCCCTTCAGGGTATCGACGATCTGTTCAAAAGACTTATCTTTCGGATTGCTAGGGGCCAACAGATCGCATAAGGTCCCGTATGTGGCGCTACCTATGGAGCTAAGGAATACTGGTACCTGTTTCTCTTCCCTGATTCCATTTGCTTGGAAGAACAATTCCACCCGCTCCACGTAGGCTGAAAATGACTCCGCGGCCGCGTTGAACTCTTGAATTCTTCTGAAAGCTGCCATGACACTATCCCACCTTCGTCGCCAGTTGTAATGTTGCCCGGGGATTGCGATCAATTGGATGCGAGGGGACGAAGATGGACGAAGGAGCGAACACTTTCACGCGGCAAGGGCAACTCATTAATCAACAACACTTGTATACGCATGCGTACAAAAGTCACGTGCACATGCATATAAGGACTACAGAACTTACTACAATAATAATCAAATAGTAAATAGATCAAACAGCACACTAATAATTCACCAGACAGGAAGTACATTCCAATATATCTTTATAATAAGCAGCCTTGCGAAGGGCCACAGCCTTTGCTTTGTGTTGCTGTTTTTTATGAGCAATATAAAAAGACAACTAGCAAGTATATATATCAAGACTTAGATCTCATTCCTTCTCGTTGTGTACTTGTGAGAGAACTATCATGAGATGGATGCGTTTGTGGATTACCTTTTTTCTCCTGATCTGTCGGACGCAGACACTACAGAGAGTACTCTGTGCACTCCTAAATCTAACTTGCCTAACCCACACTTTCTGAGGCTGAGCGATGCTGCCCAGTTCACAAACAGCAGTGTCATGATCTGCATCAGCAGTGATGCGAGCAACAAACCTCCACAGAAGAAAAACTCACGGACTTCTTCAAGCTGGCCAAACTGAGAATGCCAGCATTCCAGAACGCTCTTGGTCAATTTGAACCTCTGCCTGGAGGCTTGAAGAAGCAAACTCCAGCCACTAGTGAGTTTAAACTCCACCATTTCATCAAGAAACGCCCCTAACAATAGTGCTCCAACATTTTTCCGTCCACTCTAATGATTCATCGATGAACTCCAAATATTTGTCACCTGCAGCTATCTTGTTCATTCCTATTCTAATTGCTGCCAAGGACACATTTTCTGGACACCTAAGGTGACAATTATTTAGAGAGAATACAGTAAATGGAGGTGTATGGTATATTATACAAACCGAGCTCATGCAGGCATGAATCCTGGTGGGCATAGCCAAGTGGTTCATCTGCCCATGATATTGGCAGAATTGCTTAATTCATGCGTCATGCATTCATTCAAATGTCATGCATCTGTTACTGCATGCTTAAGACTACCTTGTAGTTATGTATACATTTCCTCACTCTCTTGATGCTTGGCACATACCATCATGCTCATCATGCAATGCTTTTGCATTTGTCTAGAATTTACTAGGATGTGTATGTACATAAGTACAATGCACTCATGGATAAGAGGTTATGTAGATCTATGTTGACTTCAGCGTGTATATGGTGAAGGTACATTATACTACATATTAATTCTGTAACTATATGTAAAAGGCATAATACGTAGTTCCCTTGCAGCTTATTTTTAGTGAGTAGGCGCAGAGTGTTAGAAGTCAGTCTGAGCAATCTCAATATTTGACAGTGTTTGGCTCTTCTTCCAGCCTCCACATACTCTTCCTGGACCTCTTCTCCACTGTCGTTATCTGTGTCATCTGTGTCCTCTGTGCTCATATGCCCTGGTAGTATCTTGGCAGATGAGATGATTTCACCCTTGAATAACGATGGAGTATATAGTCCGACTTGGTACATGGAGTCACATTGTGCTATTACATGCTTGTGATGTGCATATATTTGAAAAATCTATCTCAAGTAGCTACAATACAATTACTGGCCTTGCTCATCTGGTATCAGCCTTAACTTTTGTTTTCATATGCAAGCACTGGTTCATGCTATTGGTACACTGCAGACATGTGGGTGTATAGCTAGATAACGATGACTGACAATCCAGAATGCAGTTCTGTTAGCTAATTACAGTTACATTGCTACAGTACAACTTTTCCCTTGTGCAGGGTCTGGCAGTGTTCTCCTATTTTACCATGTTGCAGTGGAGGAGAGTAGCTAGCTAGTTGTAGAATATAACAATTACAGGACTTAAAATTATAACTACCTACCATGTGTAGCTTGCTGCTCATAATAGCACACTAGCTAGTACATGTCTGACATCATGCCATTCATCTCTGATCACTTTATGCAGCTCGCTATTTTATTCAGTTGAAATAAATTTTGTGAAGCACACACAGTATACATATGAGCATATGCATGATGATAAATGTGTAACTAATGTATAATTTCAAGTCTTGGCAAAAGGAGCAGTCCCTAAATGGAGGGGGTGGCACTGACACACCTCTGATCTGTAGTGTAGACAGTGACCTCCAGTAGTGAGTTGAAGGAAGTGACTTTGGACAATTTGCAAGGTAGCTGCGGTATACGTAGCTATATACAAAATGCCAGTCTAGGAGACACACTGGGCACTAGTAGTGTCTTTAAATGTTTAATGTAATGTGCTGGATACACCTTGATTCTCCTATTGTGTTTTTAGCATGACATGTGTGGCTTGCTAGCTAGCTAGCTTGATGTGTGTAGCTAAATATAGCTATATAGCTATTATGCTTGTGCCATTGCTTTGAAATTTGTTTTTAATATATGACATAATTTTCACTCTCAAGCGTTCAATTAATGGTGATGAAATACCCTGGCCCTCTTACACTGAGATGTCCCTACTTTATTTTGGAGCTATGATTATAATTAGCAACTACAACCATTGTGGCTGCATGTACGTAATTATATGCACATAGGTATGCACACATTTTTAGAAGAGCTGAATGGATTTACTTTAGCTCTGAATCATTAGCTGAATAATGGCATATGGACCTTTCCAAAGTGTACGCTTATTGAATCGCTTCAATCCTCACCGTGGGGCATTATATACTTTGATGCATATGCCACCCTCCCCCCCCCCCCCCACACACAAAAAGTTTGAAGTAATGACCGCCACAATATGATGACAAGCTTGCATGCTGTGTTCTCCTATGGCAACTTCATCATCATGACAATCACACACAAGCTAGTGGCCTACCCCTGTCATTCCAAGAGCATTTGCGGTAGAGGAGGTACAGGATCTAAAGGCATACTCTTCATCGGAGATACGTACACCGTATTTGAAGTTGTTTCAGGAGATGAAAAGAAGTTTCTTCTTGGCATGGTCAAGCTGTGCCTGAATGATGATGCAAGCAAACGTAACATAACAAGTAACACACTGTTGCCCCAATTGAAGGAAGTTGAGAACACTGTACTGAAGAGCTTGAGGTATTCTATACAAGAGCAAGATAGCAATGTGCAGCTTGCAATGTGGCAGAAGGAATTGGTGACTAAGGACAATGAGGTAGTGTGTGCATATGTGAGTAGGATGAAATCTGAACTGATATCTCAGAGCTCAAGAACAGAACAACAGGTGAAGAATCTCAAGTATCAAATAGATAATGTTAATTGAGCCGAGGCTCCGTCTACAGGGGAAGACTGTTCCTATAGTGTACCCCTTAGCTACTCCACTGGAGGAGATCCCTGAGAGATGACCATCTTGTCATCAAAGTTGCTTCAAACATGGAAGATGCGTTATTGCCTTAGTCACTGTGACACAAATTTCAGGTTGTTTATCTTTACTTCAGCCAAATTCATTGTCATCATTAGTTACACGTCCCAAATGCTGGAGGTTAACCTTCTTTAATATTTGCAGAGATTCATGCATGCCTTATTTAAAGTTGCATTTCAGCAGATCCCAGCCCTTGTCCTGTTCCTTGACACATCTCCTTCAGATATTGTGTTGAACTGACATGCTGCATTAGCAAGTCTGCTCATTATTCCAGCTCACCTCGAGCTCCCTTATCTTCACCCCTATGAGGGATGAGGTTGGGTGTGTACATACACATTTCAATGATAAGTACATAGGTTATTGGAGGACCACTTTCTATGAGTGTGTAAAAGTTCACTGTTGGAGTTTTGGTACTGTCTGTTGAGTGTGAAGCATGGTGGCCCAATCCTTCTTTGTATTTCAACAGCCTTGGGAGCTATGGAATGGATTAATTCATAGTACATATTGAGTGGTAGCTAACTGCTGTTACAATTCACAAGCATTACTGGTAAAAGAGTCCTCTATTATGTGATACTATATAATCTTTACAATGCAGAACCATAACTGAGATGTATAGCGTGAAAGGGTAATCACTGGATATTATGCCTATCCTACCAACTACACCAGTATTGGTGTCTCAGTTGGCAGGGGGGGGGGGCACGAAGCCTCATTTCATGAGTTGGCAACCAGTCATCCAACAAAGATGGAAGAGCCAAAGACAGCTGTTTCGCCCTAATTGGGGCTCATCAGTGTGGCGTACTGATGGTTGCATTTTGGTGGTTGGATGACTGGCTGATTCTGTATCCACCACAAGTTAAACACTTGTGGTTTCAACAGAAGCAGACAAGGGAGGCTACAGTAGTCACAACTGAAACATTGTTGAAAGGGGGCAATTGTTTTTGCAGTTGGCCACTGTGAGGCAATAGATTGAAGGGGAAATCACTGGATATTATGCCTAACCTACCAACTACACCAGTGCGTATTGCATGGTGTCTCAGTTGGCAGGGGGGCACGAAGCTAGCTCTACTGAGTTGGCAACCAGTGATCGCCTCCCCCATGGCCAGTCATCCAACAAAAATGGAAGAGCCACAGACATCTGTTTCGCTCCAATTAGGGCTCATGCAGTGTGGCGTACTGATGGTTGATGGTTGGATGACTGGCTGATTCTAAACCCACAACATGTTAAACAGAACAGAAATAGACGAGGGAGGCTACAGTCATCATGACTGAAGAATTGTTGAAAGGGGGCAATTGCTTATCAACCATCAACCGGCAGTACGCCACACTGATGAGCCCCAATTAGGGCAAAGCAGCTGTCTGTGGCTCTTCCATCTTCTTTCCATCTTGCACTCATCTAACAAAGATAGAAGAGCCACAGACACCCTAATCTGGGCTCGTCACTGTGGCTCTTCCATCTCTGTTGAATGACTAGGGGAGGTGATCGTTGGTTGCCAAATCAATAGGGCTTCGTGTCCCCCTGCCAACTGAGACACCAATACATTGGTAGGTTAGGCGTAATATCCAGTGATTACCAAATCAATCTATTGCCTTGCAGTGGCCAACTGCAAAAAAAAAACCCAATAATTGCCCCCCCTTTCAATGTAGTGTGCATAGCACTGTATTGTGCATGTGCACTTGTTTCATTGATCACTGCTTGCTGTTGTACTGCAGACAATGATGCTCTCAAGTGTCCTCTCTGAACTTGGAGGAATTCTGGCAGAGTTCTTATATAGTCTGCTACAGTATCTCGTCTGATATAACGTGCATGTACGTATAATACGTAAGTCTGATATTATGTCAAACTATCATACAACTCCTGATCCCCCTTACTTTACCATATTAATAATAACAGAACTTCATTACATGCATTCATTGTGCACATTAATAATGTCCAATGTAATATACCTTGCATTTGTATAGAAATATGCAGTAATCTGTGAAGTGCATCCCTATTATATATACCTGAATATATACAGTTTCGCACATGAAGACCATCCACTCTGTAGGCATACATGCCCGAACCAAATCAACCACAGTGCTCAAACACCAGATCCGAAACTGTGATGTTTCGAGAGCAGAAGAATACAATATCGTCCCAATGGTCTGGAACGTGGTTTGGGAAGGATCGACAGCGAACAACTGCACCTCCAGGGCGCATGGCTATGATAAGCACATTTGTAGCGTTAGTCACCTGCGTCTCCACGGATAGGTAGTGAGTGCCGTCATAAAGGCGTACAGAAAAGGTTGTCAGGTCCTGTGGAAATGTTACAGTATTCAGGTTGAGCGCCTTCGATTTCTTTTCCAACTAGCGCGAAGCTCAGGTTCCGGCAAGGCTTGCTGGGGTCGCTAGAATTAAGACAACTGATGCTGTTGGCGCCATTCGTAGGAGATACATAGCGAACTACATCACACTGGCCATGGATCGCGATCGTAGACTTGGAGGCCAAAGCTGAGCGCAAGCTTAACAGAACAAGGAGACTGCTCTTGCGCATCGTCCTTGCGTGGAAACATTACGTCATGATTGCATTAGGTGATTCCCCTTGAAGCATCGTGGCACCAGTAAAACATGGCGAATGTGGTTATACCTACCGCTCCGTTGAAGATCTACGACGTAAGGAGAACTGATCGAAAGCTCGGAGCGGGTGCATTTGGGACAGTCTTCGAAGTGGAATGGAACGGAACGGCCTGCGCTGCGAAGTTCATGCACGATGTATTTAGGGTAATACTATCCGAGGAAGAGAAGCAAGCGTTCATCACAGCGTTTGAGAAAGAGTGCGCCACGTGGTCTGCTTTGAGACACCCTCAGATTGTCCAGTTTCTGGGGATCTACTACGATCCCTCCCACACCCCTGTCCTTGTGTTAGAGAAGATGGACGCCAGTCTGCGCTCACTGCTGGAGTCAACACCAAAGGAAGATTTTCCCCTCATCAACAAGATGGTGATCCTCCGTCAGGTGGCCCAGGGTCTGGTGTACCTTCACAGCCACTCCCCCAAGTTGGTGCATCACGACCTCAGTCCCAACAACATCCTCGTCAACGAGGTGACCTACCTGACCAAGCTGACCGACTTCGGTATGACCAGGGCCATCGATGCAGCTTCACTCACACGTAGCTCCTCCATCAAGGGCACGCCGGGGTTCATGCCTCCTGAAGCATTGCGCCACCCACCACAATACGATGACAAACTCGATGTGTTCTCCTACGGCAACCTCATCATCATGGCCATCACGCATCAGTGGCCCACACCCGCTATGCCTCAGCTGGGAGAAGAAGAGACAACAATTGAACTATTGTCTGAGATTCAACTTCGTGAGCACCATTTTGAGCAGTTTACAAAAGAAGAGATTAAAGCTTTTCGAGGAATAACCGCTCTTTGCTTGGAAAACAAGGGGATGAATCGTCCAACCAGTGCAATGCTACTAGCTGAAATGAACAGAATTGAGGTGACTGTCTTGGAAGGTGACATGGCAGCAGGGATGGAAGCAAGCAACATTCAACTAGCAATGTGGCGCATGCAGCGAGCAGTGCAGAAGAAGGAGACGGAGATTGCCGAGGTGAATGTGGCAAACCAAAGCCTACAATCCAATATATCAAGATATAACGAGAATGCACGAAGGCTTGAACAGCACCTGCAACATCTCCATCTAGAATCACAGATGGAAGAGTCAATTACGCTTGACGTCTCCAGCAGCAGAGTGCACTATATGGCACTCCAGACTGGTTCAGAAACAGACCCGCTCCTGTCCAGTGAGACCCACACTGTTTCTGACACCGGTTCAGCAGCCACGGCTACTTCTGATGTGGAAACAGCACCGAGTGGAAAATGCCATTCTTGTTTCCGACAAGGGAAATGTGCCTGCTGTTTGTTTACGGTAAGGATTTTGTGTATTTTGGGATGAGTGTGAGCAAGTTCATTTTAAATGCTTGTTCCAGTTGCTTTGACACTAGCTACACAGTGCATGAGGAAGGTTTCATTCAGTCTTGCATGTATGTATACTCGTTATGTATTATTACTGATTGTATTGCTGCAGTCAATGGTGAGCATGAGTATCATCTCCATCATGTTGGCACTTGCAACTGTAACAAGCACAGCACTTTTGGATAGTTTCAATAATTATGAAAAGTAAGTGAGTCTGTGTAATCGCAGTGTACCTTGCTGTGAGTATATATGTTTTAGAGTAAATATAATGGAGTGCAAATTTGAACAACTTGCAATTGTATGACACGCAGATATGAATGACACTAGTATAGTTTATACAGCTGCTAATTATACTGTATATCTTCTAATTTTTTGTTATCTGTACAAAACGTGCAGTTTTCTTCTAATTCTCTGACGAAATTTGATGTCTTCTAATTCCACGTCATTCTTTTAATTCGCAGTCATTATAATAGTATTCTGTTGTGATGTTACCTTTATTGGCCTTTGTTTGAAGCTTAAATCACCTTCTTTGTCCCTTGTTCAACGGATGAGAGTTGCGCTGATATGGTTACGTTTGCCTCGTCTGCCTAATAGCCTTCCTGCTGTTTGTAAAGATACCTTATTGTGGCGAATCTCATATGATGTGGCTTTCAAAAGTGACTACATTGCCAATGCTGGGTTCTCAAATTTCTTTATAGACGTGGTACCCTCGAGTATGATTTGGACAGATATGGCAGATGCCACTGCATGTTAAAATGTCTTTCTTGGTGCTGTGTTCGCTATTACGTCTGCTAGATCCTTGTGTGCACCGACTTAATTACGCACATCTTGCACCTGTAGCAACTGCATGATTGGAAAGTGGAAGGCGGGCGTATCTTTATGACTTGACAGGTCTTTAATAAATATAACATCATCAAAGACACTTCAATGTATGGTGTAATCCCAAAGCATAAAAAGCCAATCTTTTTCTTCATGCTTCACTTTGTAACTGACAAAAACCTCATTGTCGAATGTCTTCACATAATAATTATTTGTTTTGCCATCTTATCAGCAATGAACTTCTATGCCATTAGCATTACATATGATATGGTACAGCCCTACTAATATAGAAGACTCTTATCTATTTATTTGTTCTAGTATGGTGAGGGAGTGCTAAGGGAGAGGCCATGCTAATTGCCATCCTTGGATTTTTGCTCAATCCCAAACTGTTTATGCATATAGGGTTGAATAGAGTGAATAGAATGCATTTTCATTAGACTGACCTGTAAATGATCTTGCTACCAATTGACTGCTTTCCATTTCTCTGTCAATAGCTGCAGCAGTTGTGTTTCAAGCCTACTGGCTACCCCACACCATATTTTTGAAGTTGGGAATGCCACAGCTGTGATACAGGTACTTCTGTCTGTGGTCCTCACAACTGCACTGACTGTCAGGTTCTTGCTGTGGTGCAGAGGAGAGAGACGTCAAGGACTCACCCTCATCTGTTCAGCAGTTGTATCCTTGAATCCTAGCTCTCATAGCAGAAAATACCAATTGTGTTAGTTCCTACTTGTATAGGCCTTGCTTCCTTTGCACATTGTCATCCTTGACTTCAGGCGCTATAGGTGATGTTGCTATTGGCATCACTTCTCTCCACTGGTGGAATAATTATAAGTATTACATTTTTGGTGTCTAATAGCATTTATGGTACTACTGCAGTTGTGTGCATGTCCTTGGCTTCATCCACATTATTCTTCATGGTGAGTGTGATTGTATGTACTGCATGGAAGCATTCCGTTCTCCACTGACGTATGTATATTGACAAAAGTTCTTACTATTTGTCTAATGTATGGTAGAATGATAATTATGTTATGGCACTGTGTATTACTTATGGGATGTATCACATTCTGAAATTTGTGATATGTATGGTACAGATTCAAAGATAAGGGAGTTTCCATAGCCTGTTGGCAGGCAAACGATCACATCATAGTCATTCACGACTATTGATTCCTCACTGATAGAGTCACTAACAACAGCTGCGTTCACAAGATCAATGAATACCATTGCCATAATTCCTTGGCAATAGTATTCTTTGCAGCCAAAACTGAGCATTCATTGGTCTGGAGTCACATGGCTAGGTGTGAACTAATCATTTTGTATGCTAGACCATCCCTTCCTTTCACGCTTTCTGTGCCCTGGGCGCTTAGGGACAGCCTAGCTAGCCAGACTAAGCGTATACTTAGACTGATATTAGCTACCCTCGTTGCGTGTGTAGATACAAGTGCATATAAAAGTACGTATGTGGATTGTATTGGCTGTGACTCCATACTGTACATGTCACATCACATTATATATTGGTTTAGCTAATTATGGATGGTCCTAATGTTATGTGCTTGACAGGCACTAAGGCTACACTATACTATACTGTACTGTCCTGTACTATCCTATCCTACACTATGCATTGCAACTGTACATCTTTCCTCCTTTTGTAGGTACTGGCTATAATTTGCTACGTGATTGTGCTGCAGTGGATGGAGTAATAGTATGTATCCGTGTTCTATCACTGCTATAATATATTACAGCACTAGTACTACCTTGACAGTGAGCACAGTCCATCCTATTAACATTGTATACGTACGTGTAGTTTGTGTAGCGAGGAACAAACATTAACAGTAACTGTATGACTTGTAAGGATGCACGAATTTATATAACTAAATGAGCGTTCTCACAATATAATGTAAACCTTCAAGCACGTGAAGACCGCATGTAGTAGCTTTAAACATGGTTGAAATTGAGTTATCTCCGTTGAAGATCTACGACGTTAAGAGAAGGGATCGAAAGCTCGGAGCAGGGGCATTTGGGATCGTATTCGAAGTGGAATGGAACGGAACGACCTGCGCTGCGAAGTTCATGCACGACATCTTCAAGGAGTTACTATCAGCGGAGGAGAAGCAAGCGTTCATCACAGCCTTTGAGAAAGAGTGCGCCACGTGGTCTGCTTTGAGACATCCTCAGATTGTCCAGTTTCTGGGAATCTACTTCGACCCATCCCACACTCCTGTCATGGTGCTGGAGAAGATGGACGCCAGTCTGCGCTCGCTACTCGAGACGACGCCAAAGGAAGATTTTCCCCTCATCAACAAGGCGGTGATCCTCCGTCAGGTGGCCCAGGGTCTGGTGTACCTTCACAGCCATTCCCCCAAGTTGGTGCATCACGACCTCAGTCCCAACAACATCCTCGTCAACGAGGTGACCTACCTAACCAAGCTGACCGACTTCGGTATGACCAGGGCCATCGATGCAGCCTCACTCACTCGTAGCTCCTCCATCAAGGGCACACCGGGGTTCATGCCTCCTGAAGCATTGCGCTACCCACCACACTACGATGACAAACTTGATGTGTTCTCCTACGGCAACCTCATCATTATGACAGTCACACACGAGTGGCCCACCCCAGTCATTCCAAAGTCATCTGCAACTGAAGGAGAGGAGATGCAGGAAGCAGTGGTGTACTCTCAATTTGATACACGTGCACCCTATTTAGAGCTATTTTCGGAAGGTGAAAAGAAGCTGTTCCAAGGCATGGTCAAGTTGTGCTTAAATGATAACGCAGATCAACGCCCAACAAGTAATTTGCTTCTGCCTCAAATGAAGCAATTGGAGAAAACTGTGCTGAAGAGCTATTCCATACAAGAGCAGGACAGCAATGTGCAGCTTGCAATGTGGCGCATGCAGAAGGACATGGAAAATAGAGACGGTGAGGCTGTGCGGGTGAACAGGGTGAATGCTCAGCTAGTAAGTCAGAGCTCTGTAGCAGATCAGAAGGTTAAGAGCCTCAGGGAGCGCATTGAGAATGTTGAATTGAGGCTTCGTCTACAGGGGAGGACTGTTCCCAATTTACCCATGCTTGATAACAGCTTGCGTGTAATGACAGCTCCCACAGCCAATGAACCCAGCATGAATTCAACACTGCTTGAGCCCGATGAGCTTCCAGACACGAGGAGGCTTTGTCAGTGGTGTTTCAGACAAGGGAAATGTGTGTGTGCCTTGTTCACAGTAAGTCAAACATTGCAGCATTGCACTCTACACGGCCCAGTGTACTGCACACTCCGCATGCCTTACTGCATGCGTAATTTTCCTTCTGTACTACATTGGAGGGGAAGCTACTCCTTAATCAAGGAGTGTTTGCACATGCATTTTTTACCTTTAATAGTTATTTTTGATCATACGTTGGAAAGTGCTATAAATTGGGCTAACCTGTACCACACCGAAGGCAAGTAGTATGCGCAAAATTGATTGGAATTGATCAGGAAAGATTGCTCATTTCTGCATTGATTACGACCAATTAATACAAGTTGCTCTGCAAAACATTCGATAATCTTACTATAATGTACCAGATCTCGGTTTGTATGTGTGTTTGTTCAGTCATGAAATTGGTGCCTTGCAGGGAATCAGTTCAAGATGCTCCATTCCAGTTGATGGACTGGGCAGTGTTCTTAGAGGGGTGCCCTTTGCCTAGCTGCCTTGCGGCCGAGAAGCACATATACCACTTTTCCTTTTGTGGTGAAGTTCGCTCTACATTCCTAATTTCCTTGTAGCTGCATGGACCCAAATGTCTAGCTAGCTATTCCTTAGTGGATACAAGGAAATTTGGAATGTAGAGCGAACTTCATGTAAATGTGGTTTATCTTAGCGTTGAGTTACTGTTTCTTGTCTCTATGCTTTTTCTGCTGGCCATTCCTAAATCTCTTTTAATTCTAAAGGAATTTTTATGCACTAATTTGTACAGTCTTTGCATATCCAAAAGACTATGGGTATATACATCAGATTAATGCTTGCGCTGACTAATACCCCTTCCTTAAATTAAATGAAGACTGTGCAGAACATCGAGCACAGGTATGCCACTCTAGAAAAACCGGTTATTGTGTTACTGCACTGTTACCAGAACAGAATGGCGGCACCGGGGTGTCTTAATACATGGGGAAGACAAATTTCCTACTTGCTCTAGCACTGTACTTATCGGATTGCCAGCGGCGCTCGGATATGTGCCCTTCACGTCCGTACGCGAATCCTTGTACACGATTTGGGTCAGTAGTTGCCCTGCGTCAGGCACTAGGAGCGCACAAAAATTCAGTGGGAACAGTAATTTATGAAAAGAAGAAATGGAGCACGGGAAGCCGGTGGCGCTCTTCTCTTACATGCATTCCAGGCTGGCTTTGGCTGCACTGTTGTCTTTAATACATTGAAAGAAGCCTATCCATGTCCTTCAATTGTTCTTAACCGCTGCCATTTGGCTACTTTCGTCGAAGCTCACTAATACAGGAAAATAGGATACACCATTTTTATCTGGCATGTTTCTAGTAAATAGACGTTACAAGTGTGGGGTCTGATTATGCACATGTTTCATCACTATAGCTAGACGCAACACTCCCATCACACTTGTCGATTGTTGTACTGCAGGTAGTAGTGCTGTCAAGTGTCATTTCTGTTCTGCTTGGAGGAGTAGCTGTTGCAGAAGTGTATGGACTTGTGTACCTGGCCTATCCATGGGTCCTGACGTTGACATGTTCATGCAGTACTAGTCAGTTGTATACAGAAGATTGCCTTGCTGGACCGTAAGTAAATGTATATAGCATGGTTGGTTGTCATACATATTGCCAACTTCCAGAATTATTTCAGGATGTAGCCATCTATAAATTGTGCTGACTGGCTCACAATAATTTACACTCCCACATTGATACATTACTTGTGTATTTCAAAGTACTAGTTACAGTTAATTAAATTCCACGCATACATACTATGTGTCACTCCTTCAAGCATAACATTTTTATGTAGCTATTCTGTTTTATATAAAACAGTTCTGCTATTAGCATTTGGGTGAATTATATATGTAGCTATGGTATATGGTATTCAGTTACTGCATGTAAATGCAACATTATGAACTGCACTTGTTGTCCTATGTAGTCTTTACTGCATTAAGCCTACCCTACTCTGATATTGCAGGAACACAGCCTCGTCCTTTGTACCATTTCAAGCTGGCTCTTCCATACTTCTCACTTTCCTCCTCGTCCTCCAATCCATCCTCTGGTGCAGGAGAGTGAGAGATAGGGCACTTGTTGTCGTCTGTTCACCGTGCGTATCCTTTGCCTTTGCCAAACTACGTGAACATGGATTGAATGTGATAGACATCTATGTGATAGACATCTATCATCTGTTATCTGTGAAATTTGGAAAATTTCTTAGCAGTAAGATTATATTTTCTGTAGGGGTGCACTTCACTTTCTATGGAATGGTTGCTCTCTTTCAGCCATGTCCTGGTCTTCCCACTTTTTCAGCAGCGGCCATGGTGAGTCCCGTGCGTTACACTATTGACGATGCAATAGCTAGTACTCTATGCACTTCAACGTATGTGGGATTAAACTTTCGTGGTTTGTGCGGTTTTGCGGTTTTCACGTTCTTACTTTTGCGGTTGAAGAGTCTGAAGCAGGATAACTAAAGCTTAAGCCTTGTGCAAGTGTTTGTGGGGTGACACTTTCACGGATGGTTGCTGATCCACAAAAAGCACGAAAGTTTAACCCCGTGAAAGGTACAGTATTTATGTGCACACTTTCTTTTTTCAGTATATTGAAGCGATAGTCAATTATCTAACTCTTACACTTCTGTGTTTTTACACATTAAATGTCCTTTGCTGCCAAAATATTAATAGAATCCATATGGGACATTGTTTATGCCCTTGCTCTGCACAGCATATAACTTAGTCTACGGAGGGTAAGAATAGGTGCACTATGCATCATGTGAAAGAGTGAAGTGTGGGTATTTCTATGATATGATTCGCCCATGCTTATATGTATTGAAAATTGCGGCTATGGCTCTGCATGCAAAAGTTTGACGCAGATGTAGATGTGGATAATGTACTGCCACATGGTTCCAGTGATGGAGAAGAAGTGGTGGGAGGGAGCTGCTCTGGCTATTGGTACGTGAGTATTTCTATTTCACTATTTGGGTACTTTAGCTGTCAGCGTTCTGGGCTACTGAAAGCCCTCTCTCTATCGCGAAGTAAGCTATTGTGCAAAAAGCTTGCTCGGCTTCGGCACTGCCTTATTGGCTAAGGAAAGACATGACCATGCAATACTTTTAGCATGGTGTAGATGTAGCTATAGCTATGTATATGTGCATGCAAGTGCATGACAGTGGTCAACGTCAGCGCAAACAAGATCAGCACTATACCAAGGCCATGTCACCCATCTGCAATCACCCAAATGGTGATGGCCATGGATGGCTTGCGTTGTCCACTTGGCGACGCGACGTGGAGCGAATAATGTTATACAGTGTCTTTATGGTTATTTGAAATTATCAGTCCATCTCATTTTGGATATTCCTCTAAGCCTTAATTTCTCTGCCATCTCACCTTCAAAAATCTTCTTGGGTGTTCCCTTGCTACTCATCTCTTCCATTCTAGCCTTCCACTTCTCCTGCCTGGTTTTTACCATATCTAAAACAATTGCTTGACATAGCTTCTCCCTGATGTCTCCCTTACTCATTCAATCCGCCTCAAGACATTCATCTGAGTAGCTTGTACCCTGGGTTGTAGCTGCTTTGTCAGGCACCACGTCTCACGCAATACATTAGTGTGGGGATCATTGTCGCATTCACCACTCTCAATTTTGTGCTCCTGCTCAGTTCCTTCCTCTCCAACACTGTTTTGTTCATGCCCCCAATCACCTGTGTTGCACTCCCAATCCTTACCTCTACTTCTTTATCCATCCTCCCAGCAATACTATAATTATCACACTCAAGTACTTCATTTCATCTACCTGATCTATTATATACCTTCTCACCAATTTTAACTTCACAGTCTTCACTCTTTCTAGCCACCCTCATCACCTTAGTCTTCCTCCAATTTACTTTCAACTCCCAATTGTTCAACAAGTCACTCATTACTTGTAAACTATGCTGAAGTCCCTCTACCGATTCTGCCATTACCACCATATCATCTGCAAAGAGGAGCACTCTTACATCCCTGGTAGACAACCTCACCTCAGTCCAAAACTGCCTTTTTACCTCCCTCATCCCCCTGTCCACAAATACATTAAAAAGCCATGGAGATATGGTACAACCCTGTCTCACACCTCTGCACACACCAAACAGCTCCAATTCCATTCTCCCAACTTTCACCTTTTCCCTACCATCCACATGCAGTGCCTGGATCACCCTAAGTAATTTCCAGTGTATTCATTGGCGAAATTTTGACAGAAGGTTGTAGGAGTGCTGTCCACTCCTGAGTCCTAACTACATTTTCTGCCTCTTCTTGCACCAGATATGGCCTCTTGTGTTTGGAGGGGAAACTCCCTCAACGGCGGAGAAGAAGATGGGCATCCTGAGGCAGCTAGTGAAGTACGTAGTTAGGTTTGACAGCATTCTTGGACAGTGCATTAAAGGAAAGCAGTGCTCCATCTGCACATCATTGGACTGTGGTACTTCCTAGCCATCATGATTCTGACTTGTCAGGGATAGTGAACAAGTGGATGCATCATAGTGCTGAAGTCAGACCTGCTCAAAGCCTCCTTGAGCCTTTTCTAGCTGTTTTTGGTCCTGCACTGCTCAACTTATGTATGACACAAGGAAATTCCCAATGTGTGCTTCTTTGTAGTTTTCTCTTTTCTATAAGCTGTTTTATCTACCAGTCTCTACTACTGAAATTCTCTCTTCTGCTGTAGTGCAGTATCTTTCTTTGTGTGCTCTGCATAGTGCAGCCCACTGAAACATGTCTCACTATCCAGTGGACATCAAGTGTGAACAAAATTTGGCAATTTGCCTTCTGTGCATTTGATTAAACCGTCATTGGAAGCTTTCTATACGGCAGATATTCTAATGGTTTGAGAGTGGCAGCCATTTTGAATGAGCAAATATAACTATACGGCACGGCACATAGTGCATATAATTATATATATTATATTATATGACGATTGCACAATCATAGGAAGCTAACTACTGTGAGGTGGTCTGATATATGTGATATCGACCTGCTTTCAGGTCTGATATCAGGGTCAAAGTTCATTATAACTTTAAAGCCACGCATAAATTTACAGTTTGTCAGCCATTTTGGACCCAAGCTGTAGTTAATCTGGCTTGGAATGTTTTCTGGCTTAACCTGTTGTAATGGCACTCTTTCTGGCTGCTTTAGTGACTCCACAAAATACCCTGAGGATGTGCTCAGTGGACTGGAGATGGCGTTTAGTATGAAGAGGCGTTCCAGTGTGTGTAAATTACCATTTGTACCATAAACATGGTGACACCATGATTCGTCACATACCGTTCAAGGTTCAACATAAGTGCAGATCTGAAACTCTCTAATGATTCAGAAAGGGGTTGGTTCTCTAATACCAGCTTCACAACAGGGTTGAAAACCTTGCCGACGTTTCGACCAGATGCTCTGGTCTTCGATCTTTGCCCTTAAGAAGACCAGAGCATCTGGTCTAAACGTTGGCAAGGTTTTCAACCTTGTTGTGAAGCTGGTATTAGAGAACCAACCCCTTTCTGATGCCTGAGCCAGCTGAGAAGCCCTCACTTCATTCTCTAATGATTGTTATCATTCCCGTGCATTCAGTTCAAAAGGGTAGTTCATGTATTTAGCACACTGCAGACAAGTGGGTCCAGGGGCATGCACTGTGTGTGTGGAAAGTCATGAAGCACAGTTCTACTCTCTGCTGTATTGCTACAAGACACCTTCTCTTCCATACACGCAGGGTCTGGCTGTCTTTGGCTACTTTACCATGTTGCAATGGAGGAGGTAGATTTGCCTGCTACGGGATGGAGTTTAAGCAAATTGTTCTAGCTGTGTACTAGTAATATAACCACTTATCTTTGACATCCTCATAGTCGCTAATTGTAGCTAGATGGACAGATATGAGCAGAATAATATCATATACAGCAAATATAACCTTTACTACACATAACTACGTGTACAAAGTTAGCATTATAATTGTATTATTATAATGAACACTCGATCTGCATGCACTCATGTGCAAAGGAAGTTAGCCTCCTATAGCTAGGCAAAGACCTTGATCCTCTTCGAATTCTCTGTAGCTAGATGGACAGATATGAGCAGAATAATATCATATACAGCAAATATGACCTTTACAACGTTGTAGCGCAATATAAATTTATAAATTTATACACGGACAGGCCATCTTTCGTAATATAATAAGCTTAAGATTAAGCGCGGATTTCATTCTCTAAACCACGTGCACAAGATGGTTTCTGTTACTGAGCCCATCGCGCCTTTGAGGATCTACGACGTTAGAAAGACAGGTCAGATACTCGGAGCGGGCGCATTTGGAACAGTCTTCGAAGTGGAATGGAACGGAACGACCTGCGCTGCGAAGTTCATGCACGACATCTTCAAGGAGATACTATCAGCGGAGGAGAAGCAAGCGTTCATCACAGCGTTTGAGAAAGAGTGCGCCACGTGGTCTGCTTTGAGACACCCTCAGATTGTTCAGTTTCTGGGGATCTACTTCGATCCCTCCCACATTCCTGTCATGGTGCTGGAGAAGATGGACGCCAGTCTGCGCGCGCTACTGGAATCAACCACAAAGGAAGATTTTCCTCTCATCAACAAGGTGGTGATCCTCCGTCAGGTGGCCCAGGGTCTGGTGTACCTTCACAGCCACTCCCCCAAGTTGGTGCATCACGATCTCACTCCCAACAACATCCTCGTCAACGAGGTGACCTACCTGACCAAGCTGACCGACTTCGGTATGACCAGGGCCATCGATGCAGCCTCACTCACACGTAGCTCCTCCATCAAGGGCACACCAGGGTTTGTCGCTCCAGAGGCACTTCGCTATCCCCCACGTTATAATGACAAGCTGGACGTGTTTGCATATGGCAATGTGATCATAACTGTTATCACCCACCAGTGGCCCACACCTCAGCTGATGCTGGAACGAGAAACACCGGTTGAGTCTGTGTCAGAGTTTCAGCTACGTCAGCATCATTTACAGCAGTTTTCAAAAGAAGAATTGAAAGCTTTTGGAGGAATAACTCAACTCTGCCTGGAGAATGAAGGCAGTATGCGTCCAACAAGCACGATGTTATTTGCTGAAATGAAGAAGATTGAAACAACTGTTTTGGAAGGCGATGTAGCAGTAGAGACAGAAGCTAGCAACATCCAGCTAGCAATGTGGCGCATGCAGAAGGCAGTACAGAAGAAGGAGGTAGAGATTACCAAACTGAACACAGAGAACCAAAGCCTGCAAACTGATATCTCTAGATTTTCTGAGAACTCCCGAAGGCTCGAACAGCAGCTGGAGCATCTCGAGTTGGAGTCACAGCTTGAGAGTTCTTTTACGAGTGATATCACCAGTAGTAGAGAGCAACTGACTGAAACTCCTACAGGGTCTGAGACAGACTCACTCCTAAGTAGTTCAGCAACTGGGACTCTTGGTAGAACAAACCCATGCCAATGCTGTTTCCAGTGGGGAAGGTGTGCCTGTTGCTTGTTCACAGTAAGTATTTGTATGGTGTGTAATGGAGCTGTGTTTAGAATGAGATACAAATTTTATATTGTCATAATTGAGTATAGATTTGTGTATAATGTAAAGTTTTCTTTTGTGCTACAGACCATGGCGCTCATGAGCATCATTTCAATTGTGCTTGCTCTCGCAATCCTCAGTCTAAGCAGTAGCCCAGCTATCTTTCCAGAGGATTATCTTGATGTAAGAATGTAAGTGACTTTGTGCCTGCATGATATTTATTCCAGTATTTAGTTGCACTGTGTGTGGTATTGTATGAATACTTTGAAGATGCGCAATTACCGTATTCACTCTGTTAGATGCCACGGCTACTATTTATTTCGCTAGGCAATTTGGTGCGGTGTCTATTGGAGAGCGGCTACTAATAGAGAGCGGCGTTTATTAAACTCAGTGGGCATCTGTCGGTGACTCGGTCGCTGTAGTAGGGGCTTTGAGAAAAGCCCCTACCTCAACCGGTCCCAAGACTTACACAGCCGCTGGGAATGTGCGTGCTCCCAGCAAAGCGTTGTGCCTCCAGTGGGTGAAGGAGTGCTGGGAGGCGCTTCCAACAGAGACCGTAAAGAAATCCTTCCGCGCGTTTGGGATTTCGGTGCACACAGACGGCACAGAAGACGGAGAAATCCACTGTCTTAAGGAAGGCGGAGTGGCTGCAGACGCCAGGAAGACAATTGAAAGAGACACTGCTGCGCTTGCCACTGCAACAGATTCGCTCAAGGAATCAGACCCCTTCGCTGATGCTGAAGAGGACGAAGAAGAGTTGGAGGAGAACGAACTTGTTCTAGAAGACTGCTAATTCATTATACTATGCTTTCTACAATCCTTAAAATATAGCTACTGTATACTTTTTGCTTGTATTGCTATCTCTGCTATTGCCGTCGAGCGATCCCAAGGTTGTCTACTCGAATACTAGCCGCGGCTACTATTTCTTTCAGCGCATCCGAAGGTGCGGCTACTATTAGAGAGTGGCGACTACTAGAGAGCGGTGTTTAATAGAGCAAATACGGTAAGTGCATTGTATGCCATACCTATAAGCAGTTACTAAAATACAGCTTTCAAATTGTTACACTCATTCATTTGTATCACAATTTAGAGTTGGGCGATTATGAAAATTGATACCTTGTGCAATAATTGCCAGGTGTAAATCATGCAATAATTGTGAGTATTGCAATATGTTTTGCATATTTGCAACAATCTATATATTAATGTGCTTGTTCGACTGTCCGTCCGACCGAGTAGATTAACACTTCTCCCGCAGCGTGCGTGCGTGCGATCCACGTGAAACTCCGGATTATTACGGGGCGACGTATGGAGAGTGTCATAAGGGGGTAGACTGAAGAGGAGTCGCTGGGCCCGAGGAGAGGGCCACAAGAATTCCCTCCTTTAGGGAATAAGACGCCATGTTTTTTGCGGGCTACACTACAGGCAATGAAGGAGAGCCGTAGTGTAGAAGCCTGCAGAAGGCGGGCTCTTCCTTATTATAATGTGAAAAGGAGAAGACAAAAGGAAAGGGAGAGGGAGGCAGAGAGGAGCAGGAGGAGGAGGGAGGAGCAGCAAGATGCTGACAGGGAGAGGGAGGCAGAGAGGGGGAGGAGGAGGGAGGCGCAGCAAGAAGCTGACAGGGAGAGGGAGGCAGAGAGGGGCAAGAGGAGGAGGGAGGAGCAGCAAGAAGCTGACAGGAAGAGGGAGACAGAGAGGGGCAGGAGGAGGAGGGAGGCACAGCAAGAAGCATACAGGGAGAGGGAGGCAGAGAGGGGCAGGAGGATGAGGGAGGAGCAGCAAGAAGCTGACAGGGAGAGGGAGGCAGAGAGGGGCAGGAGGAGGAGGGAGGAGCAGCAAGATGCTGACAGGGAGAGGGAGGCAGAGAGGAGCAGGAGGAGGAGGGAGGAGCAGCAAGATACTGACCAGAGAAGGACAAGTGCAAGGGTGAGGCAGCAACAGAGAAGAGCTATTACACCAGCTGTTACTGGGAGTGGCAGAGTCTACCTGGGGCCCACGACTACAGTGTGTCACCATTGGAAACACCATCATAGAAGTGCTGTGGGAGGAGCACTGTCGTGGGATCACTGTCGCTGGAGGGCCATCGCCACTGTGTGGCGGGTACTCGCTAGTTAACATTAATTTACAAAACCACATGTACAGATTCTGACACACAGTGCTTAAACACTAAATTTACAAAAGTCATACTGCACAAAACAGAACTGAAGTATGTATCCTCAAAGTGCAATTTCTCATGGCATGAATGATTAAGTTTGTTGTGTTGAAGGGTTTTGCAGCAACCTATTGTTTGCTTGCGGAGCTTGCACACAAGTTCACTAGTTCAACTAGTCTAGATTGCTAGTTCCAATAGAACTAGCGGTAGTAGGGTCGTTGTGGCTAGTGCTTGTGCTAGCTCTAGCCCTTCCCGCAGTTTCCACCATCCTTTTATACAGTAACGAGGGCAGGTGTACGATTCACGCATATAAAAATGGCACCGATGGCTTCCAGCTGAAGGAACCTTGAAATAAATTCTAATGTACAACTCATATAGCAAGTGAAACACTGTACCAAAGTACGTGTTAACAGAATTCTACTCTATGCCCAGTTATAATGCGATTATTGCAGTTTCTGCGGTTTAATCATCAACTCAATAAGATTGTTGTTGCAACTAAGATGTGATTGCAGTAACATGCCTTACTAACATCGCAGGTTAGTGATGATATCGACTTAACACCATCACAATCACGCATACATATTGTTGATTGTGCGTTATTTGTTTCATTCGCTTCTCAATATCTATATATATATAAAGAGAAGTGCAAAACGGTTGTCCACGAAGTTCTACCACGAGTGGCCACCAATTGAGACCAAACTTTCCCAGATTATGGATGCCACACCCGGTCTCAATCTAAGGGGGGGGGGGGGGGGGGCAGGCGACTTGCGTGAAGAAGCTCCTGCTCACACTGACACCACTAGGCCAGCCTGGACTATCCTTTGCCAGAACATGCATGACCAGCCAGTGCAATACTAGCTGAGTAGCAATGGCATTACCAGCCTGTGTCCAACCAGCTGGCATACACCAAGCACCTAGTATGTCTGTAAGTGAGTAAATTAAAGCTATTTTGGTGAAATCATACTCTGTTGCACAAACCGTATGTATCCCGTACAAATATAGTCTGGCCTGCTGCGACCATCCCAACAAGCACCCGGAGGGCGGGTTAAAGGAGGGACGGTCTAGCAGCAATAGCAATTAGTTAACACCTGTTCGACCAATCAGATGCAAGTACCACGAATCGCAGCAACGATATTCATGATCTTATCCCTTGCTGCTAGGCATGGGAACTGTATAATTGGAGGTGTGACATAGATAACCCAAAGGTGTGAACTAATCGCTATCCCCGCTAGACCGTCCCTTCCCTTCTGCGCACCTGGCGCTTATTGGGACGGTCTAGCTAGCCAGACTATTACAAATACAGCTAGCTACAAAGCTTCAAATTTTAAATGTAACATTTAGTCCCAGCCTTACGAAGTGTAACCTTCCCTAGCTATAGTAATGTGAGACAGCCTGAGTATGTTTCATTTCATCTCCGTGTATAGTATGAATAGGGTATGAAACTGCATTATGTAGTTGTCCATGCAGTTGCAGCTTCATTTTCAAACAATTATGCACTGTTTATTGCCATGATGGTCTCTTCAAGCCATTACTATAATTTGTATGTAACCAACTCCCCTGCATTGTACATAAAATAATAATTATAGAATCTATGCATTTGGGTCTTCTAACTCCTCCCCAATTTCCTATCTTGGTTCTTGTAGGTGCAGCTCACCAGTGGAAGGCTCAGGTCTTAACAGTAACTCTGTGATTGCTGCTGCTGCAGTACAGGTACTTCTGTCTGTTGTCCTCACAACTGCACTGATTGTCAGATTCTTGCTCTGGTGCAGAGGAGAGAGACGCAAAGGACTTACCCTCATCTGTTCGTCTGTTGTATCCTTGAATGATTATATCTGTGTGCTACATTACTAATGCTTAGAATTTGTTGCGTATACAAATTTGCTATTCATGTACACTAGTTTTCCTGAAGGATCCTTAATGCTATGTATTAGGTGATGGTATTGATTGCGTCATTCTGCACAACTTGCGGAGTTGTCTCATTCGTGATATACCAAAGTAATGCTATAGGAATATTGTCCATACTTGCAACATTTTTCATGGTGAGTTTGCTTGTACAAGTATTTAAAGAATATATGAAGCACTCTCCCTGTATGGTAGGCTGGAGTTTAAAATTACACTTACTTTTATATAAGCATGCATAAAATCAATGCCCTTTGAATTCACTGGATACACACATACTTCTAGCGTACCAATTTTCAAGCAGCGAAGGGTTGCTTTCTGTACAGCACAACCACAAAGGAAGGTGATGTTTCCCTGAAATTCTCGATTAAATTTATCAAGGAACATGATGTAAGCATCTAGTTTACATCACCAAGGATTGTGCTACCATATAGTTACGTTTTCCTGGCAGGCCAACACTAGGCTTCCATCACAGAGCAAACTCAACTTGGCTTCATGGCTGAATACCATAGCTGAGAGGAGAGAAGTACATGCTTAATTGAGTGCGACTTTCTTGAGGCTAGAATCTGGTGCATTCCAAGAGAAGAAGCAGAGTTTCCCCCAAAGGGGGGTAGGGGGCGCAGCGCCCCCCTAAAAATAGCTTTCAGTAGATGGGGAATTGGTTTCGGTTATAGGAGCCATTGCCTAGAGCTAGATGTGTCCATTAGAAGATACAAATAAGACATCAGATAGATCAGATTTGTCACCCTCATAGCATAGCAAGGGGGTTAGTACAGTGGACTGACAATCGAAATCTTGTGGTTCGAATCCGTCTTTGGCCACTTTTCTATATTTTTTCCATAACAGTTTCTCTGTCTGCTGGTCTCCATCATTGCATATATTCTTCTTGCACCATTAGCACAGCCCATCACACCACCAGTGGTGCTTGTGAGCATCTGATTCACTGCATACAACTGCTCACAACCATGACATAGCCACTATAGCAACTGCCACACACTATTGTACATGTGCTTACAATGCTGGAGCACTACAGTATTTACCTGGACTCCCAAACAGTTTCAAGGACTGCATGTAACACATGTTAACAGAGGATATGTTGTTGATGTTTCAGAAAGATAAAAGTGATTTCCTAGGGCGGACACTCTCTCACTGCACAACAATTTATTAATGAGTGTTTGATGCAATGCTTTTTGTCTCGTTTTGTAGGGACTAGCCCTGATCTGCTACTTCATTATGCTGCAGTGGATGGAATGAAGCTATCCATGGATACAGCTGTATATCTTATGGTTGTGTGGTGTGACTATAGATCTGTCCCTTTCATGCAAGTGTGCGCGGATGGGCCATGCAACACAACTAGCTACATACGTATCAGCTGCTACTAGTAATCATGCTTGACCCCTCACCACAGTACCGTCTTGTACATGTACGTATATAAAGTACAGACTAAACCTGTGGCCTTGCTTCCTATTTCCCATCTCTCAATTCCTAGTTAGCTTCCTGCTAGCTATACAGCTATACTGTATAATCATCTATGTATAATATAGCAGGACCCAGGTGAGCGGCGGAGCGGTATCTGACCCTTCGCTTCGTCCTTGTGGGAAAAGGTCAAATGACGCCTGCATGACTAGTCTGGCTGGCTAGACCGTACGGATAGGACCCTCATCTTGAGCGTGACTATTCGCAAAAATGGCGGGTTTCGAAGCTCAGCTCTCTCCTTTGAAGATCTACGGCGTCAGGAGGACGGATCGGAAACTTGGAGCGGGTGCATTTGGAATGGTATTGGAAGTGGAATGGAACGGAACGGTCTGCGCTGCGAAATTCATGCACGACATCTTCAAGGAGATACTATCAGCGGAAGAGAAGCAAGCGTTCATCACAGCGTTTGAGAAAGAGTGCGTCACGTGGTCTACTTTGAGACATCCTCAAATTGTCCAGTTTCTGGGGATCTACTTCGACCCTTCCCACACCCCCGTCATGGTGCTGGAGAAGATGGACGCCAGTCTGCGGTCACTGCTTGAGTCAACATCAAAGGAAGATTTTCCTCTCATCAACAAGGTGGTGATCCTCCGTCAGGTGGCCCAGGGTCTGGTGTACCTTCACAGCCACTCCCCCAAGTTGGTGCATCACGACCTCAGTCCCAACAACATCCTCGTCAACGAGGTGACCTACCTGACCAAGCTGACCGACTTTGGCATGACCAGGGCCATCGATGCAGCCTCACTCACACGTAGCTCCTCCATCAAGGGCACACCGGGGTTCATGCCTCCTGAAGCATTGCGCTACCCACTACAATACGATGACAAGCTCGATGTGTTCTCCTACGGCAACCTCATCATCATGGCCATCACACATGAGTGGCCCACCCCGGTCATTCCAAGGCACCCTGAAGTTAATGGAGAGGAGACACAGGATGTGAAACCATACTCCGAGCTGGAAAAACGTGCACCCTACTTTGGATTGTTTTCGGAAGATGAAAAAAGGCAATTCCATGGTGTGATTAAGTTGTGCTTAGATAACGATGCTAGCAAACGCCCACCTTGTAATACCCTATTGCCTCAAATGAAGCGAATTGAGAAAGCAGTGCTGAAGAGTGATTCCATTCAAGAGCAGGACAGCAATGTGCAGCTTGCTATGTGGCGCATGCAAAAGGACTTGGAGACTAGGAACAGTGAAGCAGTGCGGATGAACAGCAGAAAGGCTGAGCTAGTAAGTCAGAGGTCGGAGGCAGATCAGAAAGTTAAGAATCTCAAGGACCGCGTTGACAATGCTCATCTGAGGCTTCGTCTACAGGGGAAGACCATACCCATCTCTGGTAGTGGCTTGCAAGAAATGCCAGCTCCCACAGCGAATGAACCTGACGCCACTTCATCACTAATTGGCGATATTTCAGAGACAAGAGGATCTAGTTGGTGGTGCTTCAAATATGGAAGATGTGTATGTGTCTTGTTCACGGTAAGCATAAAAAGTATTTGAAAATTTTTGTGAGCTCTATCATTAATTCAACTTTATTCATAAGCATCTTCAGAAGCGTGTCCCAAATGCTTTAGGTTATCGTACCTTATACTTACAGATGTCCAAAAATCCCGTGCAGTACGTGTACATACATTAATTGAAATTATCAGTCCATCTTAACAACATTCTCCCCCCCCCCCCTCCCCGACACTAGTTTCATTACTGTTTATTGATTTGCTGCAGACAATGATGCTCTCAGTTGTCATCTCATTTCTGCTGGGATTAGCAGCTATTTCAGACATAGTTGCTTTCGTTAACTATAGAACGTGAGTTAATAGCAGCTAGATGTAATGCTAGCAATCATGAAACCATAATACAGCACTTCGTTACATTCCTCATGCAGTGTTATCCACATCATCATAATTATGCGATTGTCAGTTTTTGCTTATCCCCACAATGCCTTGCAGTTAACTAGTAATAGTAAAACTCCACTTGTATGTCAAATTATGTTTTACATTGTGTGATTATGGCGAAGCGGAGCAACTTAGTGTAGGATAGTCACATTGAGCGAGGCTCTTAGGTGATAAGTTCCCATGGGATGATGCTATAGTGACCGAGTATTGCTTGGTCACTATAGTATCATCTCTAAGAGCCCAGCTCTAGGTGACTATCATATTTGTCCGAATAGAGGCCAGGGCCTCTATTTCCTTCAAGAGTTCCACTGAGCCCGGCCTTTATTAAAATCTGTATAAAATGGACTGATTCCTAGCCATGATTCCTATATTAATTCAGTGATAACACATGGCTGTCATTGAGATTGGCACTTTCTGAGCTCTTTCTTAAAGGCGTGAGTTCTCTGAACACGCCAAGCACACTATTTGGAGTGGTGCAGCACGCCCATCTCCTTCGCAGTGGATTCTTTTGTGGCTGTTCTGCATTTGCTTTATACCTGTAGCTGCAAAGAAGCTTTCTCTTGGACATTGCTACTGTAGCAAGGACTACGCTCAGTCACCACGCGTAGTGCAGCAATCGATTCATACCTAAAGTGTGCACCTCAGATGTTGAAGAGTGTCAGAGTGTGTGGGTTCCAGACCTTGCCTCAATTTGAACCCGACCTCTGTTAAAGAATCACTGCTCTGACCCCCCAGCATTTGAGCCCCGGCCTCTATTTGAACACAGCTTCTATACGGCGAATTTTGAATACGGCTTAGAAAATGTTACAACGTCATACAGCAACATTTTAGAACTAACACCTTGAGAGGTCCCTAAAAGCTTTCTTTATCTGCCAGCACGTCCTATGTGGTATACAACACCTCGTTAAGCTCCAACTGTCAAGGCAAAATATTCATAGCATTTTCCAATGTGTGCAGCAAGATTGACTTCCTGTTTTAAGTGAGTCCACTGGAAGACTGCTGGGGATGCTGCTTACTGTTAAGGAATGCAACTGAAAGCCACGATGTTGCTCATCATCTTTGCCCACATTGTCTGCAATGTCTTAAAAAGTCCCTACACCACTGCCTTGAAAAATGTGGAACTTTGTGAATACCGTGAATTACATGCTAAGGTTTGCTAATTTTTAATATATTTAATCTTTTCTAGTCTTTCCATTTGTTCGTTAAAAGCGGGCGGTGTGATCATATGCTTGCAACATGGCCGCTCTGGCTGTGAACATATGTCTCACACCAAGCAGTCTCTGACACACTCAGTGTTCCTAAGGTTGAGCCTCCCTAGTGTCATGCACTTGCATGGAGTTTGGCTATTATTTGCTTGCTAGAGAGAGAGCTGCTCTGTCTGCCTACATGCGTATGCTTATAATTAGGTATTTTATTCCCTATGTCATGCGGGGATTTAACTGTAGGCATTCACAGTGCAGTAAGCTATTGCCCTGGACAGCTTGTTTGGCTGTAGCGCTACCACCAATATCTTCTTACTGCAATCTGCCAAATGGTGCTGGATGGCCTGCGACACAAGTCGGAGCGAGTGGGGCCAAAGGCCACGCTTGCTTGTTGTCCATAAAGTATTAGCAAACCTTAGCATGTGTGCTAAAATGGCTCAGGGGTGGCCATTTTGTCTGCTGTATTGGCTACCAGTGAACACCTCCCTTGATGCAAAACAGCTGTCTGTACATGTTGATTTATCATCAATGTTTGGATGACTTGGGGGGCTATCACTGGTTTCCAGCTACAGAACGGAGTGACTGCCCCAGCCAGTATATTTGCCATTATTGTGTACCAGTGCAGCTGGCTGGTTAGGGTTAAATTCTCCAGTAATTATGTGGCCATTACAATGTGTTTAATATGGGGTGGTGATTTCACATGCACCTTTAATAAGTGTTCATTTAGACATTAGAACGTTTAGTGAATGAACATCACTCATATCCTCAATCCTATCACTGTGCAGGATCGGTGATCCAAGTCAAACAGCTGTTACTATTGGTGTAGTTTCCCAGAGTGCTGTTTCCTTTCTGCTCATCTTCCTACTCCTTTTTCAATCCATCCTCTGGTGCAGAGGAGTGAGAGATCGGGCACTTGTTATCACCTGCTCACCAATCGTATCCTTTTCCCTTATTCACCATATTATGTAAATACAAAATAATGCTTAAAATGTTGCAAGGGAGGTGTTACAGCCCAGTCACTGTGGTATACATATCTCTTTATGAGCGACTTATATAAGGTGGGCAAACAGGTGGCTAGCAGCTTTGTTATAATGTGGCAGCCACTATTACTATTATTACTATTATTATTATAATAATTATGATTTATTTGGGGCAAGCTGGAGTGATCCCCACTCTAGCGTGGAGCCTGGTACATAAGTCTCTGTAGGGGTATACAGTTTGTATGTCTGACCAATGTTGAACAAAATGGCTGCCACTCTCTGCAAAAATTGCAACATAAAATATCCTGGGCATTATGCCATGGTGACTTGACAGCGCACATGCCAGTATTCACTGGAGTTGTCCTACCAGCAAGTTTTCTTCAGGGTTAGCTATGGCTCTACAGTCTAGGCCACACTGGAAGGAGAGCACAACTATGCAGCAATTTATTTTTACCATGTAGCAAGATCTTGTCAAGGACAAATATCAAAAGCAATGACTTCACTTCTATTCTGTTTATCTGTTGTAATTTATCATTCTATTTCATTCTGTGTGGTTATTCCACTAACGATACTAACTCATTTGCTGCTGTCAGGAATGTTGTAGTGGTATCCACCTAAAGTTGAAGCCCAGGGAGGGATCTCACTTTGCATCATGTTTCAGTTTGTGTGTGCATTCATAGACACAGTCATGCATTTGCACATGACATCATCAAATGTTACTGTCATAGCAGTCATGTATGCATACTCTATGACCCATCTTAGGCTTGTCCACACTTCCAAGCCCATTTTGTTCATTTCTCAACCCATCAGTAAGCCTGCTTTGTTCTTGTCATCACCCACTCTCTAGGCCACAATCGCTACACATGCACATCATGCTCACTCAGACTTGCCCCACCATGCTGCTTGTTTACCTAGTATTTTTGTCATGTTTATTGTAATTGCATTGCATATGTAATGCATAGAGTTTGAATTTTCCTTAACCCTACTTGTTAGGTGATAATCCTGGTAGTGTTGTATTTCACTTTGTTTGGGGTAGGTGTTTCTTTCCAGTGTACTGGTCTTCCCACTTTTTCAGCTTTAGCCATGGTGAGTTCTGTGCATTACACTATCAATTCTTGCTACGACTGACAATGGAGTGTAGTGGTTGTAGTGAATAGTTATTATTGGCTAAGCCTGAGTCAGCCCCCCCACACTGGCATCGTGAGGCATGAGACAAAGCTGCACGAGCACTTTATCATGCGACGCAACCCCACACCAAGTGCCATTAATCGCATAAGTCACTTGTAGTCCTCTTAAAATATTATAGAGTAACTTGCGCAGGCAGGCAGCTGGCCTTTACAATCTGAATGTTTTGCTTGCATCATCTACAAGCTGTCGGTGTTTCATCAACAAGCTGATTGGTAGATTGCATTCAAACTTGCGCCTTGTAGCAAATGTAAGGAAAGGAAGCAAACATTTGTAGCAGAGTGTTAGAGCTTTTGTGTCTAGCGTTTGCTTAATTAAACAGTGAATCACAAATAGCTACAGCATTATTTTTGGCCTCGCTCATTGTAACTAGGTAGTATTGATTCCTTGCAAGTGTTTAGCTAAATTGCCAGCACGAGTTCATACTATTTGCACTCTGCAGACAAGTAGGTGTATAGCTACAGCCATGAGAGTCAGCAATATTACATGTACCTCTAACTTTAATTTTCCCCTGTGCAGTGTCTGGCTACGTTCTCCTATTTCACCATGTTGCAGTGGAAGAGGTAGCTATAGCTATGTAAAGTGAAACAATTGCAGGATTCATGATCATATATACCATGTGTAGCTTATACTAATATCAGACATTGTGTTAGCTGATCATGATCAATTATTGTGTAATACATTGCACATGTAAGGTCTTGTCCCCAGACTACTTCCGGCCACCATTTTGGGACAGGAAAGGTGTCAAAGCTAGCTTGGCACTCCAGCTTGCTAGCAAATTGGTCAGATTTTCAGAATGTGTCTATACGTCATGCATCGATTGCGATGTAAAAAAAGCAGTTTATAATTAGTTGCATGTATTGCAATTGTGAACCTTATCTGCACGCGAAGCTCTTCTAGTCTTGCAGTTCCTATAGCCTACCTTTGGAACGATGCCATTAAGCATGTCTATATATATCTTGATTGGGTCAGGCACAGACTATATATCTTGGATACGGCGTTCTACATACGTACAGTCACGAGCAAACAAGTCATAGCAACTAATAGCAATTAAAGTGTTCCTCCAAGGAATACATTTTTTGTTTCCCTTCCCATGGGTGAAGGAACATCTCTTTAGTTAAATGGATGGTTAGATGGATATAGCCTAGGGGCACAGCTGTGATTTCACCTAGAGCTATGAGCATAATGATGTGCGTATGATTTAAATTGTAGCCAGTGATCAAAGCATCAATTTCAGATAGTGATCTGCTGTTCACTTCAAAGCTGCACAGAGTTGGGCTGACATGTACCGGCTACAGTGCACACTTCCATCTTCATTCTTCACTTCTCTCATATAGGGTAATGCTGTTAGCTATGTATGCAATTTCAGTGGAGGAGGTCCAGCAGATAGCTCTGTTTGTCTACTGTCAATTTCAACAGTAGTACTATATAAATCAAATGCATTTTCTGTATGTCAGTGCACAGACCATTCAATCACTGTATCAAACAGTGAACCAATGATAGTGATCATAGCCGATTAGCTAGCTAGCCAGCTATAGCTATAATAGCTAGCTGTCACCTGATCAATTCATATAACGGTTAGATGCATTACCATTAATGGGATATTACTATCCATATCATGAGTAAATGCATGTTAAATCAAAATTAAAGCTACATCACATTCCAATTGGATCACGCATGCCATCCATGCATGCATGCATGCATGCGTGCTTGCACGCAAAGTATATTAGGGGATTCCCCTCACACCCCTCATGACAGCAAGATGGCTTCGGTTGCTGAGCCTTTCGCTCCATTGAAGATCTACGATATCAGAAGAACTGATCGAAAGCTTGGATCCGGTGCATTTGGGACAGTCTTTGAAGTGGAATGGATCGGAACGACCTGCGCTGCGAAGTTCATGCACGACATCTTCAAGGAGATACTATCAGCGGAGGAGAAGCAAGCGTTCATCACAGCGTTTGAGAAAGAATGCGCCACATGGTCTGCGCTGAGACATCCTCAAATTGTCCAGTTTCTGGGAATCTACTTCGACCCTTCCCACACTCCTGTCATGGTGCTGGAGAAGATGGACGCCAGTCTGCGAACGCTACTCGAGACGACGCCAAAGGAAGATTTCCCCCTCATCAACAAGGTGGTGATCCTCCGTCAGGTAGCCCAGGGTCTGGTGTACCTTCACAGCCACTCCCCCAAGTTGGTGCATCATGACCTCAGTCCCAACAACATCCTCGTCAACGAGGTGACCTACCTGACCAAGCTGACCGACTTCGGTATGACCAGGGCCATCGATGCAGCCTCACTCACACGTAGCTCCTCCATCAAGGGCACACCGGGTTTTGTCGCACCAGAAGCACTTCGCTATCCCTTACGTTATGACGACAAACTGGATGTGTTTGCATATGGCAATGTGATCATCACAGTCATCACCCACCAGTGGCCCACACCTCAGCTGATGGGTGAAGGAGAGCCACTGGTTGAGATTGTGTCTGAGTTTCAGCTACGTGAGCATCATTTCGAGCAGTTTTTGAAGGAGGAAATTACAGCTTTTAGAGGAATAATTCACTTTTGCCTAGAGAATGAAGGGTTGAATCGTCCAACCAGTACAATGCTATTAACTGAAATGAAAAGGATTGAGGGGACATTATTGGAAGGTAGCAAGGCAGCAGAGACAGAAGCAAGCAACATTCAGCTAGCAATGTGGCGCATGCAGAAGGCAGTGCAGAAGAAGGAGACGGAGATTGCCACAGTGAACGAAGAGAGTCAAGCCCTGCAAACAGATGTCTCAAGAATGTCGGGAAGTGTTCACAGGCTTGAACAGCACCTGGAACATCTCCAGCTAGAGTCACAGCTTGAGCGTTCCACTGTCCTTGAAGACTCCAGTAGTGGCCATTGGACTTCAGCTCTGACAGATTCGCTCCTAGTCCCTGAGACTAGCTCAGTTGCTGAGACTGATGATGCAACAGAAGAGTCACCTACTGGACTGACCCAGTGCTGTTTCCAAAAGGGAAAGTGTGCCTGTTGCTTGTTTACAGTAAGTACTTATGCAATCAATTGCAAATGGTGCGGAGTTACCGTAGTTTAGATTGTATTGCTGTCATCATTTATGTAAATCAGGCCAAGTATGAATTGTTGTCTTTTGTTTTAATACAGTCTGTGTTCATCACAAGCATTGTGGCCAATGTGCTTGTTCTTGCAAGTCTCGGTTTATTCATCAGTACAGATGTACAGCCACTCAAGTAAGTTACCATCCACTACTATGTTTACTAGCTATTGATTGTAATATTGATAGTATATTGATTGAAATCTTTATGGATGAGTTAACTACTTATTATATTACAAAGTAACATGTGCCAGGAACGTTGGCTGGAATTTATTCTGCTGGTTTCTCAAATTATGGCATTTGGTGGACTTCATTTGGTGGTTGGTAAAGACTTATGCCACAGTGATAATATAATTAAGAAATTTTGGTGGTGGAAATGTTTGTGAATATTGCTCAGAACTACTAATGCATCAAAATGAATTTCTTCGCCAAACTTTCCAGCCATGCATTAGTTGTATTGTAGGTGCAATGAACTTTAATAATACTTACGTACAATTATAGTAGTCTATCAGGTCTTTCACAGGTTTCATTCAACTACTTGGGTGTGGCTGTAACACCACTGGCTCATCACATTGCTATGAAGAATTACTATTATAATACTTCTATATATATGTCCACTAATACCAAATCTTCAATGAATTTTCCTTAGATTTACTTGTAAGAACAGATGCATGTGGATTTTCTAACTCCTCCAAACTTGTCTTACTTAATCCTTGCATTCAGCTACACCTATTCTT
Organism: Ianthella basta; assembly: GCA_964019415.1. Lineage (NCBI taxonomy): Eukaryota > Metazoa > Porifera > Demospongiae > Verongiida > Ianthellidae > Ianthella > Ianthella basta. Next base: position 5,689,474 of record OZ025868.1, on the reverse strand, counting down.
CAATTGCAACCTCAAGTTGTCATGATACAAGTGCAATTGCCACAGCTGCAGTACAGGCACTTCTATCTGTGGTCCTCACAACTGCACTGATTGTCAGATTCTTGCTCTGGTGCAGAGGAGAGAGACGTCAAGGACTCACCCTCATCTGTTCACCAACTGTATCCTTGAACCCTCGCCATTTGCAATTTAGTGCTAAAGTAGATGGAATTTATTATGTATGATGTGCTATAATGTTTTCCATTTATACTGCCATTTAGGCACTGTAATTGTATTATAATTATATGTAAATTCTGTCTGCTGTTGAACTAGCTTTCCTTAACTCCATGTACTGTAGGTGATAATGCTAACTGTGTCGTTCTACACAACGTTTGGTGCCTCTTTCTTGCCGATAACTGCAAGAAATGGAAATTCAGTAATTGCAGGAGCAGCATTTGTCACTTCAATATCCTCGATACTTTTCATGGTGAGTGTGATTGTAATGGACAAACCCTAGTCTCATATAGATGACTGCCATTTTGTCCAGACTCTGCCGTCCCAAAAGACAGTCTGGGACTATCACCTGCTTCTTGGTACAATGGTCCATTAGAAGTCCACACCATTGACATTTCCCTCTCCCTATAGTTTCAGCGAAACAAGTGTTTCAGTGCATGCAGTTGAAAGCATAATTGTGCAGCTGTTGCTCATGCAATTCAAATTAGTTGTTCACTTCAGCCTTTGTTCTGAACAGATTATATACTACCACACACACATCCTCCAAATCCTCCTCTTCTGTAGCTAGCTCTATTTAACTCTTCTATTGATAATGACATTGGGCAGAATCATTCATGAGTGCACAGCAACGTTCTGAGTTAATTGGTAGATGAGTGAGGTACATGTACCATCTTAGTCTGGCTAGCACTGTCCTGGGCCCAATAAGCACTGGATGCAACAATGGGAAGGCCGTCTAGCGGGCATATATAGCAATTAGTTCGAATTCTCATCTTTGAGTTGTCTGTGTCGCATCTCCAATTACATACAGTTCACACCTGTAGCCATAAGTGTTGTGGTTATGTATCGTTGCCATGAATTTGTTGCCAACACATCTGATAGGTTGATAAAGGTGTGAACTAATAAATTGCTCTAGACAGTATAGTCTCGTCCCTTCTCTTCTAAGCACCCTAGGTGTAATCGGAACAGTCTAGCTGGCCAGACTAATACTATTTGGCATTGTCCCTATTTTTACTAGTCGGCCATATCATCTGTTGTTACTTATGCATGCTCATAAGGCCAATCTATCATAGCTGATTTCCATTAGCCACTTCTCTTTTTGACTTGATATCAGTCTATATCTACTGGCAAAAAGCAATTGCAGATGAGGTACAGTAGAAGATACTAATTGTGAATCCTATATATATCTGTTGCATTCTTAATCCCACATCATTTTTACAAGTAATTGACAGCCTATTGATCACTGTGAGCTTGTGGATTGTAGCTAACTAGACATTGCAGTTATTCTCTCTCTCTCTCTCTCAATCCCTTTATAATTAGTGGTTGGCTGTAGTCTGCTACCTGATTGTGATGCAGTGGATGGTATGAACAATGCATGCATAATATAGACATTGATCAACTATAATAGTACAACACACATAATTATATATAAGGATTTATATTATAAATACATAAGTAAAATTCATATAATTCCTACGTAGTTAGTATAGTGACCTGGTCACCAGGAAATGGCAAAATTCGAAGTTGAGCTGCAGCAGTCTCTTTTGAAGATCTACGACGTTAGGAGGACTGATCGGAAGCTCGGAGCGGGTGCATTTGGGACCGTTTTGGAAGTGGAATGGAACGGAACGGTCTGCGCTGCGAAGTTCATGCACGACATCTTCAAGGAGATACTATCAGCGGAGGAGAAGCAAGCGTTCATCACAGCGTTTGAGAAAGAGTGCGCCACGTGGTCTGCTTTGAGACACCCTCAGATTGTCCAGTTTCTGGGGATCTACTTCGACCCTTGCCACACTCCTGTCATGGTGCTGGAGAAGATGGACGCCAGTCTCCGATCGCTACTCGAGTCGACGCCAAAGGAAGATTTCCCCCTCATCAACAAGGTGGTGATTCTCCGTCAGGTGGCCCAGGGTCTGGTGTACCTTCACAGCCACTCCCCCAAGTTGGTGCATCACGACCTCAGTCCCAACAACATCCTCGTCAACGAGGTGACCTACTTGACCAAGCTGACCGACTTCGGTATGACCAGGGCCATCGATGCAGCCTCACTCACACGTAGCTCCTCCATCAAGGGCACACCGGGGTTCATGCCTCCTGAAGCATTGCGCTACCCTCCACAATATGATGACAAGCTCGATGTGTTCTCCTACGGCAACCTCATCATTATGACATTCACACATGAGTGGCCCACCCCAGTCATTCCAAAGCCGTCTGAAGTTGAGGTAAATAAGAAACAAACCACATTGGCATACTCTCAGTTGGAGACACGTGCACCATACATAGAGCTATTTTCAGAAGATGAAAAGAAGTTATTCCATGGCATGATCAAGCTATGCCTGGATGACGACGCAAGCAAGCGTCCGACAAGTAGTGCTCTTTTACCACAACTGAAGCGAATTGAGAAAACTGTGTTGAAGAGCTATTCCATACAAGAGCAGGACAGCAATGTGCAGCTTGCAATGTGGCGTATGCAGAAGGACTTGGAGAGTAAGGACGGTGAGGTTGTACATGTGAACAGGAGAAAGGCAGACCTTGTATCCCAGAAGTCAGAAGCAAATAGGAAAATTCAGAATCTCAGGGAAAACATTGAGAACATTCAGCTGAGGCTCCGTCTACAGGGGAAGACTGTTCCTACTGTACCCCTCTCTGATAGCAGCTTACACGAAATGTCAGCTTACGCAGCCAATGAACCCAGCACTTCTACACTTGCTGAAGAGTTTCCAGAGATGAGAGAGCCTTATCGGTGGTGCTTCAAGGAAGGGAAATGTGTATTTGGCCTTTTCATAGTAAGTTCATGATGGTTTTGCAATGTTAGGCTAATGCAAGTCTTATAGCGTACTGTGCACTCAGTGGTTTTGTTTGAATTTGTGCACTGCCTTTAGTATTGTTGACAGTTGAAGCCTGTAGGAGAGGTTTATGCAAACTCTACACCTTGTCACAATACATACATACATATATACCACTTAGTTGCATAGTTTAGCTCAGATTTTGGTTGCATGATATGTACAATTATTCTAAATACAGCAACATAGTCCTCAAGGATTTTGACTTATATAGCTGATTACGATATAAGGGGTTGGCAAGGTATTTGCATGAATAATATAATTATGTCTCAAAATATAGGCTCAAAGATCTACTTCTTGCTATGACAGGTACATATAAAAACTGCATGATGAATTCTAGAAATGATTTGTTACATGATATGCCACTTTTTGCAAGGTATGTATAGCTATAGGATGGCTTTGGTGTTAGACCTAACTGCCAGTTTGAGCAGATCTCTGAATGGGGTGCTGCTTTCTAATCACATACACCGTCAACAATATATATAGATTGACAATGTTCTGTATGCTCTCTCACCCTCATTGTGCACTTGTTTCATGATGATGTGGCTTACACAAACTTGTCTATGTTCTTTAGACAATGATTCTGTCAAGCATCCTTTCACTTCTTCTTGGAAGCGGAGCACTTGTGGATGGTTTTGTAATCTGTAAATATGTTTCCAAATCCAACCCTAAGTAAGTCAATGCTCAAGTTTGTCCTGCCATAGTGAATGTCAATCATTAGGTTGTAGCTCAATTAATTAAAAAAATAAGCCTTTGCAATTTGTTGTTTTGAGACAGATCTAGACTAATGATGATATGGGCATCTGGCAGGGGTGGCAGGGGATGTTATTGAAGCTGGAGGGAGAGAAGTCATAGTCTCATCACTTAACATTGAGTGCGGGTACGGGTGGTAAGCAGCCAACGTTTCGTTCACGTAGCTAACCTTGCACAGCTTTTTGCAGCGAATATGCACGTTATTTGCCAAGGACAGCCATTTTGTCATGGTCAAAAAGAGGTATATGGTAAGCCGTATGGACATATTATATGATATATTTTCAATTGTGGATATATATGCATAGTAGTATAATAATCTAATATATAAAGCTGAAGTTGTCTGTCTGTGTGTTCGCCATGCACGTGTGCGCTTCTTGCTCCATCAGCGTCAAACTCACTGCCGTTGCTGGGGGCACTGGGGGTCAGGTTATAGCGGGGTTGACGTCGCCTGTCTTGTGGTTCACAGAGATTGTCCTTCCATTTCCACGTCTTTCCTTTGTGGACAACCACCATTTTTTAATTAATGTTCCCATTGACTTCTGGCTTTTGCCAGACTTGACTGGCTGTTGTTCCATGGTCGAATTTAAAACAATAGTCATCACACCAGCTATTACTCTGTTTATAGCCAGGGTAAGACTAGCTGTAGCAGTAACATGGTTGCTGAGGGCATTGGGGGACAGGTTGGTTGGGCACTGTAAAAGAGAAGCATGTTGAAGGCAGGCTTCTCTGCTAGTATGTAATATATATCAATACCAAGGAAACCATGTACAAATAGGTGATATAAGCCTGAGAAAACATGGTTTCCTTGATAAGAGTGCATATATATGTATATGATATATATAAATGTATTATGATCTATGTAGTAGTTAAATGCTGCCCAAGAGGTATCTGGGATTTAGAGCATGAAGCTTGAAGGCTGAAGCACCCGAGTACTGAGTGGTGTACATCTTTGCAGACATCAATTGGTCAGCATTTGATTAATATAGATCCCAAAACTGTTCTCTACTCCAATCATAATCGATTCTTTTATCTCCTCTTGGCAATCTATGTTTCACTGGCAACCATCGATGATGTTGGAGCCTAAATGGAAGATCTCTTCGGCACCCGTGAACTTTCTTGTTACACTCTTTCTCTTGTTACACTCATTCTACCCTTAATCCTACTTCGTAGGGAAGCCATTTGATGAGAAATGAAGGAATAGTTTTTGGCGATATGGGCATATTACAGCAGATGCAAAGGGGCTGTGATGACGTCATATAAACTTTACGTGCACTCTGCCCGCACCGTTTGTGTATGGGATTTATTGTCATGCGCACTCTGCCCACTATGTACATATGCGGAATTTAGAATCACATGCGAAGCAATTGGAATGCTTCTCTGAGATTTAGAATCATCGTTTAGATGCATGTTACCATGGCAATGGGATTTATATATATATACACAGACAAAATTGTCATACTTCTCGTAGGTGTGGGATCTCTTACACTCACCCCAATTATTCGATACTGATGATCTACAAAGAATGTTCCATTGTGTACTGCATGTATATGACTCAACTCTTTCCTACCAATCCACAGTTATATTCTCCTGATGACAGTCGTAATATTACAGATGTGTCTTTCCTCTATGCTCGCCATCCTACTCCTATTCAACTCCATCCTCTGGTGCAGAGGAGTGCGAGATCGGGCACTTGTTGTTGTCTGCTCGCCAATTGTATCCTTTGAATTTGCCAGCCAAATCTTGTGAAATGTATACATGCTTTGCATTGTCTTGTAGCACCTGTTAATTAATGCATTTACTACATTATACAATATAGCCTGTTGAATTCCGTCAACTGCTATGTGCATGCTAACGTACCGCATGCTTTAGAATCGATGATGGCAAATGTGCTTTTAGTGAGTATATTTTCGAATTGAAATGCTACTTACGTAGCTATGTATAGGTGCAGAGGAAGTGCATGTGCTGGGTGTGTTTAGCAAGCAGATGAGTGACTGGCCAAAGTAAATAGTTTCCCTCACTGCACTTGCATTCATGAATCATTGAACAATTCCTTAATGGTATTTATACTTAGCTTGTTACTCTGCTAATGTCATACTTCACTTCATTTGGAGTAAGTGCTCTCTGCCAGTGTACTCCTTTTCCTACTCTTGCTGCAGCCACCATGGTGAGTTTGTTACACTTTATGCTGATTCAATTCTGATAGTCGTATGTGCCATTCGTTGACGGAATCCCCCAAGTCACTTTATAGTACTCACATCAGTATCATATATAGTCAGTATAGTAACACTTTATAGTAATTAGGCAGCTTCGTTTTGCCGGTCACATTGGTTTTGTATGCCTGGTGAAGCCTGTGACAGGCAATATGTTAATTCCTAATGAATATTTGTGACTTGGTGTGATTGATAGCTAGTCCAAAGAGCGAATTTAAAGTCTGCAATCAGATAATCTTTATCATAATTATAATACAACAATATGTACTGAGCATTGGTGTATCATACTTTGTAGCATGATTAGTGGCTGATGCAGTCGAAGTTGGACTTTTGTAACCAGTTTATTCACTACAACTGTAACTAGTGGTTGATGGATTCCAGTAGTAACTGTAGTTCAGTTTGATGCATGCTGCTTTGAGCTAGATTGATGTGTGTCAGTGCACAATTCTATCTTCACTCCCTCTCTCTGCAGGCTCTTGCTGTTATCTGTTATGTCACCATGTTGCAGTGGAGGAGGTAGAATGGTTTATCAGCTGCATAGTTCACTATCTAGCCTGAGTGTACTAGTATCATCAGACAAGACGTTTCAATGTACGTATGTATATACATAGTGCTTGACACAGTCACTCTTCAATATATGACTGAAGGGAGTGGGTTAGAACGAATCATGCTGTCAGGGAGATTCAGTCTCGAGGGGAGGAACTGAGTTATACCTGCTGTGCAGTGTTTATATAGGCTGCAGGATTTTCCCTCCCAGATACGACCTATTCCGGTCGCATTGGGAGGTATATGTGCACGCAAATTGCCTGCCCTCTCTCCCCCATTGAAAACATACCCGTATTCTTAGGCGTGTCATGCAGCCTTCACGACAGCTATACCTCTAACTGATCATGACAGCCTTTGCGTATATTCGCCAACAAGCAGGTGTTGAATCAAGGCTATTGTACACATTGCCAACTTCTGTATAGGGTATCTCAAAATTGTAGCCAATCACTGCATTTTGTGTTGTTCGGCAAGTATACGCTATACGTATGTAAATGTTGATCAGAATGCACTCCAATGCGACGAATGCTGATTTCAAGGTGCACGTGAATGAGGTATTATGCCACAAAGATATCGGTCACACTGCAGTCACAACTGCATGGTTCGTTTGTTTTTTCAGCCTTAGTAGCGCATATACCCGTTCCCTTGCCTTGCCCACAGCAGCTGTGCCTACTTTTCAGTCTCCTTGGCAGCTAGCCCGGAGACGCTGTGAAGGATCACTGATCCCAGAATAGCGACTTCTGTGGCTACACTGTGCAAGATCGGCCGCACTGTCACCGATCCCAACAATCAATACTACGGGCACTGCTCAACCGCAGTAGTAACAGCATACAAATAACCAAAAGGTCATACAAAACTAGGTGGCCTTACAAATTCCTAACATACCAATGCTAAACACTTGTGTCAACACAGTACAGCATGGGGTCCACACCCTTAGCAACCGAGGTCACAGTCTGTTACGCCTATAGCAACCTATAAACCTATAACACAGTCTCTACAGGCACTCTCTTGCCTACAAACACACAACAGCTCTACAGGTGCATGAGTCTTTGCTGATCATGACCTCCTAGCTATCCCATACTCTGTAGATTCATCCAGCTATTGCGTTGTTGTTTGTGTTCACTCAGCTTCTGTTCTTCGTGATCTCGGTCACTTTTGTTTGTAAGTGTAGCTATAGCTGCTGCAGCTGGGCAGATTACAGATGTATCACTTATAGTAAAAGGGCAGGCAAGAGTAGAATGCATAGTTACAGTAGCAATGTGCACATTGTTAATGCTGGTGTGACAACATACAAGACAAACAAAATTGCCCCACACCAAATTTGGCAACTGGGCCAAAATCTATGCAAACATTGTCAAGTATGAAGTACTGCAGCCCCTGTAGATAGTCCTATCCTAGAATTTGTATAATAGGGCCAATAGCGAGCCCAAGATAACTCCTTAACAATGTGATGTTAATCACTTGCACACATTTCGAACTGCTTTACTTCATGCATTTAGCACACTGTAGACTGAGTGTTCATGCAGTGAGGAGACGAAGTCAGAATTGCAGTACTAGCTATAAATATGGCTATTTCTACAAGTTTACTTTCTCCAATGCAGGGTCTGGCTGTCTTCTGCTACTTCACCATGTTGCAGTGGAGGAGGTAGTACTAATAGCTACATATTACAATAAACCTTGAGCCACTGCTTAAATTCTAGTCTGCATGTATGATAGTAGCTATGTTACTCAGGCCGTTAATGATTAGTGATGCTGGGAAGGACAGCCTGGTCAAGCAGATATATTGCTCTATGTCTGTTAGTCTGCTGTCAGCTTAAACAGCTGTAAATGTACTTCTAAACCCTGTCAAACAGTGAATTGAAATGGTTGTGATTTATAGCCATATCATTGACCGATTTATGCTATAGTCACCATGCATGCATACTTTCTGGTATCATTATTTTTAAATGCATTCTATAGCTAAAGCTACAGCACAACACAATGATCATGAGCTATAGATCGCACATGCCTTAAACTTGACTGCGCGCAGAACGGGCCATGCATGCAGTGATCACAAGCACGCGACAAAATTGAAGTTTTATACTATGTCTTGTATAGCTATATGTTTATAATAATTAGGTGATTCTACTCGATCGATACTACACGTGATTGGAAGATGGCTTCTGATCATGAAGTTCAGCCTTTCGCTCCGTTGAAGATCTATGACATCAGAAAGACCGATCGGAAGCTCGGAGCGGGTGCATTTGGGACAGTTTTTGAAGTAGAATGGAACGGAACGGCCTGCGCTGCAAAGTTCATGCACGACATCTTCAAGGAGATACTATCAGCGGAGGAGAAGCAAGCGTTCATCGCAGCGTTTGAGAAAGAGTGCGCCACGTGGTCGGCTTTGAGACATCCTCAAATTGTCCAGTTTCTGGGGATCTACTTCGACCCCTCCCGCACTCCTGTCATGGTGCTGGAGAAGATGGATGCCAGTCTGCGCGCGCTACTGGAATCAACCACAAAGGAAGAGTTTCCCCTCATCAACAAGGTGGTGATCCTCCGTCAGGTGGCCCAGGGTCTGGTGTATCTTCACAGCCACTCTCCCAAGTTGGTGCATCACGACCTCAGTCCCAACAACATCCTCGTCAACGAGGTGACCTACCTGACCAAGCTGACCGACTTTGGTATGACCAGGGCCATCGATGCAGCCTCACTCACACGTAGCTCCTCCATCAAGGGCACACCGGGGTTTGTCGCTCCAGAGGCACTTCGCTATCCCCCACGTTATGGAGACAAGCTGGATGTGTTTGCATATGGTAATGTGATCATCACAGTCATCACCCACCAGTGGCCCACACCTCAGCTGATGGGTGAAGGAGAACCACTGGTTGAGACTCTATCTGAATTTCAGCTACGTGAGCATCATTTTGAGCAGTTTTCAAAGGAAGAAACAAAGGCTTTTAGAGGAATAACTAAACTTTGCCTGGAGAATCAAGAAGATATGCGTCCAACAAGCACAATGCTACTAGCTGAAATGAAGAAGATCGAGGTGACTGTCTTGGAAAGTGGCTTGTCAGCAGAGACAGAAGCAAACAGCATTCAGCTAGCAATGTGGCGCATGCAGAAGGCAGTGCAGAAGAAGGAGTCGGAGATTGCCATGATGAGTGAGGAGACTCGAAGTCTTCAAACTAATATTTCAAAATTTTCAGCAAATGCAAGAATTCTTGAACAGCACCTGGAACATCTCCAGCTAGAGTCACAGCTTGAGCGTTCCACTGAGCTTGAAGAATTTAGTAGTGGGCATTGGACTTCAGCTCTGACAGATTCGCTCCTAGTCCATGAGACCAGCTCAGTTGCTGAAACTGATCTTGGAACAGAAGAGTCACTTACTGGACTGGCCCAGTGCTGTTTCCACCGGGGAAAGTGTGCCTGTTGCTTGTTTACAGTAAGTATTTATGTAGTGATAGGCTAGCTTATTATCTCCAAATTTTGCCTATTGCTAAGTGCCATTATGTATGTTTGTCTGAGTGTTTGGGTGTTTAAATAGTGAGTGTCCACTATAGGTTGGATAATTTATAGTATAATTAATTATGATGACTGCTGCAAAGAAATAATCATCGACACTTGCTATTGTGTGAGGGCTGCTTGCTGTGATATACATGTGAAATACAGATGGCAATGAGCAAAGACTTCAGTCAGCAGCTCATGATGCTGCTCTGTGCTCTAGCTCCTTCTGATCTCAACAACTAGCCCATCCTCAGGTTAATGCATTCAACTGCAAGCTGATATATGTTTTAGGTATCAATTGTGCATCATCACTGGAGAACTGCATGTATTTACTGATGTGTATGAAGGCAAAGGTATTTGATGTCATTATCATTGATATGTATGTAATAACATTATGTACTTGTTCATTCTGCAGTACATGGTGTTCCTAAGCATCATTTCCATTGTGTTTGCATTTGCAACGCTATTCATCACAGTATATGAACCAACCAACCACTTTGTTTACAGACGGTAAGTGGCACATTTACATGCCACATGTATGTAATGTTTGCCACGGTTACAGACAGTTTGTTGTTATTAAAAAATGCAAGTTCTATGTGGCTGATGTTGTGCAAGCCAGATTTGCAATTTCCATTTTATATACTTTTTAAGTTACTTTTACTTTCACTGACTTGGCTTCCTCTGATAACAGACTGCTGTACTGCAATGGGTAGTTATCTGATCACTAGTATATATAGTGCTACACTGATGCGGATGGCAAATGAGGATGATGTAGGTACTTCACATGTAGCAGAGTAGTGAGATGTAGTGGAAAGTGGTGATCACCTTCCCAGTCATCCATCTAGATATGTAAGTGCAAATAGCTGTTTGTCCCATATATATGGATGACGGGAGTATGACCACAGTTTGCCCCCAGCTACCTTGATATTGGTTTCAGTGTGGCAGGCTGGTTTGGCAAAGCACTACCAGTGATGAACTAGCCAAGTATCCCTCACAGTGTGATGTCTCAAACTCCCCTTCAATGAATACACATAGTACAAATTTGCTGCTATACTTTTCTAATATGTTGTGAATTATAGCTGTGCTACTGTATGTCCATATATTGTGTTCTTACAATTACATTTAAAGATCGCTGAAAATTTAACAATCACTGTGACAATGGACCTAATTCAGTTGAGGTTTTACTTAAAGAGCAAGGGTTTCCCATTTATTATGGAGTGATTCCATAATGTACATGTGTCAAAATGAAATAATGACATTGGTATTTTGTTTACAAAGCCATTTTAATAATGAAATTCAGAATTTGAATGCATTTCCATGTGGATGTCACATGTACTTCAATGGAATTTCACTCAATCCAATTCCTTTGCATTTCTTTGTCTCACACTCCTTGTAGATGTGGTAGGTGCTCATTGCAAAGCTTAGAAGACATTACCCCTGGTTTGTCTTACCAGAGTTTGAATGCTACAGCTGCAATACAGATACTTCTGTCTGTGGTCCTCACAACTGCACTGTGACTGTCAGATTCTTGCTGTGGTGCAGAGGAGAGAGACGTCAAGGACTTACCCTCATCTGTTCACCAGTTGTATCCTTAAACCTTCTCTGTTCCTATCATGAAGCTACTGTACTTGGATTACGTTGTGCTGTTTGAATTTGTTATGCATGTGCATAATTATGAGGATTCTTGTAACAACATGATTTAGCAAGCTACGGGCATTATATACCCTATTCCTTTAGTGTATATAAATACCCTTAACTCCATGTGTTAGGTGATTGTACTAGCTGTGTCATACTGCACAATCTGCGGTATCCCCTCATTCTGGGTAACAGATCCAGCACCTCCTTTATCGATGGCCCTACCTTCAGTATTCTTCATGGTTAGCTGCACAGTGTGTGTGTGTGTGTGTGTGTGTGTGTGTGCGCGTGCGTGCGTACGTGGGTGGGTGGATGAGTGCGTGCGTGCGTGCATGAATGTGTGTGTGTGTGTGTGTGTGTGTGTGTGTGTGTGTGTGTGCAGTATTGGCAGAAACTGTGTGAGTGAAGAGTGAATAAGCCGAACAGGCAGCAGATCTGCAGCTAATGATTCTGGTATTTGGAAGGTTGTGACTTGGTTGGTTGCAGTCTAGTCAAATCAAGGGGGCAATGTGCGCATGTGATTCACTCTTAATTGCTAGCACACTTCCCAGTGCTTACTGCTGATTTTTAGGGGCTGCCGCAGGCAGCCCCTATATTGTTTTCAAATTGACGTTTTCATATGGCTTCATGTTACGGATATATATATATATATATATATATATATAATACGCCAACCTACGGTTGTACGTCAATGCTTACATTTATATTGAATGTATTGATCGAAGTATTGGGTATAGGGAATTTATATTGTCGGCCATTTTATTCGGCCGGAAGTGGACCGTGTGCGAGGCCAAGGGACTTTGAAAACCGGCTTCTAAGCGACGTCTTAGCGAACTTTGGACGTTTTCTTCCGCCTCTGATCCTGGAACAGACTCTTACAGCACTTCTGGCCGACGGGCAAAGACACAGCTTCGAGACAGCGCCCAACAGGTCATCGACTTCGCCCCGCGCCTTCTTCGATAATGGCCGCGCCCGCCTCAGAGGACTTCACTCCGCCGCCTGGAACACATGACAGGAGCAACGTAGAAACTGGTGAACGCCGTGATATATAGACGCTAACATTCTTCGACCGTTTGTAGCGTTGAAAAGCTTAACTCGCACGGTTGCCCTTCTGAATGCTCTTCAGAACCTGGCCCACGCGTACTGCGCTGTAGCAAACGTACGTAGCTTTTGCCATCACAGACCACTAGCTACTCTGGCGACTGTGAGTTCCTTGGTACATTATGTTTCTGTAATTACTCACTGTAAATGCATGTGATATAAGCAGTCATGTGTCTGTCTGCTGGAGATTTCTCTGTGTCTGTCTGCTGGAGATTTCTCTGTGTGTGTGTGTGTGTGTGTGTGTGTGTGTGTGTGTGTGTGTGTGTGTGTGTGTGTGTGTGTGTGTGTGTGTGTGTGTGTGTGTGTGTGTGTGTGTGTGTGTGTGTGTGTGTGTGCATGTGTGTGTGTGTGCGTGTGTGTGTGTGTGGGTGTGTGGTGTGGGTGTATGTGTCTGGTGATAGTGGTGTGTGTGTGTGTGTGTCTCATGTGTCTGGTGATAGTGGTGCGTGTGTGTGCGTGCGTGCGTGCGTGAGTGTGTGTGTGTTTGTGTCTCATGTGTCTGGTGATAGTGGTGCGTGTGTGTGCGTGCGTGCGTGTGTGTGTGTGTGTGTGTGTGTGTGTGTGTGTGTGTGTGTGTGTGTGTGTGTGTGTGTGTGTGTGTGTGTGTGTGTGTGTGTGTCTCATGTGTCTGGTGATAGTGGTGCGTGTGTGCGTGCGTGCGTGTGTGTGTGTGTGTGCGTGTGTGTGTGTCTCATGTGTCTGGTGATAGTGGTGTGTGTGCGTGTGTGTGTGTGTGTGCTGAGGTTACTGAGGTATTAAGAAACGATGTCATGTTTACCTATTGTGAGTGACAGAGCTGCGACCGAAGGGAGCTAGCAAGTAGTTCGAGTTGGGGCGGCAGCCCCACGAGTTTTTAACTCGAAATACTTGTTCAAGTTATGCTAGCCACCTATATTTCTGAGTGTATGTGTGGTAGTCTACAGCCATGAGCCTAGGACAGTTACTCTGATACCGTCACCTAAAGCCGTACACCACCTCTCTCATCTCATGGGTCTTGCAAGCCCATAGATGAGTACCCCTACTGCACTGAGGGGCCGTGCAATTGCATAGTTGAAGATGGTGTCTCTGCATGCTACCCATAGAGCCACCACTCTTGTTGCCACCTGCTGGCTCATCCTATTAATGAGCTCCACGCAGCCAAATCTTGGCTGTGGTATTATGCATGTGTGTGTACGTGCCCGGGTGTATTAATAGGTTGGTATCTTTATGGTCATGTGATAACTAACACTAGCTGATCAGCAGATGAAAGGAGCAAACAGTTCAAGCTGGGGGTGTGTAGACTGTGATATTCAAGTCACTCAAAGTTCCTGTTTCATTCCATTGTAGGGACTGGCTCTACTCTGCTATCTGATTGCACTGCAGTGGATAGAGTGACATTTTGAAGTTATATATAGCTGCAAAACTGTTCTAGGTAGCATATTTTTAGTGTCTACATGTAACAGTTCCTTATAATTTGCATAATTATTATAATGTAGGCTGTGGTAGATACAGGTGACATACATTTAGTAGTGGAATGAATACTAAGAATTTGGATGTTATGTATAAGATGCCTCCGGTATAATGGACTCTACATATACGTGCCATGAAACTAATTGAATTGGTATAAAGTCGGTGCAAGTCCGACACAAGTGCAGTAGCTAGTAAATATAAAGAAATGACAAGGCTGTAGACTCGTTCCCATGTTAGTTCAGGCCTCGCAGGGAATTAAGGCCCGGAAAGGCCAAAATCGATTACACCGCCCCGTAGGCCTACACGTGACTGCAATATTTTAAACAATGGCTGATTTCAGAGTTGAGCTTGCTCCGTTAAAGATCTACGACATCAGAAAGACCGATCGGAAACTAGGAGCCGGCGCATTTGGGACAGTCTGCGAAGTGGAATGGAATGGAACGGCCTGCGCTGCGAAGTTCATGCACGACATCTTCAAGGAGATACTATCAGCGGAGGAGAAGCAAGCGTTCATCGCAGCCTTTGAGAAAGAGTGCGCCACGTGGTCTGCTTTGAGGCATCCTCAGATTGTCCAGTTTCTGGGGATCTACTTCGACCCTTCCCACACCCCTGTCATGGTTCTGGAGAAGATGGACGCCAGTCTGCGATCGCTACTCGAGTCAACAAGAAAAGAAGATTTCCCCCTCATCAACAAGGTGGTGATCCTCCGTCAGGTGGCCCAGGGTCTGGTGTACCTTCACAGCCACTCCCCCAAGTTGGTACATCACGACCTCAGTCCCAACAACATCCTCGTCAACGAGGTGACCTACCTGACCAAGCTGACCGACTTCGGTATGACCAGGGCCATCGATGCAGCCTCACTCACACGTAGCTCCTCCATCAAGGGCACACCGGGGTTCATGCCTCCTGAAGCATTGCGCTACCCACCACAATATGATGACAAGCTCGATGTGTTCTCCTACGGCAACCTCATCATTATGACAATCACACATGAGTGGCCCACCCCTGTCATTCCAAGGCCATCGGCAGATGAAAGAAAGAAGACAAAGAATGTGGCATACTCTCAACTGGAGACACGTGCACCCTACTTTCAGTTATTTTTGGATGATGAAGTGAAGTTGTTCCAGGGTGTGATTGAGTTGTGCCTGAATGATGATGCTAGCAAACGTCCAGCAAGTAATACAATTTTGCTTGAAATGAAGCGAATTGAGAAAACTGTGCTGAAGAGCTATTCTGTACAAGAGCAGGACAGCAATGTGCAGCTTGCAATGTGGCGTATGCAGAAGGACTTGGAAGGTAAGGACAGTGAGGCTCTGCGGATGAGCAAGATGAAAGCTGAGCTAGTAAGTCAGAGCTCTATATCCGACCAGAAGGTTAAGAATCTCAGGGAGCGCATAGAGCATGTACATCTGAGGCTTCGTCTACAGGGGAAGACTGTTCCCAGTGTACCCCTCTCCGATAGCGGCTTGCACGAAATGTCTGTTCTCTCAGCCAGTGAACCCAGCAATGCTCCACTGGTTGAGGAGATGCCAGAAACAAGTGGTCGTTGTCAGTGGTGCTTCAAACATGGGAAATTTGTTTGTGGCTTGTTCACGGTAAGTATGTGTAATGCTTTACAACACTGGAGTTATACCAGTTTTAGTGTGGGTTCAAGGGAATCTTGAACATAATCATGGCAGGCGTCTTGATGGAAGGGAATACAGTCTGGAGTCCGATAAGTGAACAAGCCTAATCAAGACACCAGGGAAGCCATTACTGTCTTGATTTGACACATTCACACGTATATATCAGTCTCAAGCCCATATTTTCATCCATTGGGGCACCTGCTGTGATTACTCTCACGATTCCTTCTGCACACTATCTCTGCACTAGCAATTGTCTACATATGAATCTAGCAACGATTTAGTATGTTGTACCAAATTTGAGCATTTCTCATAAGTTTTTTTTATTGATTTCAGTGAATGTACAGAGACCCCCCCCCCCTTAGCAAATCTTAGGTCAATATAGTATACTCCCCCACTTTTTATTGTATTGCTCCTCCCCCCTGCCCTTTTGAAGGATTTTCTAAATCAGCACTGAGCACACAATGGAATGTGTGCGTCTCTAATCATTACTTAGACACCTAATGCCCACGACGTTTTTAATATGCCTATTTGCAGTGGCATCAGAATTTTGTCCTTTTGAAACTAGAGTACCTATAACACTATGTTATACAAGCAAGCACGGCCTTTGGCCGCACTCGCTCTGTGCCATGTCGCCCAGTGGACAACGCAGGCCATCCATCACCTTTTGGGTGATTGCAGCTGGGTGACACTGCCTGGGTATAGTGCTGATCTTGTTTGCACTAAAGTTGGCCACTGTCATACACTTGCATGCACATAATTATAGCTACACCTACACTATGTTAGAAGTGTTACGTGGTCATGTCTTTCCTTAGCTAATAAGGCAGTACTGAAGCCAAGCAAGCTTTATGCGCAATAGCTTACTTCGCGATAGAGAGGGCTTTCAGCAGCCCAGAATGCTGATAGCAAAGTACCCAAATACTGAAACAAAAATGCCCATGTACCAATAGCCAGAGCAGCTCCCTCGCACCAGATAATAGCAGTAAAATTCTGAGCAAGTGCGTGTCGAGCCTGAGTGACCCAACCTGAGGAGCACAGAATGTCTAAGAGACGGCTGGCTGCATGGCACATGTGCACCGCCGGAGCAGCCATGTTTGAGGTTACATCACTGCGTCGTCCAATCAAATCTCCGTTTTTAATGCCACACACAATGATAGTTCAATGATGGTCTGCGCATGGTTCATCACCATGTGCAGACTAGAAAAGATTAAATATATTATTAAGAATGCATTATTATAAACAGGATGAAACATGCCCTTGAATACTATGACATTGTTTCAGCCATTTATTAGTTGCTTTGTATACAAACATGCATTGTCTATTCTGAATGCAGATGATGTTGCTATCAAGCATTCTTTCATTTGTGTTTGGAGGAGCAGCTCTTGTGGATGTTTTCGTGTGCTCTGGGTTAGTGTAAGTATATAGTAACCAAACTAGGTGACATGCACACTAATGCCATTCCTATACTTAATTTAACATACATACATAGCACAATGCTTAGACTAACTATCATTGTTGTGGGGATTATATCCTGCGTCCATGATGCTTCCACATTTGTCTCTGCCTCAGTGGATAGACAAGGATACATGCATACTACAAGTCTACTGTATGCAGTACTGTTAATTCACTGTTGGTGCCCCATGCTGGGGTTATTACAATTCTTCCTTGTACGTAGGTCCGTGGCAGTGTGGGTAGGTGTATGGTCACAGATTTCTATTTCCTTTTTCCTCACCTGCCTACTCCTATTCAACTCCATCCTCTGGTGCAGAGGAGTGAAGGATCGAGTGCTTATTATCACCTGCTCACCAATTGTATCCTTTACAATTGCTCAATTGTGTTATGGAATACTAACCTCTGTGAAACAGTCATTAACTTTTATGAATCAGTCACCTGTGAGACTTCTGCCCCTGATTGGTTTAGATGAATGTCAGAGGTGCATTGCAGTGTGATGGTGTACTACTTGGAGTTTTGAGAATTCTAGTTATACATTATCTGTACGTAGCCATGTAGCTAAGCTATGTATACTCTATGCATAAATAATAGCATACAGGTTCCACTGTATACGTAGTTCTACTCCTGTGTCGTTACAATGTTATCCACCACCTTAGTGTTGCTGTTCGCAGTTATAGATTGTGCTTCAGGTAGTTGCAGGTTAATTGTACTTGTACTGCATTCATAATCATAATCAATTTTCTTAACACTACCGTTACTTGTTAGCTTATAATCCTGGTAGTGGCATACTTCACATTATTTGGAGTAGCTGCCCCCTTCCAGTGCACTGGTCTGCCCACGGTTTCTGCCATAAGTGAGGTGAGTCTATGCTATTGCCTCTTTGCGTTATATGAGCATTCTATTGTCTTTGCATGAAAGACGTTATATCAGACAAGTTGTTACCAGTTCATTATCTACAAGACTACACATGAATGCTCTGTCAGACAGCATTTTAGTGCTGCGTGTGGGTGGTGGTTGTTTGTATAAGGCTGTAATGCAACTGAACAGTGTTGCTATGGCTGTTCCTGTATCGTTGTATAATGGACTTTGCACCATACAGTATGCGAACCATACCACTTTGCGAACCTCATGTCTCACTCCATCCTAACGTTCTTGTACGTCTACATGTATCACAGTATGTCGCCTTTGCATGTGTATTACATTGATAACATTTAGTGTTTAAAGGGCCACTGACATGTTTGTATGATTCTTGATATGTTGTAGAGAATCACTGGAATTAAACTACACAAAATCACATTGAAAGCTATCTGGGGGCCTTCGTTTGGCAGAAAATTGCTCGCTTCCAGTAAATTTATCTATGAATTTTTCCATTTTGGGCTGTGACGTCACAGTAGTCACATGGTCTTGACTCAGGACATTATAAGCGTATATGCTACAGCTGCAGCATGCGTTGAAGGAAGAGCTCGCACTCATTTGCAAGCAGCCAGATTGATCAAGAAGAGGCATGCCGTATGGTTGTGTAGCTGGAGGATGCACGTACTTTGCACGATGGAGTATTGATGCACAAGTGCCCCGCAGATGAGTCACTCGCCAGCTATTGGTCTAAAGCAATTACACGTACATCACTCTGGACAGGGCCGTCTTCCTCCTCCAGACTTTGTAGTCTGCATTTCACCAGTGACTGCTACAGCGAGGAAACAATTCTGAGGACGAAGATGCACTTGGAAGGTAAATGGCTGAGCCTGAAAGATTAAAAGGCTCCATCCCTTCTTTGTTCCCTCCAAGAACATCGGTGCTGGGTCATGCTTGGTGGATTAGTTCCATTCACCATATCGAGACCAGTTCAGACCGGCTGTTAGTCAGGCATCACTTGGGGGTCAAACTATGCCTAACTATAAGCATAGAGTCTAAGACACACGTAGCTATGTCTATGCACTAAGTCCGTACGGTATGCAAACGTAGCAAAATGGTGGCATTGGGGTATCTTTAATATACAGGAACGAAACCTTTAAACTCGCTATAGCACTGTCAGTGATTATTGGATTACCACGCGGAGCTCAGACCCTCATCTGATTGAGATAGGAGCAACTGATTTCAGTCCACGAAGCCTTCTTTGTTCCGTCGTGGACAGATCTGCGTGCTCATCCTAGTCAGAGGACGTAGCTATTTGGGAGGTTGGCTGCTTCTTTGTGTACGATGTCCACCATAGTTCGACTACTAATACTTTATTTCCGGTGACTACTTCTACGTCACAAACCCGCTTCTGAAATGTAACTGCAATAGCGGAAGTTTTGCGTAAGCATTGAATTTTTGGTCATTCTGTGGTTTATAACTCCCCCACCTCGTGCATTATCATGTATGGTCAGTATGGACTGCATGCCACCACTTTGTAAACATAAAGCCTCACATCATCCTGAAGTTCATGTACGTACGTATCACAGTATGTCACCTTTGTATGTGCATTTCATTTTCATTAACATTTACTGTTTAATAGTTGTAACTTGCATACTGAGACATTCTACTGTATAATATTAGCTCATGCAATTATGTGTAAATTGTGTGAGAATTAGATGGATGTGTGTATGATTGCTTGAATCCACTTCCTCTCTCTTGCAGGCTATTGCTGTTATCTGCTACTTTACCATGTTGCAGTGGAGGAGGTCGAGAGGCTAGATTACAGACATTTTCTGTATTGTAATGTGAAAACTGTTAGTGCATGAACTACTCAATTTGTGTGTGAGAGGCTATAATATCAACATGACTGTACATGTTCTAACCAAGGGAGTTGTAAACAATAATTGTGGTATAATAGTATGCAGTCTATTGCTGTGTACGGTCAATGTCAATGTAGAATTATGAGCAGATCACAGCATGCAGTGAGGAATCATGCAGATGGAAAGGGCTCCTGTGGTCCAAAGAAATATAACAGTTTTATGTCCAATTGTAACATGAATAGGGCTGTCACCATTTGTAGACCTTTGAAACAGCTTTGAAATTTTCTTTTGTGCCCTGCCATTTCAAAGTTCTATGGATGGTGACTGCCCCAATTCATGTCCATGATAGGACATGATAACTCTTTAGACCACAGGAGCCCCTTCTATATATTGGGCTCCTCACTGCTGCATGTGATCTGCTTGTGATTCTGCATAGGCCACACATACCTAATAATCATTGTAACTACGTACGTATGTCAAATACAGACTGAATTTCAGCAGTTAGAATGTAACTTGGTAACTAGCTATAGCTATATACTTAGCTATATGCAAATATATTGTGCATGTATAACAATTGATATATTTTGATCAACTAAAATATTGACACAATACTGTACATGCAAGTACATGTGTGGTAATATGTAATCGGTGATGAAATACACATCCTATATATACTTAACACACACCCATGTCGTGCACGTATAGCAATTTATACTTGTCACGTGTGTACATAATTATGGTGGAGGAGAACAAAGGGAGCATTTGAAGCCACTGACAGTGCTGTGTGCTATATGGGGTATAGTATAGTTGGTGTTGAAAAGGGTGAACAGGTTGCTGTAAACTGAGTGTCCTTCACAGCAAAATCACCCTTTAGTTGAACGATATAGCTTTTGATTACTAATTTCTACTACAGTGCATTAGCATAGCCTCACTGGCAACTTGCATTTGCATACAAAGGTGTATAGGTTTATTCAGTTTGTACATTGTTGCTCAACTTATTTTGTTCTTCATTTATCCCGGTCATTCTGTGTTGAAATGTAGCTACTGGGCAGAGCACATATACATGCACAGAGCCATTAGTTGTGGGAAAAGAACTACTAGACACATGCATTGAGGATGCATGTGGTTACGGTAGCAACGTGCCAGGCGTCTCGTTTGTGTGATACTGTGCAGGACACACATAGCTGTCCCCCCCCCCCCTCACACATGCACACATTTTGACAACGTAGCACAAAGCAATACAAACAAACATGCCTACAGCCCCTATAGATCATCGTTTTTGGCAATTTGTTATTATTCAATTCAATTCAATAACCAAAATGGATACATCTCCAATACTGGAGGTCATCCCTATACTTATACACTGATATGTTAGCATGGCAAGTAGTTAGCTATACGATATAGAAGCTATTTAAAATTATCTGTCCATCTTGAGTGTGGTCTTCCTCTTGGTCTCTTCCCCTCCATCTCTCCAACAAAAACTTTCTTTGTTAACCTCTCATTGCTCATTTCTTCCAGTCTAACCCTCCACTTCTCCTGCCTTCTCTTCACTGCATCCAAAACACTTTCTTGTCTCAACTTCTCCCTAATGTCTACATTTCTCATCCGATCCAACCTAGTCACACCTTCGATCCGCCTCAACACCTTCATCTGGGTGGCCTGCACTTGTTGCACACCTAATTTGTTATTAAAGTTTGAAATATTGAGCCCTGGGATATTTGCAATGAACTTCGTTTAAAGGGGTGTCAGACTTAAATACATTTAGACATGAATACTAGAGTGTGGGTGAAGTGAGGGCTTCTCAGCTGGCCCAGGCATCAGAAAGGGTTGGTTCTCTAATATCAGCTTCACAACAGGGTCGAAATGTCGGCAAGGTTTTCAACCCTGTTGTGAAGCTGGTATTAGAGAACCAACCCTTTCTAGAGTGTGGGTGCAGTGAGGAGAGTCAGAAACACAGTTTGATTCAACACTGTTAAAAATAGGGAGTGATGATCACACCCAAAATTAGTGTGAATTGGTTGCCACAGTGAGCACACCCTTTTGCAGTGTTATGTTGTCTCCAACCATGCAGTACACAACATACCATTATGGAAACAGTTTGTAAGAGAAAAACACCTAATGATACATTTCACTAAAGATATGGTATGCTACTTTTAGGATTTGAGTATACATAGTACACAGTATACCACCTTGTGGGATAGTTTGTGGGTGATAGCATCCGGATCCCTGCAAACATCAGGCATCTGATGCTCCAATGAACTTCCCCAGGGAATACGGCATTCTTTGCATACATCGGGCATCTGGTGCCCCAATGAACTCACTGGGGAATACAGCATCCCCTGAAAACATTGGGCATCTGGTGCCCCAATGAACTTCACCCGGGAATATGGTATCCCCTACAAATATTGGGCATCTGGTGCTCCAAGGGACTTTACCGGGGAATACGGCATCCTTTGAAAACATTGGGCATCTGGTGCTCCAATGAACTTCATTGGGTAATACGGCATCCACTGCAAACATTGAATATCTGGTGCCCCAATGAACTTCATCAGAGAATACGGCATCTCCTGCAAACATCGGGCATCTGGTGCCCCAATGAACTTCACCGGAGAATACGGCATCCCCTGCACACATTGGGCATTTGGTGCCCCAATGAACTTCAACGGGGAATACGACATCCCTTGCAAACATTGGGCATTTGGTGCCCCAATGAACTTCAACGGGGAATACGGCATCCCTTGCAAACATTGGGCATTTGGTGCCCCAATGAACTTCATCAGGGAATACGGCATCCCCGCAAACATTGGGTATCTGATGCCCCAATGAACGTTACCGTCACTGGGGAATACGGCATCTCCTGCGACACAAAGTACCCAATGGTACAATTAAAATGCACAAATGGCCATACTTAGTTTGAGAAGGTCCTCCCATTTTACACAACATATAATTGTGCCATCAGGCTTAGCTGTGTCCTGGGTAGCTACGTACTTAGATAGCTTGTATAGGATTCCAAATAAACTCTTGTCCTCTTTAATTTTGGTTATGAATTTCTTCAATGTCTCTTAATCTATTAGAAATGACATGACAGTGTGGATACTGGTGTATATATTTATCACAGGCAGTGCACATGTATGGCTTATTGTAATCACTGATCATTAATTAATGAGCATATGATGAAAAAATACTGGTGTCAGTGTGAATGTCACACTAAAGTAATGTGACTGAGCACACCCTTGGTGCGAGCACTGACTGGTGTGATGGTCAAACTATTATTTCTGCAAGTTCACTTCTCTCCTATATGCAAGGTCTGGCTGTGTCTGCTACTTTCCATGTTGCGGTAGAAGAGGTAGAACAGCTAGTTATTTTTAAGTGTAGCTTGACCAACTGCTGAATTCAAACTCAGACTAGTCTGCATACTAGTACGTATCATACATCAGTTTACATGCCTCCTGTTTAGAGCTTTGAATTCAGTAATTTACCAAAGTCATTGCTTACTGTATAGCTCTAGCTAGTCATCCCAAACACATTTAATTAGTATAATGATATAATTATCATGCAGTACATGGCGGTGTATGGAGCTCAAGATCAGCACCATGGCCGTATCATGCATGTGTGTATGTTGCACAAGACTGATTTGTGAACTAGTGTATTCTATTTCTGCAATTTATAGCAATTTGACTGGTGTTTTACATGTCAATTCCTGCACATGAAGCAATACAATAGGAATAGGACCTATAGAAGAAATTATGCAGTAACTGATGATGCAGAATTGCAGGGTGGCGATTTGTTGTGTGGTTTCTGCCATTCATTGCTGTTTGTGCCATTTCCGCCAAATCTACTTGATACCACTTCTGGACCGAAGTTTTGCCCCAGCTTCTGCCCACCATTAGCGTCTGGTATGGGTTCAATGGTGGAGCATGTGTAAAACCAGGTACAAGACTGTAGTATATATGCGTGGCCATGCAGTGCCACCAGATGCGTGCACATTCAGTGACCTCGTGCTGAATCATTCTGGAAACTAGCTTGTGTATGGCTGCCAATTGCAATGGTTTAAACTATACCTAGTGTGTCAAGTATACGCATGGCATTCATAAGAATGGCAATTACAAATGACTGCACTTTTGCTTCAACAATCTGCATAGTATATTGTCATTTTGCTGTGACATTAATTCATTTTAGGTGTCCCACGATGACATTTAATTGTCACTCAAGACCCTCCTCTCCCATTCCTGCAGCTATCTGCACTTGCACATGTCCCCAATGAAAGGTATATCATCACATTTTGGAATTTCCTTTATTCTTGTCATCCTCTTAGGCTTCCTATATATAGCTATTCCCCTCCATCTCCTAGCTGATGCAGATGAGTGAGGGATCAGGTTCTTGTTATCACATGCTCACCAATTATATATTATTCTCTGATCAATGACATGTATAATTAGTAATGTGTAGCTAGATAAATCGTGTCTTAGTACAACTGCACAACCCGATGAGTTGACTTCATGCTTGCTATGTATATAATATAATGCAGATGGCAGACCACGGAAGAGTGCATATACTAACAAAATATTGTACAATATATTTATCGCTGTGCACATGTCCAGCAGAAGCTAACAGCACATTAATTGCATGTATGCATGTGTGGCATAACATTACATGCAGATGACTGTATATGTATAATATATGTTATGCATTAGTTTTCTTAACAGTGTTGTTAGCTTGTATTTCCAATAGTTCAGTCTGTTTGGGTTTGTCACTCTTTTTCAATGCTTTCGTTCCACTTCTTCAGCACCAGCCATGGTGAGTTTCTCAGACTCCACTATAGCTTTATGGCATGCACCTGTAATGAATCCTTGCATTTGACAACAGGAAACTATGCATTGTCATGCATCGATACACCACATGCTTTGTGTGTAATGGAATTTATATATAACATGGTACGTGCTGTATGCATATGCACAACGTAGCTAGCTACTTTTGAAGATGGCAGCTTACGAAGCTGAGCTCGCTCCGTTGAAGATTTACGACATCAGAAGAACTGATCGGAAGCTTGGATCGGGCGCATTTGGGACAGTATTCGAAGTGGAATGGAACGGAACGGCCTGCGCTGCGAAGTTCATGCACGACATCTTCAAGGAGATACTGTCAGCGGAGGAGAAGCAAGCGTTCATCACAGCGTTTGAGAAAGAGTGCGCCACGTGGTCTGCTTTGAGACATCCTCAGATTGTTCAGTTTCTGGGGATCTACTTCGACCCATCCCACACTCCTGTCATTGTGCTGGAGAAGATGGACGCCAGTCTGCGATCGCTACTCGAGTCGACGCCAAAGGAAGACTTTCCCCTCATCAACAAGATGGTGATCCTCCGTCAGGTGGCCCAGGGTCTGGTGTACCTTCACAGCCACTCCCCCAAGTTGGTGCATCACGACCTCACTCCCAACAACATCCTCGTCAACGAGGTGACCTACCTGACCAAGCTGACCGACTTTGGTATGACCAGGGCCATCGATGCAGCCTCACTCACACGTAGCTCATCCATCAAGGGCACACCGGGGTTTGTCGCTCCAGAAGCACTTCGCTATCCCTTACGTTATGACGACAAGCTGGATGTGTTTGCATATGGCTGCGTGATCATCACTGTCATCACCCACCAGTGGCCCACACCTCAGCTGATGGGTGAAGGAGAGCCACTGGTTGAGATTGTGTCTGAATTTCAGCTACGTGAGCATCATTTCGAGCAGTTTTCAAAGGAAGAAACAAAGACTTTTGGAGGAATAACTAAACTTTGCCTGGAGAATCAGGAAGAAATGCGTCCAACCAGCACAATGCTACTAGCTGAAATGAAGAAGATTGAGGTGACTGTCTTGGAAAGTGGCATAGCTGTAGAGGCAGAAGCAAACAACATTCAGCTAGCAATGTGGCGCATGCAGAAGGCAGTGCAGAAGAAGGAGTCGGAGATTGCCAAGATGAGTGAGGAGACTCGAAGTCTTCAAACTAACATTTCGAAATTTTCAGAAGATGCAAGAATTCTTGAACAGCACCTGGAACATCTCCAGCTAGAGTCACAGCTTGAGCGTTCCACTGAGCTTGAAGACTCTGGTAGTGGGCATTGGACTTCAGCTTCGACAGATTCACTCCTAGTCCCTGAGACCAGTGCCATGGCCGAGACTGATCATGCAACAGAAGAGGCACCTACTGGACTGGCCCAGTGCTGTTTCCAACGGGGAAAGTGTGCCTGTTGCTTGTTTACAGTAAGTATTAATGCAGTGTGGTAGGCTAGCATCTTTTCAAGTTTTACCTATTGCTAAGTGCCATTATTATGTTTGTCTGTATGTCTAAGTTGTGGTGGACTTGTATAGTTGTGCGAGATCTGATTGCTGTTCTGTATGTGAAATTCAGATGGAAGAGAGGCTTGATTCAGCAATTCCTGAAGCCTCTCACGCACTGCTCTAGTTCCTCCTGATCTCAACAGATGCACGCATGTCAATCCATCCGTGCATCATCCCCTTGGAGTCCTTGTGTACATGCAGGTACTTTCTGTCAGTGTCATCAATATGTATACATGTTCATTCTGCAGTCCATGGTGATTCTGAGCACCATCTCCATAGTGTTTGCAGTTGCGACACTATACAGCACAGTGGAACTGCCATATGCACCCGACTTGCAGAATTTCTCTGTTTACAGACAGTAAGTGACTGTACATGTACATAGTATAATAATGTATGCTACAGCTACAGATGGTTTGCTGTTATGCAAAGTTAGACCTATCATGCAAGTTCTATATGACTCCTGTTGTCCAAGCATGATTTGCAATTGTAAATTCAATCTTCATTCTTTACAAATATGTGTCTAGTTTCACTGACTTGGCTTCCTCTGATAACAGACTGCTGTACTGCAATGGGTAGTTATCTGATCACTAGTATATATAGTGCTACCTGATGCCAATGGCAAGAGACTATGATGTAGACACTCCATCCCAATTGAGTGGTAACCAGTAAGCACCTCCCCAGTCTTCCATTTAGATTTGTAAGAGATATATGGACAGATGTTTTGCCCCATACAGATGACAGTGGGTAACCACTGGCTGCCTTAGCTGCTTTGACTTGGCTTCAAATTCATTGTGGCAAGCTGGTTAGGCAAAAGCACTACCAATGATGAACTAGCCAAGTACCCCTCACTGTATGACATTGTACAACTCCCCTTCAATGAAGGATGGGCTTGCCATGACAAGTACAATACAGATTTGCTGCTGCCTTCTTCCAATATGTGATCAAGAAACCCTGGGCTATGTTTACTGTAGTTTTTTTAAATCAGCATGTGTATTTCTATTTTAAGCAGACTGGAAGTTTAGGAATCTCAGGGGACCTCATTCAGTTGAAGTTTACTTACAATTATGGCACGAGCATAATTTTATAAGATTTCCATTTAGTTTGGAGTGAGTCTATATTGTACAAATCTCAAAATGAAATAATGACATTGGTATATACTGTTAATGAACCATCCATTATTGATGATGAATTTTTGAGTGCAAGGTCAACTCTATCTGGATTTCACACTGTAATTTATTTCTATCCAATTCCTTTGCATTTCTCTGCATTTCTTTGTCTCACTACTCCTTGTAGATGCAGCTGCTCATTTCCAGGCTTAGAAGCAACCCCAGGTGTGTCTCACCAAAGTTTGATTGCCACAGCTGCAGTACAGATACTTTTATCAGTGGTCCTCACAACTGCTCTGGCTGTCAGATTCTTGCTCTGGTGCAGAGGAGAGAGACGTCAAGGACTCACCCTCATCTGTTCACCAATTGTATCCTGCAGCCATCTCTGTTTGTATCATAATGTTACAGTACTTGAATACGCTGAGCTGAATTTGATGGGGGGGGGTTCTTGTAAGAGCCACGGTTGGTATGTTACCTTATTGGTACCTTTGTTTGTTGCCTTATTCCTTGAATACATGTTTCCTTAACACCATGTGCTAGGTCATTGTGTTAGCTGTGTCGTTCTGTGCAACCTGTGGAATCCCCGCATTCTTGACACCACTTCCTGTAGCAATGGCCATACCCTCAGTCTCTTTTATGGTGAGTGTAGTTGTATGCTAGACTAATGTATAATTATGTTTGTGCGTGTGTGTGTGTGTGTGTGTGTGTGTGTGTGTGTGTGTGTGTGTGTGTGTGTGTGTGTGTGTGTGTGTGTGTGTGTGCATGCGCGTGTGTGTTGTGTTGTGTGTGTGTGTGTGTTGTGTTGTGTGCGTGTGCGTGCGTGTGTGTGTGTGTGTGTGTGTGTGTGTGTGTGTGTGTGTGTGTGTGTGTGTGTCTGTGTGTGTGTGTGTGTGTGTGTGTGTGTGTGCGTGCGATTAGCCAGTGTCCTTGCAGCAATGTGATAACTAGTGTACTTTTGGATCAGGCAGAAGCAAACAGTTCAAGTTTGGGCAGTAACTTCTGAGAGTTTAACTTGGGGTACCTGTTTCATTCCATTGTAGGGACTGGCTCTACTCTGCTATCTGATTGTACTGCAGTGGATAGAGTGACGTTAGAAGCTTCAGTTATAATAGTTAGCTATAGCTACAGCTGTAGAACTGTTCGTGATAGTATATTTTTTCCATGTCAACATCAGTTTACTTGTACTCACGTATTTTTGACACATGGACTGAATAGGCTAATAGAAATGCTTTGTCAGGCGTCTTTGACACAGCCATATGTGTGAGCATGGGCCTTAATGGTAGCTAGGGCATAGCTACATTGAATGCAATTAGCCTTGCTGGCGAAAATGCTCATAGCTACACAGGACAGAATAAGTGAAGAAGCTGACAGATGAAGAATTTGGTGTATGCAATGCAGACATTTAAATGTGCTATAAAATTGTGCAAAGGGGCATTGTTGCATTCATTGCAGTTGTGCAATCGAGGTGTTCCGATTTGACCTTGATGGATATATACAAACAAAGCTATATGCAATGATGAAAACGCAACACAATTAGTTGCATCGCCTTTTGGCTTGGCAATTAGATCTGTTGCACAGTTTAGCATTCAAAGGTTGAATTCTTGCACTTGTTAAGCCTTTGGTCACAACCATGGACGTTCCGGTGAATTCCTCAGAAGCCTTTCAATTGCTCACTCCAGTGTGCAGCCATATGCATACTGCTTCAGGTTACTACTAGCTAGGGAGCCATATCATGGACAGACTGCCGTGAAGGAGTCAGTGGTGCCACCAACAGCCAGATGGCTGGGACAGGCATCAGGGGGCCTGAACCCACTTGTGGGGCTTGAATTGTGCTTGTGCATTATAGCTCATACTGGGCAATGTGGCAATCCAGGCTTCCTAGCAAAAATAACAAAGAATATTTTAACCTTGCATTCACACACATGTACACACACATGTACACAAACACACACACAAACACACACACACACACACACACACACACACACACACACACACACACACACACACACACACACGCACACACACACAGTGTAAACCATTGTGCACTCCAGCCCACAACTTGTCAGTGCTGAGTACGTGACTCCTATCATACAGCTGTAGTCTACAAAGCATTCCTCTCCAACTAGCTACAGCCGTAGAGGTACTACACAACATTCCAAAAGACAGTGTAGTCACGGTAACCAGTGTCTGCACCCTGTGGTAGTAGCTAAGGTAAGTGATAACAACTACTTTTACATAATGTGTATTAATTATTCCTTGTTATTGCCACAGAGCCCGCCACACACTGCACATGTCTTGTTGAGAACACCACTGGTCGCACACAGCGTAGACATGAATCATATTACATATACTGATCAAGCAATAATTGAATAGTAATGAGCACACACACATACGCACACCTACGTTCTGTAGATATACATAGCTTTTATATACAGGCTGACCGATAGTAGTTATCTAGACTGTGGTCATGTGATCATGCGATCGCGCCATACGTAGCTAGCTACTTTTGAAGATGGCAGCTTTCGAAGCTGAGCTCGCTCCGTTGAAGATCTACGACGTGAGAAGGAGCGATCGGAAGCTCGGAGCAGGCGCATTTGGTACAGTCTTCGAAGTGGAATGGAACGGAACGGTCTGCGCTGCGAAGTTCATGCACGACATCTTCAAAGAGATACTTTCAGCGGAGGAGAAGCAAGCGTTCATCACAGCATTTGAGAAAGAGTGCGCCACGTGGTCTGCTTTGAGACACCCTCAGATTGTCCAGTTTCTGGGGATCTACTTCGACCCATCCCAAACCCCTGTCATGGTGCTGGAGAAGATGGATGCCAGTCTGCGATTGCTACTCGAGACGACGCCAAAGGAAGACTTTCCCCTCATCAACAAGGTGGTGATCCTCCGTCAGGTGGCCCAGGGTCTGGTGTATCTTCACAGCCACTCCCCCAAGTTGGTGCATCACGACCTCAGTCCCAACAACATCCTCGTCAACGAGGTGACCTACCTGACCAAGCTGACCGACTTTGGTATGACCAGGGCCATCGATGCAGCCTCACTCACACGTAGCTCCTCCATCAAGGGCACACCGGGGTTCATGCCTCCTGAAGCGTTGCGCTACCCGCCACACTACGATGACAAGCTCGATGTGTTCTCCTATGGCAACCTCATCATCATGACCATCACACATGAGTGGCCCACACCTGTTATTCCAAAGTTATCTGCAGCTGAAGGAGCGAAGGCACAGATTGTTGGTGCATACTCTCAATTGGAGACTCGTGCACCCTATTTTGAGCTATTTTCCGAAGAAGAAGAGAAATTATTTCAAGGTGTGATCAAGTTATGCCTAGATGATGATGCAAGCACACGCCCAACAAGTAGTACACTTCTGCCTCAAATAAAGCGAATTGAGAAAACTGTGCTGAAGAGCTATTCTGTACAAGAGCAGGACAGCAATGTGCAGCTTGCAATGTGGCGTATGCAGAAGGACTTGGAGAGTAAGGACAGTGAGGCTCTGCGGATGAGCAAGATGAAAGCTGAACTAGTAAGTCAGAGCTCTATATCCGACGAGAAGGTGAAGAATCTCAGGGAGCGCATAGAGCATGCACATCTGAGGCTCCGTCTACAGGGGAAGACTGTTCCCAGTGTACCCCTCTCCGATAGTGGCTTGCAGGAAATGTCTGAGGAGATCCCAGAGGCAAGAGGTCGTTTTCAGTGGTGCTTCAAACATGGGAAATGTGTTTGTGGATTGTTCACTGTAAGTTTATGTAGTGCATTTATTACCACACTGTTGTTATACCTGATCTAGTTGGGCTGAAGTGAAGTTTGAGCATAATCACAGTGCAGGTGTCCCAATGGAAGAGACTACAATCTGATAAGTGAACACGTCTATCAAGACACCAGAGGAGCCAATGCTGTCTTGATTTGACACATTCACGAATACATCAACCTCAGGCCCATATTCCTGTCCATTGATATACCTGCTGTAATTCTCAGCAGTCACCTTCGTGTATATTCTCTAGTGATCGTGACAGATCTACTATTGTGCCAAACTTAGGCATTTCTCATTAGTTTTATTTATATATATAGATCCCGTATTCCCATCCATTGGGACACATGCTATGATTACTCTCACAATTCCCTCTGCACATTATCTCTGCACTCAGCAATCACTTATATAATTATATATTCCATATTAACTGTTCTATATATGTGGTGACAAATTCATGCATTTCTCATAATAAGTTCCATCTATAATTCAGTGAATGTACATAAATGTACAATAAGCATCCCCTCCACCTTTTAGCAAACTTTATGTCAATATAGTATACGTACTCCCCTTACTTCTTGTATTGCCCCCACCCGCAACCCTACCCCCCGCCCTCTTAAATACTTTTCTAGCATACAATTGGTTTTGTGTATCAAATCATTACTTTGACACACAATGCACACAATGTATTACTATTCCCTATTTGCAGTGGCATCAGAATTTTGTCCTTTGAAAATTAAGTTTCTGTAACACTATTATATTGAACTGGGTGATGCTGTACAGTCAATGACATGCATAATTATGAACAGGGTGAACTTTTCCCTTGATCACTATGACATTATTGCAGCCAATCAATAGTTACAATGTATAATTATATACACGTACATATTTGTCTATTCTGAATGCAGATAATGGTGCTGTCAATCATTCTCTTATTTGCGTTTGGAGCAGCAGCTCTTGTGGAGCTCCCCTTTTTGCTTCCACAATGTCTTAGAAATGAATCCTTCTTGATCAGAAGTGTTCCCATTCAGTTAAGGTAAGTCAATAGTAACTAAGCCTACATGCACACTAATACAATTCCTATCTTAAATATATGTATATACATAGCGCAATGCTTAGACTTCCATTGTTGTGGGAATGTACATCACTCATAGTACGTACTTCTGCAATCATCTCTGCCTCAGTGGCAAGACTAGATTACATACAATACTACAAGTTTACTTTGTGCAGTACCGTTAACTCACTGTGGGTGTCCCATGCTTACGTTATTATATACAACTCTTCCTTGTGTGTAGGGATGATGGTTACTCCGCCCTGTTGATAGGTGTAGGATCCCAGACTACCTTTACCCTTTTCCTCATCCCCCTACTCCTATTCAACTCCATCCTCTGGTGCAGAGGAGTGAAAGATCGAGTGCTTATTGTCACCTGCTCACCAATTGTATCCTTTGCAACTATTTGCCCTATGCCATGAAATACTTTGAGCACCAAAAATTATTGATGATTATATACTTCAGCGATTAACCTCTTTGAATCAGTCACCTATGAGATTTCTGCACCTGATCGACATGATTGCTTTAGATGGATGTCAGAGGTGCGTATGCATTGCAGTGTGTTGGTGTACTACTTGAAGTTTTGAGACTGCAAGCTACTTTATCTGTAGCCAGGTAGCTGAGATACATACTCTATAAACAATAGCAGACAGATTCCACTGTAGTTCCCCTCCCATTCCTTCACACAATGTTATCCACTGCCTTAGCATTGCTGTTGTAGCTTGTGTTTCATGTGGTGGGATTCTTCACATTCTATGGATTAGCTGCTCCCTTCCATTGCACTGGTCTGTCCACTCTTTCTGCCATAAGTGCGGTGAGTCTATCATTGCCTCTTTGCAGTATTATGAGCAATCAATTGTCCTTGCATAAAAGACGTTGTATTAGACAAGATGCAGTATAATTATATATAATTATGATTATGTCCTTGCATACAGTAAAAGATAATGTATCAGACAAGATGTTACAAGATCATTGTCTACACATGAATGCTCTGTCAGACAGCTCTGTTAGGCAGCATGGTAGTGCTGCGTGTGGTTGGATGGTGGTGGTGTTTGTATCAAGTTGTAATGTAACCAAACAGTAACAATATTCCCAGTTATTCCTGTATTATTTGTGTAATGGGCTTTGCACGATGCAGTATGGATTGCCACCACTTTGTTAACATCATGTCTCATGCCATCCTAAAATTCTTGTATGAAACTGTATCTACAATGTATGTCACCTTTGTACATATATATTTGTATATTATCTTGCACTGTATACATTGGTAATCTTTCCTGCCTTATGTAACTTGCATAGCTGAGACATTCTACTGTATATACAGTTCATGCATATGTGTTACCTGTCTGAAGGTTAGATGGATGTGTGTATGATTGCTTGCATCCACTTCCTCTCTCTTGCAGGCTATTGCTGTTATCTGCTACTTTACCATGTTGCAGTGGAGGAGGTCGAGAGGCTAGATCAATAGTCAACTACAAACATCTTCTGCACTGCAATGTGAAAACTGTATACGTACATTAGTGCATGAACTACTCAATTTGTGTGAGAGGTTATAATATCAACATGACTGTACATGTTCTTGGAGAGTCTAGCATTCTGAACGCTCATACTCTGGCACTTATTATAATTATTATATATGTTATAATCACTGCTGCTCATTGTCATGTAATTTAATATTGTGGTTGTTCCAGCCAAGGGAATTGTAAACATAATAACTGTGGTATAATAATATATAGTATGCAGTAAATTTTCAGCAAGTGCAAGAATTCTTGAAAAGCACTTGGAACATCTCCAGCTAGAGTCACAGCTTGAGCGTTCCACTGTGCTTGAAGACTCCAGTAGCGGGCATTGGACTTCAGCGCTGACAGATTTACTCCTAGTCCATGAGACCAGCTCAGTGGCCGAGACTGATCATGGAACAGAAGAGGCACCTACTGGACTGACCCAGTGCTGTTTCCAACGGGGAAAGTGGGCCTGTTGCTTGTTTATGCAATTTGGTAGGCTATAGCTTATTTTCAAGTTTACCTATTGCTAAGGGCGCCATTATATATGTTTGTCTGTATGTCTAAGTTGTGGTGGACTTGTATAGTTGTGCGAGATCTGATTGCTGTGTTGTATGTGAAATTCAGATGGAAGAGAGGCTTGATTCAGCAACTCCTGAAGCCTCTCATGCACTGCTCTAGTTCCTCCTGATCTCAACATATGTGCGCATGTCAACCCATCCGTGCATCATCCCCTTGGAGTCCTTGTGTACATGCAGGTACTTTCTGTCAGTGTCATCAATATGTATACATACTTGTTCATTCTGCAGTCCATGGTGATTCTGAGCACCATCTCCATAGTGTTTGCAGTTGCGACACTATACAGCACAGTGGAACTGCCATATGCACCCGACTTGCAGAATTTCTCTGTTTACAGACAGTAAGTGGTACATGTACATAGTATAATAATGTATGCTACGGCTACAGATGGTTTGTTGTTATGCAAAATATGACCTATCATGCAAGTTCTATATGACTCCTGTTGTCTAAACATCCTTCATAATTATGTGTCTATAGTTTTACTGACTTGGCTTCCTCAGATAACACGCAGACTGCTGTACTGCAATGGGTAGTTATCTGATTACTAGTTTAGTGCTACACTGATGCCAATGCCAAAAGACTATATGATGTAGATACTCCATCCCTGGCCAATTTAGTGGTAACCAGCACCTCCCCAGTCTTCCATCTAGATTTGTAAGAGCTATATGGTCAGATGTTTTGCCCCGGCCATTCAGATGACAGTGGGCAACCACTGGCTGCCCCACTGGCTGCTTTGACTTGGCTTCAAATTCATTGTGGTAAACTGGTTTGACAAAGGCACTGATGAACTAGCCACGATCACTCACTGTGTGACATTGTACAATTCCCTTTCAATGAAGGATGGGGTTGCCATGACAAGTAAAATACAGCTATGCTGCTGCCTTCTTCAGATATGTGATCAAGAAACACTGGGCTATGTTTACTGTGGTTCTTTAAATCAGCATGTGTATTTCTATTTTAAGCAGACTGGAAGTTTAGGAATCTCAGGGGACCTCATTCAGTTGTAGTTTACTTACAATTATGGCATGAGTTTAATTTATAAGATTTCCATTTAGTTTGAAGTGAGTCTGTTTTTTGCAGCAATGGCCTCAGTCTTTTTTATGGTGAGTGTGTTGTACGTACTCAGTATGTGTGTGTGTGTGTGTGTGTGTGTGTGTGTTTGTGTGTGTGTGTGTGTGTGTGTGTGTGTGTTGTGTTGTGTGTGTGTGTGTGTGTGTGTGTGTGTGTGTGTGTGTGTGTGTGTGTGTGTGTGTGTGTGTGTGTGTGTGTGTGTGTGTGTGTGTGTATGTGTGTGTGGACAGATGGTCAGTGCTGAGTACGTGACTCCTACCATACAGCTGTAGTCTACAAAGCATTCCTCTCCAACTAGCTACAGCCGTAGAGGTACTACACAACATTCCAAAAGACAGTGTAGTCACGGTAACCGGTGTCTGCACCCTGTGGTAGTAGCTAAGGTAAGTGATAACAACTACTTTTACAAAATGTGTATAATTATTCCTTGTTATTGCCACAGAGCCATCCACACACTGCACATGTCTTGTTGAGAACACCACTGGTCGCACTCAGTGCAGACATGAGTCATAACACATGTACTGATCAAGCAGTAACTGAATAGTAATGAGCACACACACATACGCACATCTATGTACTGTATCAACATAGACTAACCGGCTTTTATATACAGGCTGACCGATAGTAGTTATCTAGACTGTGGTCATGTGATCATGCTATCGCGCCATACGTAGCTAGCTACTTTTGAAGATGGCAGCTTTCGAAGTTGAGCTCGCTCCGTTGAAGATCTACGACGTGAGAAGGAGCGATCGGAAGCTCGGAGCAGGCGCATTTGGTACAGTCTTCGAAGTGGATTGGAACGGAACGATCTGCGCTGCGAAGTTCATGCACGACATCTTCAAGGAGATACTATCAGTGGAGGAGAAGCAAGCGTTCATCACAGCGTTTGAGAAAGAGTGCGCCACGTGGTCTGCTTTGAGACACCCTCAAATTGTCCAGTTTCTGGGGATCTACTTCGACCCATCCCACACTCCTGTCATGGTGCTGGAGAAGATGGACGCCAGTCTGCGAACGCTACTCGAGACGACGCCAAAGGAAGACTTTCCTCTCATCAACAAGGTGGTGATCCTCCGTCAAGTGGCCCAGGGTCTGGTGTACCTTCACAGCCACTCCCCCAAGTTGGTGCATCACGACCTCACTCCCAACAACATCCTCGTCAACGAGGTGACCTACCTGACCAAGCTGACCGACTTTGGTATGACCAGGGCAATCGATGCAGCCTCACTCACTCGTAGCTCCTCCATCAAGGGCACACCGGGGTTCATGCCTCCTGAAGCATTGCGCTACCCACTACAATACGATGACAAGCTCGATGTGTTCTCCTACGGCAACCTCATCATTATGACAGTCACACATGAGTGGCCAACCCCTGTCATTCCAAGGCCATCTGCAGCTGGAAGAAAGAAGACAAAGAATATGGTGGCATATTCTCAATTGGAGACACGTGCACCCTACTTTCAGTTGTTTTCAGAGAAGGAGGTGAAGTTATTTCAAGGTGTGATTGAGTTGTGCCTGAATGATGATGCTAGCAAGCGTCCAGCAAGTAATACAATTTTGCTTGAAGTGAAGAGGGTGGAGAAAACTGTGCTGAAAAGCTATTCTGTACAAGATCAGGATAGCAATGTGCAGCTTGCAATGTGGCGTATGCAGAAGGACTTGGAGAGTAAGGACAGTGAGGCTCTACGGATGAGCAAGATGAAAGCTGAGCTAGTAAGTCAGAGCTCTATATCCGACCAGAAGGTTAAGAATCTCAGGGAACGCATTGAGGACGTTCAGCTTAGGCTTCGTCTACAGGGGAAGAGTGTTCCCAGTGTACCCCTCTCTGATAGCGGCTTGCATGAAGTGTCTAGATCTGTTCTCTCAGCCACTGAACCCAGCAATACTCCACTGGTTGAGGAGATGCCAGAAACAAGTGGCCATTGTCAGTGGTGCTTCAAGCATGGGAAATGTGTTTGTGGATTGTTCACAGTAAGTACTTACATGTGATGCATTACTGGCACCACTGGTGTTATACCAGATCTAATTATAGGGCTGCAGTGAATTTTGAGCATAATAACAGCAAGTGACCTGATAGAAGGGGCTACAGTCTGATAAGTGAACGTGCCTGATCAAGACACCAGTGGAGCAAATGCTGTCTTGATTTGACACATTCACCTATGTATCAGCCTCAGGCCCATATTCCCGTCTATTGTTATACCTGCTGTTATTCTCAGCAGTCACCTTCGTGTATATTCTCTAGTGATCATGACAGATCTACTATAGTGCTAAACTTAGGCATTTCACATAAGTGTTATTTAGATTTTAGCAAATGTATGTGAATGTACAGTGAGCACCCCCCCCCCCCCCCCCTTAGCAAACCTTATGTCAACAAAATATACTTCACCCGCATTTCTTGTATTGCCCCTGCCTTTTTGAAGAATTTTATATATTGAGCATGCACTAAGCATGCAATAGTATTCATTTGTATCTGATCATTACTTGGACACCCAATGTGCGCGATGTTGTTACTATGCCTATTTACAGTGCATCAGAATTTTTGTCCTTTGAGACTTGTATACCCATAAGTTAAACCACAAATTCATATGATAGCGGATTTGAGAATAGGGACTAATTCGTGCAAATTGTCAATTTCAAGTTAGTGGGAGCACAGTAGATGAGCACTTCCTTGGACTTAGTTGTGCTTCAATAGCTGGTCCAGTTCCAGAGATACGTTTATTCAAAGTATGAATTGCTGAAATTATGGAAAACGGTCTGTAACCCTTCCGTTACAATATGTCTGTAGACATGGCAACAGCATAATTATTCTCCCTGGTTTGATGTGCAGGAAAGGACTAGGGGTTTCAAACTTGGCCAGTATGTTGGGACTATACCATAGGTACGCATGATGTAGTAATCCAACTTTACCCAAAACATGACTTGCTTGTGTGTTTTCACCTATACTGACACTTCATGCATTGCACAAATTGGTCCCTTTTCTCAAATCAGCTCACATATTGAAATTGGTGGTACTACGCAGTCATACATACTTATGAACAGGGTGAAACATGCACTTGATCATTATGACATTGTTTCAGCCCTTCATTAGTTGCTATGTATATATACACATATGTATTTGTCTATTCTGAATGCAGATAATGGTGCTGTCAGGCATTCTTTCATTTCTGTTTGGAGGAGCAGCTCTTGTGGAGTTCTTCATATTACCTACAGCTACAAGCTGTAGTTTTGGTATATTCTTAGGAAGTGCTCCCTTTGAGCTAGTGTAAGTCAATAGTATCCAAGGTGACATATGCACACTAATACAACTCCTATATATTTTAAATGTACGCACATAGCACAGTGCTTAGACTTTCATTGTTGTGGGGATTATATCACCCATAATATACTTTCACAATCTTCTCTGCCTCAGTGGCAAAACAGGATTACATGCAAGTACTACAAGTCTACATTGTGCCGTACTGTTAACTCACTGTGGGTGTCCCATGTTGAGGTTATTACATGCAACTCTTCATTGTGTATAGGTATGCTGCTTACTTGGCCCAGTGGGTAGGTGTACCATCACAGATTGCCTTTTCCTTTTCCCTCACCTCCCTACTCCTATTCAACTCCATCCTCTGGTGTAGAGGAATGAAGGATCGAGTGCTTATTATCACCTGCTCACCAATTGTATCCTTTACAATTGTTTGCCCTGTGTTATGAAGTACTTTGTGCACCAACAAGTACTAACGATTTGAGTCAGTCACCTTTGAGATTTCTGCACCTGATTGGTTTTGATGGATGTCAGAGGTGCATTGCAGTGTGTTGGTGTACTACTTGAAGTTTTGAGACGGCTAGCTACTTTATCTGCAACCAGGTAGCTGAGCTATGTACTCTATGCATGAACAATGGCAGACAGGTTCCACTGTAGTTCCACTCCCATTCCTTCACACAATGTTATCCACCACCTTAGCATTGCTGTTGTAGCTTGTGTTTCAGGTGGTGGCATTCTTCACATTCTATGGATTAGCTGCTCCCTTCCATTGCACTGGTCTATCCACTCTTTCTGCCATAAGTGCGGTGAGTCTATCATTGCCTCTCTGCAGTAAATAAGTGATCTATTGTCCTTGCATAAAAGACATATATATCAGACAAGTTGTTACAAGTTGATTGTCTACACTATTATATGAATGCTCTGTCAGACAACATGGTATAGTGCTGCATGTGGGTGAATGGCGGTGGTTGTTTGTATAATTAATGCTGTAATGCAACCGAAAAGTAATGCTATATTCCCAGCTATTCTTGTATCTTTTGTGTAATGTACTTTGCACCATGCATGCAGTATGGACTACTTCGCATGTTTGAGACATTCTGCTGTATAAATAGCTTATGCAATGTGTTGCAATTGCCTGTCTGAGAGTTAGACGGATCTGTGTATGAGTGCTTGAATCCACTTCCTCTCTCTTGCAGGCTATTGCTGTTATCTGCTACTTTACCATGTTGCAGTGGAGGAGGTCAAGAGGCTAGATCAATTAGCTATAATGGTCAATTATGAATACTGTAGATACATGAGTGCATCATGAACTACTCCATGGCCATTTGCTTCCTATTAGCTAATAGTATTATAATTTATAATTACCTTAAAAGGGACCACCCCTGCATGTTCTATTTGATGCCCACCAAAGGGACCGTAGACTTGTCCCCAGCCCACTTCCGGCCGCCATTTTGCAATGGCAATTTTATTGGCCTTTGGCCGATGGTGAGGATCCTTCAATATGCAAGCAAAGGAGTCATCCAGACATTTGCATTTTTATAGTAGCCATTATCAATAGTGTTTAGTAATGAATTTTAATATAGTTTTGGCACCTACCATGCCTACAGTTATCCTGTCACCAACATGCACAGCTATTCCTCCATGCTTCTAGATCTGGTACAAATGGGGAAACACTATTATTGCCAACTGCATACAAACTAGAAACTAGAATCTATAGCTACGTGCATGGAAGTGCACCATAAATAGTATAATCTGTGTTATCATAATTATTATAGCAGCTATAGCTAGCGCTGTATCGCTCTTTGTTCATACAGTGTCCTGCACATGCCCACAAAGTGTAATAACAGTGACAGTTCTGCCTGTCCTATTGCTATTCATGTTGCCACTGTCACTGTCCACCTGCACAGTCAGTGCAGTGGTGCATGCACAAGAGACTGCAGAGGTGCAGAGCTGAGCTGAGAGGTGGTGAGTTGTGCAGCACCCTCAGCTGTCCCAGTCCCTCCTGTGAAGCAGGGCTGCTGCCTCCCTCCATGCAGGGGGAGGGGACAGTGTCAAAGCAGGTCAAGAAGGGGAGGAGCCACCAACAAGGGAGGATGAGGAGGGAGAGAAGATGCAGGCTAACCCATCCTACCTGCCCATTGAGATGATGAAACCTTGATCTGGTAGCTACGTACATCATAGAAAGGACTCATTCTGATATTAACTAGTTTTCAGATGCAGCATGCATTCATTAATTCATGCTTTCAACTTTGAGCACACATACGTATATAGCTAGCTATCACCGTGTGAATCTACGTAGCTACGAAGCTAGCTAGCTACCATCTTTCCTATGCCGTATTTGGTTTGCATGCTGAGTTAGAATTAGCTAATGAAGTAGTGTCTGCTGCTAGAGCTTGGCACACACTTTCGAATCCCTCTCCTACTGCTGAAGTTACGCCCGACGTATTAGCTACACTGCGAGAATGTGCTACTGTGTATACATAAGCCAGTTGCGGGGAAATTCCCTTTATTTTAAGTCCTGAAAAACATGGCCGCTCGACCTCCTCAACAAAGGCACTCTATTGTGCCATTTCCTAAGGACCTGAACCTCCCTGAACACCGACCTCAGTGAGTGTTAAGTACTGCATCTTCTTGCTACTGTGTTCGTTTGGAGGCGATCGAGCGAGGGTAAAAATGTTTAATTGGTAAATGTACGTAGCTCTCCAACAGTACGCAACGCTCTACAGCTCATTGTACCTTAGTCCCTGCTCCTCCCTGAAATCTGATCATAGTGAGCATTGATTACCAATCCTTCTTGCCACTTTGCTTGTTTGGAGGCAATTGATCGAGGGTAAAGTTACTTTATTATTGATCATACGCAACGCGCAACCAGTACACAACACTCCAGAGCTCACTGGTCCTTAGTCCCTGAACCTCCCGGAAATCCGACTTCACCGAGTGTGAAGGACTGATCTCTCTTTGCACTGTGTTCTATTGGAGTGGAACTATCGAGGGTAAAGATGTTTTATTAGCAAAAGTGTCAATACATTTACACGTGTGTACGTACGTAGCTACGAAATGAACTAGCACACAACATACATACAGGCACAGATGCACACTACCTGTGATGAATAATAATAACATGAGGAGTCTTACATGAAAGCATAATACTATAGTAGCATTAATCATGGCAGTAGACAGTAGCTACTAGCTATAATTGTCAAGCAAAGTCTATGGTTAGCTAGCTAAGGTGTAGCTAACCATAACACCCCTGTGGGTGTAGCGCCAACTCCCCAGATTTGTTTAGTGTAAACAGGGATGTTGTGGTAACAAACCTGTTCTAACAGTGCAGTGTGCACACATTCCTGTAGAGTACATTTGTGCCAACACATTGTTTGGTGTAGGAAGGGGTAGTCTACAAATGGTGTTGGGCTAGTCTACTAATGGTCACCTGCATCATCCTTAAGAGAACTGCATGCATTTACTGCATGGTATGTACTGTATGAATGCATAAGGTAATTGCTGTCATTATCTCAACATTCAGACATATATTATAGTTCTAAATGATGTTATACAAACAGGATGTTCAATTTTCAGTTTACCTTTAGGTGTCTAGTTTCACTGACCTGACTCTGTCCAGCATACAACTGCTGTGCTATAATGGGTGGTATATACACAATTGTTCATTCTGCAGTCCATGGTGATCCTGAGCATCATCTTTGCATGCAGTGTTTGCATTTACAATGCTATTCAGCACAGTATACGTAGCTACCACCTGACTTTCAGAGTTTCTCTATTTACAGATGGTAAATGGCACTTGTACATTGTGTATCAGGGCTGTAGCACCCAGTCCGGCCGGTCCGGCCATGGCTGGACCGGTTTTTGCTGCTGGAACAAGAATTCTAAATATTGAAGATATGCATTCTAAACACACTTTCAAATTGGGAGGGGGGGTACTGGCCTAAGGTTAAACAATATTCTAAAAGCAGAGTGGTCTTGTATACATGCAGCATGGTGGTATATATATAAATTTGTACATGGGAACATGTACGTAGCTTGAATGGGCATATGCATGCAATAGGATAGTCTCCTGTGGCAACCCTAGCTATTGCACACTCACATGTACACTTGCACTATAATATGCAGGCGGAGAAATGTACAGGGGATGGTTGCAAGACTGCAATCGCGGCAAAATGTAGGCAGATGTAGGGATGGTGAAAACGTATTCAAAGTCAGCGCATGTTAATGACCTGCATGGGTTTTGCATGGACTATCCCCCCTTGTTGCATGGACCAGCTGGCCCCCCTTTCTGCATGGACCAGCCCTCCTTCTGTTTTTGGAGGAAACATTTTACACACCCTTTGCATAGATGATGTCTTCTAGTTAAGGGAAGGAGAGATTTGTGCTGCCTATATAGCATCAAAGAGACAGACAAAAAACACTAGAATTTGGTTTTTAATGTGTTATCTTCTTATTTCAATGCACTGTATCACCTGTTACATGGCACTTGATTGCCTTTCCTGCTGTAAGTGCCTGTTGGTCTATGTTACACTTTTCATACTCATTGCAGTGTTGATGGGCCTAGAATTGCTCCATAAGTATTCACAGAACATCGATCTAAATTTCAAATTTTCCTGGGAGCATGCCCGCAGCCCCCTAGTTTGTGTCACGTCATCTATGGCCTGGCCGGTTTTTATCTTGGTGCTACAGCCCTGTATATAGTCTGTATTGTAGTATTATGCGATATGTATGCTACATGTTATATTCCCAGGACGTACATGATTTGTGATGCTGGGAAGGACAGCCTGTATGGTACAAATGTTTCACTACGTTGCATTGAAGGATGTTTATCATATGTTCATGAT
Source organism: Ianthella basta (assembly GCA_964019415.1). Lineage (NCBI taxonomy): Eukaryota > Metazoa > Porifera > Demospongiae > Verongiida > Ianthellidae > Ianthella > Ianthella basta. Next base: position 5,645,972 of record OZ025868.1, on the reverse strand, counting down.
TCCACTCGATCGCTACCTCACGTGATTGCATGCGCGCAAGATGGCTTCTAAAGTTCAGCCTTTCGCTCCGTTGAAGATCTACGACGTCAGAAAAACTGATCGGAAACTCGGAGCGGGCGCATTTGGAACAGTATTCGAAGTGGAATGGAACGGAACGACCTGCGCTGCGAAGTTCATGCACGAAATCTTCAAGGAGATACTATCAGCGGAGGAGAAGCAAGCGTTCATCGCAGCGTTTGAGAAAGAGTGCGCCACGTGGTCTGCTTTGAGACATCCTCAGATTGTCCAGTTTCTGGGGATCTACTTCGACCCATCCCGCACCCCTGTCATGGTGCTGGAGAAGATGGACGCCAGTCTTCGATCGCTACTCGAGTCGATGCCAAAGGAAGATTTTCCTCTCATCAACAAGGTGGTGATCCTCCGTCAGGTGGCCCAGGGTCTGGTGTACCTTCACAGCCACTCCCCCAAGTTGGTGCATCACGACCTCAGTCCCAACAACATCCTCGTCAACGAGGTGACCTACCTGACCAAGCTGACCGACTTCGGTATGACCAGGGCCATCGATGCAGCCTCACTCACACGTAGCTCCTCCATCAAGGGCACACCGGGTTTCGTCGCTCCTGAGGCACTTCGCTATCCCCCACGTTATGGAGACAAGCTGGATGTGTTTGCATACGGCAATGTGATCATCACTGTCATCACCCACCAGTGGCCCACACCTCAGCTGATGGGTGAAGGAGCGGCACTGGTTGAGATTGTATCCGAATTTCAGCTACGTGAGCATCACTTCGAGCAGTTTTCGAAGGAAGAAACAAAGGCTTTTAGAGGCATAACTAAACTTTGCCTGGAGAATCAGGAGGAAATGCGTCCAACCAGCACAATGCTACTAGCTGAAATGAAGAAGATTGAGGTGACTGTCTTGGAAAGTGGCATGTCAGCAGAGACAGAAGCAAACAACATTCAACTAGCAATGTGGCGCATGCAGAAGGCAGTGCAGAAGAAGGAGACGGAGATTGCCATGATGAGTGACGAGACTCGAAGTCTTCAAACTAATGTTACAAAATTTTCAGCAAATGCAAGAATTCTTGAGCAGCACCTGGAACATCTCCAGCTAGAGTCACAGCTTGAGCGTTCCACTGTGCTTGAAGACTCCAATAGGGGGCATTGGACCTCAGCCCTGACAGATTCACTCCTAGTCCCTGAGACCAGTGCCGTGGCCGAGACTGATTATGCAACAGAAGAGGCACCTACTGGACTGGCCCAGTGCTGTTTCCAACGGGGAAAGTGTGCCTGTTGCTTGTTTACAGTAAGTATTAATGCAGTTGGCTAGCGTAGTTTTCCCAAATTGTGCCAATTGCTTAGTGCCCTTTTGTATGTTTGTCTGTATGTTTAAATTGTGGGTGGACTTATAAAAATATGGAACAGAACGCATCTCCTGTACTTACTATTGAGTGAGGGCTGTGTGCTGTGATACATGTGAAATTCAGACTTCAATCAACAGTTCTCGATGCCTCTCTCTGCTCCAGTTATTTCTGATCTCGACAACTAGACCATCCTCAGGTTGATACTTTCACTACAAACTCATATATTAGATTAACTATCAATCGTGCATCATCATTGGAGAACTGCATGCATTTACTGCATGGTGTGTACTGTATGAATGCATAAGGCATTTGCTGTCATTATCTCAACATTCAGACATATAATATTATATTTCTAAATTTGCCACGGCTACAGACAGTTTGTTATTATGCAGAAAGATGAAGGTTCGAAATAGCTGATGTTATACAAACAGGATTCCAATTTCAATTTACTTCTAGGTGTCTAGTTTCACTGACTTGACTCTGTCTGGCATACGACTAATGGGTGGTATACATACCTGTTCATTCTGCAGTCCATGGTGATCCTGAGCATCATCTCTATAGCATTTGCATTTGCAACACTAATCAGCACAGTGAACCTACCACTCAACTTGCAGAGTTTCTCTGTTTACAGACGGTAAGTGGCACATGTACATTGCAATGCATGCAGCATTTCCCATGGCTACAGACAGTTTGTTGTTACGCAGAAAGATGAAAGTTCTAAATGGTTGATGTTATACAAACAGGAATTTCAATTTTCAATTTTCGTATGGGTGTCTAGTTTCACTGACTTGACTCTATCTGACATACGACTGATGCACTAATATGGGTGGTTACCTGATCACTGGTATAGGGCTACACTGAAGCTGATGCCAAAGAGGATGTGATGTTGATGATTTGCTCCTATTGAGTGGTAACCAACGATCAACTCCCCAGTCATCCATCTAGATACGTAAGAGCCACTGACAGCTGTTTTGCCCCATATGGATGACGGGGGAATAACCACAGGTCACCCACAGTCACTTTGACATTGACTTCAGTGTGGCAGGATTGTTTGGCGAAACACTTCAAGTGACAAACTAACCACGTATCCCTCATATATAGTGTAATGTCTCCAACTCCCCTTCAATATAGGATGGGTTGTCATGGTAATTATGTATGTAGTACAATTTATATAGCTGCTGTACTTCTCTAATATGTTGCCAATAAATGCTAAGCTACTTTCAAATTACGTTTAAAGTAGGCCCGCGATTTGAGAATCCCAAAGCACCTAATTCAGTTGAGGTTATACCTAGAGAACAAGAGTTTTCCCATTTAATGTGGAGTGAGTCCGTATTGTACATGTGTCAAGATGAAATAATGACATTGGTATTTTGTTAACAAGCAAAGCCACTCTTTTTAATGATGAAATTCAGAATTTGACTCAATTTCATGTGGATTTCACATGTACTTCAATGGAATTTCCCTCAGTCCAATTCCTTTGCATTTCTTTGTCTCACTACTCCTTGCAGATGCAGCTGCTCATTTCCAGGCTTAGAAGCAACCCCAGGTGTGTCTCACCAAAGTGTGATTGCCACAGCTGTGATACAGATACTTCTATCTGTGGTCCTCACAACTGCACTGATTGTCAGGTTCTTGCTGTGGTGCAGAGGAGAGAGACGTCAAGGACCTACCATCATCTGTTCACCAGTTGTATCCTTGAACCTTCTCTGTTCCTATCATGAAGCTACTGTACTTGGATTATGTTGTGCTGAGGTTTATAAGCATGTACATAATTGTGGTGATTCTTGTAGTGACATGATTAGCCAAGCTATGGGTGGTATATGCGTACCTTTATATATTCTTTCAGTATATGTGAATACCCTTAACTCCATGTGTTAGGTGATTGTACTAGCTGTGTCATACTGTACAATCTGTGGAATCCCATCTTTCTTGGTAGTTGGAGGAGTACCTCCTTTATCAATGGCCATACCTTCGGTATTCTTCATGGTGAGCTGTAGAGTGTGTGTGTGCGCACGTACATGCGTATGTGTGTGTGTGCGCGTGCATGTGTGTGTGTGTGTGCATGCATGTGTGTGTGTGTGTGTGTGTGTGTGTGTGTGTGTGTGTGTGTGTGTGTGTGTGTGTGCATGTGCGAGCGCCATTGAATAAGCCAAATGGGTGGCAGATCTGCAGCCAACGATTCTGGTAGTTGGAGTGGGTTTGAAAACTTGGTTGGTTACAGTCTAGTCAAGGCAAGGGAGAATACAGCAACTTGTGAACGTGATTCTCTTAAGTGCTAGCACACCTCTCAGCGTTTACCACTGATTTTGCAAGTTATGCTAGCCACCTATGTGGGGTACTCTACTCTAGGTACCTACGTATGTGATATACTCTACAGCCACGAGTCCAGGACAGTTACGTATTCTGATGCCATCACTCAAGCCAATACCCCACCTCTCTCATCTCATGGGCATTGCAAGCCCATAGATGAATGCCCCTACTGCACCGTGGGACCGTGCAACTGGGTAGATGAAGCTGGTGTCTCTGCATGCTACCCATTGAGCCACCAATCTTGTTGCCACCTGCTGGCTCACCCTATTAATGAGCTCCTCACAGCCAAATCTTGGTTGTGCTATTGCAAGTACATGTGTGTTGCATATGCTTGTGTGTTTGTACATGTGTGTGTGTGTGTGTGTGTGTGTGTGTGTGTGTGTGTGTGCGTGCGTGCGTGCGTGCGTGCATGCGTGCGTGCATGCATGTGTGTGTGTGTGTGTTTACGTACTTGTATGTATGTGCGTGTGTGGATGGGTGTATTAATTGGTTAGTATCCTTATGGCAATGTGATAACTAATACTAGCAGATCAGATGAAAGGAGCAAACAGTTCTAGTAAGGGTGTGTAGCCTGTGATATTCAAATGCAAACTTCCTGTTTCATTCCATTGTAGGGACTGGCTCTACTCTGCTATCTGGTTGTTCTGCAGTGGATTGAGTGACTTTTGAAGTGCTACCAGTCTGTAGCTGTCTATAGCTGCTGCTGTCTTGGCAGCACATTTTAGTGTCTACATGTAACAGCTGCAGCTCCTTATATTTGCATAATGTGTGTAGGCTGTGTTAGATAGACGTAACATGCATGCAATAGTGGAATAGCAATTTGGATGTTATGACTATAAGATCACTCCAGTGTGTAATGTTGTTTAATGAATTTTGATGGCTGTATACATACATGTCATGAAACTTGCAATAATAGATCGATCAGATCAAATGGTATAAAAGTTATAATTTATTGCCAAATCTTGCTTTCCACATGATAGACAGCTATATAATATTGCAGTTACGAGGCCTCGCGTGCACGCGACCGCATAATTTGCTTAGATGATGGCTGAGTTCGATGTTGAGCTCGCTCCGTTGAAGATCTACGACATCAGAAGAACTGATCGAAAACTCGGAGCGGGTGCATTTGGAACGGTATTCGAAGTGGAATGGAACGGAACGACCTGCGCTGCGAAGTTCATGCACGACATCTTCAAGGAGATACTATCAGCGGAGGAGAAGCAAGCGTTCATCACAGCCTTTGAGAAAGAGTGCGCCACATGGTCTGCTTTGAGACACCCTCAAATTGTCCAGTTTCTGGGGATCTACTTCGACCCCTCCCACACTCCTGTCATGGTGCTGGAGAAGATGGACGCCAGTCTGCGCTCACTGCTCGAGTCGACGCCAAAGGAAGACTTTCCTCTCATCAACAAGGTGGTGATCCTCCGTCAGGTGGCCCAGGGTCTGGTGTACCTTCACAGCCACTCCCCCAAGTTGGTGCATCACGACCTCAGTCCTAACAACATCCTCGTCAACGAGGTGACCTACCTGACCAAGCTGACCGACTTCGGTATGACCAGGGCCATCGATGCAGCCTCACTCACACGTAGCTCCTCCATCAAAGGCACACCGGGGTTCATGCCTCCTGAAGCATTGCACTACCCACCACAATATGATGACAAGCTTGATGTGTTCTCCTACGGCAACCTCATCATTATGACCCTCACACATGAATGGCCTACCCCAGTCATTCCAAGGCCATCGGCAGCTGAAAGAAAGAAGACAAAGCATGTTGTGGCATACTCTCAATTGGAGACACGTGCACCCTACTTTCAGTTATTTTCAGAAGATGAAGTGAAGTTGTTCCAGGGTGTGATTAAGTTGTGCCTTGATGACAATGCTACCAAGCGTCCAGCAAGTAATACAATTTTGCTTGAAATGAAACTAATTGAGAAAACTGTGCTGAAAAGCTATTCTGTACAAGTGCAGGACAGCAATGTGCAGCTTGCAATGTGGCGTATGCAGAAGGACTTGGAGAGTAAGGACAGTGAGGCTGTGCGGGTGAGCAAGATGAAAGCTGAGCTAGTAAGTCAGAGCTCTATATCAGACCAGAAGGTGAAGAATCTCAGGGAGCGCATTGAGAATGCTCAACTGAGGCTCCGTCTACAGGGGAAGACTGTTCCTAGTGTACCCCTCTCTGATAGCGGCTTGCATGAAATGTCAGTTCTCTCAGCCAGTGAACCCAGCAACACTCCACTGGTTGAGGAGATCCCAGAGACAAAAGGTCATTTTCAATGGTGCTGTAAACATGGGAAATTTGTTTGTGGCTTGTTCACAGTAAGTTTAAAGCTTACAACACTGCATGGTTGCATATTTGTATAGTACATGTTCACATTTCTAGCTGGGGAAGTTAAGATTGCTACAATAGGCTCAATACTTGGGACTTTTATTATGTCCACTTGATAGAGGTGTCTGCTTTTTTCAGAGCGTCTGCAAGGCTGTGTTCCACTGTTCTCATGTATTTATAGCATAAAGCCATACAATAGGTTTGAAAGACGGAAACTCTGTATTTATTGCCGAGAGTTGCATGGCTAGAGTTGATCAGCAATTCCCACATAGGGATTGCAATTGTCGAGCACTTGTACGAGCAGCAGTTGACATCAATTCAGTTTCATTCAGCTCAACGATGTATTGAGTATATACTTAAGATAAACAAGTCAGTTGTAATCTTGTCAATTTAAGTCTAATGAAAGTCACAACTTGAAAGAAATGTAGGAGGAGGAAAGGGTGAATTCTTCCGGCTTGGTTGGCTGGCTTGGGCTGCTGAAACCCTGCGATAGTGCATTATTTGTCCCTGGTTCGATGCCAATTTTCCATTCCTTGCCTATAATTATTTCTTTCGAGTATGACTTTCATTAGACTTTACAATGTATCAAGTAAACATTCCACACTAGCTACAGTGCTGTCCAGCTGTCATGCATGCAGAGTGAACGTAATGTATGGGTAGAACTTGTCTACAGTCCATATTTTTGACTGTTCTGCAGACAATGATGCTGTCAAGCATTCTTTCATTAGTATCTGGAGGAGTAGCTATTGTGGAACCATCTGCAGCATGCTTTCCTTTTAATGAGCGATTTCTAAGTCATCCCAATGAATTGGGGTAAGTCAGTAGCGGTCAAGCACAAGCGTATGTCACAATAAATGTGTGTCTTGAAATGCAGCCCAGCATTTTAGAGTTGTATTGATTTACAGTTTTGACAATTATTGATGTACAATGTCTTCACATGAATGTTGACCACAAAATGCAACTTTTGCAATTTCTATACTATCAGCTGCACATTATCACAGAACACGGCTGTTTGTACTTTATATGTTAGCATGCATGGATTCATCATGTGCCGTTATAATTCATATCAAACCCCCTCCTTTCATGCTTGCAGGGGTACAGCTTCAGCAGTCACGATTATTTGTATATCATCACAGTTTGCCGCTTCCTTTTTTCTCACCATCCTCATCATATTCCACTCCATACTCTGGTGCAGAGGAGTGAGAGATCGTTCACTTATTGTCACCTGCTCACCGATCGTATCCTATAACATTATCCATCAAATAGAAATGTTTTGTTAGCTTATCAGTACCAGACCAGTACTGTGTGTACCACTATGATACCTGTCTAAGCTGGCACCTGCAGTAGGAGATATAATTCTGACCTGACTACATTACTGCAGGTGTCTGCATAAGAAAGGTAATACAGTACTTGCGTTGCTAATGTACTGATGGTGTGTGCTGATATATATGGTACTCAAGATTGGACTAGGCTGGCTGTGTTTGCCTGAGACTGCATATCATATACAGTAGGCAGAATTCACTGTAGTTTGAAATCTCATGAATTTATATGACTGTATTACTTAACATTATTCATAGCTTGTGTTTCTAGCAGTGGTATACTTCACATCTTTTGGAGCAGCTGCTCCCTTCCAGTGCACTGGTCTTCCCACTCTTTCAGCAGTAGCCATGGTGAGTTATTCACTCTACACCACTTGTTTGCTCTAATGCTACAGAACAGCACCTTTCTGTTTCTGTTTCCATTTCATTACAATAACAAACTGCAATCACAATGGTTCTGTTGCAAACTACCACTATATACTGGAAAATTGGCATTTAATTTATTTTGGCAGATTGGCAAGTTTGAGATCAGTCCACCAATTTCGTACTGCCAAATTGTTCACTTGATACTTTATGGCGTAAGGCTTGCCCAATGTACAGCCAAATGAAACTCATAATTATTTTAAGCAATCCTCCTAAATGAATTGCCGCCAAAAATTAATTTCCAGCCATATAGTTCAGAGTGAAATGTACCTCTCTCTTCTTATACCAATATTTACAGAGTACGGAATGCATAGTGTTTCCTGCTTTGCTTGTTGCTGATGCGAGTTAGACTGTTTGTGTATGAGCACTTCCATCTTCTCTTCCTCTTGTGCAGGCTGTTGCTGTTATCTGTTACTCCACTATGTTGCAGTGGAGGAGGCTAAGCAGATAGGCCTATATCTAAGTCTGTTGCAATTAGATGAGCAGCGTAACGTTAGCTTAAATTTTGTACCCGGGATCTATGACCATCCTGACATTTTTTCCTAGTATATTATAATTTAATGATGACCCATGATGGTTACATTCATGGCCGCGCGGGGCCTCGCTTGCACGTGTGACCACAACGAAGATGGCAGATATCGAAGTTGAGCTCGCTCCGTTGAAGATCTACGACATCAGAAGGACTGATCGGAGACTCGGAGCGGGTGCATTTGGGACAGTTTTCGAAGTGGAATGGAACGGAACGGCCTGCGCTGCGAAGTTCATGCACGACATCTTCAAGGAGATACTATCAGCGGAGGAGAAGCAAGCGTTCATCACAGCCTTTGAGAAAGAGTGCGCCACATGGTCTGCTTTGAGACATCCTCAGATTGTCCAGTTTCTGGGGATCTACTTCGACCCCTCCCACACTCCTGTCATGGTGCTGGAGAAGATGGACGCCAGTCTGCGCTCACTGCTCGAGTCGACGCCAAAGGAAGACTTTCCTCTCATCAACAAGGTGGTGATCCTCCGTCAGGTGGCCCAGGGTCTGGTGTACCTTCACAGCCACTCCCCCAAGTTGGTGCATCACGACCTCAGTCCCAACAACATCCTCGTCAACGAGGTGACCTACCTGACCAAGCTGACCGACTTCGGTATGACCAGGGCCATCGATGCAGCCTCACTCACACGTAGCTCCTCCATCAAGGGCACACCGGGGTTCATGCCTCCTGAAGCATTGCGCTACCCACCACAATATGATGACAAGCTTGATGTGTTCTCCTACGGCAACCTCATCATTATGACAGTCACACATGAGTGGCCTACCCCAGTCATTCCAAGGCCATCGGCAGCTGAAGGAAAGAAGACACAGGACTCAGTGGCATACTCTCAATTGGAGACACGTGCACCCTACTTTCAGTTATTTTCAGAAGATGAAGAGAAGTTATTCCAGGGTGTTATTAAATTGTGCCTTGATGACGATGCAAGCACACGCCCAACGAGTAGTACACTTCTGCCTCAAATGAAGCGAATTGAGAAAAATGTGCTGAAGAGCTATTCTGCACAAGAGCAGGACAGCAATGTGCAGCTTGCAATGTGGCGTATGCAGAAGGACTTGGAGAGTAAGGACAGTGAGGCTCTGCGGATGAGCAAGATGAAAGCTGAGCTAGTAAGTCAGAGCTCTATATCCGACCAGAAGGTGAAGAATCTCAGGGAGCGCATAGAGCATGTACATCTGAGGCTCCGTCTACAAGGGAAGACTGTTCCCAGTGTACCCCTCTCTGATAGTGGCTTGCATGAGATGTCAGTTGCTTCAGGTGAACCCAGCAACACTCCACTTGTTGAAGAGATTCGGGAAACGCAAGATCGCTGTCAGTGGTGCTTCAAGCATGGGAGATGTGTTTGTTGCTTGTTCACAGTAAGTACAGACCTTTCATACCAGATCTAGTGTGTGTGGAAGGAATAATAAGTGTATGCAATCGCATGCAGCAGGCGTCCTGATTTTGGGGACTAGCTATAGTCTAGTCACATTCTCCTTTCAGTATACTGCCCCGTATTCCCTCCTTAGTATGCCTGCTGTAATTACTCTCACGATTCCTTCTACACACTAAGTAATTCTGCACACAGCAATCATCCTATATCTATCAACGAATCTAGTGTGTTAACGTTGTGCCAACCTTATTTATTTCTCGTAGATTTTATGTAGATTTCAGTGAATTTACAATGAGCACTGCCCTTACTGTATTATCCCCCCCCCCCCCCTGCCCCCTGTTTCTTGTTTTGCCCAACAACTCCCAACTTCCCCATCCCCACCCCTATATTTTGAAACTTCAGTTTGCCCCCCTTGATAGAATTTCTAGTACAGCACTGAGCGTGCAATGGTGTCTGTGTATCTGATGCACACAATGTTTACGCTATGACTATTTGCTATGCATGGTTTATATCAGAATGATTTTCTTGTTTTCAAGCTTGAGTTTCTATAACACTGTTATAATAAAAATATTATAATAAATTATATTAAAGTTGATGGCACTATTATGCTTACAAAGATGCATCATTTTTATGCACAAGGTGAATGCCCTTGAATGATATAATATATTGTTTTCAGTTGGTATAATTATTTTGGTTACATATGCATGTTTGTATCCCGAATGCAGATAATGGTGCTGTCAAGCTTTCTTTCATTTCTGTTTGGAGGAGCAGCTCTTATAGAAATTACCATTAATCCATTTCTTTTTAGCGAGTTCTTTGCAACGTTTGGCTTTGGGCTAACGTAAGTCAATAGTACCCAAGGTGACACACACTAATACCATTCTTATCTCAAATGTAGCTCAATGCTTTGGATGTTGTTGATGGCAACCACAGTGTCACCCCTGAGTGCTGTTTTCACAATCACCTGCACCTCATTGGCTAGACAGCATACCTGTTTGCTATGTGCAGTATCACTGATTCACTATTGGTGTCCCAGTGGTTGTTAACTCTACCTTGTGTGTAGGTCCAGTGCTGCCTTGGCCCTGTACACTGGTGTGCCATCCCAGATTGCCTTTTCCGTTTCCCTCACCTCCCTACTCCTATTCAACTCCATCCTCTGGTGCAGAGGAGTGAAGGATCGAGTGCTTATTATCACCTGCTCACCAATTGTATCCTTTGCAATTGCTCACCCTGTGTTATGAAATACTTTGTGCACCAACAAGTACTAACGATTATTCTTAATTCAGCCATTAAACTGTTTGAGTCAGTCACCTTTGAGATTTCTGCACCTGATTGGTTTTGATGGATGTCAGAGGTGCATTGCAGTGTGATAGTGTACTACTTCGAATTTTGAGAATGCTATCTACTTTATCTGTAACCAGGTAGCTGAGCTACGTCCTCTATACATAAACAATAGCAGACAGATTCCACTGTAGTTCCACTTCTATGTCATTACAATGTTATTCATCACCTTAGCATTGCTGTTATAGCTTGTGTTTCAGGTGGTGGCATTCTTCACATTTTATGGATTAGCTGCTCCCTTCCAGTGCACTGGTCTGTCCACTCTTTCTGCCATAAGTGCGGTGAGTCTACCATTGCCTCTTTGTAGTATAATATGAGCAATCAATTGTCCTTGCATAAAAGACATATCAGACAAGTTGTTACAAGTTGATTGTCTACACTATTATATGAATGCTCTGTCAGACAGTGTGGTAGCTATAGTGCTGTGTGTGGGTGGATGGTGGTGGTTGTTTGTATAATTAGCTAATAATACTGTAATGCCACCAAAAGTAACGCTATTCCCAGTTATTCCTGTAATCTTTTGTGTAATGGACTTTGCACCATGCAGTATGGACTGCCACCACTTTGTGAACATCATGTCTCATGTCATCCTAAAGTTCTTGTAGCTATGACTTGAATGTAGCTAGCTACGTAGCTATGCCACCTTTGTGCGTATGTGGAATACATTGGTAGCAATTGTACTTTGCATGGTTGAGACATTCTACTGTATAAATAGCTTCTTGTGTTGCAATTGCCTGTCTGAGAGTTAGACAGATGTGTGTATGATTGCTTGAATCCATTTCCTCTCTCTTGCAGGCTATTGCTGTTATCTGCTACTTTACCATGTTGCAGTGGAGGAGGTCGAGAGGCTAGATCAATTAGCTATAATGGTCAATTATGAACACTGTAGATATGCGAGTGCATCATGAACTACTCCATTTGCTTCATATTAATAGTATAATATTAATTTATAATTTAAAACTATCACAAAGGGAATCACCCCTGTTTGTTCCATTTGATGCCCACCAAAGAGACCGTAGACCCTTGCAATGCGGGCGGGACTTTGTCTAACCGTTTTCGTAAGCTTCAATCTCCAGATCGTAATCTAGTTGGCCTGAACGAGTGAATGTTCCAAGCTCTACGAGTACACCCTCCTCTCCTTTGGCTATAGGGTGTGCTGCTTGGCTACTTGCTTGCTGCTGGAGGGTGGATTACAGCAGTGGCCGGATATGGCTTACTCATAAACGTGTGAGCTGATGGCTGCTGTAGTTTATGGGCATGCAGTTTTATGAGTTTACGTTAGTCCCCAAGTATTCTCCAAGTGCTTGTCTGGTTTCCTGTGCGGGTGTGTGCATGCATGCATGTGCTCGTGCGTACATACGTCCACGTATAGTTAGCTGTGTGCATACGTATGTGAATCAGTGTTGCCTCTAGCCTCTTCCCAAAAAATATAGTGTCCTTTGCAGCCCTCATAGGCTCTTTGGCATTCCTTTACATCCCTTTATGTGTCTTTCTGTATGTAGCTACTGCTGTTCACTCTTGTCACAGTGTCACAAGATATAATAGCTACATGCGCATCACCTATTTCAATGTATAAGTAAAACAAGCAACCAGCTTAGTCCTAGGCAGTTCCCATTTGGACCAAGCATCACTGAGAGGACACTGGTTTGTTCATGCATGTGTACATGACAGTCTAAAGGTGACCATGCCATCAGAGATTATTAGCATGCACACATGCACATGAAATAACAGCTAGAATGCAGGATGTTGTAAAGGCTTTGTAACTGAAGTTACAGAAGAAGTAATTCTAGTGACATGCACCCATACGAAGGGGCATTTGCGGCCATTAAGAAAACAGTCATTTCCATTTGTAGGGATCTCATTGGTGAGTGTGACCCGCTTCTCTTTAGATGATTTACAGTACGTGCAGTTTTGGTGGCATTGCAAGGATTCTACAATCTCCTGTAGCTGTTTATTTTTCAAGTAGACATGACTTTAATGTCATGTGACTCCACACTTGCAGACAAGGATCGTCAACAGTGAACTTCACTGGACTGACACACTACCCAAACTGGGCCTTTGTGGTCGGTGCACCCATTGTGCTGATTGCCATTGGTGTGCATATCATTGTGCTGGCCACCAGGATGCAGCACAAAGCGTGTTGGTGTCTCTTGGCAATGCCTGTATCCTTCAGTTATGATATTTAGCAGATTTACTATTACATGTGTCTCAATTTCCAATATGCGTGATTTCACCAGATTATGAGTGTGTGAGTGTGTGTGTGTTTGTGTGTGTGTGTGTGTGTGTGTGTGCGTGTGTCTGTGTGCGTTTGTTGTAGTCTCCTTGTCATTTTGATCTTTATAAATTAACTCTCACTATTATGGCATATGTGATTACACGTATTCCTTGTTGTTCCTTGACTGGTGTTCTTGTTGCAGCTGGCCTTTCTGTTGGCCTACCTGTTTGCAGCTGCAGGAGCAGTGCTATATGCCAGCAGTGAGACCATACACAGGGTCACAGTGGATGGTGCTGCCACCATCACAGATGTGTCCACCGTGGTGCAGTTTGCAGGGACATTGGCAACAGCTGTCTTCTCTGTAAGTACAAACACATGAGCAATAATAACCACCATGGTTCTTGATCTCTTGATGTAGGCATCCGTAGATCATCTACAAGTGTATAAAAATACCTTTAGAATTACGTAAAAGGGATTTAGGAATGACCAGCAGAAAAAGCATAGAAACCAGCAACAGTAACTCAACACCATGATGAACCACATTACCTTGAAGTTTGCTATGCATTCCTAATTTCCTTGTAGCTAGCTACATGAGACTGGCTAGCTAAACATTTGGGTCCATGTAGCTGTTCTGCCACTACATCATAACTTCTCTCTCATGCTGCAGGGCCTGGCTGTATTTCACCATGCAAATATACTGAGACATTGCACAATTCACATGTACGTAGCTAGCATAGTGCAAAAATTAGACTAATCTAGAACTTACAAACAAAACAACACAAATTATAAAGCAATGTTATTGAGTTAGATGTGTCCCTCCACAATTTGGAGGTCAATGTTGTCCTGCCCCTGAAGTCGTGGCTTGTATGAAGATCCACTAGCTAGTTACTGTTTCACACAATATTGGTCAGTGCTTTCATAAGTTATCTATACGTAGAAAGCTGTACAGTGGGATTGAGGTAATGTTCATGATCAGATTCTCAATTGTGATTCTAGCATGGATACTTCCAGGAACAGTAGGTAACTGAGAAACTACCGTGCATCTTTCCTATGCCGTTTGGTGTAAGGATCGACGTACGCCAGTTGAAGGGAATTTCCCTTTGCTGTACGTTCTGAAGAACATGGCCGCTCTACCTCCTTCAGCAAAGGCACTCAGTTATACCATTTCCTAAAGACCTGAACCTCCCTGAACGCCGAACTCAGTGAGTGTTAAGTACTGCATCTTCTTGCTACTGTGTTCGTTTGGAGGCGATCGAGCGAGGGTAAAGATGTTTAATTGGTAAATGTATGTAGCTCTCCAACAGTACGCAACGTTCTAGAGCTCATTGTTCCTTAGTCCCTGCTCCTCCCTGAAATCCGACCTTAGTGAGCGTTGATGATTAACTCTTCTTGCCGCTTTGCTTGTTTGGAGGCAATTGAAAGAGGGTAAATATACTTTATTGTCTAACACACGCAACGCCCAACCAGTACACAACACTCCAGAGCTCAGTGGTCCTTAGTCCCTGAACCTCCCGGAAATCCGACTTCACCGAGTGTGAAGGACTGATCTCCCTTTGCTCTGTGCTCTTTTGGAGTGGAACTATCGAGGGTAAAGTTGTTTTATTAGCAAAAGTGCTAATGCATTCACACTTAGCTACGTACGTACGTAGCTGCGAAAGGAACTACGTACGTAGAACATAATATACACACAGGCACTCATGCGCATTACCTGTGATGAATATATAATAATAAAATGAGGAGTCTTACATGAAAACATAATACTATAGTAGCATTAATCATGGCAGTAGACAGTAGTAGCTAATTGTCAATGTGGGTGTAGCGCCAACACCCCAGATTTGTTTAGTGTAAACATTGATGCTGTGATAACAAACCTGTTCTAACAGTGCAGTGTGTACACATTCCTGTAGAGTACGTTTGTGCCAACACATTGTTTGGTGTAGGGAGGGGCAGTCTACAAATGGTGTTGGGCTAGTCTATATCAATCAATAAATCAATCAATCAATCAATCAATATTTGAGTGCATCATGCCATACAGCACTAGGGCCCAGACTGGCCCAAAGTAGCACTATATACACAAACATTTACGTAAAGCTGTTTAGATGATGTCCTTCACATATACAATATACAAATCAGTTAATTAAGGGCCTGCAGGGTATAGAGAGTTCATTCTGGCCCTATGTGCCAAAACGCGCCTTCCACATGGTGTTGATATCTGCTGCTATCTTGTGGTTGTGGCAAGCCAGGCCCAGGAGTCTTGCTGTGGTATCTTCATCGGAATTGCATGGAGGAATGATCATGACAATGTTTCAAAAGTGCCTCACGATGTCCAATCCAGGCTGGGCACCTGATCAGCCAATGGACCACATCCTCCACCTCTCCACTGTCGCACTCTTTGCATACTCTTTCCTCCCTTTTCAATCCATGCCATCTGCCCGTCTCCATTTGAAACGGTGCAGTACATCCACTCAGCTTGATCAAGACTCTCCTCTCGCTTTTCATCTTCACATTTGCACAACTAGATTGTTCTTCATACTCCGCAATCTTCTTCAGCATCAACAGCTTTGGTTTGTTCTCTAAATCCTGACTCCATTCTTTTCTTACTCTCCTCCGCGCCACACTCTCCAACATTCTCTTCAACTCATTCTCAGACAGATCTTTAACCTGCTCCACTCCCACATCTTGCCAACCAAAATCGTCACAGCAGGCAGTCAACGACTCAATGTCTTTATCCATGTACCCTTGTTGAGTCTTATAGCCTCAACAGACACTCTTCAGCAACCTTCCATCATATGCTGCACTAGTCAAAATCTTGAGCCAAAAAAAACATATATACATCTTATCCTCGCCAGCCATACCACTGGGAGGTATCCTAGCTCCAGCAGCAGTGATGTTCGGGGGTGGAGAGTCCCAACTCCAAAGAATAAACGGGCTGCTCTCAATTGCACTTGTTGTACTGATTGTAACTTCCGACAACAACCCCAAACCTCAGCTCCATACAACATGGTGGAGTCCACTAGTGAAATCATCAGTTTCCTAAATGTCCCAATACCAATATGTCTCCCAACTCTGCTGTACATCTCTGAAGCCATGCTCCTAATGCCTTCTTCCCTGCCATTGCTTAATCCTCAATCATCTCCTTCATTTCTAAGAACTCATCCACTATACATCCCAGGTACTTGTAGCAGCTCATCACTGGAACTTCTTTACCATCAATAACAAGTTTCAAATTTGACCTCTCTGCAGTCTTCTTCCTCACATGCATAATTCCACATTTGGCCACATTAATCTTCACTCCCCACTCAGCACACCACTGTACCATGCAATTCAGACTCCTTATAAGACCTTCCTCATCCGGTGCCAGCAATGCTGTGTCATCCACAAAGCAGACCTGGGATGACATCATTTCCACATTGGATACCACAGTCATGTTTCTTTAAGGTGTCTACTAGGGCATTGATGTATAATGAGAATAGCAGAGGTGACAGCACACATCCCTGTGTAAGCCCACTGGTCACCGAGAACTCGTCACTCTGTTTGTTGTCGACTTTCACACGACATGAAGTACCGTTATACAGAGCTCTCCAAAATTGCAAGAAGCTACCACCGATACCAAGACCCTCAAGACACCTCCATAGCTGTTCCCTATTCACCCTGTCGTATGCTTTTGAGAAATCAATAAAAGCCATATCATCATCCCTTCTGCCTTTTATGCCACTTCCATCTGACTCAATAACACTAGCGCTAGCACCTGGTCCCTGCACCTTCTGTGCTTCCTAAAACCTGCCTGTTCCTCAGCAATTAACCCTTAACCCTATAAATAGTCACCTGTGATGTCTTACTGGCTACAGTGCTGGCTGTTGAGAGATTGCTAAGCTTCCAAGTATAATGTAGCTAGAATACAATGGAAGCAGGCTATTTACCCATTTACGTATCTTTGTGGCAAATTCCCTTCAGCTTATACAGCACATAAAGAATGAGGATGCCTCTAAACAGCAGTGTAATTATATAAAACCAATGTATGCTTACTCTAATTACTCAGTCTCTATCCATGCAATGTGACATGTACCTTGGGGAATGAACCAGCTCCACTTGTGTGACACTGCCTGTCATTTTATGAGCACATATGTGCATGTTCCTTACAGCATAGTGTCAGAGTCACTGTGTATTAATTTTGTGCGCACTTTTTTTCTTGTTTTGAAGGGATAGAAGTTTTGCTGCCATGCATGGCATCTGATCTGTAACGTTAATCTCCAGAGGATTAATATTGCAGTATAGAGCAACACCATAGATGCTGCCATCAATCTATAGCCAGTAGCCAATTGACTATAGATCTGGTGTCCATGCATGCATCACAGACACGTGCAGACTTGTTCAATATAATTATTATAGTGTCATGATTGTATGTGTCAGTGACCACCCTGATTCCTATAGGTATATACCAAAATTGTACATTGGCAGACTTATTGGTCCTCTAGCTGTGACACTATAGGTGTATATGCGTGCATGCAAAATTTGGTGTACGTTGGAATATAATTAATGCGATACCTATTGTGTTTAGCTGCTATAATTAAATGGCGTGCAACAGTTACGGCGTCATCCGGACTTACGGAAACTAATAAATGACTCCTACAGGCGTCATTCGGCGCCAATAGGTTATTAATTAACCTCTAGACTAGCTAGATCTGATCTGTGGAATGCAGCGCAACCTTTAAATGAGTACAAACCTGTACCATACAGGTGCTGCAATAAAAGGAAGTCATGCACGTACGTTGAAGTGCACATGTGCAGGAAGGTGCTGGTAGACCTTATACGTCCGCGAATCGATGATCAGTTGCCCTACCGTAACGCCAGAAATGAAGCTTGCAACCATATTTTTCGCAATTGCTTTGGTCCTGCTAGAGGACGTTGCCGCTCAGGAAGGCCACTTCTGTACTGGACTGGACGTTGACGGAACTATTGACGACTGGGTTGCATGTTCCTCTCCGGAATCCACGCTTAGCCTTCGTCAAGTTGGTCTTCCTGACTCGGACTTCATCGTGGACGGTCTTCGCGCGAGATTCGCATATGATGATACGCATGTTTACGTACTTGCGCGGGTACGCGCTGGCTATTACTTCAACCTGACGGCAGGGAACACCCTTTCGCACTCCTTCTCCGTCATGTGGAAAGTTGGAGCGGACGCCACGATGCAAGCTATGGGAGGCTGCGTCCTGTCCACCAGCGCAGCCAACGCTACGAGTGCATTCGACTGTGCAGCTTTTCAGTCTTACTGCGGTGTGAACCCAGAAATGTGCAGCTGTGATGCTCATATGGTGGATGTGTGGCATATGGAAACAAGCAATCCAGGGGCCTTGCCGGGTGTCACCTACCCAATGCGAGTTCCGAATGTGTTCACTTCTGGAGGATCGTACGAGTCATTGGGCTATGACCCCGAAGGACTAGGTGAATGGCAGACGGCTGTGGAACGCTTGTCCAGTGGCAATGACCACAGCAGTAACTCGGATGATGAGTATTCAGTTCATCCTTGTCTTCGTGACGATGACGGATCAGGAAAGACTCATCTGAGGCCCTATCGCAAACAAGGCACAAATTACCGAAACCAACTCAAATATGCTTGGAGTCACACTGCCATCGATGGATATCAGTATCCATTCACTACTGAGGCTCAGGGCATTGATGGTTGGTACACATATGAATTTTCAAGACCACTGTACAGTGCTGAAAACACTGATGCCAACTTTACAACTTCCCAAACTCTGGAGTTTGCCTTTGCATTGTGGATCCCAAAAAGCATCAATGAAGGCTGGCTAGATGCAAACCATTACGTTGCTCCGGACAATTTCCAGTTTGGATCTCTCACTCTGGTGCCATCTGGCAGTCTTCCCACCGCCCAGCTCCCCAGTGTGTGTGTGGCCACTGTGGTGGCCATCATGTGGATGTTCATGGGTTTCAACTGATCAATCAAAGAAGAGGATATAGCAATAGTTACGTATTAATAGCTATGTGTGTTTGATGCTATACATGTACAATCAGTGCATGTGGCAAAGACGTTTCCAAACTATCAGCATTTTCTTTAGTAGCTCCAATTATTTGCAATAATGGTATATAGAGCGCAGCTGCCAAATGGTCTCCAGCTGCCAACAGCCTTCAGTCGCTGTGGGCTAATTATAGTGCCTGTTTGATACAGCTGCTGCATCCTTGATCATCACTCTATATAGCTATAGTAGCAACTCCGATTTGATGCATGTTTGTGCCTATGTACATTCATCACTGCCATGAATGGAGATGATTTTCCTCCCTCGTATGTGCACATCAATAACTATGCAAGCAGATGACTATTGCAGTTATAACTCAGTTTTATGTTACTGTGGATGCTATTGAACGTATCGGTAAGCATGCCCAACCTTTAATATAAGATGTCACAAGTATTTTTGAGCATATAATACTTGACTAGTACTCAATCTGCTTTGCTGAAGCATTGTTGCTATGACAACTGACCATGTGGTCACCAATCTTGCTAATGAACAAGATTTGTAATATAATTGTGTGTCAATTTGAAAGATGAGGAGGCTATGTATGTGTATGCCACAGACCTGTGAAGTCAATGTTCACATACAAGTAGCTACCCTTTCAGTATCTGATTCACTGTAAGCATAATAATTATGATCATATACAGCTCATGATGACTCCAATCCCCACCACTTTAAATGCATGCATTGAATGCCTCGAGAGTTATATTTCATTTCCAGACAGTCTATATAGCCTGCTTACATACTGTCAGCCATGCACCCTATAAGTACAATATACATGCAGCATATCATCAATTAGTGGATGTATCAATGGTGTTTGTGGCAATGAAGACCCTTTTGCAATTGCTGTGTGCAAGTAATTTTTTCGTCAAGCGGCTCACAATTCACTTCGCAAGAAAGAGCTAGGACTGCGACAAAGTCTGTGAACCTACTAGCTAGTGGCTATGGCCACATAGCTATGTGCATGTATATTTACTGCTACTTCAGCACTTGAAGGCAAATTATGTATTATATAATATATCAAGCCAAATTAAATCGCTCTGACTATCGCTGCGTTCTCTCAAACACAAAATAATCACATGCATGGAACGAAGGCTCGCTAGTGAAGAGTGCAAGGGATATCCCCCACCCTATACACTTCCGATAAACATAATGGCATGTTTAAGTGTATATTTGCAAAGGAATTGTACCAATCATATTACCTTGGATTAATACTTCCACTCCTCACCCCCCCCCCCCCCCCCCCCATGATGGTTAATAGATGACTAAGGGTTATCCTTCTTTAATATTTACAGAGGTTCAAACAACGTACACATGCCTTATTTGAAGTTGCATGTAAGTACATCCCAGCCCTTGTCCTACATGTTCCTCGACACATGCACGTATATACATCTCCTTCAGAAATATTTTGTTCAACTGACATGATGCTTTATATCAAGTCTGCTCATTCCAGCTCACCTCGAGCTCTGGCCCTTATCTTAACCACTGTGAAGGATGAGGTTGGGTGCGTACATGCACATTTCATAGATAAATTGGTTTTGGAAGCTCACTTTCTCTGAGTGTGTAAACGTTTGCTGTAATAGCCAATCGAAATGCTCTTTCATGCCCGGCAGAACTGCCCAGGCTGCCCAGTCCATGGCCTGACCAGATGTTTAGTTCTGCCCATGCTTTTCTATAGCTAAGATACTTTCTGGCCTGTGCAAGTGGCCGTCTAGGTAATATTGTTCTGACTTGGCCTGACCACCTTTAAAGTGCTTCCTCTGGGCCTGTCTTTAATGCATCAATAACGAATGCAGGGAATATCTACATGATCCTTTACATCATAAGTTGACACATACAGAAGCTGTATGTTTGTTCAAGGTGACTGTAATTGCAGTATATATCCCTAGGAAATCTAATGCTGTACTTTGCAATATTCACTGCAACCTCTGGAACACACTGGACGGGCTCTGATTTTCAAAGTGAAAAAAAGGTCGCAGTATTCTTTATGACATCCAAGCACTGTTTACCAACGTTAACGAATGACGTGGACTGTAAGGCATGTTGTAGGACTATTAGATATATTTGTAAGGTACTAAAATACCCCTTTTCATCTGCCCACACAAGTTGCTACATACGTATGCATACAATTATAATGTTGGAACCATTGTGAGAGGAAGGTGATATCTAACATGGACAAATGTATATTTCCAATAGTGTGCAGGGGGAAGTGACGCCGTGGCGTAGGCTGTACAGCAAGGTTGGTGTTCTTTAAGAGCCTACGGTCGAGTTCACCTGCAATAATAAAGAGTGGGCAGAGTCGTTGCCCTGACTATTCTTGCGCACATGAAAGCGGATGGCCACCAAACATGTCCAGCACTGTTTCTCAATTTGAAGGTAGATTACAGCTTCTGAACATTGTGCAGCTTAGATCAGTGTTCTTTAATTAAATCAGAACATATTATATAGCTATTTGTAGACTTGTATAGACTGTATGCTAGTACTTGAAAGGCTGATGCTGTACATGAGATTCATTAGAATTATGCAATTTTGCTCTCTTTCTGTTTTCAGTATGGCTGCATGTTGCACATACATATTAAGTACATCACCTGGTGTCCACAGCCACCCACATCACTTAAGAGTTCTTATTTTTGAATATGAGATTATTGGTGAATTCTGGAGGGAATCAGTCTATCAAATGCAATGGGACCAAGATAGGCATAAAGCCCTGTGCCTTTTAATTTATGTCTACACTGCTGCACTGCATGGCCTGTTCTGTCTCTAGCGTTTGCAGCTAAGACAGCCACTCGATTGCGCTATTCACCTTGAGCTGACCAACATTCTCATAGTCAGTTCCACTGCTGGCTTGAGAATCCATGTTGATAAACATCACTAGAGGTGTTGTGAAAGCACATGGACAAATGATTCTCCTTCACAGCATTTGCAGATCTCTCTTAATCCTCATCTCAGTCAGTGGCATCACTAGACCTCTGCCCTCTGGTAATGGTGGAGTTTGCAATTGTTGTGTATAATCATCATCAGGTATTTCATTAGTGCTGTCAAGTTCAAGTATTTGGTCATCAGCACTCTAGCCGTGTGGCCGGTAGCTAGCTATGTATTGCATTTAATTTGCTGCTCTTCTCTCACAGCATCTTGGAATTGGTTAGCATATATGTATGTTCACATCTGCTCTGTTCCTGTCCTTGCCTGTTTCATATATATTCCCATTGCTGTAAATGTTGTGCTGCTTGTGCATGACATCCTTCTGGTATGTAGCTAAGAGCCAACACTATCAGTGAAAATGCAGGTTTGAAGCCGATGTTGATGTTTCTCCTCCTTGGTACCCTGCTGAGCACCATGGGCTATATGCCACACCAGAGGTGGTTCAAGCCATTAATGAATGCGTTGCTGTCATTTTCCAGGTGTCCATCATTCCCACTCCCATTCTAATTTGGTGTACTTCACACCTGAATGTGTCCTGGTGAAGAAGTGTCTTCTGCATGTTTGTAGGAATGCATGCAGGAAGTCTTCTGGAATATCAAGACAGCAACATTTGACAGAATGGATGTTATTAGTTGGCTTCTCCAATAGAGTAGAGTTAACAATTAGATACTCACCATTATTACTATGGTAGATTGTGCTTCAAGTTGCATTGGACACTGTAGCAGTGATTTTTGTAGTCTAAGATCAGAATTTGAAGTTTCTGTGACCACCTTCGTACCTGACTACTTTCAAATTTAAACTTTTTGTCCACATATGGTTGGGAGTAGTGTTGCAATACTTTCAATTTGCATGATAATACTTACTCTGCTAATCACTGTATGTCGTGTACACATAAATATTTGCTTCATCTGCTGTAATGAAAGTGTTGATCAGTACATAGCTGAGATTGAAATGTTGTGCTGAAAGTGCATGTCCAGATCATTCAATATACTGAAAGTGTATGTCCGGATCATTCAATACTCTATTGTGGGTCTGTCTTTCTCCTTGCATTGACCGCCTGGTGCTGATCATGTCTGGTTCACTGTATTCATGGCAGATGCCTGCATTTGGGTAGCTATGTTCAAGCTAAACCAACTTGCATGCACATGGTGATGGATGGAATTAGTGTCGCTTGTAATACTACAACTTAATGATGCTTAAGCTGGCACTGGCCAGTGGGCCTTTTGTGCAGTGATGATTGTGGTCTTCTTGGATATCTTTGCTTGCCTGATAATTGTCCTGTCTCTAGTTATTGCTACTAAAGCTGTTTGTGGCACCATTCACTTTGTACTGGTTAACATTCTCATTGCATTAATTATGATTTGCTTTGGAATTGGTTTGATATGTCTCAGTGCGCTGGTATCTACAAATCAGTTCATTTCACGTAAAGATGTTTCAGCTATACATAGCTATAGCTAACTACCTATTTAGCTAAATTGAACCTTGAGCAACTGCTGCATCAAATTCTATATAGTCTGTAGTGTAGTATTATGCGATATGTATGTCATATTCCCAGGACGTACAAGATTTGTGATGCTGGGAAGGACAGCTTGTATGGTACAAATGTTTCAATACGTTGCATTGAAGGAGGTTTATCTTATGTCCATGATTCCACTCGATCGCTACCTCACGTGATTGTATGCGCGCAAGATGGCTTCTAAAGTTCAGCCTTTCGCTCCGTTGAAGATCTACGACGTCAGAATAACCGATCGAAAACTCGGAGCGGGCGCATTTGGGACAGTATTCGAAGTAGAATGGAACGGAACGGTCTGCGCTGCGAAGTTCATGCACGAAATCTTCAAGGAGATACTATCAGCGGAGGAGAAGCAAGCGTTCGTCTCAGCGTTTGAGAAAGAGTGCGCCACGTGGTCTGCTTTGAGGCATCCTCAGATTGTCCAGTTCTGTGGATCTACTTCGACCCTTCCCACACTCCCGTCATGGTGCTGGAGAAGATGGACGCCAGTCTGCGATCGCTACTCGAGACGACGCCAAAGGAAGACTTTCCTCTCATCAACAAGGTGGTGATCCTCCGTCAGGTGGCCCAGGGTCTGGTGTACCTTCACAGCCACTCCCCCAAGTTGGTGCATCATGACCTCAGTCCCAACAACATCCTCGTCAACGAGGTGACCTACCTGACCAAGCTGACCGACTTTGGTATGACCAGGGCCATCGATGCAGCCTCACTCACACGTAGCTCATCCATCAAGGGCACACCGGGGTTTGTCGCTCCAGAGGCACTTCGCTATCCCCTACGTTATGACGACAAACTGGACGTGTTTGCATACGGCAATGTGATCATCACAGTCATCACCCACCAGTGGCCCACACCTCAGCTGATGGGCGAAGGAGAACCACTGGTTGAGATGGCATCCGAATTTCAGCTACGTGAGCATCATTTCGAGCAGTTTTCAAAGGAAGAAACAAAGGCTTTTGGAGGAATAACTAAACTTTGCCTGGAGAATCAGGAAGAAATGCATCCAACCAGCACAATGCTACTAGCTGAAATGAAGAAGATCGAGGTGACTATCTTGGAAAGTGGCATAGCTGTAGAGACAGAAGCAAACAACATTCAGCTAGCAATGTGGCGCATGCAGAAGGCAGTGCAGAAGAAGGAGTCGGAGATTGCCAAGATGAGTGAGAAGACGCGAAGTCTTCAAACTAATATTTCAAAATTTTCAGCAAATGCAAGAATTCTTGAATAGCACCTGGAACATCTCCAGCTAGAGTCACAGCTTGAGCGTTCCACTGTGCTTGAAGACTCCAGTAGTGGGCATTGGACTTCAGCTCTGACAGATTCACTCCTAGTCCATGAGACCAGTGCCATGGCCGAGACTGATCATGCAACAGAAGAGGCACCTACTGAACTGACCCAGTGCTGTTTCCAACGGGGAAAGTGTGCCTGTTGCTTGTTTACAGTAAGTATATATGCAGTAGGCTAGCTTAGTTTTTCCAAATCGTGCCAATTGCTTAGTGCCATTATGTATGTTTGTCTGTATTTATAAATTGTGGGTGGACTTATAAAATTATGGAACATATTATAACTGCTGCAAAGAAAGCATCTTACGTACTTACTATTGTGTGAGGGCTGCAGTTCACGATGCCTCTCTCTCCTCTAGCTCCTTCTGATCTCAGCAACTAACCCAGGTTGATATTTTCACTACATTATTAACTATCATTCGTGCATCATCATTGGAGAACTGTATGCATTTACTGCATGGTGTGTACTGTATGAATGCATAAGGTATTTGTTGTCATTATCTCAACATTCAGACAGTTTGTTGTTATGCAGAAAGATGAAAGTTCTAAATGGCTGGTGTTATAAAAACAGGATTTCAATTTTCACTTTACTTTTAGGTGTCTAGTTTTACTGACTTGACTCTGTCTGAGATACGACTGATGTGCTATAACGGGTGGTATATGTATCTGTTCATTCTGCAGTCCATGGTGATCCTGAGCATCATCTCCATAGCATTTGCATTTGCGACGCTATCCAGCACGGTAAAACTACCAACGGTCTTTCAGAACTTTTTACACACAGTAAGTGGCACATGTACATGGTATATGCATGCAGCATTTGCCATGGCTACAGTTTGTTGTTATGCCGAAAGATGAAAGTTCTAAATAGCTGATGCTATACAAACAGGATTTTCAGTTTTTAATAATACTTTTAGGTGTCTAGTTTCACTGACTTGACTCTGTCTGGCATACGACTGCTGTACTAATATGGGTAGTTACCTGATCACTGGTATAGGGCTACACTGTAGCTGATGCCAAAGAGGATGTGATGTTGATGCTTCACTCCTGTTGAGTGGTAACCAGCGATCAACTCCCCAGTCATCCATCTAGATATATCAGAGCCACGTACAGCTGTTTTGCCCTATATGAAGGACGGGGGAGTGACCACAGGTCACTTTGGCATTGGCTTCAGTGTGACAGGCTTGTTTGACAAAACACTACCAGTGACAAATTATAGCCAAGTATCCCTCATAGTGTGATATCTCCAACTCACCTTCAGTGAAGAATGGGGTTGTCATGGTAATTACGTATGTAGTACAATTTATATAGCTGCTATACTTTTCTAATATATTGCCAATAAATGCTAAGCTACTGCATGTATAATTATGTTCTTTCAAATTATGTTTAAAGTAGGCCCGTGATTTGAGAATCCCAAGGGACCTCATTCTATTGAGGTTATACTTAGAGAGCAAGAGTTTTCCCATTTAATGTGGAGTGAGTCCATATTGTACATGTGTCACGATGAAATAATGACATTAGTATTTTGTTAACATGCGAGCCAGCCTTTTCTAATGATGAAATTCAGAATTTGAATGCAATTCCATGTGGATTTCACATGTACTTCAATGGAATTTCACTCAGTCCAATCCCTTTGCATTTCTTTGTCTCACTACTCCTTGTAGATGCAGCTGCTCATTTCCAGGCTTACATAGAAGCAACCCCAGATCATCCTCATCAAAGTTTGAATGCCACAGCTGTAATACAGATACTTCTGTCTGTGGTCCTCACAACTGCACTGACTGTCATGATTTCTGCTGTGGTGCAGAGGAGAGAGACGTCAAGGACTCACCCTCATCTGTTCACCAATTGTATCCTTGAACCCTCTCTCTGTACTTGGATTATGTTGTGCTGAGTTTGATATGCATGTACATAATTGTGGTGATCTTGTAGTGACATGATTAGCCAAGCTATGGGTGGTATATACGTACCTTATTCCTTCAGTATATGTGATACCCTTAACTCCGTGTGTGTGTGTGTGTGTGTGTGTGTGTGTGTGTGTGTGTGTGTGTGTGTGTGTGTGTGTGTGTGTGCGTGTGCGTGTACGAGCACCATTGAATAAGCCAAAAGGGTGGCAGATCTGCAGCCTACAATTCTGGTAGCTGGAGGGGGTTTGAAAACCAAGCCAAGGGAGAATACATGCAGCAACTTGTGCATGTGATTCCTCTAGCACACTTCCCAGTGTTTACTGCCAATTTTGCAAGCTATGTGGAGTACTCTACAGCCACGAGTCCAGGACAGTTACGTATTCTGATGTCGTCATCCACAGACGTACCCCATCTCTCTCGTCTCATGGGTCTTGCAAGAACATAGATAAATACCCCTACTGCACCGTGGGACCGTGCAACTGGGTAGATGAAGCTGGTGTCTCTGCATGCTACCCATAGAGCCACTGATGTTCTTGTTGCCACCTGCTGACTCACCTTATATATTAATGAGCTCTACGCAACCAAATCTTGGTTGTGCTAGTACAAGTACATGTGTGTGTGCATGCAAGTGTGTGTGTGTGTGCTTGCAAGTGTGTGTGTGTGCATGCAAGTGTGTGTGTGTGTGTGTGTGTGTGTGTGTGTGTGTGTGTGTGTGTGTGTGTGTGTGTGTGTGTGTGTGTGTGTGTGTGTGTGTGTGTGTGTGTGTGTGTGTGTGTGTGTGTGTGTGTGTGTACGTACTTGCATGTATGTGCGTGTGTGGATGGGTGTATTAATTGGTTAGTATTCTTATGGTGATGTGATAACTAATACTAGCAGATCAGATGAAAGGAGCAAACAGTTCTAGTAAGGGTGTGTAGCCCGTGACATTCAAACTCAAACTTCCTGCCTTATTCCATTGTAGGGACTGGCTCTACTCTGCTATCTGATTGTACTGCAGTGGATAGAGTGACTTTTGAAGTGCTACCTGTCTGTAGCTGTCTATAGCTGCTGCTGTCTTGACAGCACATTTTAGTTTCTACATGTAACAGCTGCAGTTCCTTATATTTGCATAATGTGTGTAGGCTGTGTTAGATAGACGTAACATGAATGAGGTAGTGGACTAGCAATTTGGATGTTATGACTATAAAATGACTCCAGTATGTAATGTTGTTTAACGAATATTGATGGCTGTATACATACATGCCATGAAACTTATGCAACTTGCAATAATACACTGTTAGAAACTTGGTGTGAGGATCACACTGATTATTGGTGTGAATTGGTTGCATCTGTGAGCACACCAAATTTTGGTGTGAAGGTCACCACATTGCAAATAGAGTGATAATCACACTCAGAATTAGTGTGAGCCTCACACTTAATAGATGCATTTTAAGAGTGATCCTCACACTTTAGATGCACATAATTATACCTGTTCCAAATTTAAATATGAAAATAGAACTTTTCTACTCCTGCATGTCATGCAATACGCATGCACCTTGAATAGCATAGTTGCAGCAGTAGTCAATGATTAAGCAGAAACCAGAAACACTGGCTATACGTACAATAAATAACAAAAAGGAGAATATGGGAAAAGGGGAACTAAATGTTTAGCTTTGCTGCCAGTCTGGCCAAAGCCTGTTTCTTTGGCAGCTTCACTTTGAGGAAAGCATATTCCAAAAACTGAAAAAACGAGTTAGCCCCAATGGGGACCGACCGCAGATCGATCAGATCAAATGGCATAAAATTATAATTTATTCCCAAATCTTGCTTTCCACATGATAGACAGCTATATATATAGTGCAGTTACTGGGCCTCGTGCACGCGACCGCAAAATTTGCTTATAGACGATGGCTGATTTCGAAGTTGAGCTCGCTCCGTTGAAGATCTACGACATCAGAAGGACCGATCGGAAGCTCGGAGCGGGTGCATTTGGGACGGTATTCGAAGTTGAATGGAACGGAACGACCTGCGCTGCGAAGTTCATGCACGACATCTTCAAGGAGATACTATCAGCGGAGGAGAAGCAAGCGTTCATTACAGCGTTTGAGAAAGAGTGCGCCACGTGGTCTGCTTTGAGACATCCTCAGATTGTCCAGTTTCTAGGGATCTACTTCGATCCCTCACACACTCCTGTCATGGTGCTGGAGAAGATGGACGCCAGTCTGCGATCGCTACTCGAGTCGACGCCAAAGGAAGATTTTCCTCTCATCAACAAGGTTGTGATCCTCCGTCAGGTGGCCCAGGGTCTGGTTTACCTTCACAGCTACTCCCCCAAGATGGTGCATCACGACCTCAGTCCCAACAACATCCTCGTCAACGAGGTGACCTACCTGACCAAGCTGACCGACTTTGGTATGACCAGGGCCATCGATGCAGCCTCACTCACTCGTAGCTCCTCCATCAAGGGCACACCGGGGTTCATGCCTCCTGAAGCATTGCGCTACCCACCACAATATGATGACAAGCTTGATGTGTTCTCCTACGGCAACCTCATCATTATGACAGTCACACATGAGTGGCCCACCCCTGTCATTCCAAGACCATCTGCAACTGAAGGAAAGAAGACACAGCGTGTAGTGGCATACTCTCAACTGGAAACACGTGCACCCTACCTTCAGTTATTTTCAGAATATGAAGTTAAGTTATTCCAGGGTGTGATTGAGTTGTGTCTGGATGATGATGCTAGCAAACGTCCAGCAAGTAATACAATTTTGCTTGAAATGAAGCGGGTGGAGAAAACTGTGCTGAAGAGCTATTCCATACAAGAGCAGGACAGCAATGTGCAGCTTGCGATGTGGCGTATGCAGAAGGACTTGGAGAGTAAGGACAGTGAGGCTCTGCGGATGAGCAAGATGAAAGCTGAACTAGTAAGTCAGAGCTCTATATCCGACGAGAAGGTTAAGAATCTCAGGGAGCGCATTCAGGACGTTCAGCTTAGGCTCCGTCTACAGGGGAAGACTGTTCCCAATGTACCCCTCTCTGATAGTGGCTTGCATGAAATGTCAGTTCTCTCAGCCAGTGAGCCCAGCAACACTCCACTGGTTGAGGAGATCCCAGAAACAAGTGGTCGTTGTCAGTTGTGCTTCAAACATGGGAAAATTGTTTGTGGATTGTTCACAGTAAGTACATTTATGTAATGCATTAATTACCACACTGTTGTTATACCATGGTCTGCAGTGTATTTTGAGCATAATCACAGCAAGGGACCCAATGAAAGGGGCTACAGTCTGATAAGTGAACGTGTTATTTATAATTCAGTGAATGTTTGTACATGTACAATGAACAATGAACAATGAACCTTTAACAAACCGAAAGACGTATTTCTTGTATTGCCCCGCCCTCTTGAAGAATTTCATATATTGAGCACTGACCATACAATAGCAGTCATGTGTATCTGATCATTACTTGGACACCCAATGCGCACGATGTTTTCACTGTGCCTATTCACAGTGCATCAGAATGTTTGTCCTTTGAAACTTGAATTTCTGTAAGTTAAACACTATTATACGTGAATGGATTTGAGAAAAGGGACCAATTCGCACAAATTGCTGATTTCAAGTTAGTGGTGCTGAGTGGAAGCACAGTAGATGAGCTATTCCTTGCACTTTGTTGCGCTTCAATAGCTGGTTCAGTTCCCGAGATACGCTCACTCAAAGTACGAAATACTGCAATTATGAGAAAATAGCCCGTAACCCTTCTGGTATTATATCTGTAAACATGGCGACGGCATTGCTATTCTTCGTGGTTTGCTGTGCAGGAAACGACTACGGGTTCCAAACTGGCCAGGATGTTGGGACTATACCACAGGTACGCATGATGTAGTAATCCGACTTTACCAGAAACATGACTCGTTAGTGTGCTTTCACCTATACTGACATTTTATACATTGCACAAATTGGTCCCTATTCTCAAATCCACTCACATATTGAAACAGGGTGAAACATGCCCTTGATCACTATGACATTATGTATGACATTGTTTCAACCCTTCATTTGTTGCTATGTATATATACACATATGTATTATATTTGTCTACTCTGAATGCAGATAATGGTGCTGTCAGGCATTCTTTCATTTCTATTTGGAGGAGCAGCCTTTATGGTGAACGGCATATTTCCTACACGCTGTGTTTTGAATGAATTTATCTTTGGAAGGGTTGCCTTTAAGTTTTGGTAAGTCAATAGTGTCCAAGGTGATATAATACTATTCCCATTTTAAATGTACGTACATAGCACAATGCTTAGACTTTCATTGTTGTGGGGATTATATCACCCATAATATACTTTCACAATCGTCTCTGCCTCATCAGTGGCAAAACAGGATTACATACAATGCTACAAGTCCACATTGTGCCGTACTGTTAATTCACTGTGGGTGTCCCATGTTGAGGTTATGCTGGCCGGGGTTATTACATGCAGCTCTTCATTGCTCATAGGATCAATGCTTCTATGGCCCTGACGGTAGGTGTATCATCACAGATTGCCTTTTCCGTTTCCCTCACCTCCCTACTCCTATTCAACTCCATCCTCTGGTGCAGAGGAGTGAAGGATCGAGTGCTTATTATCACCTGCTCACCAATTGTATCCTTTGCAATTGTTTGCCCTGTGTTATGAAGTACTTTGTGCACCAACAAGTACCAATGAATATACTTAATTCAGCCATTAACCTCTTTGAATCAGTCACCTGTGAGACTTTGCACTTGATTGGTTTAGATGGATGTCAGAGGTGTATTGCAGTGTGATAGTGTATTAAATGGAGTTTTGAGATTGCTATATAGCTACTTTATCTGTAACCAGGTAGCTGAGCTACATACTCTATATATTATGTATTAACAATAGCAGACAGATTCCACTGTAGTTCCACTCCCAAGTCTTCACACAATGTTATCCACTGCCTTAGCATTGCTGTTATAGCTTGTGTTTCAGGTGGTGGCATTCTTCACATTTTATGGATTAGCTGCTCCCTTCCAGTGCACTAGTCTGTCCACTCTTTCTGCCATAAGTGCGGTGAGTCTACCATTGCCTCTTTGCAGTATTATGAGCAATCCATTGTCCTTGCATAAAAGACATATCAGACAAGTTGTTACAAGTTGATTGTCTACACTATTATATGAATGCTCTGTCAGACAGTCACAGTGTGGTAGCTATAGTGCTGTGTGTGGGTGGAAGGTGGTGGTTGTTTGTATAATTAGTAATACTGTAGTGCAACCAAAATGTAGCGCTATATTCTCAGCTATTTCTGTAGCTTTTATGTAATGAACTTTGCACCATGCAGTATGAACTAGTACTGCCACCACTTTGTTAGCATCAGATCTCGTGCCATCTTAAGTTCTTGTATGACTTGTAGCTATGTACGTAGCTAGCTACGTAGCTATGTCACCTTTAATTTGTATGTGAAATACATTGGTAGGAATTGTACTTTGTAAGGTTGAGACATTCTACTGTATAAATAGCTTCTTGTGTTGCAATTGCCTGTCTGAGAGTTAAACAGATCTGTGTATGATTGCCTGAATCCACTTCCTCTCTCTTGCAGGCTATTGCTGTTATCTGCTACTTTACCATGTTGCAGTGGAGGAGGTCGAGAGGCTAGATCAATTAGCTATAATGGTCAATTATGAATACTGTAGATACGCGAGTGCATCATGAACTACTCCATTTGTTTCATAGTAATAGTATTATAATTTAAAATTACCGCAAAAGGGATCACCCCTGTTTATTCCATTTGATGCCCACCAAAGAGACCATAGACCCTGCAATGCGGGCGGGACTTTGTCTAACCATTTTCGTAAGCTTTACTCTACAGATTGTAATCCAGTTGGCCTGAACGCGTGAATGTTTCAAGCTCTACGCACGCACCCTTCTCTCCTTCGGCTATAGGGTGCTCTGCTTGGCTACTTGCTTGCAGCAGGAGGGTGGATTACAGCAGTGGTTGGATATGGCTTACTCATTAATGTGTGAGCTGATGCATATGGCTGCTGTAGTTTATGGACAATTTTACCAATTAATTTTACGTCAGTCCCTACGTATTCTCCAAGTGCTTGTCTGGTTTCCTGTGCGTGTGCATGCGTGCGTGCATGTGCTCGTGCATACGTATAGCTATGTGCATACGTACGTATGAGAATCAGTGTTGCCTCTAGCCTCTTCCCAAAGGAACAGTGTCTTTGCAGCCCTCGTTTGCTCTTATGTGTCTTTCTGTATGTAGCTAGCTACTCTTCACTCTTGTCACAGTGTCACAAGTGATAATGGCTACATGCACATCACCTATTTCAATGTATAAGTAAAACAAGCAACCACCTTAGTCCTAGGGAGTTCCCATTTGGACCAATCATCACTGAAAGAACACTGGTTTGTTCATGCATGTGTGCATGACAGTCTAAAGGTGACCATGCCATCAGAGATTATTAGCAAGTACACATGCACATGAATTAACAGCTAGAATACAGAAGGTTGTAAAGTCTTTGCAACTGAAGGTACAGAAGAGGTGATTCTAGTCACATGCACCCATACAAAGGGGCAATTGCGGCCATGAAGAAGACAATCATTTCCGTGTGTAGGGATCTCATTGGTGAATGTGACCTGCTTCTCTTTAGATGATTTACAATATGCTTTTGGTGACATTGCATGCATATGGATTCTACAATCTCCTGTAGCTAGATGTATATTTTTCTAGTAGACACGACTTTAATGTCATGTGACTCCACACTTGCAGACAAGGACCATCAGCAGTGAGCATCACTGGACTGACACACTACCCAAACTGGGCCTTTGTGGTCGGTGCACCCATTGTGTTGATTGCCAGTGGTGTGCATATTGTTGTGCTGGCCACCAGGATGCAGCACAAGGCGTGTTGGTGTCTCTTGGCAATGCCTGTATCCTTCAGTTATTATAGTTAGCAGATTTACTATTGCATCTGTCTCAATTCCCAATATGTGTGATTTCACTAGATTGTGTGTGTGTGTGTGTGTGTGTGTGTGTGTGTGTGTGTGTGTGTGTGTGTGTGTGTGTGTGTGTGTGCGAGTGTGTGTGTAGAGGATCATTAAGAAACTACCGATAAATGTTGATACTCTATGACATGCATTGTAATGTCTTTAAGTTTTTAATACGTATGTACTGGGCTGGTTTGTTGGTTTATTTGTCGTGTGTTTGGCACTGTTGTGCAGTTATGTCAAGTATTGCTTTACTTTGCTTTGACATGTATTTTACTTCTCATGATGTGTGCAGTAATGATGGAATACCCCTCTTACACCTAGCTGTTACATTATTGTTATTCATGTACATAGGTACTGTATAATGTACAAAATTGCAACCACATACAGTGTACAACTTACTGCTACATACCCTGCATTACAGCTTAGGTGGATGCCTGTGTGCAGAGAAACTGAAGGGAGCCTTAATCTTATTGCACTCTTTTCACAAAGGGGACAGTCAATCCATACGTATATACTGCTCTGCGCAGAATGCCCAATGCCATGCATTTTAATTACAGCCGCTGTTTCTAACATTTCTGTTCACCACTGCCACTACATCATAACTTCTCTCTCATGCTGCAGGGCCTGGCTGTATTTCACCATGCAAATATACTGAGACATTGCACAATTCACACATACGTAGCTAGCATAGTGCAAAAATTAGACTAATCTAGAAGTTACAAACAAAACAACACAAATTGTAAGCAATGTTATTGAGTTAGATGTGTCCCTCCACAATTTGGAGGTCAATTTTGTCCTGCCCCTGAAGTCGTGGCTTGTATGAAGATCCACTAGCTAGTTACTGTTTCACACAATATTGATCAGTGCTTTCATAAGTTATCTAGCTATACGTAGAAAGCTGTACAGTGGGATTGAGGTAATGTTCATGATCAGATTCTCAATTGTGATTCTAGCATGGATACTTCCAGGAACAGTAGGTAACTGAGAAACTATCGTGCATCTTTCCTATGCCGTTTGGTTTGTAAGGATCGACGTACGCCAGTTGAATGGAATTTCCCTGTGTTGTACGTTCTGAAGAACATGGCTGCTCTACCACCTCCTTCAGCAAAGGCACTCAGTTATACCATTTCCTAAAGACCTGAACCTCCCTGAACGCCGAACTCAGTGAGTGTTAAGTACTGCATCTTCTTGCTACTGTGTTCGTTTGGAGGCGATCGATCGAGGGTAAACATGTTTAATTGGTAAATGTACGTAGCTCTCCAACAGTACGCAACGTTCTAGAGCTCATTGTTCCTTAGTTCCTGCTCCTCCCTGAAATCCGACCTTAGTGAGCGTTGATGATTAACTCTTCTTGCCGCTTTGCTTGTTTGGAGGCAATTGAAAGAGGGTAAAGATACTTTATTGTCTAACACACGCAACGCCCAACCAGTACACAACACTCCAGAGCTCAGTGGTCCTCAGTCCCTGAGTCTCCCAGAAATCCGACTTCACCGAGTGTGAAGGACTGATCTCCCTTTGCTCTGTGCTCTTTTGGAGTGGAACTATCGAGGATAAAGATGTTTTATTAGCAAAAGTGCTAATGCATTCACACTTAGCTACGTAAGTAAGTAGCTGCGAAAGGAACTACGTACGTAGAACACAACATACATACAGGCACTCATGCGCACTACCTGTGATGAATATATAATAATAACATGAGGATTCTTACATGAAAACATAATATTATAGTAGCATTAATCATGGCTGTAGACAGTAGTAGCTAATTGTCAGTCAAGCAAAGTCTATGGTTAGCTAGCTAAGGTGTGGCTAACCATAACACCCCTGTGGGTGTAGCGCCAACATTCCAGATTTGTTTAGTGTAAACATTGATGTTGTGATAACAAACCTGTTCTAACAGTGCAGTGTGTACACATTCCTGTAGAGTACGTTTGTGCCAACACATTGTTTGGTGTAGGGAAGGGCAGTCTACAAATGGTGTGGGCTAGTCTATATCAATCAATCAATCAATCAATCAATCAATCAATCAATCAATATTTGAGTGCATCATGCCATACAGCACTAGGGCCCAGACTGGCCCAAAGCAGCACTATATACACAAACATTTACATAAAACTGTTTAGATGATGTCCTTCACATATACTGTATACAAATCAGTTAATTAAGGGCCTGCAGGGTATAGAGAGTTCATTCTGGCCCTATGTGCCAAAACGCGCCTTCCACATGGTGTGGATATCTGCTGCTATCTTGTGGTTGTGGCAAGCCAGGCCCAGGAGTCTGGCCGTGGTATCTTCATCAGAATTGGAGGAATGATCACGACAATGTTTCAAAAGTGCCTCACGATGTCCAATCCAGGCTGGGCACCTGATCAGCCAATGGACCACATCCTCCACCTCTCCACTGTCACACTCTTTGCATACTCTTTCCTCCCTTTTCAATCCATGCCATCTGCCCGTCTCCATTTGAAACAGTGCAGTACCTCCCCTCAGCTTGATCAAGACCCTCCTCTCGCTTTTCATCTTCACATTTGCACAACTAAATTCTTCTTCATACTCTGCAATCTTCTTCAGCATTGACAGCTTTGGTTTGTTCTCTAATTCCTGACTTCATTCTTTTCTTACTCTCCTCCACGCCACACTCTCCAACATTCTCTTCAACTCATTCTCTGACAGATCTTTAACCTGCTCCACTCCCACATCTTGCCAACCAAAATCGTTACAGCAGGCAGTCATTTTCTTTATCCATGTATCCTTGTTGAGTCTTATAGCCTCAACAGACACTCTTTTCAGCAACCTTCCATCATATGCTGCACTAGTCAAAATCTTGAGCCAAAAAAACATACATCTTATCCTCGCCAGACATACCACTGGGAGGTCTCCTAGCTCCAGCAGCAGTGATGTTCGGGGGTGGAGATATCAGTATCCATTCACTACTGAGGCTCAGGGCATTGATGGTTGGTACACATATGAATTTTCAAGACCACTGTACAGTGCGGAAAACACTGATGCCAACTTTACAACTTCCTGAACTCTGGAGTTTGCCTTTGCATTGTGGATCCCAAAAAGCATCAATGAAGGCTGGTTAGATGCAAACCATTACTTGCTCCGGACAATTTCCAGTTTGGATCTCTCACTCTGGTGCCATCTGGCAGTCTTCCCACCGCCCAGCTCCCCAGTGTGTGTGTGGCCACTGTGGTGGCCATCATGTGGATGTTCATTGGTTTCAACTGATCAATCAAATAAGAGGATATAGCAATTATAGTTACGTATTAATAGCTATGTGTGTTTGATGCTATACATGTACAATACAATCAGTGCATGTGGCAAAGACGTTTCCAAACTATCAGCATTTTCTTTAGTAGCTCCAATTATTTGCAATAATGGTATATAGTGCGCAGCTGCCAAACGGTCTCCAGGTGCCAACAGCCTTCAGTCGCTGTGGGCTAATTATAGTGCCTGTTTGATACAGCTGCTGCATCCTTGATCATCACTCTAGCTATAATAGCAACTTCGATTTGATGCATGTTTGTGCCTATGTACATTCATCACTTGCATGAATGGAGATGATTTTCCTTCCTCGTATATGCACATCAATAACTATGCAAGCAGATGACTATTGCAGTTATAACTCAGTTTTATGTTGTTGTGGATGCTATTGAACGCATTGGTAAGCATGCACAGCCTTTAATATAAAATGTCACATGTATTTTTGAGAGTGTAATACTTGACTAGTACTCAATCTGCTTTGCTGAAGCCATGTTGCTATGACAACTGACCATGTGGTCACCAATCTTGGTAATGAACAAGATTTGTAATATATTTGTGTGCCAATTTGAAAGATGAGGAGGCTATATATGTATGTGTATGCCACAGACCTGTGAAGTCAATGTTCACATACACATAGCTACCCTTTCAGTATCTGATTTACTGTAAGCATAATAATTATGATTATATACAGCTCATGATGACTCCAATCCCCACCACTTTAAATGCATGCATTGAATGACTCGAGAGTTATATTTCATTTCCAGACAGTCTATATAGCCTGCTTACATACTGTCAGCCATGCACCCTATAAGTACAATATACAAGCAGCATATCATTAATTAGTGGATGTATCAATTGTGTTTGTGGCAATGAAGGCCCATTTGCAATTGCTGTGTGCAAGTAATTTTTGTTTCGTCAAGCGGCTCGCAATTCAATTCGCAAGAAAGAGCTACAACTGTGACAAAGTCTGTGAACCTACTAGCTAGTGGCTATGGCCACATAGCTATGTGGATGTATATTTACTGCTACTTCAGCACTTGAAGGCAAATTATGTATTATATAATATATCAAGCCAAATTAAATCGCTCTGACTATCGCTGCGTTCTCTCAAACACATAATAATCGCATGCATGGAACGAATGCTTGCTAGTGAAGAGTGCAAGGGATATCCCCCACCCTATAACCTCCGGTAAATATAACGGCATGTTTAAGTGCATATTTGCAAAGGAATTGTACCAATCATATTACCTTGGATTAATACTTCCACTCCTCACCCCCCCCCCCCCCCCCCTCCACGATGGTTAATAGATGACTAAGGGTTATCCTTCTTTAATATTTACAGAGGTTCAAACAATGTACACATGCCTTATTTGAAGTTGCATGTAAGTACATCCCAGCCCTTGTCCTACATGTTCCTCGACACATGCACGTATATACATCTCCTTCAGAAATATTTTGTTCAACTGACATGATGCTTTATATCAAGTCTGCTCATTCCAGCTCACCTCGAGCTCCGGCCCTTATCTTAACCACTGTGAAGGATGAGGTTGGGTGCGTACATGCACATTACATAGATAGATTGGTTATTGGAAGCTCACTTTCTATTAGTGTGTAAACGTTTAATTTGCTGTTACATAATTTTGGTACTGTCTGTTGAGCCCAAAGCATGATGACCCAATCTTTCTTAAATTTTGTATTTCATCAGATTTTGCCCAAATAAATTCCTAAACTATGGAATGGATTAATTCATAGTACATTGTGAGGTAGCTAACTGCTGTTACAATTCACAAGCATTACTGGTAACAGAATTAATCCTCTATATGTGATAATAATCTTTACAAAGCATAACCACAACGTTAACTGAGATGCTAAATGTGATGACATTGTGTGCACTAGTTTCAATACTGCTTACTGTTGTATATATACTGCAGGCAATGATGCTCTCAAGCGTCCTCTCTGTTGCATGTGCTTGGAGGAACTCTGGCTGAGTTATTTCTCTGTATTGATCCTGCTGATATAGAGTATAATACAGATGTGTGGTACTGTGCACTGAAGTACCATATGGCAAACTGTAATAGCCAATTGAAATGCTCTTTCATGCCCAGCAGATTTGCCCAGGCTGCCCAGGCCATGGCCTGACCAGATGTTTAGTTCTGCCCATGCTTTTCTATAGCTAAGGTACTTCCTGGCCTGTGCAAGTGGCCGTCTAGGTAATATTATTCTAACTTAGCCTGACCACCTTTAAAGTGCTTCCTCCAAGCCTGCCTTTAATGCATCAATAATGAATGCAGGGAATATCTACATGATCCTTTACATCATAAGTTGACACATACAGAAGCTGTATGTTTGTTCTAGGTGACTGTAATTGCAGTATCCCTAGGAAATCTAATGCTGTACTTTGCAATATTCACTGCAACCTGTGGAACACACTGGACGGGCTCTGATTTTCAAAGTGAAAAAAAAGTCGCAGTATTCTTTATGACATCCTAGCACTGTTTACCAACGTTAACGAATGACGTGGACTGTAAGGCATGCTGTAGGACTATTAGATATATTTGTAAGGTACTTAAATACCCCTTTTGATCTGCCCACACAAGTTGCTACATACATATGCATACAATTATAATGTTGGAACCATTTGTGAGAGGAAGGTGATATCTAACATGAGCAAATGTATATTTTCAATAGTGTGCAAGGGAAAGCGACGTCGTGGTGTAGGCTGTACAGCAAGGTTGGTGTTCTTTAAGAGCCTACGGTCGAGTTCACCTGCAATAATAAAGAGTGGGCAGAGTCGTTGTCCATATAGCCATCAAATGTGTCCAGCACTGTTTCTCAATTTAAAGGTAGATTACAGCTTCTGAACATTGTGCAGCTTAGATCAGTGTTCTTTAATTAAATCAGAACATATTATATAGCTATTTGTAGACTTGTACAGACTGTATGCTAGTACTTGAAAGGCTGATGCTGTACATGAGATTCATTAGAATTATGCAATTTTGCTCTCTTTCTGTTTTCAGTATGGCTGCATGTTGCACATACATATTAAGTACATCACCTGGTGTCCACAGCCAACCACATCACTTAAGAGTTCTTATTTTTGAATATGAGATTGTTGGTGAATTCTGGAGGGAATCAGTCTATCAAATGCTATGGGACCAAGATAGGCATAAAGCCCTGTGCCTTTTAATTTATGTCTACACTGCTGCACTGCATGGCCTGTTCTGTCTCTAGCGTTTGCAGCTAAGACAGCCACTCGATTGCGCTATTCACCTTGAGCTGACCAACATTCTCATAGTCAGTTCTACTGCTGGCTTGAGAATCCATGTTGATAAACATCACTAGAGGTGTTGTGAAAGCACATGGACAAATGATTCTCCTTCACAGCATTTGCAGATCTCTCTTAATCCTCATCTCAGTCAGTGGCATCACTAGACCTCTGCCCTCTGGTAATGGTGGAGTTTGCAATTGTTGTGTATAATCATCATCAGGTATTTCATTAGTGCTGTCAAGTTCAAGTATTTGGTCATCAGCACTCTAGCCGTGTGGCCGGTAGCTAGCTATGTATTGCATTTAATTTGCTGCTCTTCTCTCACAGCATCTTGGAATTGGTTAGCATATATGTATGTTCACATCTGCTCTGTTCCTGTCCTTGCCTGTTTCATATATATTCCCATTGCTGTAAATGTTGTGCTGCTTGTGCATGACATCCTTCTGGTATGTAGCTAAGAGCCAACACTATCAGTGAAAATGCAGGTTTGAAGCCGATGTTGATGTTTCTCCTCCTTGGTACCCTGCTGAGCACCATGGGCTATATGCCACACCAGAGGTGGTTCAAGCCATTAATGAATGCGTTGCTGTCATTTTCCAGGTGTCCATCATTCCCACTCCCATTCTACTTTGGTGTACTTCACACCTGAATGTGTCCTGGTGAAGAAGCGTCTTCTGCATGTTTGTAGGAA
This sequence comes from Ianthella basta, assembly GCA_964019415.1. Taxonomy (NCBI): domain Eukaryota; kingdom Metazoa; phylum Porifera; class Demospongiae; order Verongiida; family Ianthellidae; genus Ianthella; species Ianthella basta. The sequence goes on along the minus strand of OZ025868.1, from coordinate 5,604,924 downwards.
TGCATGCAGGAAGTCTTCTGGAATATCAAGACAGCAACATTTGACAGAATGGATGTTATTAGTTGGCTTCTCCAATAGAGTAGAGTTAACAATTAGATACTCACCATTTTTACTATGGTAGATTGTGCTTCAAGTTGCATTGGACACTGTAGCAGTGATTTTTGTAGTCTAAGATCAGAATTTGAAGTTTCTGTGACCACCTTCGTACCTGACTACTTTCAAATTTAAACTTTTTGTCCACATATGGTTGGGAGTAGTGTTGCAATACTTTCAATTTGCATGATAATACTTACTCTGCTAATCACTGTATGTCGTGTACACATAAATATTTGCTTCATCTGCTGTAATGAAAGTGTTGATCAGTACATAGCTGAGATTGAAATGTTGTGCTGAAAGTGCATGTCCAGATCATTCAATATACTGAAAGTGTATGTCCGGATCATTCAATACTCTATTGTGGGTCTGTCTTTCTCCTTGCATTGACCGCCTGGTGCTGATCATGTCTGGTTCACTGTATTCATGGCAGATGCCTGCATTTGGGTAGCTATGTTCAAGCTAAACCAACTTGCATGCACATGGTGATGGATGGAATTAGTGTCGCTTGTAATACTACAACTTAATGATGCTTAAGCTGGCACTGGCCAGTGGGCCTTTTGTGCAGTGATGATTGTGGTCTTCTTGGATATCTTTGCTTGCCTGATAATTGTCCTGTCTCTAGTTATTGCTACTAAAGCTGTTTGTGGCACCATTCACTTTGTACTGGTTAACATTCTCATTGCATTAATTATGATTTGCTTTGGAATTGGTTTGATATGTCTCAGTGCGCTGGTATCTACAAATCAGTTCATTTCACGTAAAGATGTTTCAGCTATACATAGCTATAGCTAACTACCTATTTAGCTAAATTGAACCTTGAGCAACTGCTGCATCAAATTCTATATAGTCTGTAGTGTAGTATTATGCGATATGTATGTCATATTCCCAGGACGTACATGATTTGTGATGCTGGGAAGGACAGCTTGTATGGTACAAATGTTTCAATACGTTGCATTGAAGGAGGTTTATCTTATGTCCATGATTCCACTCGATCGCTACCTCACGTGATTGTATGCGCGCAAGATGGCTTCTAAAGTTCAGCCTTTCGCTCCGTTGAAGATCTACGACGTCAGAATAACCGATCGAAAACTCGGAGCGGGCGCATTTGGGACAGTATTCGAAGTAGAATGGAACGGAACGGTCTGCGCTGCGAAGTTCATGCACGAAATCTTCAAGGAGATACTATCAGCGGAGGAGAAGCAAGCGTTCGTCTCAGCGTTTGAGAAAGAGTGCGCCACGTGGTCTGCTTTGAGGCATCCTCAGATTGTCCAGTTCTGTGGATCTACTTCGACCCTTCCCACACTCCCGTCATGGTGCTGGAGAAGATGGACGCCAGTCTGCGATCGCTACTCGAGACGACGCCAAAGGAAGACTTTCCCCTCATCAACAAGGTGGTGATCCTCCGTCAGGTGGCCCAGGGTCTGGTGTACCTTCACAGCCACTCCCCCAAGTTGGTGCATCATGACCTCAGTCCCAACAACATCCTCGTCAACGAGGTGACCTACCTGACCAAGCTGACCGACTTTGGTATGACCAGGGCCATCGATGCAGCCTCACTCACACGTAGCTCATCCATCAAGGGCACACCGGGGTTTGTCGCTCCAGAGGCACTTCGCTATCCCCTACGTTATGACGACAAACTGGACGTGTTTGCATACGGCAATGTGATCATCACAGTCATCACCCACCAGTGGCCCACACCTCAGCTGATGGGCGAAGGAGAACCACTGGTTGAGATGGCATCCGAATTTCAGCTACGTGAGCATCATTTCGAGCAGTTTTCAAAGGAAGAAACAAAGGCTTTTGGAGGAATAACTAAACTTTGCCTGGAGAATCAGGAAGAAATGCATCCAACCAGCACAATGCTACTAGCTGAAATGAAGAAGATCGAGGTGACTATCTTGGAAAGTGGCATAGCTGTAGAGACAGAAGCAAACAACATTCAGCTAGCAATGTGGCGCATGCAGAAGGCAGTGCAGAAGAAGGAGTCGGAGATTGCCAAGATGAGTGAGAAGACGCGAAGTCTTCAAACTAATATTTCAAAATTTTCAGCAAATGCAAGAATTCTTGAATAGCACCTGGAACATCTCCAGCTAGAGTCACAGCTTGAGCGTTCCACTGTGCTTGAAGACTCCAGTAGTGGGCATTGGACTTCAGCTCTGACAGATTCACTCCTAGTCCATGAGACCAGTGCCATGGCCGAGACTGATCATGCAACAGAAGAGGCACCTACTGAACTGACCCAGTGCTGTTTCCAACGGGGAAAGTGTGCCTGTTGCTTGTTTACAGTAAGTATATATGCAGTAGGCTAGCTTAGTTTTTCCAAATCGTGCCAATTGCTTAGTGCCATTATGTATGTTTGTCTGTATTTATAAATTGTGGGTGGACTTATAAAATTATGGAACATATTATAACTGCTGCAAAGAAAGCATCTTACGTACTTACTATTGTGTGAGGGCTGCAGTTCACGATGCCTCTCTCTCCTCTAGCTCCTTCTGATCTCAGCAACTAACCCAGGTTGATATTTTCACTACATTATTAACTATCATTCGTGCATCATCATTGGAGAACTGCATGCATTTACTGCATGGTGTGTACTGTATGAATGCATAAGGTATTTGTTGTCATTATCTCAACATTCAGACAGTTTGTTGTTATGCAGAAAGATGAAAGTTCTAAATGGCTGGTGTTATAAAAACAGGATTTCAATTTTCACTTTACTTTTAGGTGTCTAGTTTTACTGACTTGACTCTGTCTGAGATACGACTGATGTGCTATAACGGGTGGTATACGTATCTGTTCATTCTGCAGTCCATGGTGATCCTGAGCATCATCTCCATAGCATTAAATTTTGCATTTGCGACGCTATCCAGCACGGTAAAACTACCAACGGTCTTTCAGAACTTTTTACACACAGTAAGTGGCACATGTACATGGTATATGCATGCAGCATTTGCCATGGCTACAGTTTGTTGTTATGCCGAAAGATGAAAGTTCTAAATAGCTGATGCTATACAAACAGGATTTTCAGTTTTTAATAATACTTTTAGGTGTCTAGTTTCACTGACTTGACTCTGTCTGGCATACGACTGCTGTACTAATATGGGTAGTTACCTGATCACTGGTATAGGGCTACACTGTAGCTGATGCCAAAGAGGATGTGATGTTGATGCTTCACTCCTGTTGAGTGGTAACCAGCGATCAACTCCCCAGTCATCCATCTAGATATATCAGAGCCACGTACAGCTGTTTTGCCCTATATGAAGGACGGGGGAGTGACCACAGGTCACTTTGGCATTGGCTTCAGTGTGACAGGCTTGTTTGACAAAACACTACCAGTGACAAATTATAGCCAAGTATCCCTCATAGTGTGATATCTCCAACTCACCTTCAGTGAAGAATGGGGTTGTCATGGTAATTACGTATGTAGTACAATTTATATAGCTGCTGTACTTTTCTAATATATTGCCAATAAATGCTAAGCTACTGCATGTATAATTATGTTCTTTCAAATTATGTTTAAAGTAGGCCCGTGATTTGAGAATCCCAAGGGACCTCATTCTATTGAGGTTATACTTAGAGAGCAAGAGTTTTCCCATTTAATGTGGAGTGAGTCCATATTGTACATGTGTCACGATGAAATAATGACATTAGTATTTTGTTAACATGCGAGCCAGCCTTTTCTAATGATGAAATTCAGAATTTGAATGCAATTCCATGTGGATTTCACATGTACTTCAATGGAATTTCACTCAGTCCAATCCCTTTGCATTTCTTTGTCTCACTACTCCTTGTAGATGCAGCTGCTCATTTCAGGGCTTACATAGAAGCAACCCCAGATCATCCTCATCAAAGTTTGAATGCCACAGCTGCAATACAGATACTTCTGTCTGTGGTCCTCACAACTGCACTGACTGTCATGATTTCTGCTGTGGTGCAGAGGAGAGAGACGTCAAGGACTCACCCTCATCTGTTCACCAATTGTATCCTTGAACCCTCTCTCTGTACTTGGATTATGTTGTGCTGAGTTTGATATGCATGTACATAATTGTGGTGATCTTGTAGTGACATGATTAGCCAAGCTATGGGTGGTATATACGTACCTTATTCCTTCAGTATATGTGATACCCTTAACTCCGTGTGTGTGTGTGTGTGTGTGTGTGTGTGTGTGTGTGTGTGTGTGTGTGTGTGTGTGTGTGTGTGTGTGTGTGTGTGTGTGTGTGTGTGTGTGCGTGTGCGTGTACGAGCACCATTGAATAAGCCAAAAGGGTGGCAGATCTGCAGCCTACAATTCTGGTAGCTGGAGGGGGTTTGAAAACCAAGCCAAGGGAGAATATATGCAGCAACTTGTGCATGTGATTCCTCTAGCACACTTCCCAGTGTTTACTGCCAATTTTGCAAGCTATGTGGAGTACTCTACAGCCACGAGTCCAGGACAGTTACGTATTCTGATATCATCATCCACAGCCGTACCCCACCTCTCTCGTCTCATGGGTCTTGCAAGAACATAGATAAATACCCCTACTGCACTGTGGGACCGTGCAACTGGGTAGATGAAGCTGGTGTCTCTACATGCTACCCATAGAGCCACTGATGTTCTTGTTGCCACCTGCTGACTCACCTTATATATTAATGAGCTCTACACAACCAAATCTTGGTTGTGCTAGTACAAGTACATGTGTGTGTGCATGCAAGTGTGTGTGTGTGTGTGTGTGTGTGTGTGTGTGTGTGTGTGTGTGTGTGTGTGTGTGTGTGTGTGTGTGTGTGTGTGTTTATGTACTTGCATGTATGTGCGTGTGTGGATGGGTGTATTAATTGGTTAGTATCTTTATGGTGATGTGATAACTAATACTAGCAGATCAGATGAAAGGAGCAAACAGTTCTAGTAAGGGTGTGTAGCCCGTGACATTCAAACTCAAACTTCCTGCCTTATTCCATTGTAGGGACTGGCTCTACTCTGCTATCTGATTGTACTGCAGTGGATAGAGTGACTTTTGAAGTGCTACCTGTCTGTAGCTGTCTATAGCTGCTGCTGTCTTGACAGCACATTTTAGTGTCTACATGTAACAGCTGCAGTTCCTTATATTTGCATAATGTGTGTAGGCTGTGTTAGATAGACGTAACATGAATGAGGTAGTGGACTAGCAATTTGGATGTTATGACTATAAAATGACTCCAGTATGTAATGTTGTTTAATGAATTTTGATGGCTGTATACATACACGCCATGAAACTTATGCAACTTGCAATAATACCGCAGATCGATCAGATCAAATGGCATAAAATTATAATTTATTCCCAAATCCTGCTTTCCACATGATAGACAGCTATATATAGTGCAGTTACGGGGCCTAGTTCACGCGACCGCAAAATTTGCTTATAGACGATGGCTGATTTCGAAGTTGAGCTCGCTCCGTTGAAGATCTACGACATCAGAAGGACCGATCGGAAACTCGGATGGGGGGCATTTGGGACGGTATTTGAAGTGGAATGGAACGGAACGACCTGCGCTGCGAAGTTCATGCACGACATCTTCAAAGAGATACTATCAGCAGAGGAGAAGCAAGCGTTCATTACAGCGTTTGAGAAAGAGTGCGCCACGTGGTCTGCTTTGAGACATCCTCAGATTGTCCAGTTTCTAGGGATCTACTTCGATCCCTCACACACTCCTGTCATGGTGCTGGAGAAGATGGACGCCAGTCTGCGATCGCTACTCGAGACGACGCCAAAGGAAGATTTTCCCCTCATCAACAAGGTGGTGATCCTCCGTCAGGTGGCCCAGGGTCTGGTGTACCTTCACAGCCACTCCCCCAAGTTGGTGCATCACGACCTCAGTCCCAACAACATCCTCGTCAACGAGGTGACCTACCTGACCAAGCTGACCGACTTCGGTATGACCAGGGCCATCGATGCAGCCTCACTCACACGTAGCTCCTCCATCAAGGGCACACCGGGGTTCATGCCTCCTGAAGCATTGCGCCACCCACCACAATACGATGACAAGCTCGATGTGTTCTCCTACGGCAACCTCATCATTATGGCCATCACACATGAGTGGCCCACCCCAGTCATTCCAAGACCATCTGCAACTGAAGGAAAGAAGACACAGCGTGTAGTGGCATACTCTCAACTGGAAACACGTGCACCCTACCTTCAGTTATTTTCAGAATATGAAGTTAAGTTATTCCAGGGTGTGATTGAGTTGTGTCTGGATGATGATGCTAGCAAACGTCCAGCAAGTAATACAATTTTGCTTGAAATGAAGCGGGTGGAGAAAACTGTGCTGAAGAGCTATTCCATACAAGAGCAGGACAGCAATGTGCAGCTTGCGATGTGGCGTATGCAGAAGGACTTGGAGAGTAAGGACAGTGAGGCTCTGCGGATGAGCAAGATGAAAGCTGAGCTAGTAAGCCAGAGCTCTATATCCGACCAGAAGGTTAAGAATCTCAGGGAGCGCATTCAGGACGTTCAGCTTAGGCTCCGTCTACAGGGGAAGATTGTTCCCAATGTACCCCTCTCTGATAGTGGCTTGCATGAAATGTCAGTTCTCTCAGCCAGTGAGCCCAGCAACACTCCACTGGTTGAGGAGATCCCAGAAACAAGTGGTCGTTGTCAGTTGTGCTTCAAACATGGGAAAATTGTTTGTGGATTGTTCACAGTAAGTACATTTATGTAATGCATTAATTACCACACTGTTGTTATACCATGGTCTGCAGTGTATTTTGAGCATAATCACAGCAAGGGACCCAATGAAAGGGGCTACAGTCTGATAAGTGAACGTGTTATTTATAATTCAGTGAATGTTTGTACATGTACAATGAACAATGAACAATGAACCTTTAACAAACCGAAAGACGTATTTCTTGTATTGCCCCGCCCTCTTGAAGAATTTCATATATTGAGCACTGACCATACAATAGCAGTCATGTGTATCTGATCATTACTTGGACACCCAATGCGCACGATGTTTTCACTGTGCCTATTCACAGTGCATCAGAATGTTTGTCCTTTGAAACTTGAATTTCTGTAAGTTAAACACTATTATACGTGAATGGATTTGAGAAAAGGGACCAATTCGCACAAATTGCTGATTTCAAGTTAGTGGTGCTGAGTGGAAGCACAGTAGATGAGCTATTCCTTGCACTTTGTTGCGCTTCAATAGCTGGTCCAGTTCCCGAGATACGCTCACTCAAAGTACGAAATACTGCAATTATGAGAAAATAGCCCGTAACCCTTCTGGTATTATATCTGTAAACATGGCGACGGCATTGCTATTCTTCGTGGTTTGCTGTGCAGGAAACGACTACGGGTTCCAAACTGGCCAGGATGTTGGGACTATACCACAGGTACGCATGATGTAGTAATCCGACTTTACCAGAAACATGACTCGTTAGTGTGCTTTCACCTATACTGACATTTTATACATTGCACAAATTGGTCCCTATTCTCAAATCCACTCACATATTGAAACAGGGTGAAACATGCCCTTGATCACTATGACATTATGTATGACATTGTTTCAACCCTTCATTTGTTGCTATGTATATATACACATATGTATTATATTTGTCTACTCTGAATGCAGATAATGGTGCTGTCAGGCATTCTTTCATTTCTATTTGGAGGAGCAGCCTTTATGGTGAACGGCATATTTCCTACACGCTGTGTTTTGAATGAATTTATCTTTGGAAGGGTTGCCTTTAAGTTTTGGTAAGTCAATAGTGTCCAAGGTGATATAATACTATTCCCATTTTAAATGTACGTACATAGCACAATGCTTAGACTTTCATTGTTGTGGGGATTATATCACCCATAATATACTTTCACAATCGTCTCTGCCTCATCAGTGGCAAAACAGGATTACATACAATGCTACAAGTCCACATTGTGCCGTACTGTTAATTCACTGTGGGTGTCCCATGTTGAGGTTATGCTGGCCGGGGTTATTACATGCAGCTCTTCATTGCTCATAGGATCAATGCTTCTATGGCCCTGACGGTAGGTGTATCATCACAGATTGCCTTTTCCGTTTCCCTCACCTCCCTACTCCTATTCAACTCCATCCTCTGGTGCAGAGGAGTGAAGGATCGAGTGCTTATTATCACCTGCTCACCAATTGTATCCTTTGCAATTGTTTGCCCTGTGTTATGAAGTACTTTGTGCACCAACAAGTACCAATGAATATACTTAATTCAGCCATTAACCTCTTTGAATCAGTCACCTGTGAGACTTTGCACTTGATTGGTTTAGATGGATGTCAGAGGTGTATTGCAGTGTGATAGTGTATTAAATGGAGTTTTGAGATTGCTATATAGCTACTTTATCTGTAACCAGGTAGCTGAGCTACATACTCTATATATTATGTATTAACAATAGCAGACAGATTCCACTGTAGTTCCACTCCCAAGTCTTCACACAATGTTATCCACTGCCTTAGCATTGCTGTTATAGCTTGTGTTTCAGGTGGTGGCATTCTTCACATTTTATGGATTAGCTGCTCCCTTCCAGTGCACTAGTCTGTCCACTCTTTCTGCCATAAGTGCGGTGAGTCTACCATTGCCTCTTTGCAGTATTATGAGCAATCCATTGTCCTTGCATAAAAGACATATCAGACAAGTTGTTACAAGTTGATTGTCTACACTATTATATGAATGCTCTGTCAGACAGTCACAGTGTGGTAGCTATAGTGCTGTGTGTGGGTGGAAGGTGGTGGTTGTTTGTATAATTAGTAATACTGTAGTGCAACCAAAATGTAGCGCTATATTCTCAGCTATTTCTGTAGCTTTTATGTAATGAACTTTGCACCATGCAGTATGAACTAGTACTGCCACCACTTTGTTAGCATCAGATCTCGTGCCATCTTAAGTTCTTGTATGACTTGTAGCTATGTACGTAGCTAGCTACGTAGCTATGTCACCTTTAATTTGTATGTGAAATACATTGGTAGGAATTGTACTTTGTAAGGTTGAGACATTCTACTGTATGAATAGCTTCTTGTGTTGCAATTGCCTGTCTGAGAGTTAAACAGATCTGTGTATGATTGCCTGAATCCACTTCCTCTCTCTTGCAGGCTATTGCTGTTATCTGCTACTTTACCATGTTGCAGTGGAGGAGGTCGAGAGGCTAGATCAATTAGCTATAATGGTCAATTATGAATACTGTAGATACGCGAGTGCATCATGAACTACTCCATTTGTTTCATAGTAATAGTATTATAATTTAAAATTACCGCAAAAGGGATCACCCCTGTTTATTCCATTTGATGCCCACCAAAGAGACCATAGACCCTGCAATGCGGGCGGGACTTTGTCTAACCATTTTCTTAAGCTTTACTCTACAGATTGTAATCCAGTTGGCCTGAACGCGTGAATGTTTCAAGCTCTACGCACGCACCCTTCTCTCCTTCGGCTATAGGGTGCTCTGCTTGGCTACTTGCTTGCAGCAGGAGGGTGGATTACAGCAGTGGTTGGATATGGCTTACTCATTAATGTGTGAGCTGATGCATATGGCTGCTGTAGTTTATGGACAATTTTACCAATTAATTTTACGTCAGTCCCTACGTATTCTCCAAGTGCTTGTCTGGTTTCCTGTGCGTGTGCATGCGTGCGTGCATGTGCTCGTGCATACGTATAGCTATGTGCATACGTACGTATGAGAATCAGTGTTGCCTCTAGCCTCTTCCCAAAGGAACAGTGTCCTTGCAGCCCTCGTTTGCTCTTATGTGTCTTTCTGTATGTAGCTAGCTACTCTTCACTCTTGTCACAGTGTCACAAGTGATAATGGCTACATGCACATCACCTATTTCAATGTATAAGTAAAACAAGCAACCACCTTAGTCCTAGGGAGTTCCCATTTGGACCAATCATCACTGAAAGAACACTGGTTTGTTCATGCATGTGTGCATGACAGTCTAAAGGTGACCATGCCATCAGAGATTATTAGCAAGCACACATGCACATGAATTAACAGCTAGAATACAGAAGGTTGTAAAGTCTTTGCAACTGAAGGTACAGAAGAGGTGATTCTAGTCACATGCACCCATACAAAGGGGCAATTGCGGCCATGAAGAAGACAATCATTTCCGTGTGTAGGGATCTCATTGGTGAATGTGACCTGCTTCTCTTTAGATGATTTACAATATGCTTTTGGTGACATTGCATGCATATGGATTCTACAATCTCCTGTAGCTAGATGTATATTTTTCTAGTAGACACGACTTTAATGTCATGTGACTCCACACTTGCAGACAAGGACCATCAGCAGTGAGCATCACTGGACTGACACACTACCCAAACTGGGCCTTTGTGGTCGGTGCACCCATTGTGTTGATTGCCAATGGTGTGCATATTGTTGTGCTGGCCACCAGGATGCAGCACAAGGCGTGTTGGTGTCTCTTGGCAATGCCTGTATCCTTCAGTTATTATAGTTAGCAGATTTACTATTGCATCTGTCTCAATTCCCAATATGTGTGATTTCACTAGATTGTGTGTGTGTGTGTGTGTGTGTGTGTGTGTGTGTGTGTGTGTGTGTGTGTGTGTGTGTGTGTGCGAGTGTGTGTGTAGAGGATCATTAAGAAACTACCGATAAATGTTGATACTCTATGACATGCATTGTAATGTCTTTAAGTTTTTAATACGTATGTACTGGGCTGGTTTGTTGGTTTATTTGTCGTGTGTTTGGCACTGTTGTGCAGTTATGTCAAGTATTGCTTTACTTTGCTTTGACATGTATTTTACTTCTCATGATGTGTGCAGTAATGATGGAATACCCCTCTTACACATAGCTGTTACATTATTGTTATTTATGTACATAGGTACTGTATAATGTACAAAATTGCAACCACATACAGTGTACAACTTACTGCTACATACCCTGCATTACAGCTTAGGTGGATGCCTGTGTGCAGAGAAACTGAAGGGAGCCTTAATCTTATTGCACTCTTTTCACAAAGGGGACAGTCAATCCATACGTATATACTGCTCTGCGCAGAATGCCCAATGCCATGCATTTTAATTACAGCCGCTGTTTCTAACATTTCTGTTCACCACTGCCACTACATCATAACTTCTCTCTCATGCTGCAGGGCCTGGCTGTATTTCACCATGCAAATATACTGAGACATTGCACAATTCACACATACGTAGCTAGCATAGTGCAAAAATTAGACTAATCTAGAAGTTACAAACAAAACAACACAAATTGTAAGCAATGTTATTGAGTTAGATGTGTCCCTCCACAATTTGGAGGTCAATTTTGTCCTGCCCCTGAAGTCGTGGCTTGTATGAAGATCCACTAGCTAGTTACTGTTTCACACAATATTGTGTGAAATCAGTGCTTTCATAAGTTATCTATACGTAGAAAGCTGTACAGGGATTGAGGTAATGTTCATGATCAGATTCTCAATTGTGATTCTAGCATGGATACTTCCAGGAACAGTAGGTAACTGAGAAACTATCGTGCATCTTTCCTATGCCGTTTGGTTTGTAAGGATCGACGTACGCCAGTTGAATGGAATTTCCCTGTGTTGTACGTTCTGAAGAACATGGCTGCTCTACCACCTCCTTCAGCAAAGGCACTCAGTTATACCATTTCCTAAAGACCAGAACCTCCCTGAACGCCGAACTCAGTGAGTGTTAAGTACTGCATCTTCTTGCTACTGTGTTCGTTTGGAGGCGATCGATCGAGGGTAAACATGTTTAATTGGTGAATGTACGTAGCTCTCCAACAGTACGCAACGTTCTAGAGCTCATTGTTCCTTAGTTCCTGCTCCTCCCTGAAATCCGACCTTAGTGAGCGTTGATGATTAACTCTTCTTGCCGCTTTGCTTGTTTGGAGGCAATTGAAAGAGGGTAAAGATACTTTATTGTCTAACACACGCAACGCCCAACCAGTACACAACACTCCAGAGCTCAGTGGTCCTCAGTCCCTGAGTCTCCCAGAAATCCGACTTCACCGAGTGTGAAGGACTGATCTCCCTTTGCTCTGTGCTCTTTTGGAGTGGAACTATCGAGGGTAAAGATGTTTTATTAGCAAAAGTGCTAATGCATTCACACTTAGCTACGTACGTAAGTAGCTGCGAAAGGAACTACGTACGTAGAACATAACATACATACAGGCACTCATGCGCACTACCTGTGATGAATATATAATAATAAAATGAGGATTCTTACATGAAAACATAATATTATAGTAGCATTAATCATGGCTGTAGACAGTAGTAGCTAATTGTCAGTCAAGCAAAGTCTATGGTTAGCTAGCTAAGGTGTGGCTAACCATAACACCCCTGTGGGTGTAGCGCCAACATTCCAGATTTGTTTAGTGTAAACATTGATGTTGTGATAACAAACCTGTTCTAACAGTGCAGTGTGTACACATTCCTGTAGAGTACGTTTGTGCCAACACATTGTTTGGTGTAGGGAAGGGCAGTCTACAAATGGTGTTGGGCTAGTCTATATCAATCAATCAATCAATCAATCAATCAATCAATCAATCAATATTTGAGTGCATCATGCCATACAGCACTAGGGCCCAGACTGGCCCAAAGCAGCACTATATACACAAACATTTACATAAAACTGTTTAGATGATGTCCTTCACATATACTGTATACAAATCAGTTAATTAAGGGCCTGCAGGGTATAGAGAGTTCATTCTGGCCCTATGTGCCAAAACGCGCCTTCCACATGGTGTGGATATCTGCTGCTATCTTGTGGTTGTGGCAAGCCAGGCCCAGGAGTCTGGCCGTGGTATCTTCATCAGAATTGGAGGAATGATCACGACAATGTTTCAAAAGTGCCTCACGATGTCCAATCCAGGCTGGGCACCTGATCAGCCAATGGACCACATCCTCCACCTCTCCACTGTCACACTCTTTGCATACTCTTTCCTCCCTTTTCAATCCATGCCATCTGCCCGTCTCCATTTGAAACAGTGCAGTACCTCCCCTCAGCTTGATCAAGACCCTCCTCTCGCTTTTCATCTTCACATTTGCACAACTAAATTCTTCTTCATACTCTGCAATCTTCTTCAGCATTGACAGCTTTGGTTTGTTCTCTAATTCCTGACTTCATTCTTTTCTTACTCTCCTCCACGCCACACTCTCCAACATTCTCTTCAACTCATTCTCTGACAGATCTTTAACCTGCTCCACTCCCACATCTTGCCAACCAAAATCGTTACAGCAGGCAGTCATTTTCTTTATCCATGTATCCTTGTTGAGTCTTATAGCCTCAACAGACACTCTTTTCAGCAACCTTCCATCATATGCTGCACTAGTCAAAATCTTGAGCCAAAAAAACATACATCTTATCCTCGCCAGACATACCACTGGGAGGTCTCCTAGCTCCAGCAGCAGTGATGTTCGGGGGTGGAGATATCAGTATCCATTCACTACTGAGGCTCAGGGCATTGATGGTTGGTACACATATGAATTTTCAAGACCACTGTACAGTGCGGAAAACACTGATGCCAACTTTACAACTTCCTGAACTCTGGAGTTTGCCTTTGCATTGTGGATCCCAAAAAGCATCAATGAAGGCTGGCTAGATGCAAACCATTACGTTGCTCCGGACAATTTCCAGTTTGGATCTCTCACTCTGGTGCCATCTGGCAGTCTTCCCACCGCCCAGCTTCCCAGTGTGTGTGTGGCCACTGTGGTGGCCATCATGTGGATGTTCATTGGTTTCAACTGATCAATCAAAGAAGAGGATATAGCAATAGTTACGTATTAATAGCTATGTGTGTTTGATGCTATACATGTACAATCAGTGTGGCAAAGACGTTTCCAAACTATTAGCATTTTCTTTAGTAGCTCCAATTATTTGCAATAATGGTATATAGTGCGCAGCTGCCAAACGGTCTCCAGGTGCCAACAGCCTTCAGTCGCTGTGGGCTAATTATAGTGCCTGTTTGATACAGCTGCTGCATCCTTGATCATCACTCTAGCTATAGTAGCAACTCCGATTTGATGCATGTTTGTGCCTATGTACATTCATCACTTGCATGAATGGAGATGATTTTCCTTCCTCGTATGTGCACATCAATAACTATGCAAGCAGATGACTATTGCAGTTATAACTCAGTTTTATGTTACTGTGGATGCTATTGAACGTGTTGGTATATAAGCATGCACAACCTTTAATATAAAATGTCACATGTATTTTTGAGAGTGTAATACTTGACTAGTACTCAATCTGCTTTGCTGAAGCCTTGTTGCTATGACAACTGACCATGTATTCACCAATCTTGTTAATGAACAAGATTTGTAATATATTTGTGTGTCAATTTGAAAGATGAGGAGGCTGTATATGTATGTGTATGCCACAGACCTGTGAAGTCAATGTTCACATATATACACATAGCAGTATCTGATTCACTGAAAGTATAATAATTATGATTATATACAGCACATGATGACTCCAATCCCCACCACTTTAAGTGCATGCATTGACTGACTCGAGAGTTATATTTCATTTCCATACAGCCTGCTTACATACTGTCAGCCATGCACCCTATAAGTACAATATACATGCAGCATATCATTAATTAGTGGATGTATCAATGGTGTTTGTGGCAATGAAGGCCCTTTTGCAATTGCTGTGTGCAAATAATTTTTTTCATCACGCGGCTCACAATTCAATTTGCAAGAAAGAGCTAGAACTGAGACAAAGTCTGTGAACCTACTAGCTAGTGGCTATGGCCACATAGCTATGTGCATGCATATTTACTGCTACTTCAGCACTAGAAAGGAAATTATGTATTATATAATATATCAAGCCAAATTAAATCGCTCTGACTATCGCTGCGTTCTCTCAAACACAAAATAATCGCAGGCATGGAACAAATGCTCACTAGTGAAGAGTGCAAGGGATATCCCCCACCCTATACCCTTCTGGTAAAAATAATGGCATGTTTAAGTGTATATTTGCAAAGGAATTGTACCAATCGTATTACCTTGGATTAATACTTCCACTCCTCACCCCCCCCCCCCCCCCCACGATGGTTAATAGATGACTAAGGGTTATCCTTCTTTAATAGTTACAGAGGTTCAAACAACGTACACATGCCTTATTTGAAGTTGCATGTAAGTACATCCCAGCCCTTGTCCTACATGTTCCTTGACACATGCACTTACATCTCCTTCAGAAACATTTTGTTCAACTGACATGATGCTTTATCAAGTCTGCTCATTCCAGCTCACCTCGAGCTCCGGCCCTTATCTTAACCACTGTGAAGGATGAGGTTGGGTGCGTACATGCACATTTCATAGATAGATTGGTTATTGGAAGCTCACTTTCTATAAGTGTGTAAACGTTTAATTTGCTGTTACATAATTTTGGTACTGTCTGTTGAGCCCAAAGCATGATGACCCAATCTTTCTTAAATTTTGTATTTCATCAGATTTTGCCCAAATAAACTCCTAAAACTATGGAATGGATTAATTCATAGTACATTGTGTGGTAGCTAACTGTTGTTACAATTCACAAGCATTACTGGTAACAGAATTAATCCTCTATATGTGATAATAATCTTTACAAAGCATAACCACAACGTTAACTGAGATGTTAAATGTGATGACATTGTGCACACTAGTTTCAATACTGCTTACTGTTGTATATATACTGCAGGCAATGCTGCTCTCAAGCGTCCTCTCTGTTGCATGTGCTTGGAGGAACTCTGGCAGAGTTATTTCTCTGTATCGATCCTGCTGATATAGAGTATAATACAGATGTGTGGTACTGTGCACTGAAGTACCATATGGCAAACTGTAATAGCCAATTGAAATGCTCTTTCATGCCCAGCAGATTTGCCCAGGCTGCCCAGGCCATGGCCTGACCAGATGTTTAGTTCTGCCCATGCTTTTCTATAGCTAAGGTATTTCCTGGCCTGTGCAAGTGGCCGTCTAGGTAATATTATTCTAACTTAGCCTGACCACCTTTAAAGTGCTTCCTCCAGGCCTGCCTTTAATGCATCAATAACGAATGCAGGGAATATCTACATGATCCTTTACATCATAAGTTGACACGTACAGAAGCTGTATGTTTGTTCTAGGTGACTGTAATTGCAGTATCCCTAGGAAATCTAATGGTGTACTTTGCAATATTCACTGCAACCTGTGGAACACACTGGACGGGCTCTGATTTTCAAAGTGAAAAAAAAGTCGCAGTATTCTTTATGACATCCTAGCACTGTTTACCAAAGTTAATGAATGACATGGACTGTAAGGCATGCTGTAGGACAATTAAATATATTTGTAAGGTACTTAAATACCCCTTTTGATCTGCCCACACAAGTTGCTACATACATATGCATATAATTGTAATGTTAGAACCATTTGTGAGAGGTAGGTGATATCTAACATGAGCAAATGTATATTTTCAATAGTGTGCAAGGGAAAGCGACGTCGTGGTGTAGGCTGTACAGCAAGGTTGGTGTTCTTTAAGAGCCTACGGTCGAGTTCACCTGCAATAATAAAGAGTGGGCAGAGTCGTTGTCCATATAGCCATCAAATGTGTCCAGCACTGTTTCTCAATTTAAAGGTAGATTATAGTTTCGGAACATTGTGCAGCTTAGATCAGTGTTCTTTAAGTAAATCAGAACATATTATATAGCTATATGTAAACTTGTATACACTGTATGCTAGTACTTGAAAGGCTGATGCTGTACATGAGATTCATTAGAATTATGCAATATTGCTCTCGTTCTGTTTTCAGTATAGCTGCATGTTGCACATACATATTAAGTACATCACCTGGTGTCCACAGCCACCCACATCACTTAAGAGTTCATATTTTTGAATATGAGATTGTTGGTGAATTCTGGAGGGAATCAGTCTATCAAATGCTATGGGACCAAGACATGCATAAAGCCCTGTGCCTTTTAATTTATGTCTACACTGCTGCACTGCATGGCCTGTTCTGTCTCTAGCGTTTGCAGCTAAGACAGCCTCTCGATCACGCTATTCACCTTGATCTGACCAACATTCTCATAGTCAATTTTACTGCCGGCTTGAGAATCCTTGTCGATAAACATCACTAGAGGTGTTGTGAAAGCACTTGGACAAATGATTCTCCTTCACAGTATTTGCAGGTCTCTCTTAACCCTCATCTCAGTCGGTAGCATCACTAGACCTCTGCCCTCTGGTAATGGTGGAATCTGCCTTTGTGGTATGTAATCATCAACAGGTATTTTATTAGTGCTGTCAGGTTCAAGTATTTGGTCATCAGCACTCTAGCCATGTGGCCGGTAGCTAGCTATGTATTGCATTTAATTTGCTGCTCTTCTCTCACAGCATCTTGTAATTGGTTAGCATATACGTATGTTCACATCTGCTCTGTTCCTGTCCTTGCCTGTTTCATATATATTCCTATTGCTGTAAATGTTGTGCTGCTTGTGCATGACATCCTTCTGGTATGTAGCTAATTATAAGAACCAACACTATCAGTGAAAATGCAAGTTTGAAGCCGATGTTGATGTTTCTCCTCCTTGGTACCCTACTGAGCACCATGGGCTATATGCCACACCAGAGGTGTTTCAAGCCATTAATGAATGTGTGTTGCTGTCATTTTCCAGGTGTCCATCATTCCCACTTCCATTCTAATTTGGTGTACTTCACACCTGAATGTGTCCTGGTGAAGAAGCGTCTTCTGCATGTTTGTAGGAATGCATGCAGGAAGTCTTCTGGAATATCAAGGCAGCAACATTTGACAGAATGGATGTTATTAGTTGGCTTCTCCAATAGAGTAGAGTTAACAATTAGATACTCACCATTTTACTATGGTAGATTGTGTTTCAAGTTGCATTTGACAGTGTAGCAGTGATTTTTGTAGATCAGAATTTGAAAATTCTGTGATCACCTACGTACCTGACTACTTTTAAATTTAAACTTTTTTGTCTACATATGGTTGGGAGTAGCATTGCAATACTTTCAATTTGCATGATAATACTTACTCTGCTAATCACTGTATGTCGTGTACACATGAATTTATGCTTCATCTGCTGTAATGAAAGTGTTGATCAGTACATAGCTGAGATTGAAATGTTGTGCTGAAAGTGCATGTCCAGATCATTCAACATACTGAAAGTGTATGTCCGGATCATGCAATACTCTATTGTGGGTCTGTCTTTCTCCTTGCATTGATCGCCTGGTGCTGATCATGTCTGGTTCACTGTATTCATGGCAGATGCCTGCATTTGGGTAGCTATGTTCAAGCTAAACCAACTTGCGTGCATATGGTGATGGATGGAATTGGTGTCGCTTGTAATACTACAAATGATACTTAAGCTGGCACTGGCCAGTGGGCCTTTTGTGCAGTGATGATTGTGGTCTTCTTGGTAATCTTTGCTTTCCTGATAATTGTCCCGTCTCTAGTTATTGCTACTAAAGCTGTTTGTGGCACCATTCCCTTTGTACTGGTTAACATTCTCATTGCATTAATTATGATTTGCTTTGGAACTGGTTTGATATGTCTCAGTGCGCTGGCGTCTACAAATCAGTTCATTTCACATAAAGATGTTTCAGCTATACATAGCTATAGCTAACTACCTATTTTGCTAAATTGAACCTTGAGCAACTGCTGCAGTAAATTCTATATAGTCTGTAGTGTAGTATTGTGCGATATGAATGTTATATTCCCAGGAGGTACATGATTTGTGATGCTGGGAAGGACAGCCTGTATGGTACCAATGTTTCACTACGTTGCATTGAAGGAGGTTTATCATATGTTCATGATTCCACTCGATCGCTACCTCACGTGATTGCATGCGCGCAAGATGGCTTCTAAAGTTCAGCCTTTCGCTCCGTTGAAAATCTACGAGGTCAGAAAAACTGATCGAAAACTCGGAGCGGGTGCATTTGGGACAGTATTTGAAGTAGAATGGAACGGAACGACCTGCGCTGCGAAGTTCATGCACGAAATCTTCAAGGAGATACTATCAGCGGAGGAGAAGCAAGCGTTCATCGCAGCGTTTGAGAAAGAGTGCGCCACGTGGTCTGCTTTGAGACATCCTCAGATTGTCCAGTTTCTGGGGATCTACTTCGACCCATCCCACACCCCTGTCATGGTGCTGGAGAAAATGGACGCCAGTCTGCGATCGCTCCTCGAGACGACGCCAAAGGAAGACTTTCCTCTCATCAACAAGGTGGTGATCCTCCGTCAGGTGGCCCAGGGTCTGGTGTACCTTCACAGCCACTCCCCCAAGCTGGTGCATCACGACCTCAGTCCCAACAACATCCTCGTCAACGAGGTGACCTACCTGACCAAGCTGACCGACTTTGGTATGACCAGGGCCATCGATGCATCCTCACTCACACGTAGCTCATCCATCAAGGGCACACCGGGGTTTGTCGCTCCAGAGGCACTTCGCTTTCCTTTACGTTATGACGACAAACTCGATGTGTTTGCATACGGCAATGTGATCATCACAGTCATCACCCACCAGTGGCCCACACCTCAGCTGATGGGTGAAGGAGAGCCACTGGTTGAGATTGTGTCTGAATTTCAGCTACGTGAGCATCATTTCGAGCAGTTTTCAAAGGAAGAAACAAAGGCTTTTAGAGGAATAACTAAACTTTGCCTGGAGAATCAGGAAGAAATGCGTCCAACAAGCACGATGCTACTAGCTGAAATGAAGAAGATTGAGGTGACTGTCTTGGAAAGTAGCATGTCAGCAGAGACAGAAGCTAGCAGCATTCAACTAGCAATGTGGCGCATGCAGAAGGCAGTGCAGAAGAAGGAGTCGGAGATTGCCATGATGAGTGAGGAGACTCGAAGTCTGCAAACTAATATTACAAAATTTTCAGCAAATGCAAGAATTCTTGAACAGCACCTGGAACATCTCCAGCTAGAGTCACAGCTTGAGCGTTCCACTGTGCTTGAAGACTCCAGTAGTGGGCACTGGACTTCAGCTCTGACAGATTCGCTCCTAGTCCATGAGACTAGCTCAGTTGCTGAGACTGATCATGGAACAGAAGAGTCACCTACTGGACTGACCCAGTGCTGTTTCCAAAAGGGAAAGTGTGCCTGTTGCTTGTTTACAGTAAGTGTATATGCAGTTGGCTAGCTTAGTTTTCCAAATTGTGCCAATTGCTTAGTGCCATTATAAGCATGTTTGTCTGTATGTTTAAATAGTGGGTGGACTTATAAAATTATGGAATATATTATAACTGCTGCAAAGAAAACAAGACTTCCGTACTTACTATTGTGTGAGGGCTGCAGTTCCTGATGCCTCTCTCAGCTCTAGCTCCTTCTGATCTCAGCAACTAGTCCATGCTCAGGTTGATACTTTGACTGCGAGCTGATATATATTAACTGTACCAATCTTGCATCATCCCTGGGGAACGACATGCATTTCCTGGTGTGTATGAATGTAAAAGGTAATTGCTGTCATTATCTCAATATGTATATACATACTTGTTCATTCTGCAGTCCATGCTGATTCTGAGCACCATCTCCATAGCATTTGCAGTTGCGACACTATACAGCACGGTGGAACTGCCATATGCACCCGACTTGCAGAGTTTCTCTGTTTACCGACAGTAAGTGGTACATGTACATTGTGCATGCATGCAGCACTTGTCACGGATACAGACAGTACTAGTTTGTTTTATGCAGAAAGATTAAAGTTCTAAATGATTGATGTTATAAAAACAGGATTTTCAATTTTCAGTTTTTGTATGGGTGTCTAGTTTCACTGACTTGACTCTGTCTGGCATACGACTGATGTACTAATATGGGTGGTATAGGGCTACACTGAAGCTGAAGCCAAAGAGGCTGTGATGCAGATCCTTCAGCCCTATTGAGTGGTAACCAGCGATCAACTCCCCAGTCATCCATCTAGATATATAAGAGCCACGGACAGCTGTTTGGCCCCATATGGATGACGACGGAATGACCACAGGTCACCCACAGTCACTTTGGCATTGGCTTCTGTGTGGCAGGCTGGCAAATTGTTTGGCAAAACACTACCAGTGACAAACTAGCCAAGTATCCCTCATAGTGTGATATCTCCAACTCCCCTTCAATGAAGGATGGGGTTGCCATGGTAATTACATATGTAGTACAAATTAGCTGCTGTACCTTTCAAATATGTTGTCAATAGATGCTAAGCAACTGCATGTATAATAATGTTCTTTCAAATTACGTTTTAAGTAGGCTGGAAATTTGAGAATCCCAAAGCACCTAATTCAGTTGAGGTTATACCTAGAGAACAAGAGTTTTCCCATTTAATGTGGAGTGAGTCCGTATTGTACATGTGTCAAGATGAAATAATGACATTGGTATTTTGTTAACAAGCAAAGCCATTTTAATGATGAAATTCAGAATTTGAATTCAATTCCATATAGATTTCACATGTACTTCAAATTTCCCTCAGTCCAATTCCTTTGCATTTCTTTGTCTCACTACTCCTTGTAGATGCAGCTGCTCATTTCCAGGCTTACAGACAACCCCAGGTCTGTCCCACCAAAGTGTGATTACCACAGCTGTGATACAGGTACTTCTGTCTGTGGTCCTCACAACTGCACTGATTGTCAGGTTCTTGCTGTGGTGCAGAGGAGAGAGACGCCAAGGACTCACCCTTATCTGTTCACCAGTTGTATCCTTGAACCTTCTCTATTTGTATCCCAATGTTACAGTACTTGAATATTATGTTAAGCCGAATTTGATGGCTGGGTTCTTGTAAGAGCCATGGTTGGTATGTTACCATATTGGTACCTTTGGTTGTTGCCTTATTCCTTGAATACATGTTTCCTTAACACCATGTGCTAGGTCATTGTGTTAGCTGTGTCATTCTGCACAACCTGTGGGATCCCCGCATTATTGACACCACTTCCTGTAGCAATGGCCATACCCTCAGTCTCTTTTATGGTGAGTATAGTTGTATATGCTAGACTAATGTGTGTGTGTGTGTGTGTGTGCAGTATTACGTAGCAGAAACTGTGTGAGTGAATAGGCCAAAAGGGTGGCAGATCTGCAGCCAACGATTCTGGTAGTTGGAAGGTTGAAAACCTGGTTGCATGGGTATAAGTCTAGTCAAGCCAAGGGAGAATACAGCAACTTGTGCATGTGATTCTCTCTTAAGTGCTAGCACACTTCCCAGTGTTTACTGCCAATTTTGCAAGCTATGTGTGGTACTCTACAGCCACGAGTCCAGGACAGTTACGTACTCTGATGTCGTCATCCACAGCCGTAACCCACCTCTCTCATCTCATGGGTCTTGCAAGCCCATAGATGAATGCCCCTACTGTACCGAGGAACCGTGCAACTGGGTAGATGAAGCTGGTGTCTCTGCATGCTACCCATAGAGCCACCAATCTTGCTGCCACCTGCTGGTTCAGCCTGTTAGGGAGCTCCATGCAGCCAAGTCTTGGTTGTGCTAATACAAGTACACGCGTGTTGCACATGCTTGTGTGTTTGTACATGTGTACATGCATGTGTGTGTGTGTGTGTGTGTGTGTGTGTGTGTGTGTGTGTGTGTGTGTGTGTGTGCGTGTGCGTGCGTGTGCGGTGTGTGTGTGTGCGTGAATGTGTGTGTGTGTATGTGTGTGTATGTGTGTGTGTGTGTGTGTGCGTGTGTGTGTGTGTGTGTATGTGCGTGTGCGTGTGTGTGTGGATGGGTGTATTAATAATTGGTTAGTATCCTTATGGTGATCGATGTAATAGCTAATACTAGCTGATCAGCAGATGAAAGGAGTAAACATGCAGTTCTATTAAAGGTGTGTAGCCTGTGATATTCAAACTCAAACTTCCTGTTTCATTCCATTGTAGGGACTGGCTCTACTCTGCTATCTGATTGTACTGCAGTGGATGGAGTGACTTTGGAAGTTATATCTGTCTGTAGCTGTCTATAGCTGCTGCTGTCTTGGCAGCACATTTTAGTGTCTACATGTAACAGCTGCAGTTTCATATATTTGCATAATGTGTGTAGGCTGTGTTAGATTGAAGTAACATGCATGCAGTAGTGGAATAGCAATTTGGATGTTATGACTATAAGATCACTCCAGTGTGTAATGTTGTTTAATGAATTTTGATGGCTGTATACATCCATGCAATGAAATTTATGCAACTTGCAATAGTACCGCAGATCGATCAGCCATGCCAAATGGCATAATATATTGCAGTTACGAGGCCCCGCGTGCACGCGACCGCAAAATTTGCTTAGACGATTGCGATGACTGAGTTCGATGTTGAGCTCGCTCCTTTGAAGATCTACGACATCAGAAGGACCGATCGGAGACTCGGAGCGGGTGCATTTGGGACAGTTTTCGAAGTGGAATGGAACGGAACGACCTGCGCTGCGAAGTTCATGCACGACATCTTCAAAGAGATACTGTCAGCGGAGGAGAAGCAAGCGTTCATCACAGCATTTGAGAAAGAGTGCGCCACGTGGTCTGCTTTGAGACATCCTCAGATTGTCCAGTTTCTGGGGATCTACTTCGACCCATCCCACACCCCTGTCATGGTGCTGGAGAAGATGGACACCAGTCTGCGCTCACTGCTCGAGTCAACAACGAAGGAAGATTTTCCCCTCATCAACAAGGTGGTGATCCTCCGTCAGGTGGCCCAGGGTCTGGTGTACCTTCACAGCCACTCCCCCAAGTTGGTGCATCACGACCTCACTCCCAACAACATCCTCGTCAACGAGGTGACCTACCTGACCAAGCTGACCGACTTCGGTATGACCAGGGCCATCGATGCAGCCTCACTCACACGTAGCTCCTCCATCAAGGGCACACCGGGGTTCATGCCTCCTGAAGCCTTGCACTACCCACCACAATATGATGACAAGCTCGATGTGTTCTCCTACGGCAACCTCATCATTATGACAATCACACACGAGTGGCCCACCCCTGTTATTCCTAGGTCGTCGGCAGCCAAAGGTAATAAGACACAGAACCCAGTGGTGTACTCTCAACTGGAGACACGTGCGCCCTACATGGAGCTATTTTCAGAAGATGAAGAGAAGTTATTCCAAGGTGTTATTAAATTGTGCTTGGATGACGATGCAAGTACACGCCCAACAAGTAGTACACTTCTGCCTCAAATGAAGCGAGTTGAAAAAACTGTGTTGAAGAGCTATTCTGTACAAGAGCAGGACAGCAATGTACAGCTTGCAATGTGGCGTATGCAGAAGGACTTGGAGAGTAAGGACAGTGAGGCTCTGCGGATGAGCAAGATGAAAGCTGAGCTAGTAAGTCAGAGCTCTATATCCGACCAGAAGGTTAAGAATCTCAGGGAGCGCATAGAGCATGTACATCTGAGGCTCCGTCTACAGGGGAAGACTGTTCCTAGTGTACCCCTCTCCGATAGCAGCTTGCATGAAATGTCAGTTCTCTCAGCCAGTGAACCCAGCAACACTCCACTGGTTGAAGAGATTCTGGAAACACAAGTTCGTTATCAGTGGTGTTTCAAACATGGGAGATGTGTTTGTGGCTTGTTCACAGTAAGTACAGAGCATTACCACACTGGTGTCATACCAGATCTAGTGTGAGTGTGGAAGGAGTCATGAGTGTAATCACAGCAGGCGTCCTAATCTTTGGGACTAGCTATAGTCTTGAAACTGATTGGTGAACATGTCTAATCAGGACACCATTGGATCCATTACTGCCTTGATTAGTCACATTCACCTCTCAGTATACTGCTCCGTATTCCCTCCTTGCTGTGATTACTTTCATGATCCTTCTACACACCAAGTAATTCTGCACACTGCAATCATTCTATATCAATCAACAGATCTAGTGTGCTGTGCCAACTTTATTCATTTCAATATAATAAGTTGTATATACGTAGATTTTAGTGAATGTACAATGAGCCCCCCACTTACTTTGTACCCCCCTGTTATAGTCTCATCTCCATCCACCCCCTTAGCAAACCTTATGTCAGCATAGTCTCCTCCCCCCACCCCCCTGTTTTTCTTGTATTGCCCAGCAACTCTCTACCACCCCCATCTCTGCCCCATATCTTGGAACCTCAGTTTGGCCCCTTGAAGAAATTTCTAAGTACAGCCCTGAGCATACAATGGTGTTTGTGTAATTGATCATTACATATAGACACTTGATGCACACAATGTTTATGTTTGTGATATAGATATTTGCTATGCACAGCATACGTATTAGAATTTTTCCTCGTCTTGAAGCTTGATCGAGTTTCTATAACACAACTGTATTACAGTTGGTGACAGTACTCTAATGTTTCAACTTCACTCTAATGTTTCGTCCAAAAACTCTAAATATTCATCACCTTCGACGGTCTTCTCCATTCCAACTCTAATTGCTTCAAAAGACGAAATATTTGCTGCACTAGGGGTGACGAATTCTAGAGCGGATACGGTATTATGCTTACAGAGATGCTTTAATTTTATGCACAGGATGAATGCCCTTGAATGATGTAATATTTTGTTTTCAACCTGTATTTGGCATACAGTTTGCCCATATTTGTATCCCTGAATGCAGATAATGATGCTGTCAAGCTTTCTTTCAATTCTGTTTGGAGGAGCAGCCGTAGTGGAAATTGTCATAGGTGTTGTTGCCTTTTCTGATGTTTGTACAGCTTTTCCCACTCGGCTAATGTAAGTCAATGGTTACCAAGGTGACACACATTAATACCATTCCTATCTCACGTGTAGCTCAATGCTTTGACTGTTGTTGGTGACAACTAGAATATCACCCAACTTTCACAATCACCTACACCTCATTGTCAAGACAGCATACCTGTTTGCTGTGTGCAGTATACCATTGATTCACTATTGGTGTCCCAGTGGTTGTTAACTCTACCTTGTGTGTAGGTCCAGTGCTTCCATAGCCCTGTTCACTGGTGTACCATGCCAGATTGGCCTTTCCTTTTCCCTCACCTCCCTACTCCTATTCAACTCCATTCTCTGGTGCAGAGGAGTTAAGGATCGAGTGCTTATTATCACCTGCTCACCAATTGTATCCTTTACAATCCCTGTGTTATGAAGTACTTTGTGCACCAACAAATTCTAATGATTGTACTTCAGCCATTAACTTTTTTGAATCAATCACTTGTGAGACTTCTGCACCTGATTGGTTTAGATGGATGTCAGAGGTGCAATGCAGTGTGATGGTGTACTACTTGGAATTTTGAGACTGCTATCTACTTTATCTGTAATCAGGTAGCTGAGCTACATACTCTATGTATAAACAATAGCAAACATGTTCCACTGTAGTTCCACTCTCATTCCTTCACACAATGTTATCCACCGCCTTAGCATTGCTGTTGTAGCTTGTGTTTCAGGTGGTGGCATTCTTCACATTTTATGGATTAGCTGCTCCCTTCCAGTGCACTGGTCTGCCCACTCTTTCTGCCATAAGTGCGGTGAGTCTACCATTGCCTCTTTGCAGTATACGAGTAATCTATTGTCCTTGCATAAAAGACATATATATATAAGATGTTACAAGTTGGTTGTGTACACTACTATGAATGCTCTGTTAGACAGCATAGCAGTACTGCGTGTGTGTGGATGGTGGTGGTAGTTTGTATAATACTGTAATGCAACTGAAAAGTAGCAGTATTCCCAGCTATGCCTGTGTCTTTTATGTAATGGACTTTGCACCATACAGTATGGACTGCCACCACTTTGTCTCATGCCATCCTAACGTTCTTGTACGTATGTCACCTTTGTATGTGTATTACTTTAGCAACATTTCCTGTTTAATAGTTGTACATAATATAACTTGCATAGGTGAGACATTCTACTGTATAAATAGCTCATACATTATGTCTTACTTGTGTGAGAGTTAGCTAGACGGATGTGTGTATGATTGCTTGAATCCACTTCCTCTCTCTTGCAGGCTATTGCTGTTATCTGCTACTTTACCATGTTGCAGTGGAGGAGGTCGAGATACTAGATCAGTGGTCAATTACAAACATCTTCTGTACTGTAATGTGAAAACTGTACATTAGTGCATGAACTACTCAATTTGCGTGTGAGAGGCTATAATATCAACATGACTGTACATGTTCTTGGAGAGTCTAGCATTCTGAACTCCCATGGCATTTATTGTAATTACAATTTACGCTATAATCACATGCTGCTTGCAGTTGTGTAATTAAGATTGTAGTTGTTCTAACCAAGGGAGTTGTAAACATTATAATTGTGGTAAAATATATAGTATGCAGTCTATTGCTGTGTATACGGCCATGGTCAATGTTGAATTGTGAGCAGATCACAGCAGTGAGGATTGATCCCAATGGAAAGGGCTCCTGTGGTCCAATGATCTATATACTGATATAACAGTTATTATGTCAAATTGTAACATGAATAGGGGCTGTCACCATCTGGTCTGTAAACCTTTGAAACAGCTTTGAAATTTTCTCTTGCCATTTCAAAGTTCTATGAATGGTGAGTGCCCCAATTCACGTCCATGATAGGACATGATAACATTTAGGTCTTCAGACCACAGGAGCCCCTTCTCCTCACTGCTGTGATCTGCTCGTGATTCTGCATTGACTACAAATGAATAATAATCATTGCAACTACGTACATATGTCAAATACAGACTGAATTTCAGCAGTTAGAATGTAAGGCAGTCTCTCGATTGTGCTATTCGCCTTGTGCTGGCTAACATTCTCATAGACAATTTTACTGCCGGCTTGAGAATCCATGTTGATAAACATCACTAGAGATGTTGTGAAAGCATGTGGACAAATTTTTCTCCTTCACAGTATTTGTAGGTCTCTCTTAACCCTCATCTCAGTCAGTGGCATCACCATACCTCTGCCCTCTGGTAATGGTGGATTTCGCCGTTGTGGTGTTAATCATCATCAGGTATTCCATCAGCGCAGTCAAGTTCAAGTATTTGGTCATCAGCACTCTAGCCGTGTGGCTGGTAGCTAGCTATGTATTGCATTTAATTTGCTGCTCTTCTCTCACAGCATCTTGGAATTGGTTAGTATATACATATGTTCACATCTACTCTGTTCCTGTCCTTGCCTGTTTCATATTCATTCCTATTGCTGTAAATGTTGTGCTGCTTGTGCATGACATCCTTCTGGTATGTAGCTAGCTAATAGCTTACACTGTCAGTGAAAAATGCAAGTTTGAAGCCGATGTTGATGTTTCTCCTCCTTGGTACCCTACTGAGCACCATGGGCTATATGCCACACCAGAGGTGGTTCAAGCCATTAATGAATGCATTGTTGTCATTTTCCTGGTGTCCATCATTCCCACTCCCATTCTAATTTTGGTGTACTTCAAACCAGTACGTGTCCTGATGAAGAAGTGTCTTCTGCATGTTTGTCGAAATGCATGCAGGAATTCTTCTGGAATATCAAGGCAGCAACATTTGACAGAATGGGTGTTATTAGTTGGCTTCTCCAATAGAGTAGAGTTAATAATTAGATGTTCACCATTTTGCTATGTTAGATTGTGCTTCAAGTTGCATTTGACACTGTAGCAGTGATTTTGTAGATCAGAATTTGAAGTTTCTGTGACCACCTACGTACCTGACTAGTTATTTAAACTTTTTGTCTACATATGGTTGGGGGTAGCGTTGCAATACTTTCAATTTGCATGATAATATACTTACTCTGCTAATCACTGTATGTCGTGTACACATGAATTTATGCTTCATCTGCTGTAATGAAAGTGTTGATCAGCCCATAGCTGAGATTGAAATGTTGCACTAAATGTGCATGTCCAGATCATTCAGTACCTGAAAGTGCATGTCCAGATCATTCAATACCTGAAAGTGCATGTCCAGATCATTCAGTACCTGAAAGTGCATGTCCAGATCATTCAGTACCTGAAAGTGCATGTCCAGATCATTCAGTACCTGAAAGTGTATGTCCAGATCATTCAATACTCTATTGTGGGTCTGTCTTTCTCCTTGCATTGACCGCCTGGTGTTGATCATGTCTGGTTCACTTTATTCATGGCAGATGCCTGCATTTGGCTAGCTATGTTCAAGCTAAACCAACTTGCATGCACATGGTGATGGATGGAATTAGTGTCGCTTGTAATACTACAACTTAATGATACTTAAGCTGGCACTGGCCAGTGGGCCTTTTGTGCAGTGATGATTGTGGTCTTCTTGGGTATCTTTGCTTGCCTAATAATTGTCCTGTCTCTACTTATTGCTACTAAAGCTGTTTGTGGCACCATTCGCTTTGCACTGGTCATTGCATTCTCATTGCATCAATTATGATTGGGATTGGGATGGGTTTGATATGTCTCAGTGTGCTGGTGTCTACAAATCAGTTCATTTCATGTAAAGATGTTTCAGCTAAACTAGTCATTAAAATCTTTCTTGCTGAGGTAGTAATTGGCAGAAATGCTAGATCAACATTTTTACTCGTGTTTGCAGTCGTGGTTGTTTTTATCATCAAATGCTCAAACAGTGCTGTGAATTTCAAGTATCTAGTCATCTCAGCACTACCTGTGGAGCAGTTGCCTTGCTTCATGTAATTCCTGGAGTTAAGTAATTGATGTGTTTCTCCGTGCAGGGCCTCAACTGTAGATTCTTGTTGTTTTATACTTTTCCTTCTTCACAATTCTTCCTTTCACTTCCCCGTGTTGTAACTCACTTGCATATTACATTTCAAACTGCTTTACTTCATGCTTTAGCATACTATAGACTTGAGTGTGCATGCAATGAGAGTCAGAAATGCAGTTCTGTTTAGCTATTTCTACAAGTTTACTTTTTACCTATGCAGGGTCTGGCTGTGTTCTGCTACTTCAACATGTTGCAGTGGAGGAGGTAGTATGTATACATAGCTATAGCTAACTACCTATTTTGCTAAATTGAACCTTGAGCAACTGCTGCATCAAATTCTATATAGTCTGTAATGTAGTATTATGCGATATGTATGTCATATTCCCAGGACATACATGATTTGTGATGCTGGGAAGGACGTACAGCTTGTATGGTACAACTGTTTCACCACGTTGCATTAAAGGAGGTTTATCTTATGTTCATGATTCCACTCGATCGCTACCTCACGTGATTGCATGCGCGCAAGATGGCTTCTAAAGTTCAGCCTTTCGCTCCGTTGAGGATCCACAACGTCAGAAATACTGATCGAAAACTCGGAGCCGGCGCATTTGGGACGGTATTCGAAGTGGAATGGAACGGAACGACCTGCGCTGCGAAGTTCATGCACGAAATCTTCAAGGAGATACTATCAGCTGAGTAGAAGCAAGCGTTCATCACAGCGTTTGAGAAAGAGTGCGCCACGTGGTCTGCTTTGAGATACCCTCAAATTGTCCAGTTTTTAGGGATCTACTTCGACCCTTCCCACTCTCCTGTCATGGTGCTGGAGAAAATGGACGCCAGTCTGCGATCGCTACTCGAGGGGACGCCAAAGGAAGACTTTCCTCTCATCAACAAGATGGTGATCCTCCGTCAGGTGGCCCAGGGTCTGGTGTACCTTCACAGCCACTCCCCCAAGTTGGTGCATCACGACCTCAGTCCCAACAACATACTCGTCAACGAGGTGACCTACCTGACCAAGCTGACCGACTTTGGTATGACCAGGGCCATCGATGCAGCCTCACCCACACGCAGCTCCTCCATCAAGGGCACACCGGGTTTCGTCGCTCCAGAGGCACTTCGCTTTCCTTTACGTTATGACGACAAGCTGGACGTGTTTGCATATGGCAATGTGATCATCACTGTCATCACCCACCAGTGGCCCACACCTCAGCTGATGGGTGAAGGAGAGCCACTGGTTGAGATTGTATCTGAATTTCAGCTGTGTGAGCATCATTTTGAGCAGTTTTCAAAGGAAGAAACAAAGAATAACTAAACTTTGCCTGGAGAATCAGGAAGAAATGCGTCCAACCAGCACGATGCTACTAGCTGAAATGAAGAAGATTGAGGTGACTGTCTTGGAAAGTGGCATGTCAGCAGAGACAGAAGCAAACAGCATTCAGCTAGCAATGTGGCGCATGCAGAAGGTAGTGCAGAAGGCAGTGCAGAAGGCAGTGCAGAAGGCAGTGCAGAAGAAGAAGTCGGAGATTGCCATGATGAGTCAAGAGACTAAATGTCTTCAAACTAATATTACAAAATTTTCAGCAAATGCAAGAATTCTTGAACAGCACCTGGAACATCTCCAGCTAGAGTCACAGCTTGAGCGTTCCACTGAGCTTGAAGACTCCAGTAGCGGGCATTGGACTTCAGCGCTGACAGATTCACTCCTAATCCATGAGACTAGCTCAGTTGCTGAGACTGACCGTGAAACAGAAGAATCACCTACTGGACTGACCCAAGGGGGAAAGTGTGCCTGTTGCTTGTTTACAGTAAGCATAGCTAGTATTATAGTTGGCTAGCTAAGTTTTTCCAAATCGTGCCAATTGCTTAGTGCCATAATGTATGTTTGTCTGTATGTTTAAATTGTGGATGGACTTATAAAGTTATGGAATATATTATAACTGCTGCAAAGAAAGCATCTTCCGTACTTACTATTGTGTGAGGGCTGCAGTTCACGCTGCCTCTCTCTGCTCTAGTGCGTGTCTTCTGATCTCAACAACTAGCCCTACCTCAGGTTGATACTTTGACTGCAAACTGATATATTATAATATTAACTATCAGTTGTGCATCATCCCTGGAGAACTGCATGCATTTACTAGTGTGTACTGCATGTATGAATGCAAAAGGTATTTGCTGTCATTATCTCTATTCAGACATATGTACGTATGTATAAATCAATTTTGTATACTTGTTCATTCTGCAGTCCATGGCGATATTGAGCATCATCTCCATAGCATTTGCATTTGCATTTGTGACGCTAATCAGCACAGCACTGCCAGACTACTTGCAGAGTTTCTCTGTTTACAGACAGTAAGTGGCACATGTACATTGTGTATGCATGCAGCATTTGCCATGGCTACAGCTTGGTGTTATGCCAAAAGATGAAAGTTCTAAATAGCTGATGTTATACAAACAGGATTTTCAGTTTTTAATTAACTTTTAGATGTCTAGTTTCACTGACTTGACTCTGTCTGACATACGACTGATGTACTAATATGGGTAGTTACCTGATCACTGGTATAGGGCTACACTGAAGCTGAAGCCAAAGAGGCTGTGATGCAGATCCTTCACCCCTATTGAGTGGTAACCAGCAATCAACTCCCCAGTCATCCATCTAGATATATAAGAGCCACGGACAGCTGTTTGGCCCTATATGGAAGACGACAGAATGACCACAGGTCACCCACAGTCACTTTGGCATTGGCTTCTGTGTGGCAGGTTTGCAAATTTTTTGACAAAACACTACCAGTGACAAACTAGCCAAGTATCTCTAATAGTGTGATATCTCCAACTCCCCTTTAATATAAGATGGGGTTGTCATGGTAATTACAAATGTAGTACAACTTAGCTGCAGTACTTTTCTAATATGTTGTCAATAGATGCTAAGCAACTGCATGTATAATTATGTTCTTTCAAATTACGTTTAAAGTAGGCCGGAAATTTGAGAATCCCAAAGCACCTAATTCAGTTGAGGTTTTACTTAGAGAGTAATGGTTTTCCCATTTAATGTGGAGTGAGTCCGTATTGTACATGTGTCAAGATGAAAATAATGACATTGGTATTTTGTTAACAAAGCCAGCCATTTTAATGATGAAATTCAGAATTTGAATGCAATTCCATGTGGATTTCACATGTACTTCAATGGAATTTCACTCAGTCCAATTCCTTTGCATTTCTTTGTCTCACTACTCCTTGTAGATGCAGCTGCTCATTTCCAGGCTTAGAAGTAACCCCAGGTGTGTCTCACCAAAGTGTGATTGCCACAGCTGTGATACAGATACTTCTATCTGTGGTCCTCACAACTGCACTGATTGTCAGGTTCTCGCAGTGGTGCAGAGGAGAGAGATGCTATGGGTGGTATATACGTACCTTATTCCTTCAGTATATGTAAATACCCTTAACTCCATGTGTTAGGTGATTGTACTAGCTGTGTCATACTGTACAATCTGTGGAATTCCCTCTTTCTTGGTATTTGGAGGAGTACCTCCTTTATCAATGGCCCTACCTTCGGTATTCTTCATGGTGAGCTGTAGAGTGTGTGTGTGTGCACGCATATATGCATGTGTGTGTGTGTGCATGTACCATAGGGTGGCAGATCTGCAGCCAACGATTCTGGTAGCTGGACGGGGTTTGAAAACTATGTTGGTTACAAGTCTAGTCAAGTCAAGGGAGAATACAGCAACTTGTGCATGTGATTCTCTCTTAAGTGCTAGCACACTTCCCAGTGTTTACTGCCAATTTTGCAAGTTATGCTAGCCACCTATGTGGTGCACTCTACAGCCACGAGTCCAGGACAGTTATGTATTTTGACGTAGTCACCCACAGCAGTCACTCAAGGCCATACCTCACCTCTCTCGTCTCATGGGTCTTGCAAGCCCATAGATGAATGCCCCTACTGAGAGGCCCTGCAACTGGGTAGATGAAGCTGGTGTCTCTGCATGCTATCCATAGAGCCACCAATCTTGTTGCCACCTGCTGGCTCACCCTATTAATGAGCTCCTCACAGCCAAATCTTGGTTGTGCTAATACAAGTACATGTGTTTTGCATATGCTTGTGTGTTTGTACATGTGTGTGTGTGTGTGTGTGTGTGTGTGTGTGTGTGTGTGTGTGTGTGTGTGTGTGTGTGTGTGTGTGTGCGTGTGTGTGTTTGTGTGTGTGTGTGTGCGTGTGTGTGTGTGTGTGTGTGTGTGTGTGTGTGTGTGTGTGTTTACGTACTTGCATGTATGTGCGTGTGTGGATGGGTGTATTAATTGGTTAGTATCCTTATGGTGATGTGATAACTAATACTAGCTGATCAGCAGAAAAGAGCAACCAGTTCAAGCTGGGGTGTGTAGCCTGTGATATATGCATATGCTAATGCAAACTTCCTGCTTTATTCCATTGTAGGGACTGGCTCTACTCTGCTATCTGATTGTACTGCAGTGGATAGAGTGACTTTTGAAGTGCTACCTGTCTGTAGCTGTCTATAGCTGCTGCTGTCTTGGCAGCACATTTTAGTGTCTACATGTAACAGCTGCAGCTCCTTATATTTGCATAATGTGTGTAGGCTGTGTTAGATTGAAGTAACATGCATGCAATAGTGGAATAGCAATTTGGATGTTATGACTATAAGATCACTCCAGTGTGTAATATTGTTTAATGAATATTGATGGCTGTATACATACATGCAATGAAATTAATGCAACTTGTAATAGTACCGCAGATCGATCAGCCATGCCAAATGGCATAATATATTGCAGTTACGGGGCCTCGCGTGCACGCGACCGCAAAATTTGCTTAGACGATTGCGATGGCTGAGTTCGATGTTGAGCTCGCTCCGTTGAAGATCTACGACATCAGAAGGACTGATCGGAGACTCGGAGCGGGTGCATTTGGGACAGTTTTCGAAGTGGAATGGAACGGAACGACCTGCGCTGCGAAGTTCATGCACGACATCTTCAAAGAGATACTGTCAGCGGAGGAGAAGCAAGCGTTCATCACAGCATTTGAGAAAGAGTGCGCCACGTGGTCTGCTTTGAGGCACCCTCAAATTGTCCAGTTTCTGGGGATCTACTTCGACCCCTCCCACACCCCTGTCATGGTGCTGGAGAAGATGGACACCAGTCTGCGCTCTCTGCTCGAGTCAACAGCAAAGGAAGATTTCCCCCTCATCAACAAGGTGGTGATCCTCCGTCAGGTGGCCCAGGGTCTGGTGTATCTTCACAGCCACTCCCCCAAGTTGGTGCATCACGACCTCAGTCCCAACAACATCCTCGTCAACGAGGTGACCTACCTGACCAAGCTGACCGACTTTGGTATGACCAGGGCCATCGATGCAGCCTCACTCACACGTAGCTCCTCCATCAAGGGCACACCGGGGTTCATGCCTCCTGAAGCATTGCGTTACCCACTACTATATGATGACAAGCTCGATGTGTTCTCCTACGGCAATGTGATCATCATGGCCATCACACACGAGTGGCCCACCCCAGTCACTCCAAGGTCAACAGCAGCCAAAGGTAATAAGACACAGGACCCAGTGGTGTACTCTCAACTGGAGACACGTGCGCCCTACATGGAGCTATTTTCAGAAGATGAAGAGAAGTTATTCCAAGGTGTTATTAAATTGTGCTTGGATGATGATGCAAGTACACGCCCAACAAGTAGTACACTTCTGCCTCAAATGAAGCGAGTTGAGAAAACTGTGCTGAAGAGCTATTCTGTACAAGAGCAGGACAGCAATGTACAGCTTGCAATGTGGCGTATGCAGAAGGACTTGGAGAGTAAGGATAGTGAGGCTCTGCGGATGAGCAAGATGAAAGCTGAGCTAGTAAGTCAGAGCTCTATATCCGACCAGAAGGTTAAGAATCTCAAGGAGCGCATAGAGCATGTACATCTGAGGCTCCGTCTACAGGGGAAGACTGTTCCTAGTGTACCCCTCTCTGATAGCGGCTTGCATGAAATGTCAGTTCTCTCAGCCAGTGAACCTAGCAACACTCCACTGGTTGAGGAGATGCCAGAAACAAGTGGTCATTGTCAGTGGTGCTTCAAGCATGGGAAATGTGTTTGTGGCTTGTTCACAGTAAGTACATTTATGTAATGCATTTATTACCACACTGTTGTTATACCATGGTCTGCAGTGTATTTTGAGCATAATCAGCAAGTGACCTAATGGAAGGGGCTACAGTCCTAGTGAACTTGCCCGATCAAGACATCAGTGGAGCAGATGCTGTCTTGATTAGTCACATTCACCTATGTATCAACCTCAGGCCCATATTCCCGTCCATTGGGACATCTGCTGTGATTCCCAGCAGTCACCTTCGTGTATATTCTCTAATGATCGTGACAGATCTACTATGCTGTGCCAAACTTAGGCATTTCTCATAAGTGTTATTTAGATTTTAGTGAATGTATGTACTTGTGCAATGAACATCCCCCCTTTAGCAAACCTTATGTTAACAGAATATACTTCACCCTTCTTTCTTGTATTGCCTCTGCCCTCTTGAAGAATTTAATATATTGATCACTGAGCATAATAATAATATTCATGTGTATCTGATCATTACTTGGACACCCAATGTGCACGATGTTTTTACTATGCCTATTCACAGTGGCATCAATCAGAATGTGTGTCCTTTGAAACTTGAATTCCTATAAGTTAAACACTATTGTATGTGAGTGGATTTGAGAAAAGGGACCAATTCGCACAAATTGCCAATTTTAAGTTAGTGGTATTGGGTGGAAGCACAGTAGATGAGCACTTCCTTGCGCTTTCTTGTGCTTCAATAGCTGGTCCAGTTCCCAAGATACGCTCACTTAAAGTACAAAAATACTGCAATTATGAGAAAACGGCCTGTGACCCTTCCGTTATTATGTCTGTAAACACGGTGACGGCGTTACTATTCTTCCTGGTTTGATGTGCAAGAAAGGACTACGGGTTCCAAACTTGGTCAGTATGTTGGGACTATACCACAGGTGCACATGATGTAGTAATTTGACTTTACCCGAAACATGACTCGTTTGCATGTTTTCACCTGTACTGATACTTTATACATAGCACAAGTTGCTCCCTTTTCTCAAATCCACTCACATATTGAAATAGGTGGTGCTATGCAGTCATACATACTTGTGAATAGGGTGAAACATGCACTTGATCACTAGGACATTATTTCAGCCCTTCATTAGTTGCTATGTATATATACACATACGTATTTGTCTATTCTGAATGCAGATAATGGTTCTGTCAAGCATTCTTTCATTTGCGTTTGGAGGAGCAGCTCTTGTGGAGTTCCCCATAATATTACCTACAGCCCACAGCTGTTTTTTCAATGAATTATACTTCGGAAAGTTTGCCTTTAGGCTAAAGTAAGTCAATAGTGTCCAAGGTGATATATGCACACTAATACTATTCCCATTTTAAATGTACGTACATAGCACAATGCTTAGACTTTCATTGCTGTGGGGATACTATACTTTCCCAATCATCTTGGCCTCAGTGGCAAGACAAGGTTACATGCAGTATTACAAGTCTACTTTGTGCCGTACTGTTAACTCACTGTGGGTGTCCCATGTTGAGGTTATTACATGCAACTCTTCATTGTGCATAGGTATGCTGCTGACATGGCCCTGTGGGTTGGTGTACCATCCCAGATTGCCTTTTCCTTTTCCCTCACCTGCCTACTCCTATTCAACTCCATCCTCTGGTGCAGAGGAGTGAAAGATCGAGTGCTTATTATCACCTGCTCACCAATTGTATCCTTTGCAATTGTTTGTCCTGTGCTATGAAATACTTCGTGCACCAACAAGTACTAACGATTATTCTTAATTCAGCCATTAAACTGTTTGAGTCAGTCACCTTTGAGATTTCTGCACCTGATTGGTTTTGATGTATGTCAGAGGTGCATTGCAGTGTGATAGTGTACTACTTGGAGTTTTGAGACTGCTAGCTACTTTATCTGTAACCAGGCAGCTGAGCTACGTCCTCTATGTATAAACAATAGCAAACATGTTCCACTGTAGTTCCACTCCCATGTCTTCACACAATGTTATCAATCACCTTAGCATTGCTGTTGTAGCTTGTGTTTCAGGTGGTGGCATTCTTCACATTTTATGGATTAGCTGCTTCCTTCCAGTGCACTGGTCTGTCCACTCTTTCTGCCATAAGTGCGGTGAGTCTACCATTGCTTCTTTGCAGTATGTGAGCAACCCATTGTCCTTGCGTAAAAGACATATCAGACAAGTTGTTACAAGTTGATTGTCTACACTGTTATATGA
Source organism: Ianthella basta (assembly GCA_964019415.1). Classification (NCBI taxonomy): domain Eukaryota; kingdom Metazoa; phylum Porifera; class Demospongiae; order Verongiida; family Ianthellidae; genus Ianthella; species Ianthella basta. The sequence goes on along the minus strand of OZ025868.1, from coordinate 5,567,087 downwards.
ATGCTCTGTCAGACAGCATGGTATAGTGCTGCGTGTGGGTGGATGGTGGTGGTAGTTTGTATAATTAGTAATACTGTAGTGCAACCAAAATGTAGCGCTATATTCTCAGCTCTTACTGTAGCTTTTATGTAATGAAATTTGCACCATGCAGGACTAGCTGCCACCACTTTGTGAGCATCATGTCTCATGCCTTCCTAACATTCTTGTATCACTTGCAGCTATGTAGCTAGCTATGCCACCTTTGTATGTGGAATACATTGGTAGGAATTGTATTTTGCATGGTTGAGACATTCTACTGTATGAATAGCTTCTTGTGTTGCAATTGCCTGTCTGAGAGTTAGACGGATGTGTGTATGATTGCTTGAATCCACTTCCTCTCTCGTACAGGCTATTGCTGTTATCTGCTACTTTACCATGTTGCAGTGGAGGAGGTCGAGAGGCTAGATCAATTACAGTGATCAATTATGAATACTGTTATTACGCGAGTGCATCGATCATGAACTACATTTGCTTCCTATTAATTGTATTATAACTTAAAATTATCGCAAAGGTGATCACCCTGTTTGTTCTATTTGATGCCCACCAAAGAGACCGTAGACCCTGCGATGCGGGTGGGACTTTGTCTAACCATTTTCGTAAGCTTCGCTCTCCAGATGGTATTCTAGTTGGCCTGAATGCGTGAATGTTCCAAGCTCTATGCATACACCCTTCTCTCCTTCGGCTATAGGGTGCGCTGCTTGGCTACTTGCTTGCTGCTGGAGGGTGGATTACAGCAGTGGCTGGATATGGTTTACTCATTAACGTGTGAGCTGATGGCTGCTGTAGTTTATGGACAATCGTCAGTCCCTACGTATTCTCCAAGTGCTTGTCTGGTTTCCTGTGCGTGTGCGTGCGTGCGTGCATGTGCTCGTACGTACGTACGTACACGTATAGCTACGTATGTGCATACGTATGTGAATCAGTGTTGCCTGTAGCCTCTTCCCAAAAAAACAGTGTCCTTTGCAGCCCTCATATGCTCTTTGGCATTCCTTTACATCCCTTTGTGTCCTTCTGTATATAGCTAGTTACTCTTCACTCCTGTCACAGTGTCACAAGTGATACGCACATCACCTATTTCAATGTATAAGTAAACAAGCAACCACCTTAGTCCTAGGCAATTCCCATTTGGACCAGGCATCACTGAGAGGACACTGGTTTGTTCATGCATATCTCTAGATGATTTACAGTACGCTTTTGGTGGCATTGCAGGGATTCTACAATCTCCTGTAGCTGTATATTTTTCAAGTAGACATGACTTTAATGTCAAGTGACTCCACACTTGCAGACAAGGACTGTCAGCAGTGAACTTCACTGGACTGACACACTACCCAAACTGGGCCTTTGTGGTCGGTGCACCCATTGTGTTGATTGCCATTGGCATGCATATTGTTGTGCTGGCCACCAGGATGCAGCACAAGGCGTGTTGGTGCCTCTTGGCAATGCCTGTATCCTTCAGTTATTTAATTTAGCAGATTTACTATTACATGTCTCAATTCCCAATTTTGTGTGATTGTACTAGTTTATGAGCGGTGTGTGTGTGTGTGTGTGTGTGTGTGTGTGTGTGTGTGTGTGTGTGTGTGTGTGTGTGTGTGTGTGTGTGTGTGTGTGTGTGTGTGTGTGTGTGTGTGTGTGTGTGTGTGTGTGTGTGTGTGTGTGTGTGTGTGTGCAAGTGAGAGAATATGCATGTATAACTACTATGTTATAATCTCCTTGTCATGTTGATCTTTATAAATTGACTCTCACTATTATGCTTGCACATATTCCTTGTTGTTCCTTGACTGGTGTTCTTGTTGCAGCTGGCCTTTCTGTTGGCCTATCTGTTTGCAGCTGCAGGAGCAGTGCTCTATGCCAGCAGTGAGACCATACACAGGGTCACAGTGGATGGTGCTGCCACCATCACAGATGTGTACACCGTGGTGCAGTTCGCAGGGACATTGGCAACAGCTGTCTTCTCTGTAAGTGCAAACACATGAGCAATAACAACCACCATGGTTCTTGATCTCTTGATATAGGCACCCGTAGATCATCTATGCTACAATGCACTTAGAGTATTAATGCTGTAGGTCATTCTGTTTGGTTTATACGTATGTGTATGTACATACATGTGCATAAGTATTTGCGCAACTGCTGCCCATACGTACATACACATACATGTACATTGTTCATGAAAAGGCAGTTCATTGCAGTTGGCCACTGTATGGGCTAGGTTGAAGTTGAAGTTGGATAAATCACTGGATATTATGCCGACCAGCACTCAACACCAGTGGTGTTACAGGAGGGGAAGTGGGAGAAAGGCGGTCACTGGTTGCCATCAAATAGGGCTACGGCCACCCAGCCTCCTGTAACACCACTGGTGCAGAATGCTGGCCGGCATAACATCCAGTGATTTACCCAGCTTCTACATTGTTCAAGTACATATGTATGTATAATTACCTAGTTGAGTTATATAATTGTATGTCTGAATTCACAGAGTGCTACCACAAATGTTCCCTTTATTTGTCATCTTTTCATTCCCTTCACTTGTCACAGATCTGTGCTCTGGGGTGCATTTTTGCTGCAACTCCACATGTGTTTGACACTAAGGGCAACACCAAAGTGACCACTTCTGTTCCAACAGGCAACACCTCCACTGAACAGGCAACACTCCCCAAACCTGGTTGGATAAGAGATAGCGAGGATCCCTCTGATGGGCATTCACCTTTGTCTCCATTACCAGTTGAAGAAGAGAGCAAAGAAGACAAGGTGGAGAAAGAGAAACATGAGGTTGGAGAGGAAGAGAGTGACACACATATAATGGTCAGTCATGTACAAACAGTGACCTCCAGCAGTTGGAGTATTGGAGGAAGCAATTTTGGGCAGGACCGTACAAAAGGGGGCGAAGAGGATCATGAAGAAACTAAATGTTAACACTCTGTGTCGTGTCTTTAAGTTTTTAATAAGTACTGGGCAGATTTGTTGGTTTATTTGTTGTGTGTTGGCACTGTTGTGCAGTTATGTCAAATATGGCTTTAATTTGCTTTAGCTTTGACATGCATTTTACTTCTCATGTGTGCAGTAATGATGATTACCCCTCGTACACCTAGCAAGCTGTTACATTATTGTTATTTACATTTAGCAACCACATGCAGTGTACGTACAACTTACTGCTACATACCCTGCATTACAGCTTATAGGTGGCTGCAAGTGTGCAGAGAAGCTGAAGGGAAACTTCTTAGCTTGTTGCACTCCTTTGCAAAGGCAGGTTAATCCATACGTACATACTGTTCTGCGCAGAGTGCCCAATACAAGCTAGTGTATGCCAGTTACAGGGGATTTCCCTTTGCTGTGCGCTTCTGAAAAACATGGCCGCTCGACCTCCTTTAGGAGGAACTCAGTAATACCGTTTCCTAAGGACCTGAACCTCCCTGAACGCCGATCTCAATGAGTGTTAAGTTCTGCATCTTCTTGCTACTGTATTCGTTTGGAGGCGATCGAACGAGGGTAAAGATGTTTAACTGGTAAATGTAACTAGCTCTCCAACGGTACGCAATGTTCAACGGATTACTGTTCCTTAGTCCCTGCTCCTCCCTGAAATCCGAACTCCGTGAGTGTTGATGACCAACTGTTCTTGTTACTGTGTTTGTTTGGAGGCGATTGATCGAGGGTAAAGCTGCTTTATATTACTGACCATACCCAACGCCCAACCAGTACGCAACACTCCAGAGCTCGCTGGTCCTTAGTCCCTGAACCTCCCAGAAATTCAACTTCACTGAGTGTGACTAACTAATCTCTCTTTGCACTGTGCTCATTTAGAGCGGAACTATTGAGGGTAAAGTTGTTTTATTAGCGAAAGTGTTGACATAATGTACACGTAGCTGCGTAAGTACGTACAGCTACTCCAGAACATCTGTCGAGTATGACATGTAGCTACAGTACGTGAACCTCATGCAAATATTGTGTATGCATGTATGTGTGTTGCACATTTGGTATTAGTCACTTAAGGTACTTCCTTACCAAGTGCTATTCTGTTTGCCGTGGTGTCCGTGTACTCACTGAACTGGTGCATAGCTAGATAGATTGGGCTGGCATAATAACTACACAGTACATAATTGTGAGTCACATTTGATTCTCTGCAATTTTAATGCAATGATATACGGAGCTCATTTCTATTGCTGCTGGCCTACATGGCACATGGATGAGAATTTTAGCATTTCAGATCGGCCACTGGGGTTGCTGGGTAGCTAATGCTCTGGGCCATCTTGTCTGCTGATGTGGCATTCTCCTCAATGTCTGTGCAGTGTGAACTACATGCAGGTGTACTTACATAGCTATACAGGAAAAATGTTCCAATTAAATCGTAATTGGATTGCTGAAGATAGGTACATATATATGTATGACCAGCATACAGATCAATTCAATTTGACTCTCATTTTCATCAATAGCAGGAAGAATTTAATTATTTGGTGTGGAAGGTGGTTGATCTTACCTCCTGTCAAAGTAAGCTCATAGCTAGCACTCAAATGCAAGCATATCTGTGCCTTGTACACACTTATTTGTTACACAAGATTATAGCTAGACACCATCTGGCATCCCATGCATTGTTAGCTATTGTACTTAGTTATTGTTAGCTAGCTACTTGACAATGTATTAAAATCATAACCCTTACAATCTGTTTATACTGCCTGACAATGGATTTTAATGGATTGGATACTTTTTGTGATGTGTGGTGTCATACAGGACTGGTATGTGCTTGTAAACAGGTGCAGTTCCTCCTCTGTGAGAATTCTGCATTCTGCAGCTAGCTCTAGCTATATCTTGCAGCAGTTGTGGTAGCTACATAGTATAGGTACTTAGACTATATGCAGTTAAAGCTATAGCTAGCAGCTAGCAAGTGTAGCTAGCTATGTGTGCCTAACAGTTAGTCAATAGCTAGCTAGCTACTGTAAAGTGGCATGTTCTATTCATTTAGCTAGCTAGTTAGCAATAATGATATATCTTCTCCCCTGTACAGGGTCTGGCTGTACATGTGTCCTCATCATATGGTTGTTCCATTTGATGCCCACCAAATGCGGGTAGCCTCGTAGACGCCTAGTCTCGTTAGCGGAAGTGGGGGGCGGGGAACGAGACTAGTAGACGCCCAGACCGCGCCGCTTCTCGATCGCCTCCATTATGACGTCATTGGACCGGAAACGAGTTGGGTGTGGTAGGGGATACGTCATCAGGCCGGAAACGAGTTGGGTGTGGTTAGAGACTACAATGCGGGCGGTACTTGGTCTAACGGTTTTCGTGAGTTTTGCTCGTCTAATCCGCAGTTTAGCTGCATGTAGCCTGAATATTTCGAATCAGGCGCCCAAGGCTAAGTTGTTATAGCGGGTGCCCAATTAAGGCTAAGTTGTTGTAGCGGGCGCCGTTAGTTGTTGTAGCCAAGGAGCATCATATTCATATGACTTCACAGTTGCATTATTCATCTAGCTAGGTCCGGATAATGCACCTGATCCAATACCTCTCTCGATCAAGCTGTATGAGCCCTTTCCTCCGGGCATACGTAGGGTGCGCTGCTTAGCTACTTGCTTGCTGCTGGAGGGTGGATTACAGCAGTGGCTGGATATGGCTTACTGATTAACGTGTGAGTTGATACAGAATGTTATGTTACGGTTATTGCCATCACCCCGTATACCAGATTCACGTCAAACTTTACTGTGTGTGTGCGCGCGCGTGTGCGTGTGTGTGTGCGCGCGCGTGTGCGTGTGTGCGTGCGTGTGTGTGTGTGTGTGTGTATAATATAAACAAACAGGCCTGACCTCCTTGGGAGTATACTCTCTTGGAGTGAGAGTCTCATACAATTGGTGTATTCATATGTATGTATGTAAGTGTGTATGAATGACAATCTATGGGTGACCATACTCTCAGGCTCAAAGGAAGCACTTCATAGGTAGCCAGGCCAGACTGAAACAATATAGCTATTTGCAGTATGCTGTCTCTGAGAGGGTCACACAAGCCACCCAGCCCATTACATTAGCACGACAGTTATGTGAGCTGATCTATGGATCAGTAAGGATCGGTGTAGCCCCTGTTTGCACTACGGAAAGAACCGTCTTTCCAGAACTGTTCCAGAACCGCTCCACCGCATAGTGTAAACGAGCTGTTAGCTATTTTTTTTTTTTATATGTAATTGTATAATAATAGGCACACATGCGCACTGCCTGAGCTATAAACTGAGTAAAAGAAAAATAGAATAAAAGAAAAATATGCAGTCAGATGAGGGGAGTGCCCCCTCAAAAATAAGTCCAGTCAATCAAAGAAATTAAAATGCGAGGTGGAGCCCCCCATAGTTCCCATCACTGAGGCAGCATTTCCCCTTTGCACCGCGATGGAGATATGTTAGCTATTAAAGTAATATTCAGACCTAAAAATCTGATCAGTCCATGCATGTTCTGTGCATGCAGCCTGGGCAGCTCCACCAAATGCATAAGTACATATGGGCCCATTGGGTGATGTTGTGTACCTCCACACTTGCAGACAAGGATCGTCAGTAGTGAACTTCACTGGGCTGACACACTACCCAAACTGGGCCTTTGTGGTCGGTGCTCCCATTGTGTTGATTGCCAATGTTGTGCATATAGTTGTGCTGGCCACCAGGATGCAGCGCAAAGCGTGTTGGTGCCTCTTGGCAATGCCTGTATCCTCCAATTATCATATTTGGCAGATTTACTATTACATGTGTCTCAATTCTCAGTTACTGGAATTAGCAGATTTGTACTATCGCATCTGTCGCAGTTTCCATTTTGTGTGATTTTACTAGATTGTGAGTGTGTGAGTGTGTGCACGTGTGCATGTGTGTGCAAGTGAGAGAGCATAAGCACGAGTAAATTTGACTGTCATGTTATAATCTCCTTGCCACTTTGATCTCTATCCAATTGACTCTCACTATTATGGCATATCTGCTTGTACGTATTCCTTGTTGTTCCTTGACTGGTGTTCTTGTTGCAGCTGGCCTTTCTGTTGGCCTACCTGTTTGCAGCTGCAGGAGCAGTGCTCTATGCCAGCAGTGAGACCATACACAGGGTCACAGTGGATGGGGTTGCCACCATCATTGATGTGTACACCGTGGTGCAGTTCGCAGGGACATTGGCAACAGCTGTCTTCTCTGTAAGTACAAAGACATGAGCAGTAATAATAAGTTCCTTTGCAAGTGCAAATGCTTCATCTGTGATTAGCTTGTTCTTGATCTCTTCTTGCTGCAAGTAGGTTAGTTTAGTTCTTTACGGTTTGTGTAAGTGACAATTTGTTTGGTTCATAGTGTGTGTATGTGCATGCACAAACTGTACACAGGCACATATAATTTAAGTATTATATCCATTTGAGTTATGTATTTCTACATGTAAATTTATGTCAAACCAACTCATAGGGTTACTGTACTTCTCCCCTATAATTGGTGACGTCTGGATACTTCTCTTTTGCCACAGATTTGTGCTCTGGGGTGCATTTTTGTTGCAACTCCACATGTGTTTGATACTAAACGTAACAACAAAGTGGCCATCTCCACTGAACCTGCAGAATCTGGTTTGACAGGAAATGATGTTGGAGGAGATCACGAATTAACAAAATGTTGACACTTTTGTGGTGTCTTTAGGTTGTACTGTTGCTACTATAGGTTACTATAGGTTGCTGTTGCTATAGGTTAGTAGATGAGGTAAAGGTTGAGATGCGATTTATCACTTGAGGCACGAAACTTACACAACCTGGTCGTTTAGCTACGTATAGTATGTATTTCGAATATAATGCGTGGACTCGTCGGCAAATTGACGGAAGACCAGCTACTGGAACAAATATGCCTTACACGATTGGGAGCAGAGATTTACATCTCATTTTATGGTCAGTGTCACTCTGGAAGGACGTGAATGATTGCAGGAGCTTTTGCATTTCTTCCAATCCCCTTCTTACTGCGTTCGAGCGGCTCGTGACAAGGGTTTTCCCCACCCGCTGCCAAAATGGCGTATAGAGTTGGCAAGTGTACACTCAGAGAATTGTCCCAAACTGCACCGTGTGGTAGTAATTCAACGCCTCGTGCCCTACAAAGGGTATGATGATTATCCTAATTTTATGACGTACCACTGAAGTGAGAGATTGTTACGAGTTCATTGCGCAAGATGATTCAGGGTCGACTACAGGTGCGTTGTTCTCTTGATATAGCATGGAAACCTTTCTCGTACTCAATATTCAGGGCTTGCAATGTATCAATGACTTATGCCATGTACAAACGTTCATGTGAAATTTTAGCCTGCAGTACTAAAATGAGCCGCAGTATAAATGTTTGGTAACAATGTAGCTAGGTGTAGACGCTGTGGTTCAACTTTAGTGCATCAATTCCTGCATGTGTGATTGTGTGTTTGATTGCATCGAATTCTGTACTGGTAGAATCCACAGATGCGTGCTTGTGTAGCTGCCTAATGCTAACAGGATTGTAACCGTTTGTAGCCGTCCCCTTTGCTTTCGCCTGCTTTAATGGTTGTATAAGAATGATTGTCTCAGTAGTCTCTCCCACAATGAGACATGATAGCATGTGTAACCTACTATATGTACATGCTGTCAGCTAACGCGGCCATTCCATCATATTCATGAACCTATGCTTGCAATTTTCACAGTTCATGCTACATTTGAACATGCCTACCATTAGATGTTGCCAGAGATGTGATTGGTAGGGCATCACTGCAGATTAATTTTGAGACAAACAGCTATGATAGTATATATGACTATACCGTACATTGGAATGTTATAGCTATGTAGCTGCCACTAGTGTAATACTGTGCCCATGCAGGCCCATGTGTGCCCAGGTGATAGGCGGGCCTACTAACTGTAGCCTACTGGGACAATCCACTTGGCCCGATGACTAGATCTTGTGGAGAAAGCTGAGTTATGTCCATGGCCACGTAGTCCAGTGAAGCTAAAGAGAGTAACTTATGAAATGCATAATGTTGTTTAATCTAAGGGTGCAGCAATGTTTGAGTTAGCACCACAGTAGCAAATTATGAGTTAAGCGCAAATGGTGAGAGAAGGGGCTGGTTTAATGGATGGCCCTTTGAACTGAGTCATGCTTTGCTAACAATTAGCTCAATGGCCCTAATACCAAGGTACATGCTGTGATGCTCATGTTCCTGGTACAGTTTATTGCACTGTCTATTTATCGATGTTTATCAATGATTATTGCTTTAATTTGCGTAGAGGTAAATTTACCTTCTCATGTGTGCAGTAGTGATGGAATACCCCTGTTACACTTAGCTGTTACTTTATTGTTATTTAAATACGTAGGTGCTAATGTAAATGCAACCAGTATACAACTGCAGAAAGGTGGTCTGGTATCTTTGGGCTGATTCCTTGACTCTCACCGTCCCAAATAATTCTGGCCAATCAGTTCATCATGTGTCTTGGTCTTGTGTCTACCGAAAACCATGTGCGGACCTTGTGCATCAAGCTGTATAAAGATGAGTCTCAAGTTGTAAACATTCTTTTAGGATTATGATGTTCCACGATTGGGATTAAGTTCTGCGAAATATCTATGATCCAAAAATCAGTGGTTGAGATCCATTCTCTATATCTTCACTTACACGAGGCTTGGGAACGGTTTTGATATACAGTGCACTCTCTATATATCTTCCCATATCACAGTGCAGCTCTCTATATACCTTCCCATATCACAGT
>OZ025868.1:5319870-5552370 GCA_964019415.1 Ianthella basta | reverse complement strand
TATTTCATCCACTCCTGGTCACTGCGTTGATGCTTCTGAAATGGGAAATGGGACTCTTTTCCTTCAAGTGAATCACACTAAGCATTCCGAGGGCAAAAGCTACAGCTGCACTGCTGTGTATGCTGACGGGAGTACAGAAGCTAGTGAAGCATTTGTCATTCCCAGGCTTGAAGGTACGTTCGATCGTTGAGTATAATGGGTGATTGGTGAGTCTAGGATGGCATAAATTATATGGTACCTACATTCCATAATATTTCTCTTTTCACTCAGATGTTTATGCACCGATATACAACTTGCATATTGAACCAATGCAGAACACCCTCTATGCCCAATGGAAACATGACTACTACCTGTGTCGCAACTTTACAGTCTATTTGGATGATACTGCTGTTCCTGGCTGCACCAATATAACAGCTTTGAACTGCACCATTGAGAATCTTGACACTGGCATGCTGTATGAAGTTAGAGTGGTTGCAACCGAGTTTGGCATAGAGCCTGCTGAAGCCTCAGTGATGATTGCAGTGCAGGGCCAAAATGCAGGCATGTGACTGTAATGCAAGCACAAAAACACTAATGTACTACTATAACCAATGGTGTAGGCAAGATTTAATTGTGTCTGGTTAATTTTTAGGTATTCGCAGTGGAGTCATTGGAATTTACATTTGGCTGCCCCTGATTTTGATTGTAAGTGATTTGCTACACTTTTGACAAGTTTATAATTGGCCAAAATTATAAGCTTCTGCTTGTTTATTTAGCAAAAAGCATTCCTTATCTTCTTTTCGTCTTTGCAGGTGAAAGCTTGTATTGAGTAGCCATATACGCATCAGAAACTTGCGCTGAATAACACAATGCAGTATTGTTAGAACAGACCTTTGCTTTATTAGAAAGCACAGCTGCATATTGCATATATAGCTATAGTTTAGCATATAAGACAGCCACATAGCTATGTAGTATTAATTGGCTGTTTTAGGCCATGTAGAAAATACTTTTCTTTGCTTTTTGTACGACATAGCTTTAATAATGGACAGCGCAAGTGCACATAGTGAAGAGTTACAATGTCATATGCTCCATCAATGAGTATGTTAGAGCAATAGGTTGTTAATTAAGACACAACTAATATTCTTCTTCTAGCAATGGCTTATATATACGTAAGCTGCAATAATTAAATTTCAACAAAGATATAATATGTATAAGAAGCCCTGCAACTATCATGCCCATGACCATCACTGTAATGGCAACACAACACAACAACATAGAAATATTTCCACTTAAAACACTTTAAATTATTCTAATGTTATAATATCCATTAATGTATGCTGATATACGTATATCATACTCACGAACTAAGAGAGAGCCCACCCCCTCTCTCAAAGGCTGCAAAGATGAAGCACTATATGTTGGTGTGTTCACTCATACATCCGTGCATGAACACAAAATATAGTACTATAAGGCTTGATGATGGCACTTGTGAAATAGGCAGCTACATTAATGTATGCTGATGAGCAGAGGCTTGCATAATATAAGCTCCTGTATGTAATTGATTATAATTGAAAGGTTCACACCATTGTGGGGAAAGTACCGTACATTTGAGTGAGTGATTATGCATGGGTCGCTCTTCAAAATGGCACTCTTCAGATTCTTGTCTTTGATGCTGTCTGGGACACCGTCAGGAACCATAGGTGATCAACACCCTGTATCTCTAGATGATATAAAACACTATAATACACTAGTGCTGCTATCCGTATTATCTTGGATGTAACATCTTGTGCAGGTTCAGTGGTCCTCACTCAGACCCACCCAGCTGCCCCCTATGTGTGTAGAACTGGTAACATCACCCTCAGGTGTCAGTATGATGGTGTGGAGGGAGTTTTAGTTGTGCTGTGGAGCATTGGTGCTAAGACGGTCTCCAACCCTTCTGCCATCCCCGGACACACTGCTTTGATCCCTCCTACCCTCTATACACAATTATTATTGCATTTACCACCATTTACCATTTATCTTGATCACCTAGCCACTATTGTGGTTGCCACTAATTGTGCTAGTGAAGAGCTACAATGTCATATGCTCCTGTATATAATAAGTAATAAACTGAAAGTTCAGGTTGTGACTGAAAGGTTGAGGGGAAAGTACCATACTCTTGAGTGAGTGATTATGCATGGGTCACTCCTCAAAATGGCGCTCTTCAGATTCTTGTCTTTGATGCTGTCTGGGATACTGTCAGGAGCCATAGGTGATCAACACCCTGTATCCCTAGATAATATTATAGCACTATAATACACTAATACTGCTAATTGTAATTACCTTGCATGTAACATCTTGTGCAGGTTCAGTGGTCCTCACTCAGACCCACCCAGCTGTCCCTTATGTGTGTAGAACTGGTAACATCACCCTCAGGTGTCAATATGATGGTGTGGATAAGGTGTTGGTTGTGCTGTGGAGCATTGATGCTAAGACAGTCTCCAACCCTTCTGATCATGACATCCCCGGACACACTGCACTCCCTCGCACCGCCACCTATCAGGAGGTAGTGGTGGACAACTACACCAACTTGGCAGCAGGTTATCGTTGTTTGGTTACTCTTGATAACACATCACAGATAGAGAGTAATCTATACACCCCCCAGGTTGAGTGTAAGTCCTACCGAACTTAAACCACAGTCATGATTATGACCATTCTGTTGGTGCATGCATGGTCGACTAGCCTATATATAGCTGCTATACTAGCAGGGTTATAATAAAATATAGTCACTGTAATTCTGGTAATAATTATTATTGTTTCATAGACACAGTACGTATACACTGAAGATGATGGGAGTAGTTGCTTTACTGGTCATTACGTATACGTAGTGTGTCCCTAAAATTCTGTTCCTCTTCAATACTGTATACCAACCCAAATATTCAGCTGCCAAGATAACCATCTCCAACCTGACCTTAGCAAACAGAACAGTCACCACTTTGAGTGTCACCTGGTCAGCTGGCTACCCCAAGTGCTACTCCTTCAGTGCTTCCTACACCACTAAATTTCAAGATGGCTCCATCACTGTCACCCAACCTGCTGACAGTGGCACTTCCCACACTCTGACCTCCCTCCAACCTGGCACCACTTACAGGATTGAGGTGGAGGCTGTGAGGAAGGGAGAGGGAGCAGACGGACAGAGGGCAAAGGTCATGGGGAACTTTATAACAGGTGAGGGTCACTTCACCAATGGTGAACAAGGCAAGCAAATTGTACATACGAAGTCATTAACCCCCTCTCGCTACCATCACAGCATTTGAACCAGATCCAGCACCATCAGCCATTCCAACATCGCCAACAGGTATCCAATCAGATGCTTGCATACAGTTCTAGCATGATTGGTATTTTCCCTCCATATTTATTTTATGTATATATGATGTTTTATAAATGTCATACTGAATATAGCTGCATGAGTGTTGTTATTCTTCTAACAGAGTTGAGCTGCTCTGTATTATTATTACATATACCTATTAATTATATACCTGTATGTGCTATTAACAAATTTTTCTGCACTTGTGCACGGGCATCTTCCCACAGTGGCTTACACATGCTCACAGACCACGGTGACAGTGACAGTGTTGTCAGTTCTCCTGTCACTTTTGTTGACACTGTCACTGTCCACCTGCACAGTCAGTGCAGTGGTGCATGCAGTGATGTACAAGAGACTGCAGAGGTGTAGAGCTGAGCTGAGAGGTGGTGAGTTGTGCAGCACCCCTCAGCTGTCCCAGTCCCTCCTGTGAAGCAGGGCTGCTGCCTCCCTCCATGCAGGGGGAGGGGACAGTGTCAAAGCAGGTCCAGAAGTGGAGAAGCCACCAACAAGGGAGGAGGAGGATGGAGAGAAGATGCAGGCCAACCCATCCTACCTGCCCATTGAGATGACAAAGCCAACAGCTGTCAATACATCTTTCTAGATTAGGGTTTATTCAAACTTAGTTACATCAGTGTACTTTCAGCTACAATAAGTATTCAAGACCTTCTAGCTGCTTTCAAGTTTGTCAGGCACTTTCATGCAATGTCTATAGCATCATATGTGCTTTGTATAGCTAATAATTTATGTACTCCCTAAAAGTGTGGGAATGTGTGCTGCACAAGATTATTGCCAACTGCCAATGATACTGAAAGTCTTTGTTGCATGACTGCTTATATTTTTACAAGATGACATATTCTAGCTAGTATTGATATCTAGATAATAATGTGTAATTAAAAAGGTAGGGCCGTGTTACTAGAAAGTACGGGATACTCTATTCAGCAGGTGGCTGCATGGGCTTCATTTGTTCCAAATGTCAGTTTGCCACAGCAGTAGATTTGTAGCATTGATAATTATCTATCCAGAGGATTGCATCATACGTCGGACCAAAGGCATAGTCCATGTTGCTATGAAACTTGTCGATGGTTTTTATGTGCAAGTGTAAATTTATGTACTAGACATACAGGCAAAGAAATGTTCACCTAGCTGTACCAATTCAACATTATCAGATGCTCATAAGATTATATAATTCATATGATCTCCCTGTTTCCAAACACATTATATTAGTGCGTGATAAGAGCCATAGCTAGCTAGCTAGCAAGCTACGTAGCTACTACATATTACCTAAATAGCTAGTACATCGATCATACCATTGGAACTGCCCATGCAGCTCAGTCCATAGCTAAAGTACTTCCTGGTCTGCACTTGTGGCCACCTGAGTAATACTGCTTTGACTAGGCCTGACTCTAAGGTGCAGGATGAATGAGCATTAGCATGCTGCATGATACGGAAAATGACATTGGCTATACTTCATCATAAATAGCTCTACTTACGCTAGCAGTCAGCTTATAACAGTATATGTGGCATGCATGTAGTTAACTGGGCAAATCAAATTTCATTTAACTACGTACGTAGCTACGTACATACGTACGTACGTATGGCTACCGCTACCACACACGTACGTACGTAGCTACGTACAACCACCGTGGCCACCACAACGCAGCTAAGTAATGCATTGAAGTCCTGTTTGTTATGGCTAGCTTTAGGACTTAGCTACACACCCTCGGAGCGGTCCCCTGCTGTTGAAGGTACATTCGAGCAGAGGCACACTGTGTATTAGCTCTGTATCATTATAGCTAGGTAGTTGTAGGGAAATTCCCCTTTGCTTCAAATCCTGAAAAACATGGCCGCTCGACCCCCTTCAGCAAGGCACTCTGTGATACTATTTCCCAAAGACCTGTTCCTCCCTAAACGCCGAATTCAGTGAGTGTTAAGTACTGCATCTTCTTTCCACTGTGCTCGTTTGGAGGCGATCGAGCGAGAGTAAAGATGTTTAATTGGTAAATGTACTTAGCTCTCCAACAGTACGCAATGTTCAACAGCTTACTGTTCCATAGTCCCTGCTCCTCCCTGAATGCATGCTTTAGTGAGCGACGATGACTAATTCTTCTTGCCACTGTGTTCGTTTGGAGACGAGCGAACGAGGGTAAAGATAGTTTATTGTTGTATGCGCAACGCCCAATCAGTAGTCAACACTCCAGAGCTCACTGGTCCTTAGTCCCTGAACCTCCCAGAAATCCGACTTTACTGAGTGTGTATGACTGATCCATCTTTGCTCTGCACTCATTAGGAGTGGAATAATTGAGGGTAAAGAAGTTTAATTAGCGAAAGTGTCACTACATATAAGTACATTGTACATTTACATAGCTACAGCTACGTAGCTAGATAGCTGAACCCATTCCAGAGCATCTAGACATGTAGCTAGCTACAGTAAGCCTCAGCACAATATGATATTGTGAAGCACTACCAAAATAAAGGTGCACTATTTACATTTACCAAAGATTACAATTGGCTTATCTTCTCCTTTCGCCATAGCTACCAAATGTTTTAAACTACGTGCATGCCACCAACCCCATACCTGGCCATTCACATACCTGTGTCATCAATCTATAGCTCCCAACGCATGCACTATGTCTCCTGCAGTATATATACCCTATTAACTGTAGAGCTGTTTCCCTCTATGTTGGATGGAGTTCCTCTGTGCAATGCACTTCAGCTTATGCACTGCTGATCAATATATTATTATGCAGTGCTGGACTTGTTTTTTTTATGCAGCATGTAGTGCATGCATTGGGAGCTATAGATTGATGAAACATGTACATAAATGGCCAGGCATGGCCTGGGGCATGGCATGTATTGTGGTTTAACATTTGTATGGCATAGTTACATTTTGTTCTTTTATTTTAGATATCCATTATAGACTTCAGGGCTAATTTTGACTGTAAGCTGCAAATTTGAATATTTATAAACTCTCACCAGCTGCACTAATATAATATTGGCTATTGCATGCAACTATACTGTGAAGTTACACAATTTGCATGTACGGTGTCACACAATATGTGTCACATAATAGCTATGTAGTGCTTTCAAAAGTTATCTATAGAGAGCTGTAAGGTAGAAAATGGAGGTAATGTTTATGATCAGATTCTTGATTGTGATTCTAGCATGGATCCTGTCAGGAACAGTAGGTAACCAAGAGACTACCAGTCAATTCTTAGCAAAATGAAGTATATTATACTGCTGCTGTTGTCTAGATTCTCCATTTAATCCTATAAAATGGTGTCTTGTATATTAATACATACAGGTTCAGTGGTCCTCACTCAGACCCACCCAGCTGCCCCTTATGTGTGTAGAACTGGCAACATCACCCTCAGGTGTCAGTATGATGGTAGAGAAGGAGTGATAGCTGTCCTGTGGTTCATTGGGAGTGCGGCATCATCATCCAACCCATCCACCATCCCTGGACACACTGCCCTCCCTCACACCACCACCTATCAGGAGGTAGTGGTGGACAGCTACACCAACTTGGCAACAGGGTATCGCTGTGTGCCTGTTTTCAGCAATAGATCACAGATACAGAGCAATTTATACACCCCTCATCAGATAGAATGTGAGTGTGAATCTAGTAAACAAGCGTTAGATGTTTACTCCACTTTCATGCATACTATATAGTTAACCGTTCCTATGCACTACTGAATCAGTCCAGAAAGTGAATTATGATTAACTAAGAATGGAAGTGAAATTCAATACACAAATGCAATATGCATAATGTATTGTGACCACATACACAATTTAAAGTGCTACATACTGTAAACATATAAAATAATTGTGTATGTTGCAGCCCTAGAAGTGAACATCTCCTCCCTGACCTTGGCAAGTAGGACAGCCACCACTTTGAGTGTCACCTGGTCAGCTGGCTACCCCAAGTGCTACTCCTTCACTGTGTCCCACTCCACTCAAGATGGCTGCATCAGTGTCCCCCAACCTGCTGAAAGTGACACCTCCCACACTCTGACCGCCCTCCAACCTGGCACCACTTACAGGATTGAGGTGGAGGCTGTGAGGAAGGGAGAGGGAGCAGACGGACAGAGGACAAAGGTCACAGGGAACTTTACCACTGATGGTATGTATTGAGGGGTGAAACGAGGCAGGCACACACAATTGCAACCTAAACTTATGACTGAACATAATATGAGGCTTCTATCTAATGCTCTGTCCTTACAGTGCAAACAGTGCCTACCATCCTCCCATCACCAACAACTATTCCTCATTATCGTAAGAATGAAGTAATATTAGATATAATATTATATAATGTATAACCAGTAACTTCCTTATGTGTGATTGTCATTAATGATCAACCATGACACTGAGTACCTGCAAATTGTTCGACAAAATAGAATCAAGCAAGCAAATTTTAAAGTGTTGGCTGCACATAACTGCAATTCTGTTTCTTCTTAATAATAAATGTTTCTTTGCACAGCGGCATGCACATGCCCACAATGCACAAGGATGGTCACAACGTTGTCAGTTCTCCTGTCACTTGTGTTGACACTATCACTGTCCACCTGCACAGTCAGTGTAGTGGTGCATGCAGTGATGTACAAGAGACTGCAGAGGTGCAGAGCTGAGCTGAGAGGTGGTGAGTTGTGCAGCACCCCTCAGCTGTCCCAGTCCCTCCTGTGAAGCAGGGCTGCTGCCTCCCTCCATGCAGAAGGAAGGGACAGTGTCAAAGCAGGTCCAGAAGGGGAGGAGCCACCAACAAGGGAGGAGGAGGAGGGAGAGAAGATGCAGGTTAATCCATCCTACCTGCCCATTGAGATGATGAATCCTCTGGCAATCAATACCATGTCATAACGAATGGGGCTCATTCAGACTCATGTCAATAAATTTCAGTTGCAGCATGCATTCACTGTTTTTCACATTCATCTTAAAAGTACAATAGGGAAACAGAAAGCTTGTAGCTAGCTACCAAATTTGCCTGAAGCCCAAATGCTGATTTATGATGTATATGTCCAATGATCTCACATAGCTAGCTAGCTATGTAGATTGTAATAAAATTTTCGTCAGCTAGCTAGCTACGTACCTCCTATTCAGCTATAGGATTAAGTTATGGCTATAATAATTATACATTGTACACATGTACATAATTATAGCGTAAGTCCCCTCACGATTATTTGCTGCTCTGGTACGTACCATACGATATACTAAGTCTTACGTACCGATGGGCAGAGGCTAGCGACAAGGGATTTCCCCATGCACCAGCTTACCGCCATTCTAAAATGGCGTGTGATGCACTTTGTACACTTAAAGAATCGTCACAATCTGAGCTGCGGGGAAGTAATTCAACGCCTCGCGTCCAGCGGAGGGTATAATGATCATCCTTATTGTAAGCTGTACCACTGTAGTGAGTGGTTGTTACGAGTTCGTCGCGCAAGGTGATTCAAGGTCGACTACAGGTAGTCTCGAACCCAGACCCATTCCGCCATTTTATAATTGGGAGGGGCGGATAAAATGGCGGAATGGGTCTGGGTTCGAGACTGGACTACAGGTGCGTTGTTCACTTGATAAATATGAACACATTCCTCATGCTCAGAATTCAGGACTTGCAATGTAATACAACTTTGGGTATGCTATGTGTAAAGGTTCATGTGAAGTTGTAGTCTTCCCTGAAATAAGAAAAAGAACTCAGTGCTGAGGGTTGGTACTCGTGTAGGTGTAGCTGGACAGTGTGGTTCAAGATTAGATCACCAGTTCTGCATTTACACTGTGTGGAACACTTAAACGTGCCACTCAACTCTCACACAACTACCTCTTAAAATACCATCTAATGCATGGTTGCATGAGAATGATTATCTCAGTAGTCTCCCCCACAATGAGACATGATAGCATGTGTAACCTACGTACTATATACATGTGTGGCTGTTGGGTGACCAGGCTAGTCCATCATATGAACCTGTACTTACTATTATGACAGTTCAAACCATATATGCCGTTTGATGTAGCCAGATGTGTGATTGATAGTGCAGATTACCATTGGATAAAATGCACAATGTCGCTAAAACTAGGTACCATATGTAATAGTACTGATTGAGTTTCATAGTGCCACAGCGATATGTGAGTTAAGTGTAATGGTGAGAGAAGATGCTGGTTTAGTGAGTGCAATATTCTTTGAATTGATTTGTGCTCTGTAAACAATCAGCTCATTTGTCCTGAATCCATGGCACGTACTTCACGTTCACTGTACATTTAATTGTGCTATCTATTAATCTATGTATGTAACTTAATTTTGTCCTTAGTGATGATTATTGTAGCATCGTGTTGAGCAGATGGTCCGTACATTGTTACCAGACCAATATTCACATGAGACACAAGTGGGTACGAGTACATATAATGGACAAATGCACAGCATTAAGGGGCAATCCCAGCTTAGCACTGCTGGCGTGCAATGATCTGAGCCAGCAATAAGCTTTCAGTGTCTTCAGCTACCCCTTTAGAATTGAGTGAGTCCTGAACACCAGCGCATAAACATACAATTGTAGTAGTCGCTTGTCTTCCCGATATTGCAGCTTATATCATAGAAGGTGGGCAAGGTGTGAGTCCACAGAATTACCGGTGGTGGGCTCCATAGCTGTAGTATGCCGCGCCAAATGACAGTATGCCCCAGTGTAGGCATAATGATATGCAGGGTAGTGCAACCACAATGTTTGTGTGAAATGCAGAATTGCTGGTATAAATGGTATAGTTCAGAAAGAGAACTATGTGGTGTTTGGACACCTTGCATCCCCTGTGCCCAAAATTGTTGCAGTCCCCCAGTGTGCCCAAGTATTATGCCTAAACTTTACCCTGTGGTCCAAACAGACGGCCAAACTGCTTCCAACTATACTACACACTAGATGGGGCGAGCCTGAGCAAGCCCCAACAAGACTCCTATTGGTTACCTGGTTACCGTGAAAACCCCTGCCCTTTCCCTTTGCAAACCCCCTGCCCTTTCCCTTTGGAGGGGGGGGAGGGGGGGGGGGGGGGAGCAGGAGCAATGCCAGCAACATTCTTTGGGAATATTTGTAACTAGATTCATTATTCAGCAACTCCACAGTTGTAGTCTTGATTAGTCAGCTGGCTGACCCTTGACCCCCCACACCCCCACACACCCCTCCCTCCACTATCCTAACTTATGAAGACTGCAGCCTTTTTTCTACTTTTGGCCGAATTGACAAGTGCAAGCCGAACATATGCAGTCAGTCATCTAAATTATTCCATTAATGCACCACACTGATGAACCCAAATATGGATAATACAGCTATCTATGGATATTCCACCTTTGTGACTGTTATAATGACTGGGGGACAACCTCTGGTTGCCAATCATTAGAATAGGGCAACTGATCCCAGCCTCATTTGCACTTGTGCTTGTCACTGAAAACCATTTCTAGGCCCTCTTTCTTCCCATTTTCTTTAGCACCTGACTTCCAGTGCATATATGTGTGGTCAGACTCAAAAGAATGTTGAATAACTCTATAATATACGTACATATGTGGACATACGCATGCATGTGTAGTGTCAGTACAACATGTGGAGAAAGAATGTCATAGAAATTCATTGCTACACAATGATATGAACAAGAAATGGGCTTCTGTCGAGTGATTGGACATAGCATCAGAACAAGTTGTCGCAGAACAGTTCTACTGTTGATGAAGGCCTTCGGGGCCTAAAGGTCCAGGTGTTCTGATGCTACGTCTGATTGCTCGACAGAAGCCCATTTCTTGTTCATGTGATGAAAGTTTGAGTGTGAAGTTGCATGTGGTGTAATGCATTGCTGTTCTATTACATTACCTATTTCGCATGTCGCTGAACCCTGCCCAGGAGGCATAACATTAGTATGTGGCACAGAACACTGCACTGTGTGACAGGTGCAATGGAATATTGAAGGGAGGAGGAGTATGTGAAATAATGTGTGTGTTGGTAGTATGCTGCTGGAAAGCTATGTATCTCATTCGACTGCATTCATGTGTGGATGGTAGCAAAATGTTGAAAATCAGCCATTGTTATAGACTCTGCCACTACAGCTTTGGCATTCTGGCCAAATCATTGTGCAGATATGTGGGGAAGGTGGCTGAGGATGTGAAGATGCCTTGTTCAGTTCAGCTATTACTGCAAAATGTACTAATTAAGGTTGTTTAATGGTACACAGACCACAGTTATGTCATATAGTTTATGTAGGCTGTGTCATCCTGTTCTTCACAACACACACATTCACCTGGTGTTGTATTGCTGCATATATTTTCTGTTAGGACTTCATTGGCAGCTCTCCATTTTGGATGTCTATGAAATGTTTGCAAAAGGTTCAACTGTCTCATTAGACAGGTGTCCTTATTTCAGAGGTAGTTTTGTACACATCCCTATGTAGCTGGGGCAGTAGGCACTGTCCTTATTAGACAGGTGTCCTTATTTCAGAGGTAGTTTTGTACACATCCCTATGTAGCTGGGGCAGTAGGCACTGTCCTTATTAGAGAGGTGTCCTTATTTCAGAAGTAGTTTTGTACACATCCCTATGTAGCTGGGGCAGTAGGCACTGTCCTTATTAGAGAGGTGTCCATATTTCAGAGATAGTTTTGTACACATCCCTATGTAGCTGGGGCAGTAGGCACTGTCCTTATTAGAGAGGTGTCCTTATTTTGGAGGTAGTTTTGTACACATCCCTATGTAACTGGGGCAGTAGGCACTGTCCTTATTAGAAAGGTGCCCTTATTTCAGAGGTAGTTTTGTACACATCCCTATGTAGCTAGGACAGTAGGCACTGTCCTTATTAGAGAGGTGTCCTTATTTCAGAAGTAGTTTTGTACACATCCCTATGTAGCTAGGACAGTAGGCACTGTCATCATTAGAGAGGTGTCCTTACTTCAGAGGTAGTTTTGTACACATCCCTATTTAGCTAGGACAGTAGGCACTGTCCTTATTAAAGAGATATCCTTATTTCAGAGGTAAGGGTTGGTTCTCAAATACCAGCTTCACAACGGGGTTGAAAACCTTGCCGACGTTTCGACCAGATGCTCTGGTCTTCTTCGCCCTGAAGAAGACCAGAGCATCTGGTCAAAACGTCGGCAAGGTTTTCAACCCTGTTGTGAAGCTGGTATTAGAGAACCAACCCTTTCTGATGCCTGAGCCAGCTGAGAAGCCCTCACTTCATTTCAGAGGTAGTTTTGTACACATCTCTGTGTAGCTGGGGCAGTAGGCACTGTCCTTGTTAGAGACGTGTCCTGATGTTAGGATGTCCATTATAAGGGTCTCCCCTTCCTGATTTTCAATTGATTGCACTACATAATTGCCTGTCACAACTATAAGTAGCAGGCAGCTACTCTATGAAGATCCTGGATTGGGTCCAGGATTAAGTTTGTTATTACAGGAACTCATTCGGGTTGGTCTTCTGCATACAGAAATGTGCTGAGATGACACCATGTAAGCAGATTTCACCTTCACTTTGATGCATTATTCATTATTTGTTATGTGCAACTAGATTCATTGTTATGGCCTTTGACCCCACCACAGCGCTCGCCCTTCTTTCCTAGGACTATATATGGTCATATTGATCTCATGCACCATGGTAACCAAAACATAACAAACCACACAAGCAGTTGATGTGCTGTGGTTACAGTACTGATTGTTGTATTATTATACCTGGAATGTGGTATACATTGGGCAAACGTTTGTGGCTCAGGCATCACAACTCATTAGACTAAGAGTGCATGAATGCATGATTCATAGGATCGATGCATGAGAATGGCATGAAAACATGCATGTTTGGGATGTTTCACTGCGTCAGTGCATGTGTGTGTATACTATGTGTATGAGCTGTGCAGTCAGAGAGTCATACCCAGCTGGTGTGTGACTCTCCGACTGTTGAATGTAGGCAGGGACATGATTGATTGGATAATCACCAAGAATCTGAGAAAGTACTGTGTGGATGAGTGTGTATGCTTGCTGTTGGTTGTAGGTGGTCTTATTATAAATCCAATTTATTGGAAATATGCTGAACTCAGCAGAATGATAAAGAGTTTGCTTGGATACCATTTGAAACTGTAAGTCATTTATGTGCTTAATGGACCCATACTTCTTCATCACCAATTCATCTCTACTTTTGTTGTCTCAATTGCAACAGTATCTATGGCGGATGGCTGGTTAACCTATTGCATAGGACTGTGTATGGTGCATAGGGGTATATGGCGTGGGTGTTTGGTGTTAAGGATAATTGTGCATTAATGTTCTTGCATCAATCACTGGATGGCATGTGTAACCTGTAGATTTGCCATCATTGTGTTCTGTGAAGAATTGCGTTTGGAGTGATATTATGTAGTCTGATGTAGGCAATTATCAAGAAGCTGTGTCTGAGTCAGCATGCACTTCCACCAAGTTGTTTGTTAGAACTTCTGCTGTGTGTGTTGTTGTGCCGTATGATGCTGATCTTTGATTCAAAATCATCTCTGGAACACATGATATGAAAAAGAGCTGCAGCGATTGCAGGAAAGGAAGAATAGATAAAGGTCACATTTTAAACAAAGTTTTGACTGTGTTATTTGATACTAGTATCAATAGTACCAGCTATACTGAACATTTGTGTGAGTGGCATGAACCTTTCAGTATGCCAAAGCAATCGTTCTGGTCATTAATTTAATCTCAGCTTCTGTTTATGCATGGTCCATCGTGTTTTGCAATTGTACAGGACATTGCAAATCTTTGTAACATAAGACATGATTCTAGCCACATGTATACATTACAGGGCATGGCAGTGTGGCTATGTCACCGGCCTATTTGGAGGGATCTCATTGGTGAATGTAACCCGCTTCTCCTTATACAGTTTGCAGTATGCTTTGGCAAAGATTCCATATTCTCCTCTACTTTGTATTGCTACCCCTGATATTCCCATACAATGTTATAATTAGACACCCAAACTTGAAAGCTCATGATCATTTGCATGCAGTGGGCAATTGCAACTATGTATGTGTGTAATAGATCTGCAAGAAGTCTTGCGCAGGAAGCTATCTACACACAATGATCTGCTGTCTGATTACCATAATGTCAAACAGACCAGGCCAGCTGGGTTTGTCAGGGCGCTTCATGGTCTATGGTCTATAGCAAGATTGTGGCATCAGAGCGCTAGCACTGCATGAATTTCATGCATGAGCATGTGCATGTGTAGCTTTGTATACACCAATAGAGCTTTGATCTTCCCAGAGAAGATTCGGCATGCAAGCAAGTGTACCCGTGATCCTAATCAATATAGCACTGATTGCATCATGCCACCCACAGCTGTTGCTAACAGGCAAATTTATGCAATTACTGCCTATAATAATTATGTTCGTACATTTGCAATAGAAGCAGATTAGTGGTGATCAAGCTAACTATACAGTGGAGCTGGTTACGTAGCTACTCTAGCTTATGCTGTTAAGTATAATGATTTTGTTATACATCATTTAATTTCGTGGCAAGGCAAGTTGTCGGCGGTGAGCTGCACATAGTTATAGTGCCTTTAATTTTGATAACTGTCATTATAACAACCAAGCAAGCTACAATGCCTTCGATCGCTATCTCGTCCAGGTCTAAATTAACTTGTCTGCGCCTGAAGCGATATAGACTAGCTAGTTAGAAATATAGACCTACTACGTTGCTCCTACTACGTTGCCCCCCATTCCCCTTGTACCACGTTTACACTAAACGCTGGTACGGTACGGTTCGGTACGACAATCCGAACCGTTTACACGTAGCAATGAATGACAGGGACAGTCTGGTGTCGGGCGATCCGAATGAAAAAGCAGTGACTGACCAGCTTGCTCTCGCTTTTTCGCCGCAGCTTGTTCGGCATAGTCGTCTGTCGTTCTATAACCTTTTAATATAGAGCCCTGGAAACGTCTGCGTGTATATAGTCCGGCGAAGCTGGTCCACGAGAGCAACCGCATAGCACAACAAGCGGTGTAGTATTACGGTACGGTACGGTCGGAGAAGCGGACCGAGATATTCCGGAACAATACGTTTCGGTACAGTACGATACACGTTTTACACACACCATTTTTTTGGTACCGAATATACCGTGCCGACCGGTGTTCCGGAATTTTTGAGGGGTGGGCATCCGCGGGCTGTATAATAGCTACGTGCGCACGCATGTTTTGCAGTATGCGCAAAGCAGGCGACCCTGTTTAGCAACATATTCGGACCTCGAGCTATCTTCAGAGCAAAGTATAGAGCCTGTGTAGAACTATAGCCTCCTTCATTGCGCTAGGAGAATCAAATAATGGTAGCTAGCTAGATACGTGTACTAGCTATCATGCTAGATATTGTCCAGATAGCTAATATAATATTGATATATTCCCTCCTGCAGTTTCAGCAGGAGTTGTACAGACTGCAATTATGGCTTTGTTCAACGAAAATCGGCTCCATGGATACCTTTAAGTAAGTTACCTACTCATGTGCACCCTATTACAAATACATTCCATATTGCCATATTTCAGTATGCACAGTTATTGTATTTCTGTGCAGGTTAATGCTTGTTGGATTGTGCTGCATTTATAATGCAGAGGGTGAGTCAAAGTGAGAGCACAGTGACATCTATTGCACAATTTCCCCAATTTGAAATCAGTGTATGACTCATCTTAATTTTAGCTAGCTTTTTAGCTATGAAGTGCAAACTCTACTATTATGAATCTTCAACCATACCTCTATAATAAGAATAAGACTGCATGTTATTGCCCACTAACTTGTTTGCTGTTTTACAGGCTATGGTGTACAGCAGGTATTTCCAAGTAACCCCTCATATAGTTGCCCAGGACCAAGTCTTAGCTTGAAATGTGAATTTCCAAAGGTAGCTACTGATGTTCAGTGGTCTGCTCCTGGACTTACTCACATCTCTGATAGCTACCCTGGTCATGTGACTGACAATAGCATGCTGGAGAATAGAGTGGCATACTTACATGTGAATAGCTCATCTGACTTGAAAACCAGCTATCGCTGCATTGTGATATATCCCAACAGTACCTCAGATGAGTATCGGCAAGTGACAGTACCTGAATCAGCAAGTAAGCTCCTACTCTTTGTGAAAGTGCATAGCCATTAAATTAACCAATTAACTACAATCAAGCAGGATTTTAAAACTTGTCCAGTTTATGTATATAGCTAGCTAGCTGGCTATGCACATGACTCAAAAAGCTCCTAGGCTATGTTAAGGCTATTATTATAGCTCAATGATGTGCATCATATCATGTCCTTTTCCCTCCAGATTTGACAACGAAGTTGGTTCTTGAATCAGTCAGCGATAGATCAATAGAAATTTCATGGGTTAATCCGCATCCAGAATGCTTCAACTTCAGCGTCTCTGTATTCATGGACAATGTGTCTGTGGAAGAAACAACACATGATGTCCACTATACTATAAGTAATCTCAGCCCCAACACTGTTTACAGAGTGTGTGTGACAGCCAGAGATGGACATGGGAACACACACTCTCATTGGATGCATTGTGCCAATATTACCACAGGCATGTCGTGTGAGTTATATAGCTTGTACAAGAGGGTATTTAATAGCTATACTAATAGTAGAGTTGCTTGTTGTAAGTACTTTGTGCCTGTTGTCTGTGTGTCTGTGTATGTGTTCATCCTAGAGAGCATTTCTTTTGAAAGAGCAATGCTTTCTGAATCAAACTCAATGCGAAGGAGTAGGGCCTTGATTTCTAGGTGCTGAGGAGAGTGGATGCCACTCAGTTACTCTAAAGGACACTGCTCGGCAATCCAAACGGTTGCGAAGGATCTACGTACAGTTAGGTGAACGAGGATAGATACGCAGGGAGAAAAGCATTAAATGGTGTGTTGCTGTATGTTGCAGCCGATTTCTCGCCTGCTAGGGCAGCTTCAAGCTCTGTATTCGCTTGCACGTTGGTGATGATGCGCCACTATGTAACTAGTTTCCATCAGCTACGCATGGATGCACGTGGAAAATGTAGTCATTGCATGGTAGCGCAGTGATAGGCAGCCATTTTTTATCTGGGGTATTAGAATTCATTCTAACACTATAGTTTCATGATTCCACGAGCTCGCTATTACTCTTAGTAACTACTAATCATTATAATGTTATAAATTATCAACCCTGTAACACAGTTTCCAATTTTTTCTTACTTCACAATTGCAATGGGTTCTTATTGCCTTGTATCATTACTAATACCATATACACAGCTAGGTATGGAATGTTAATTCAAGAACTGCAATTTGTTTGTGAATGTATTCTGCATTGATTCATTCCATGTTGCTAGCTTGATGCCTACAAAAATCAGACCATAAAGATGAACTATATAAATGTGAGTTTCTTCTTCTGTTCTCCATTACCTATTATGCAGCAAGGTCCAGTGGCAGTATAAAGGGACCTATGTTGACCCCCGGAGTTCTTTTTATGGTGATGTTTTTGCCGTTGTGGCTGTCATGGCTTGTCTGATCACTTCAAACAAGACAGTTGCCACAGACCATGCAGGTACATTGGGCAAACATTGTTCTTTCATTCTTTGATTAGAACTGATGCACTAATGCAGAATTTAAAGAAATTAATGCATTACTAGAATAATTAGAATTAACCACCAATATCATTAATATATACATGCATGGAGACACTGCATCTGATGACAAATGCCCTAGAGGTGTAAATGTCTCACCAATTTGTCTGTCTTGATTTGGAATAAGGATTCTCAGCAACTACCTATTCTAGATACTGACTTCTGCATGTCTATTATTCAAAAACAATGCTGCATTAACTGTACTGGCCATAAAGATTGACAGTATCGCGGCAGTCTCATGACATTCGCTAAACATAGTGTGACTGACAAGCATGGTGCCTTTATGTGAAACATGTTTGAGACAGCCACCAAATTATAACATACCTTTATAGAGGGGTGGCTGCATTACAGAGGTACAAACTCTGCAATCCTTTAGTGCTATTTGGGGCAGGCAAGGAAGCTGGCTGTTTTGAAGTGGTAGCTGCTTTATGCAGTGACCATCTTCGGCAGGTTCCACTCTATATGCAGCGTGTGATGAACACCATTACCGTTACTTTTGCTCACCAAACTTTAACATCATATTCTCTTGTTTTCCATTTGAACCAAGCATATGTACATGATTGTATGCACTGATTTCCGTTAATGTGCATGTTATGCTTTGTACAAGCTTATCCCTATTATATAATATTATAGTGTTTATTGTTGGTTGCTATTGACTGCTTCCTTTCTCCACACATCATCTCACACTTCTTTCCAGGTGTTTCAGAAGCTGACAGTGTGTCGTGATATATATTAGCTGCTATAATATGTGCTGACAGTGTGTCGTGATCTATGACTCAATAATAATGCTAGAATACATGCACTGAACAACTATGATTAATCAGTATAGTGTGTGAGGTGTAATGATAAAGGTTCCTGAACAAGCATGAGTATGTACCACAGCCACATGCGTTGAAGACAGGATAATTTATGTACATTTCAATCCATGGATCTTTGTCGGATCAGCCTTAACTTATGTGTGACTCTGGATCCAATGTTGGTTGCTATTGACTGCTTCCTTTCTCCACACATCATCTCACATTTCTTTCCAGGTGTTTAGGAAGCTGACAGTGTGTCGTGATCTATGACTCAAAATTAAAGCAAGCCAGTACAGATAGGTGGGTGGATCATGAAGTAAATAATAGTATTTTATATATTATAGTACGCATGTATTACATACACAGTATAAGGATGGCAGGGTTACTATTAAAATTAACTTCGCTAATTCATAGGGATTATACAGAGTTTATCCATGGTGCCCATGCACGAAGGATTGATGACCAACCCACATTGGATGCTTGCTGTTTTCAGTGGATGGCCACAGCTTGTATATATGACCTGCCCTCTTCAGTACTTCTATACCATTCTCATGGTTTATATAGCTTTATGCCAGTCTGATAAATTAACACCAGAACTAAACTGACTGCACCAGAAACCTAATTCATATTTATTGCTTTTACAAGCATTTTACAACTGTTCACAAGAATTATTTTTGAATGGTCCAAGGTGAACTTCTAGCACATAGTTTGAGCAAAATATGCACAAAGCATACTCGTACATACACTGTGTGTGCAACAAATCACAATCAATACAATGTGTAGCTCTATTATTAAGCATCATTCACTGTGCTCCTTGTTTCTAAATATAATCAGTATGTTAATTTCTAGCAGCAGTTGTACATTACATTTACATACTTTACTTGCTTACCTGTATTCCATAGTATGGAGTCTCATAACATGTATTGAATTCATTAATGATAAATATGCATGCATGTGACCTGTCATGAATATTTTAATGGGGAGTTAAGTACCATGAGTAGTATGTAGCTATAGCCTCTATAATAGTAAGCCAGCCACGGGAGGATGAGACTGTTAGTTCTAAATGTTGTACTGCTTTGGGTTTGCATAGGAGGTGAAGGTAAGAAACATTTTAAACTATAAGCCAGATGTAGCTATGTACTGATTGTGTGCTAGTATCAGCAGAATTTGAACTTGTGACTAAATACAACACAGAAGTACATTTCTAGATAGTATTGTATGTGTTCGAAGCTGTACACCTGCAATGGTTGTACAAGGCCATAAATAACAGTCTGAGTGAACCGTATAGTTGAAATGTTCTTATAATCATGCTAGAACAGTACGTATATACGTACAATATTTAAGAATACCACTCCAGGCCCAGATTCTGTACATATAGTCAAACGTTATTAGTGTATTTTGGTATCTGTTGGTGGTGATGAGCTGTATATGACTCTCAATCATCCTTATAGGTTCTGTGGTCCTCACTCAGACCTACCCAGCTGCCCCTTATGTGTGTAGAACTGGTAACATCACCCTCAGGTGTCAGTATGATGCTGTGGAGGGAGTCTCAGTATTAGTTGTTCTATGGTCCATTGGGAATGAGGAAGGGACAACCAATCCGTCACCTATCCCTGGACACACTGCCCTCCATCGCACCACCACTTATCAGGAGTTAGTGGTGGACAGTTATGATAACATAAGGGAGCGATATCAGTGTGGACCAGTTCTATCAAATGGAACAGTACTGGAGAGCAATGAGTATGAAACTCAGATTGAAGGTAAGAACAAAGTAGCATATGTACGTATACATGACATCAGCACATGTGAAAGCATGTAGCCAACTGAACACCAAATTACGTAGCTAACTCTCCTATATTCCATAGCTGCTGAAGTGACCATCTCCTCCCTAACTTTGGCAAGTAGGACAGATACCACATTGAGTGTCACCTGGTCAGCTGGCTACCCCAAGTGCTACTCCTTCATGATCACTGTGTCCCACTTCATCCAAGATGGCTCCATCAGTGTCACCCAACCTGCTGACAGTGACACCTCCCACACTCTGACCACCCTCCAACCCAACACCACTTACAGGATTGAGGTGGAGGCTGTGAGGAAGGGAGAGGGAGCAGACGGACAGAGGGCAAGGGTCATGGGGAACTTCACTACTGATGGTAGGGATCAATACTTTAATTTGCAAGCATAGAAGTAATCCAGGCATTTGCATAATTATATAATACTCATTATCATTATGTGTAGTACTGTGCTATGTTATGGTACCTACCGTGCCCACAGTTATCCTGTCACCAACAGCTATTCCTGAATTAGACACTTCTGGTATGAATGAGAAATGCACCATCAATAGCAACGTACAATTAGCTATAATCTCTGTAATTACAGTATAATAATATTGTATCACTCTTTGTTCATGCAGTGTCCTGCACATGCCCGCAAAGTGTAATGACAGTGACAGTTCTGTCTGTCCTATTGTCATTCATGCTGATGCTGTCACTGTCCACTTGCACAGTCAGTGCAGTGGTGAATGCAGTGATGTACAAGAGACTGCAGAGGTGCAGAGCTGAGCTGAGAGGTGGTGAGTTGTGCAGCACCCCTCAGCTGTCCCAGTCCCTCCTGTGAAGCAGGACTGCTGCCTCCCTCCATGCAGGGGGAGGAGACAGTGTCAAAGCAGGTCCAGAAGGGGAGGAGCCACCAACAAGGGAGGAGAAGAAGGGAGAGAAGATGCAGACTAACCCATCCTACCTGCCCATTGAGATGATGAATCTTTGATCTGGTGGCTTCATCATAGAAAGGACCCATTCTGATATCAACTAATTTCAGTTGCAGCATGCATTCATTAAGTTTTGCTTTCAAATTTCATTATCATTAGCTTACTAATGAGCAGATGTGGCTATCTTTGTGTGAATCTAATAGCTAGCTAGCTAGCTTCCGTCATTCCTATGCCATAGCTATTTGGTTTGCTTAGCTGATTACAATAAGATGCAGGAATGCCATGCACATGAGATTATACATGTGTTCTTTTATGGTAGCTAAAGGCATGAAGAATATAGTGTAGCTAGCTAGCAACCTAGCTATCCATACATTAATAGAGCTAGCTACAATGCATGCTGATTATTGATGTACTGTCTGCTGCTATACAGAGTTTGGCTACACACTCTCAAAACACCCCCCTACTAGTATATATATATACTGCTGATGTTACGGCCGGCGTATATAGCTACAGTACATGCGATAATGCTATTGTACGGTAAGTAGCTAGTGGAGGATGCCAGTTTTTGGGAATTCACCTTTATTTTGCGCTTCTGAAAAATATGGCCGCTCGACCTCCTTCAGCGAGGCACTCAGTTATACCAACTCCTAAGAAACTGAACCTCCCTGAACGCCGACATCAGTGAGTGTTACGTTCTGCATCTTCTTGATACTGTGTTGATTTGGAGGCAATTGAACGAGGGTAAAGCTACTTTATCGTCTAACACCCTCAATGCGCAACCAGTATTCAACACTGCAGTGCTCACTGGTCCTTAGTCCCTGAACCTCCCGAAAATCCGACTTCAGTGAGTGTGAATGACTGATTTATCTTTGCTCTGTGCTCATTTGGAGTAGAGCTATCGAGGGTAAAGTTGTTTTATTAGCAAAAGACTCAATACAGTATATACGTACACAGCTACGTACATACGTACGTACGCCTACTCCAGAGCATCTGTCCAGTATGACATGTAGCTACAGTACGTGAACCTCATGCAAATATTGTGTATGCATGTATATGTGTTGCACATTTGGTATTAGTCACTTAAGGTACCTCCTTACCAAGTGCTATTCTGTTTGCCAGGGTGTCAGTACTCACTGAACTGGTGCATAGCTAGATCGATTGGGCTACTGAACTGGCATAATAACTGCACAGTACGTACATAATTTAGTCAGGCAGTAGCCGACGCTTTCCCTGCAGGCCCAGCTACACCTGACTATACATAATTGTGAGTCATATTTGATTCTCTGCAACCTTGATACACTGATGTGTGGTGCTCATTTCCATAGTTTCAGAAAGGATTGGTTCTCTAATACCAGCTTCACAACAGGGTTGAAAACCTTGCCGACGTTTCGACCAGATGCTCTGGTCTTCTTCAGGGCGAAGATTCTTCGTCGAAACGTCGGCAAGGTTTTCAACCCTGTTGTGAAGCTGGTATTAGAGAACCAACCCTTTCTGATGCCTGAGCCAGCTGAGAAGCCCTCACTCCATTGCTTCTGGCCTACTAGGCACATGGATGGAAAGGAAGTGTTTCAGAGCAGTCATCACGATTGAAATTTTAACATTTCAGATTGACCACTGGGTAAGCTGTGTAGCTAGCTTGATTGTCCATTTTTGTGTCTATTAGCGCAACATGTTGTGTAGCTAGCTAGCTAGACGTGTATATTATGTGTGTGCCAATGCTATGAATTTAGTTTTGACATGAATTTCCTTCTCAAGTATTCAATGGTGATGCCCCCCCCCCCCCCCCCATTACACCTGTCCCCATATTATTGTTAAATATATTACAGGCATTCCTTCCTGTTCCATTGGATGCCCACCAAAGTTCTACACTGTACTGTGGACCCTTTCCCTGTGAAGTCGGCTACTCCTGACTATAGCTATATACATAATTGTGAGTCATATTGGATTCTCTGCAACCTTGATGCATGCAATGATATAGCTACGGTGCTCAGCTTTACTGCTGCTGGCCTACTAGGCACATGGCTAGATGGGAATGTTACATTTCAGATCAGGCACTGGGGAGGCTGAGTAACAAGACCATCTTATCAGTTGATGTGTTATTCTTCTCAGATTCTGCATATGCAACGTTAAGTACATACATGCAGGCGTACTTACATACATACCTAATACACTAAATGTTACAGATCATAGTCGGACTGGTAAATACAAGTATGTGCGTATGACTGGCACACAGACCACTCCGCAACACTAGCTCCTTTGGGTTTAGTATAAGGTTTTTGAAGTGAAAGGCACACTGGACTGATAGCTAGAGATACATGTTACAGCTTATGCATGTATATATATCATGCTTGCTACAATCCCATGCACTAATATATATCAATTAATGTTCTCTTCCACATAGTCATCTTCAAATACATGACTTATGTAGGTGTAAAATGAGATGTTGGAATTTGCTGTTTTGTAAGTAATTTCCGTAGAGGAAGCATACAAGTAGTTAGCTGTGTCGTTAGTACTTAAAATTCTTAGTCTGGGGTGTATATAGATAATTTCTGGAAGATGTACTGGACCCATGCCCCACCAACATCCACACTTGACATAGATAGTACTACACACAAGAAATCCTAGCAGTCAGGCATCTGTGTCTTGTAGCCACTGTTTGGTTCCACAAGACTAGACACCATCTGGCATGACCCCATACTTTGTTACTTGTATTATAAAGGTAACCCTTAACATCCGTTTATAATGCCTCAGGGCCGTACGCAGACCTCTGAAAAGGGATTACATTCTGACAAAAAATTGGCTCAGAAAATTTTTTCTTGCCAGTGACGTCATGACAAAATGTAAGACGGTATGAAAAGGCATACGTGCTACTGGAATCGCTGAAAAGGAGCGAGGAAGCTTCAAGAACACTGCTTCTGGCCCTAAATAAAGACTTGGACTACTACAAAACGGTTAGAGGTACTAAATTTTATGCACCACGAATCCTGGAGGGGGGTTTATCCAAGCCCAACGATTCCCCTCTCCCCCTGTGTATGGCCCTGTGCCTGGCTATTGGATTGGATAGTTTATTATAGTGACATGTGGTGTCATACAGGTGTGCGCTTGTAAACAGCTGTTTGTCAACCTTGCAAGGACACAGGTGCTCTTGCAATTGTGAGTACACATTTGTACTCTTTATGAAGTTGATGGTAGGGTGGTTTCTATGACGAAGTATGCTCCTAGGTGTGTTGATGAATTACACAAAATTAGTTGCAGTAACTACCATATATTTATAACACAGCATCGACCAGAGGGAGCAAGTATTTTGAGGTAGGGTGGCAGCCTATCGGCCAATGAGTTTTTAAACTCGAAATTCCGTATATGCTTCAACTTTTGTGGAGTTAAACTTTCATGGTTTTCACATACCATCAGAAACCATCCGCAAAGATTCACCCTGTAAAAACTTACACAAGGCTTAATTTCTCCTGCTTGAGACTGTGCAACCACAAAAGTAAGAATGTGAAAACTGTGAAAACTTGCGAACCGTGAAAGTTTAGCCTGCGAAAGTTAAAGCATGTACGGTGCTCGTTCCTCTGCTTTCAGCTTTGTTTTACATGACTACACGAGCACCTGCTTATATGTATGTACAATGTAGCCATATACATGGCACTGTATTATCATGTGCACAATTGCAAGAAAGCGGCAACCGTTAACGATATACCACAGTCATTCAGGCAATTCATCCAAATTTGAGTCATGCATCCATCTATACTCTGGCCAGCCACTGGTCTATTATATGACTCAATATCTAGTCTATGAATGCATAATGAATAATAGTATTTATGTATAGTATGCATGTACTACATATGCAGCATAACGATGGCGTGGTAAACATCACCTTCTTGACCTTGGCAAGCAGAACAGCCACCACTTTGAGTGTCACCTGGTCAGCTGGCTACCCCAAGTGCTACTCCTTCACTGTGTCCCACTCCACCCAAGATGGCTCCATCAATGTCACCCAACCTGCTGACAGTGACACCTCCCACACTCTGACCTCCCTCCAACCTGGCACCACTTACAGGATTGAGGTGGAGGCTGTGAGGAAGGGAGAGGGAGCAGACAGACAGAGGGAAAAGGTCATTGGGAACTTCACTACTGATGGTGAGGATGCTTTAATATGCAAGCAAAGGAGTAATCCAGACATTTGCATAATTATAGTAGTCATTATTAGTCAGCAGTCATTTCAGGTCTAGCACTGTAATTTAATATTGTCTTGGTACCTAACAGCTATTATATCACTCTTTGTTGATGCAGTGTCCTGCACATGCCCACAAGGGTAATGACAGTGACAGTTCTGTCTGTCCTATTGTTATTCATGCTGATGCTGTCACTGTCCACCTGCACAGTCAGTGCAGTGGTGCATGCAGTGATGTACAAGAGACTGCAGAGGTGCAGAGCTGAGCTGAGAGGTGGTGAGTAGTGCAGCACCCCTCAGCTGTCCCAGTCCCTCCTGTGAAGCAGGGCTACTGCCTCCCTACATGCAGGGGGAGGGGACAGTGTCAAAGCAGGTCCAGAAGGGGAGGAGCCACCAACAAGGGAGGAGGAGGAGGGAGAGAAGATGCAGGCTAACCCATCCTACCTGCCCATTGAGAAGTCTATGGCTGTTCATACAACATAGATAGTAAGCTCATTCAGATAGATAAAATGAAGTCTTTCAGTTGCAGCATACATTCATTAGACTATACTTTCAATTTTCTGGAACTTGTTGTTTGCTGTAATGTTGTGTATTGTTATAATCCAGATGTATCTGTACATTATTATGGTTTAGCCCAAGCTATGAGTCCATAAGTGCTGGGAATAATATACCGTATCATGTGACACCTGTATTACATTATGTGTACATGTACAAACACACACACACACACACACACACACACACACACACACACACACACACACACACACACACACACACCACATACACACACACACACACACACACACACACACACACACCACACACACACCACACACACACACACACACACAAACACACACACACACACACACACACACACACGGACAGACACAGACACACACACACACACACACACACACACACACACACACACACACACACACACACACACACACACACACACACAAACACCCTACGCATATATAGTATTATGTTATAAAAGAGAGAGGAGTACATAGTTTTGGTGGCGATGGCAAAGTGTTGGTATACTGGCATGATCAAAAGTAATAATTATAATATATGTAGCATTGCTTGCATATATGTAGAAATTCAAACACTAGGTAACTGTGTCAAATAATGGTAATATATACTGTGAAATAACTGGATTTCATCAGTTGCTTGTAGATAGCCATGCTGCAAGCTATAATCAATAGCTAAGTAGCTATTTAGCTATAAAGTAACTACAGGTAGGCTTCAGCCTTACACTGGCTGTACTCTATACTTTGATGGTCATTATTCCATGTAACTACCTGTCCCTTCAAGAGCTAAATGGACCAAACCATACCCAGTGATTATGCTACATGTTCTTAGCATAGGTATAACAATGTTGCACAAGCAAGATTGGAGGGATTGCAGACTGAATTAAAATAATGGCTTAATACATATAATTGCATAATACTATCATACTTTGGTAAATGCTCACTTTGAAAGGAGTCACCCCCTCCTCGTGGAGCATTGTATTGACACCTCATGCACATAGCATTAATTTCCGCAATAAAATTTGTGGTGGTTCTATTTTGGTTACGTATGAGTTCCAGGTGGTTAGCTACAAGGAAATCTTCACACAAGGTGCTTAATTAATGGTCTACATGTAATACTGGTAAGCCTTATCAAAAGCATAAGACATACTGCGTACATATCATAGTCAGGATATTTACGTACAGTAATGGCATGAAATGCAGTTACAATGCATGTATCTGCAATTGCAAGCAAGTTGCAATGTGCATTAGTTATATGATATTTTGCACTCAGAGTCTAGGGACTGATTTTCGTGAAAGTTATTAAGCATGCTGGGTAGGTAATAGCTTGATTCTTCTTTGGACAATCGAGCACACCATGAACACTTGTCAAATTCAATGCAACGTTTCGTCCATCACGGGCTTCGTCAGGCATATATATATTTGTATGCCTGACGAAGCCCGTGATGGGCGAAACGTTGCATTGAATTTGACAAGTGTTCATGGTGTGCTCGATTGTCCAAAGAAGAATCAAGCTATTATCTAGGGACTGATGTTGGGTTGACCATCACTATACATAGTATTCACATTTCCTGAATAAAGGTCACCATGACTGTTCCCTTTAGTGATCCAATCATGTGACAGTGCAGGTAGGGTACCCCAATGGCCAAGTTAAGAAGGGGATTGGAGGTAATTAGATTCATGATGTATACATTCAGTCATGTGACTTTGTGTGGTGGTTGCAGTAAAGGTTGCAATATGGACAAAGGTAATAAGCTAATTAGATTCATGACAATGTCATCTGTAATCCTTAGATCATGTGACCCAAGTTTGGTATGCATGGTCATGGTAATGTATTCCTGGAAGGGAGGATGTTGCAATTGCCTGTACTAATCCATACAGTGGTGAAGTTGAGTCACCTTTATTGAAGCTGTATTATTTGTTTCACTTTTATCACTATAATTTCTGTATGACTAGCCAATTTGCAATGTGCACTTATCTAGCTAACGGGCTACGCACGTTTGTATCATATGAAGATTATTCTGACTTTGGTAGCTAGCTATATGCACAGTGAGTGTACATAGCTACCATTACCTAACCATTATGCATGCATTGATTCATCAGTCACATTTACTCACAATTTAGTTGCATTTGATTATAGGCTGCTGTTGGACCTTCATTTGTCATGTGTCATATCTTATGCATGTGTTCGTGAAACTGTGACAGTTTGTACCACAAACAACATGTTGCATTTTTGCATAACACATTAGG
This sequence comes from Ianthella basta, assembly GCA_964019415.1. Classification (NCBI taxonomy): domain Eukaryota; kingdom Metazoa; phylum Porifera; class Demospongiae; order Verongiida; family Ianthellidae; genus Ianthella; species Ianthella basta. The sequence goes on along the minus strand of OZ025868.1, from coordinate 5,523,998 downwards.
AAAGCGCACTGTATAGCAGAATTTAGACTCAACTTGTGAGCTGGTTGTACCGGGCGGCTGCTTGCTGGATTAAATGAATAACTCAATAAGTTGGAATGCTGCATGCGCACAACATCCTTTTACCAAATACGTTCATGCATAGGAGACACATAGCTAGCCCATGGGAGTCAGTGTGAGCTCTACTAAATGACCCTACCAAATTGGTGCAAGCAATTAGATAAAGTACTTCATACATAAATAGCTATTTGCTTCCATGTCCCAGTGGTGACAGTAGCTATGACAGGTGGTTGCATGGTGTGGCTACCAGGAATGTTAAACTAAACTAACTAGGGATGGCCCCATACAGGTGTTGTAATGTCTTGTACCTCATACAGGGGCAGTGTGTTGTTTAATTGGCATGTATGCAAGCAAACTATGGGCAGTGGTGTGTGTGATTGAATAACACATGTACACCTAAAGGCATGCAGCTAACCAGTATAGCACATGGCCAGTACATGTGCATGTAGTAAGCTAATGGGTAGCTCATTGTATGCCATTCAGTTTGGCTATTATTGCTAATGGAGTGCATGGACGTACTTTACTTAGGTGAGATGCATTAGTTGTGTATAGCTGATAAATTCAGTCCGGCAATTGTGTCACTGCAGCTGGTAGCTCATGCATTGGTCAGTAGCCATCTAGTGACATCTTTACTATGTAGTTGTCCATTAGGTTCAATAGTTGCATAGCTACAGTAATGAGGTCGATTCAAATCCAGCTCTGTGTGCTACACAACACACTTTTTGCTGTTCAAAGTGCCTGCATGGGCTCCCAACCATCAAACAGTACCCTTATTCACTCCACTCTCACTACTCTAATCTGCCACATTCTAGCTACCATCCTCACCCACTGCATTGTCACTCATCCTTACTAAATGTCTCCAATCAGGTGCAGTGACTGCTTTGAATTGGCTAGTATGCCTAGAGCCAACAGAACATGTGGTTATGTCTCCCATGAATAACTGATAAGCATGCTTATAAGTTATTGGTGGCTATGTTGTTGTCACATCAGCACATGAGTATGCATACCATTGGAAACACATGTAGCTATAGGTGGCTGCATTTCTACTCTGGTATGGGTAAGACTAATGAAATCTGATACTAGTTGTGCATCTTATTTGCACACAGCCTAAGTTGGAGCCAGCTAGCTCATGTGACCATATACTATTCCTCCACTTGTAGTTTGTGCATGCACAGTCTGGCCCAAATGACCAATAGCCATCTGGAGCAAGTCTATGCCAGAATTGGGTGGACAAATTAGTTGCATATACAAATGTGTTGGTGCAGTTTAGTCCCATGAGGTTTGTTCCCAGTGCATGCATGCATGTGTTTGCTATGGTGTTTTATCATATCCAGGTAGTCCATTCGTCAGTAAGTCTATAGATAGCTGTGAGGTCCAGATATGAGTTATGCACCTTGCGTAGGTATGATATTATATTCAAGATCAAGAATGTGAACTATGAATTCAGTTATGCATGAATATAGTTGTATATTATATCAGATTTTAGTATACTAAAGTATGTCAGAAATGCTCGTTGTATATTATACAAATTCTTAACCGCCGTTAAATATATAAGATGCTCTGCAGGGAGGAGCAACGCCTAACTACGGGGGCAGTGATTGCGCGTTATCAAATTTTACTGTTGCTGTTGCTTAGGTAAGTGGTATAAGGAAGATCTGTACATCAAGCAGCCATGCAGCTATTCTCAGTATGTATGCATGCTGATATCTAGCGAATGCCTTACTCGTCACCTTCTCTGTTGAACTATAGCTGGCTGAAGTTAGAGCTATTATAGCCTATGCAGTTTTGCCTAAACCTGATTTGTGCGATTCTAGATCTCTTTAATTATGATTTTATGCATACTAGGCAGATCATCATCGTGTGGCGAGCCTGCATGAGCGAAATTAGCCGTCTTACCAGTATAAGCGCGCATCCGCAGCAGTGTGTCGCTTCTTTGTTCGCGACTCTGGGCTTAATAGCACAAAGACAAACAGTACGGCCACCATCTGCGTAGTTAAAGTGGTTATATAATTCGTTCTGTAAAGAGTAGCCTGCGGTTAGTCTAGCTAGTTCTATAATCTGGAGACGTTTGGGCACAAGGTACTGTGGCACTAGAGCACAGGTTGTAGAAGGTAAGCAAAATTAAGTTATCAATGTACTTCTCGTGAGTATAATATATACTGAAATGCATGGTGGTGAAATGGAGAAATGAGGGAAGGGCATGATATGAGGGCAAAGGTGATAGATTTCTACAAGCCGGATGTGGTGGCATTGGTGGAGACTTGGTTGAGGGGGGAGGAGGAGATGGTCGTGGAAGGATATAGGTGGTTTGGGTGGAATAGCAGAAACCTCCATAGGAAGGCAGTGAGGGGTTCAGGTGGGGTTCGTCTGTTGGTTCGTGAAGAGGTGCTGGAGAAGTGGGCAGGGGAAGTCATGGACGCAGACGTTGAGGATATACTATGGGCGAGGTTAAGTCAAGGAATGAAGACACTCTGCTATTGGCAGCGTGCTACATCCCACCTGAGTCCTCAAGCCGGGGACAGGGGGCAGAGGAAACCCTCCAGCTGCTATCTGAACAGGTGGCAAAGTTTCCTCACAAGGACCTCTTTTAATCTGTGGAGATTTCAATGCTACATGTGGGGAACTTAATACAGACAGTGACGGCATCCCTTCTAGAAAAGTGATGGATATGGTGAAGAACAGTCCAGGCGAAGCATTTGTGAACTTCCTCCGAAGTACAAGTATGACAGAGGTGAATGGGAGGAAGGGAAGGGATGCATTCACTTGTGTGTCTCTGGCAAGGGATGTTAAGTGGTCGACTACTGCCTGGTCAGCAAGGAGGACTTTCACATCATTGAAAATTCCAAGGTGACAACCATGTCAGAGAGTGTGGAGGAGATGGACTGAGAGGGGTGATCACTAGAACACCTGACCACTCCCTTATGAGCTGGGAGGTTGCAACTGACTTGGTTAGTGAGATGGAAGAAGGCAAGGAGGAAGGTGAACTTGAAGATACGGTATGTGGTCACAGAGGGATACTTGGAAGGTGAGGTGGAGAGGGTGAGGTTGTTGATGAATAAAGTGGAAACAGCAGGGAAAGACCAGGAAATGATTGATGAAGTATACGGAGAATTGACAGAGATGATGAGACAGGGATTGGTAGAGATGAAGGTGAAGAGGAGTAAGGGGGGCAACCATGGTTCACCAAAGAGATCGCCAAACTGAGGAAGGTTTTCAACAGGGCAGAGAGAGAGTGGTTGGAGTGTAGTAGTAGTGAGGCAAAGAGGGGGAAAGGAGAGACTATGCTGAGAAGAGAAGGGAATATAAGCAGTGAGTAGAGCAAAGAGAAGTTTTGATGAGAACAGACGAAATGAACTTGATAGAGTGATAAGAAATCCTAAGAAGTGGTGGAGAATGGCAAGAAAGCTGGGCTTGACAAATGGTAAAAAAAGAGGAGTGACGCTGGTAAGGTATATGATGAGCTGGGTGTGATGAGACAGGGTAAGGAAGCCGTAGGGGTATGGAAGAGATACTTTCAAAATGTGTTGAACGAAGGGGGAAGATCAGACGTTCAGGGAGATGAAGGGGGAGAAGAGGTAAATGAATTGTTAAATGAAGATGTGACAAGAGAAGAAGTGAAGCAGGCCTTGGACACTTTGAAGTGGAAAGCAGCCCCTGGGAGTGATAGGTTAACGGCTGAAATGGTATGCAGTGGTGTCCTGGTGGATTTTTGGTGTAGCCTCTTCAGTTGGTGCTGGAAGAATGGGATGGTCCCCTCGGAATGGCGAAGAAGTACCATGGTCCCCATACCAAAGAGGAGTAGAAGTGGGGTATGCAAGACAGAGGATTTCCAGTTCATTTCATTACTGCCAGTTGCTTATAAGGCTATGTGCAGTATTGCTCAGAATAGGTTGGTGCATGTAGCTGAAGAAGGAAGCTGGTGGCAGAGGAGCAGGGAGGGTTTAGTTAACCCTAACTCGGGCCAGTTGAAAATGTACAGATGCGGGCAGCAAGAATCTTTTTAGGGGTGGGGAGACTACACACTTTGGTCTCCCTGCAATTTGCGATGAACATGCTACCAATGAAATGGGTGGCAATGAAGAGAAGTATTGAGTTCTGGGTGCAGGTAATGAGGATGACTGATGGCAGGTTATTGAAAGTTGTGATGCTTGAAGCCTTGGAAGTAGGGTGTAAAGTGCGGTGGGTGAAAGAGCTGCAACAAAGTTTGGTGAGGTACATTCAAATGGAAGGTGTTAGATGCCGAGGCCGTGAGTGGGTTGACATTGAAAGAAGTAAAGCAGGTGTTGAAGGACATAGCATGGAGGGAAGTGAGAGAAGTATGGAGGGAAGCAGCTAGGGAACAGCCAAAGCTGGAAGTGATTGGGAATTTAATGGATGCCGAATGCAAGGCGGGGTGTGTGGAGATAGAGTGTAAGATGCAAAGGAGGATGATGGTGAAACTACGAGGGGGAACAGCAGAATTAAGGGTAGAAACTGGCAGATGGTGTGGGTTAAGTGGGGGCGAACGACTTTTTGTAAGAACTGTGACAGTGGTGAGGTGGAAGATGTCAAGCACTTTGTGTGCCAGTGTGTATTTGTGGCAGAAGAGAGGAGAGAAATGGCAAGGCTGATGAATGAGATAGTGGTGGGATGGGAGAGCATGAAGGATGACGAGAGGGTGATATGGGTACTGGAGGAGGCATGCAGAGATGGAAGAGTGCGGAAGGCGCTGCAGAGGATGAGGCAGAAAAGGACAAGCTGCCCTTAAAGAACTATGCCCATTGTGATTCTTTTGACACTGTTACATTCAATTATATTATAGTGCTGCATGGGGCTGACACCCTAGTGTTTGTATTATACAACACGGTGCACTTAAATAATAATAATAATAATATACCTGTGGTATTCGATTGACTTACAGTAGTGCTATGACAGTCTGTAGTGTTTAATTGCTTGCTGCGTGTGTGCTCTATCTTCAATTGAGTACTATGTTACTGTACTTAGCATGGCTACCTATTATGGTGGTGTAATGTGTTAACTGTTATGTATGTGACTACACTTGCTTATTGTCCTATTGTCATGTACTGTTGAGTTGCTGAATAATATTGCTGTTCACGTGCACGATCTCGAGAGTCCAGTTCATGATCAAACCATCTGTGCCATGTATTAATCTGGTAGAACACTGGCTTGATGGCGCACACCTCCATGAACTTTGACCTCAGCTGTTATGATATTGCTACCATGCAATCTTTACACTCAAGTCAAAAGAGCGTATGCATTCAGATAGCAAGTAGATACAAACTTTCAAATTTGGTCTTAAGTATGGATTACTGATTATAGTCAACGTCTGTGCGGGCTGCAGCTCCTGGGAGAACTTCTCTGTATGTATATCAAGAAGCAAAATGTGTATTTGTGTATGTGAGAAAGTAGTGCGCAGTGATGTGTGTGACTTGTGTGTCTGGTACCAGATCACGCACCTCAACCCCCCTCCCCCCCAATAAAAAAAAGTTGAATTTGAAATTAAGATGGCTGAAACTGATTCTGTGCAATCTGGAAAGTAGTGATCACATATGCATATTTCAGCAAATGGCAAACTTACCAGGGGAGCTCCCCTCACACGTAATAGATTGAACCCTGGAAGAAGAGATTTGCTACTGCTGTAATGACTTAATTGATTTCCATAAATTGTTTCCAAACCCAATTTTTGAAAAGCACTTGAGTGGTTTACTCCATTCCCATGCTAACAAGTTATAGCCTGATGCTGCATGGTAGCAGCCACTCATATAGAATAACTGTTTTATGAACAAAATATGAATGTCCAGCCTTGCAAAGTGCAGTAAGTCTTAAAGATGCAGCTTAATTTAACAGATCAGCTGCAGGTCAACTCAAGAAGCTGAGTCCACTACAAGTAGAGAAAGACATTCTCAGAGTTTGAAAGCATAATCATCAGAAGGGCAAGATGTTTAGGTAAGTACTCGTTTGACATAGTTAAGGCTCATTGCTGCATAAGGGTACTTATAGTGAAGAGCTTTTTTAGTGTAATTGCAGCTACTGTAGTTAAACAATCAATTACAGGATGTTTCTGTCCGAGGGCCTTTCTCAACTGGTAAAATAAGCTTATTGCACCAGTTGAAAAAGATCCTCAGACCCAAACACCCTGAAAATTGATTGATTGTTTATTTTACCTGGACTGAAAGTTGCACTGCGATTACGCTCAAAACTCTTCACTACAAAGACTTATCATTGCCTCCAGTTGTTTAATAATTATTATCATACCATATTAATTTTATACTTTACATATACATATATACATACTAATGCATGGACAGTTAAAAGGCTTGTTTACATTACATACTGATGCATGCATGCAAATGCAAGTGGTTTGCATCATGCTTACTTTAACATGTATATGGTGGGAAACAAGCAGACACTAAGATAGAAATTGCAGAGCTCCGTGGCTTCTGGTGTGAACTATTTATTGATTCTAATCATTATTATAAGAAATAACACTGAGCCACTGAGAAAGAACAAGGGATGTTTGGTTCCCTTGCTCAATGAGCTCAAATCATTCAGGATTACAAACAGCTAGGGATGCTGCAGAGCCTTGGTGCAATCGCTTAAAGAAGTGCAGTGGAAAGAATAGAGAGCTATTGGAGTGCCAGTTAGAGAAGCACCAATTAATAGTGTGCACTCATGGAATCTAATGGCACCTGTACTAACCCTGACCTCAGAATATATAATTATTATAATTATGCCTTGCATTTGCTGTTTGCCATTGTTTATGAGCTACGTACTTTGTACATATTATTATTATATAGCCTCACATGCAGGAATGCTCATATGTACATAAATTACAAATTATGCATTAATTTTGCCGATCATTGATTGTAGGTGGATTCTGCTGATCTTCGTGATAATCGTCTCTGTTGGTTTAGCAAGTAAGTGTGCCAATTGAATTTGGCTATGTTCATGCCAAGGGTGCCCACAACAGTACACAGAGATTATAAGCACATGCATACCTGGTCCAATGAGAGGGATACATAGTATAGTCTTAAGCTTGTACCTGTGTTAAAGCTTAAGACTTGTTTAATTCTCAACAGCTACGTTCAATGAACTGTATAGTGAATAGTATATAATAAACAAATTTCTTGTAAAAATGATCAGCCACCAGCGGCGACCCCCTGCAAAGGGTCTGGTGTGCAAGAGTAAAGATTAAGTTCCTGTGCATGTAAAACATATTTTCGTTGTGTGTGTATGTACCAAATTGAATTTCTGTGGGCACCCTTGTATGCTGTCCCATTTGGTGTGGCATTATCTGGGATGAGCCTCATAGCATACTTTTATCGGCCTTCATGCATTTTTGCTGGTCAGTGGCTATATACTAGGTTGATCTCTGACCTTAGTATAACATAGTCAGTGAATGGGAGGGTAGAATGACTAGACTATTGTTTATATACTGTCTATTCATCTCAGTCTTATATCCTTCCATTACACATACGTAATATGTGCCTATACACGTGCACATTGAAGTGGATATACAACGGACATACCCTGAGACGGATGAGTACCGCTGTCATTGCCCCAGTGTCATCCTGCAGTGCACCTTTCCTAGAGATCCTGTTAGAGCAGATTAGTACACCTCGGTTAATGGAATCTTGGAGAATTGCAACAAACTTGATGGCCATACTATTGATGACGCCAACATACAGGATGGGAAACTATTCCTTACAATCAATGACACTAGAGAATTACCAGGCAACAGTTACAGCTGTACTGCTGTGTACAGTGATGGGTCTACGGCAGAGAGTGGGACTGTCACATTGCCTTACTTTGAAGGTCAGTTGTAATGAAGCAAGGTACTTATATTAACTTTTAGCATGAGAACCACTTGACAATTGTGACCTATATATGCCTCGTGTTTTATATTATTACACAGCACCAGAGGCAAATATCATCATCAGTGATCGACACAGGACAGCAACATCATTAACCATAAATTGGGACCATCCTTACATATATTGTAAAGACTTCACAGTTCTTTTGAATGGAGTGCCTGTTTTGCACTGTACTAATCTGAGCCACGAAACAAGAAGCTGCCATATTTCGCACCTTGAACCCAATACACAATACAGTTTGGGAGTTGTTGCCAAAGAACCTTGTACAGAAGATACCACCTCGAGCATCAACTTAACTACCTTGGGTATGTGGCCATATCTTTTAATTTAGCAACAAGATTAACAATTCTATATACCCTAGTGATTATATGATGTATTGCTTTCTTGCAGGTTCAATACGCCCACCCCCTCCACCATCTCGACACCCTCCACCCAATAAAGCTCATCTACCCCCTCCACCTCATTTCTGTTTCACAATCTTTGGTGGTTTTATTTGTTTTGCTCTGCCACTTGCACTCTGTGCTTTTGTAGTAGTTGCATTTGTTGCAGGCGGGACTATAACAGGGATCTATTACAAGTCAAAGAAAGCAGGTATGAATGGCAAGGTGTATGTATATAAGGTACTAGACTTGTTTGTTTGCCATTTGGTATGGTAGTGCATTACACAAGGAATTTGAAAAATGCCCACTCATGTACTGCTCTGATGAATGGATTTATTTACGGTGAAATTGTACACCTTTGATAGCGCACAAACACACTGGTATACAAAAGATATAATATACCACTGCTGCTGATCGATGCTGCCATCAGACAAGCACAGCACCACATTATACCAGTACATGTGTATACAATTTCACCAATCACATGCAGGCAGCCCAAATACAGATAGACACAGAAGTACAGTGCATACATATTCTATGTACAGTGCAAGTTGCAGCAATTCCGGTCACTTTATGTCAGTAATTGTAATGACCGCTGCCACATGCAACCACCACCACAAAGTACAATCTATAATATACAACAGGTACATGTGCTAATGTTATACGTACAATGAAAACTATGATCACCGCCACACGTTGCAAAAGTGAGCACTACAAGTGGCAGTATAGGGTATTTGCATTATGTATCAGTGCGCAAATTTGAGTTGCTGAAGATCAGGGGTATATACCAGGCACCAATTATTAATGCAAAGTAGAAAGGGATATAGCTAGCAACAACACTACCTGAAAATAGGCACAACTGCGAACAGGTAGACAATTTTAATGTGCAAAACTTAAAAATCGCTAAAATTAATACCACCAAATTCCAGACTGTTTAAAACACTAAATTTGTTATATAGCAGCTAAAGTTTGTAGCCTAAAATTTAGCATTGCTTAAGCAGAATAATTATTATGAATATCAGAGAATCTTAGAATTAATAGCTGTAGAGCTTTCATTTTACTTACTAGATTATAATCCATGCAGATGATGGTTAATTGAGTCATACACATAAATAAATATGTATAATTTAAAGTGTTCCATTAATATGTTGATACCTTTAAGTTAGTTTCAGAGCGGAGAAGTACTAGTGATGAAAAGGCCTGACTCTAAGGATTAGATGACCCCATCACCCTGAGTACAGGGACTAAGGTTTACCAATAAAAATGCAGTAGTGATTGATACCTATTACAGTATATGTTATAGCATGCATAGTGTTTCTGTGCTTGCTTGTACATATAATTTTCCACTATATTCTAAAACTTTTTTTAATAGGCTAGGGAACATTGGATCAAATCAGGACGGACAGGCAAGAGATGTTACCATAGAATTAGATGTATGACCTATACTGCAGGTGGATGATTCTGCAAGCTGCAAGCATTCATTTTGTGTACATACAGTATATACAATTGCGCACAAACACTTTGACATGCATATACACAGGCACATGTACACAATGCACTCCACATGACCATAGTCCTGGTAATCATATATAGTGAACAAGAGTGTGTATACTAGGAATATTACTCGCTGACACTCTAGAGCATAGCTAATAAATTATATTTCTTGTATGTGCATGCTATATCGGCCTAAGCTACCACCAGCAAACATTGCCCTAGAAGACTTACACAGTTATAACCCTTTAGAACCGAATGACGCATTATGCGTCATTTCCAAAGAGACTCAGAGAACATACTTCTTTGGCTACAAGCTTTATATGCAAAGGTCTGCTTCGCAGGACTTGAAGATCCACAAGTTGATTCTGCATTCATGCTATAATATGTACATGTGTACATGAGTATTTAATAGTAATTGTATTGTATAAAATTCAAAGCCTGTGGGTCGTAATTTTGGACACATGGTACATTTTGTACAGTTACATGCATAGTATTCACTGCCACTGAGTGAGCATTAGGGCTGCATGCTATAATGAAACCGTACACAGCATAACCAGTTGTTTCATGATCAGACTCATGAATGCATGTAAACCTATAGCTAGTTGGGCCCTCACACCACCACAGGTACGTATTGACCATGATCACGAGCAATCAGTCAAAATGGATTTCTACAGATTCTTGGTTTTGATGCTGCATTGGGTATTGGCAGGAAAAATAGGTAACCATCTGCACTCTGTATTCCTAGATTCTTGTTGTACGGAGACAAGGGGATGATAATGCTTCTTTATATACCTTATATACAAATATACCTTGCAGTGACTTGTTCAGTGGTCCTCACTCAGACCCACCCAGCTGCCCCTTATGTGTGTAGAACTGGTAACATCACCCTCAGGTGTCAGTATGATGGTGTGGAGAATGTGTTGGTTGTGCTGTGGCGTATTAATGATCAGGCAACAGGTAAGCCTTCAACCATCCCTGGACACACTGCCCTCCCTCCAACCTCCACCTATCAGGAAGTAGTGGTGGACAAGTACACCAACTTGGCCATAGCGTATCGCTGTACACCTACTCTGAGCAATTCATCACAACTACTGAGCAATGTGTATATACCTCAGATAGAATGTGAGTACAGGGACAGCATATATAGCAACACTTACAAAAGGTTACGCTAAAATCAATTCACATGTTTCGCATGAATGACAGAAGGATGCACTAAACTGAATCATGCATGCATGCATACCGGTAGTGACCGGTTTAATTTTTACTCAACAGATGTGACTGTCCCACTAGTACTGACACTGTGTCCATGATTTGGAATGTAATGCACACAAGCAAATTCTCATACACTGTATATAGTACGTATGATGATGTCATCTTTCAGCTGCTGATGCGACTGTCTCCAACTTGACCTTGGCAAGCAGGACAGCCACCACTTTGAGTGTCACCTGGTCAGCTGGCTACCCCAAGTGCTACTCCTTCACTGTGTCTCACTCCACCCAAGATGGCTCCATCAATGTCACCGAACCTGCTGACAGTGACACCTCCCACACTCTGACTTCCCTCCAACCTGGCACCACTTACAGGATTGAGGTGGAGGCTGTGAGGAAGGGAGAGGGAGCAGACGGACAGAGGGCAAAGGTCATGGGGGACTTCACTATTATCGAAGGTGAAGGAAGATGGCCATGAATATTTCCACATAATAATTGTTACATACATTATATTGAATGTATGCACAATAGTATTCCGCTCATCATATATAGATCGAGGTTTATGCACTCACCTAGCATACAGTACTGCTTCTGCCAATGTGTACAAGGTACATTCCCTCAGTCAGAAGCTCGCTATAAAGGTGGTATTAAACACAACTATCACATTAATATTTGCATCACCACTAGTATATATAGAGACAAACTAACAAGTCGTATACAAGAAGGTATGTGTTTGTGCATTTGTGTGTGTGTTTGTATGTGCTAAAATAATTATATACAATACGTAATTATGGTATATACTGCTGCTAAATTCCATGCGCATTAAGGAGACTGGGCAGAGTTCCATATAACATATTGCTTGCTTGAAATTGTGTTTGCATGTATGATTACTTCTATAATGCATGTACTGAAGGAGTATTCAATCATTAGATATTTAAGTGTTTCTTTTTCTAACAGGCCGATGCAATTCTCCATCATCATGAAGGGGATAGTTTGCTATGTATATATGTATGTCTACATGCATGATTATGCATCTTTACATGTACATGTGCATCCTACCTCTATGATGTAGAGTGATCATTCAGAATCAACTGCCACCTGTTTATACAGTGTCCAGTGAATCTCCACAAACCACAGTCACAGTGACGGTGCTGTCAGTCCTCCTGTCACTTGTGTTGACACTGTTACTGTCCACCTGCACAGTCAGTGCAGTAGTGCATGCAGTGATGTACAAGAGACTGCAGAGGTGCAGAGCTGAGCTGAGAGGCGGTGAGTTGTGCAGCACCCTTCAGCTGTCCCAGTCCCTCCTATGAAGCAGGGCTGCTGCCTCCCTCCATGCAGGGGGAGGGGACAGTGTTAAAGCAGGTCCAGAAGGGGAGGAGCCACCAACAAGGGAGGAGGAAGAGGAGGAAGAGAAGATGCAGGCTAATCCATCCTACCTGCCCATTGAGATGATGGATCTGACGGCAGTCAATGCATCATTGTAAATTGGGGAGCATTCAAGCCTACACCAGTGTATTTTCAGTTACAACAAGCCTTCAATAATTTCCACTTTCAACATTAATCAGGCACTTTCATGTATGTATTGTGTTGACTCACATGTACTCGACTTTCATGTATGGCCAAATAAGGTGCAAGAAAGTCTGATGCGCAAGACTACAGTTAGCTAGTCAAGTAATTAATGCAATATTTTAATGTTGCATGATGTAGAGTCTCACAGTTGTATTGACGAACCGGCACCCATGGCTACTGATAACCAATTTCTACTACGAGCTGAATGCCCGCCCTACGGGTAGGTTCCAGCTTATCGCAAGCCAGTGAGTCGGTACCTTGCCAGTTTTGAACTATCTGCACAGGTAGCAACGGAGGCTGGCTGCTATAACGACGGTAGAGTTTAATTCGAACGTTTGCGATAACGAATAAGATTTTCCGTAACCGGAAGTCCCAGAAACCAATAATTAAAAATGGCGTCTCGGCCCGCGGGAAAAAAGGAAGCGCTTTCTTTGGCTGCAGGGAAGCTAGGTGAACGACACCCCTCTAAGCTCATGTCCCCCAACTCCCTTAACTGGCATGGCTCGTATCAAGTACGCCAATGACCGGTAGTGGAAGGGCCGGTCGATGATGTTTAAAATGACGTATCGGCCCGCGGAGAATTGACAAAGGATGTCTCGCTTTTCGGCCGCAAGGCAGTTAGGCGAACGGAACCCCGCTAAGAACATGTCCCCCGAGTCCCTCCACTGGCACGGAGTGTCTCGGGCCGATTCCCGGGAAGGCGCCGATTTTATGGCTGAACAAACATACATCCAAATTCTAGATCCCGTGAATTATAGTAGGATTAATGACAACTCAATTGCAATACTTTCTGAGTGTCTTTACCATCTGCTTACAGGCGACTAGATAAAAATAATATATAATTATTCATAATAATTATTACATATAAAATAAGATTGGACTGAGTACGTAGCTACTCTGAAATTTCTTATCCGTAACCTTCTGCATGCATGCACGTAGCTTGCTGTGTTTCTTTCCTTTGTTAAGATTGACATGGCAGCTGCGCATTAGTATAGCAATGATATATAGAGTATAATATATAGCTGCATAGATTGGGCCCAACCATAGATGCTGCTATCAATAATCTACATAGTCAATGGACTAAGTGTGTGTGCACACTTCATGATCACCTTGTATCATGGGAAATTTCACCTCTACATAACTATAGCTAGCTAGCTATGTACTTCTTCAGCATTATTGGAAGTGCGTATCGCATTATTATATAATTATGCAATCTCCCTGATCCCAACTTCTATAAAGTGTGCATTTTGCCTGAACCAATAAAAACACTAGCACTGCTGTTACACAATCCATGGCTAATCCAAAGCTATCCAGTCAACTATTAGCTAAACTAGATCCATGAATGCAGATCAAGAGGCTGCTGCTTGAGCAGTTATAGACATATTGCACCACCAAAGTGCAGCATGCATTTTATTGCCAGCACCACATGGCGTGTTATTCTATACGTATGTACTCTTTTTAAATTATGTCGAGTCAAAGGCTACCGGGGGGGGGGGGGGGGGGGGGGGGGAGGACAAGGTCCTGGGAGTGCGCAATATCAGCACCTTAGTAATTGCATTCCTGACATCCCAATCACGTCTCCAGCTCCAGCTCCAGCTCACCTTGCTCCAAGGCCGAGTGTGCCTACCCTGAGCTATGGCAGGGCCTTGTACTGCATTCGCGCCTCTGGTATGACCCGTACGTACGTAGTCAAGGAGCCATACGGTGGATTAGGCTTAATTGTCGGACTGCGTTCACGATCGAGTTGTTGCGAGTTATCGCAAAGTTTCTCGAGGATTGCCAGCACGCTTAAGCCATTTATAGCATCCCTGCTGTCGAGTGTGACAAAGAACCAAGACGATTGCATGGACGTGGCTGCCGATTGCGCTCCCATTGCAGAAGCAGTCAACCTAACAGTTTTGCAGACCTGAAGTGATCAATGAGGACTCGCTACCAGCTTCTAAGGAGTCACTTACACAGCAGCACTTGCTCAGTACTCCAGATTAGACTCGATCTGTCTCGTAGCCAGCATTAGCGAACACTCGTACACCGGCGTTGTAAAATGCTTGCAAAAGTTTTAGCTAACCTACCTAGATGTTGGGGAACGGCGGGGAACGGTCCATTTTCTAAATTTCTCGACAACTGTGTGCTCAGAAGCAAAGAAACAAGCGATGCAACGTGTATCTCGCAATATATCTGCTCTTAGCTAGTATAGGTAAAATACACAGTAAATTAAGAGCAGCGCGTCGGCCATTTTTCGAACGCACGTGATCTTGACGACCCCTGAAGGCTACGATGCACCCCGCCCAGCCAGGTAAAATGACGAATGGACCTTAGGAAAGTGTACACTTGGGAGATTGTTCCACTCCCCACTGTGAAACAATCATTCTACGCCTCGTACACCGCGAATGGTTCACCGACGGAACTTGTGTGGTGAAGTGCCATTTTCCTGGATGATTGTGACGGAATCATTGTGGAAGGAGCTTTTTCCTTGCTTTGGTGAAAGTAAGCGATTGGACAGCACATGAACGTTACTTATTCACTTGGGGATAGCTTGTGTGCACGTTTAATGCATTTTACATAGCAGGTATTGTTGGAAATTTGAATTCATTTAAGTATACATGTGTACCTACGTAGTGTAGGGACTGATGTAAAAATATGCTAGCTATGAAATGAGCAAGCAAATTGTATACCACCTTATTTTGTGCTGTAAAGTAAAGCAGATAACAATGTTGTTCCTTATCTTATACCACAAATGTGTGTTCCTTTAATGCAGAAATACTACTTTTGTGCTATGCAGCTGTGCTATTGCAATGTTGTTCACTATTGGCCCGATCGTTTCCTTCCCTTCCCTCCTGTCCATAGGGTGTGCTGCTGGGATACCTGCAGCACACCCTGTCTGTGTGTGTGTCTGTGTGTGTGTGTGTGTGTGTGTGTGTGTGTGTGTGTGTGTGTGTGTGTGTGTGTGTGTGTGTGTGTGTGTGTGTGTGTGTGTGTGTGTGTGTGTGTGTGTGTGCCTGTGTGTGTGTGTGTGTGTGCGCACGTGCGTGTGCGTATGCATATCAGTTATTCACTTTACAAAGTGTATATTGGTGTAGTTCCATGTATAGCAGATTATAGTTTAGGAAATGTGCCTCATTGCCTTCATCCTTATGATGTTGGCATGTGCCTATAGAGTAAGCACGCATAGTACAACACAATGTGAGATGTACCATGTCACCTTACAATTGCAGCCCTTTGGGCTGTGTTTCTCAATGTCCCTTGTGCACATCTGCTTGTTGCCCAAGATGCAATGTAGGGTACATACACACCTGAGCAGCATTATGTAGTGCATACTTCTAGTATGCTTCATTGGGTTGTGTGTTGGCCTTCTAATATACGGCAACACCAGGGTCTTTTCCATGCACTATTGTATGTAAGTACAGACAACTAGTCTTAGTCTTTAGGTGGCAATTTGTTAATCCTGTTTCTTGGTGTGAGCAAACATCTCCCTGACAGCTAGCACCTACCTTGCCAAAATGAATGTGTGGGCCCTAAAAAGTGCTGTCATAGTGATTTTGGCAAGTGGACAGAATAGAGTAGGCTGTTGTATGTGGCTCGCATACGTATGTAGTAATGCTGATTATCATCAGTTCCCAGTGCAGCCCCCGCCTTATATAGCCTGGCGAGAGGCAGCTGGCATTTACGCTCCGTTTCTGGATTCTCATGTGACAGAGAGCCCAATTGCAAGTTGTGATAGCATTTAAAGCATCTCTGGAATGCAGCCAATTTGATAAGGGTTTGGTTATCTCATTGAAGTGGTTACAAGCAGCAGTAGGGTGTTGGGACAGCTGGGTGTGACTGAGTGTCAAGCACATGCCATCCAAGCATCCAAGATTCACTCACTTCCATTCACTGCACACATGAGTGCATTTTGTACGTCACCATCCTAGATGTACGCAGGTACTGTGTCTCACTAGATAGACTATCTTCTCAGTGACAGTCAACCCTTCTATTGTTTAGACTATTAATGCATTCTTCACATACATGGACCTATGCTACTTATTACACTGTGCCAGAGAGAAGCATGTTGTGTAATGCAAGACATGGCTTTGAGAGATATAGGTAGAGGATGTGGCTAGTGTGTGTGTGTGTGTGTGTGTGTGTGTGTGTGTGTGTGTGTGTGTGTGTGTGTGTGTGCATGCGTCAGTGCAGTCACCTTGGACGAAGGGAGTAGCGAGGAGGGTGTGTGTGTGTATGGAGTGTGCTTTAGATTTGAGCATTGCTGCAATGTACTGTCATTAAACAAAATGTAATTTTTATGGGCAAATCAGAAAACGTATTGCAGCCAAAACAGAATGTATTGAAATATTCCTTCTTAACTATTGCTTAAAGCTGTTAAGTGACACCTTGAATGCATGCAGTACACTTCTCTAATGACGACATTGCCAGGTTTCCCAACTGTATGTTTGAGCAGTCACATAATTATGATACGGGTGATTGCTTTTATTCGCATCACCACAGACAATTAAGCCCTTCATCAATCAACTATTGGAATTGGGCACACCTAAATCATGTGCCATAGACTGATTGACTGACTGACTGACTGATTGACTGATTGACAATCATATACACTATGATTATGCAGTCAAATACTGTTGCAACAATTATTCAATACTAGCAAGTTAACATACAAAACTGATTGGATATGCGCACATTGGCTCAATGAGCGTTCTGTAATAACTGTATGCAGTAGGCCTCCAGTAGTGTGTTCCTTGTGTAAAACTGTTCACTCATCAACAGTGATGAGGCAACGCTTGACCTTGCGTCCAAAGCTCCCCCCGTTATTCCACCGTTTGATGATGCCATCATTTGGCAAGATGTAGAGAGACTTGTATCCTAAGCCATAGTAGACACCGCCGATGAAGTACTGTGCACCCGGTGTCATCTTCGCACAGGGACAGTCTGAAGTGCTTTCGGTGATGATGGTGACTTCTGTTGCCTCTTCATCTGCTTCTCCTCCGCGGAACAGTCTCGGGCGGTAAAGAGACAGAAGCTGAGCCTTGTACGCAATCCTGCCATGGAAATCCAGCTCCTCCAATATTCTGACGCGCGCATCTGCAATTAAAATAGGATAGGATCGGATTGTATAATTTAATGCTGATTTTAAATAATGGGAACTTCAGAGAAACTTACACATGGACTTCTCCTTGGAACAGGCGGCACGCAGAGCGTACTTTTGCTGAACGACGTTGCAGGGTAGACACGTGTCCTCGACCTTCTTGCCTGGAACACACTGGCCTGATTCAGGATAGTTAGAGCAATTCAGTTCTCTCGGCCATTGGAAGCCAGCCGCTTCGATCAGTCCCAAACAGTGCTTCTGTACGTCCAGACAGAGCGATGGGCACGGGCACACTACTATGTTCACTGCCGGCTGGCAGAATGGGTAATACGTGAGGCACAGGAACTCCAACAAACTAGGGTGGCATTTGCTCTCAATCAGTAGTTTGTAGCCTTCAAGCTGCTTTTCATTAGTGTCCGGATCAATGTCCCGGCGGAGATGCGCATGGGTGTAGTTCAGGCTAGCACACACTTTTGAACCAAAAGGCACACACTGGTGTGTCTCCCAAAGTGCACTGCCCAGCGAACACGGCACGAGAAGAGCTAGCAGCGCAGATATGATAAAGAACATTTTCTCTCTGCTGGTTACTTTAGTAGCTACACACGCGCAGTGTTCCCACTTGAAATCACTTTGATGGCTGTTCTGGACACTTATTGTAAGCCTAACTTAGCTGATGCATGGCCAGGCGGTTACAAGGACACTTATAACTGCACGTGAAGATATGCTAGGTATGCCATGATTACCCATTTGAGTGTGACTGACAAGCTTCCATGCATTGTACACCAACCTGGCTCCCAAGGGCTGCCGGGACAATTGTACACCAACCTGGCTCCCAAGGGCTGCCGTGACAATTGTACACCAACCTGGCTCCCAAGGGCTGCCGCGACAATATGTAATTTTATTGCACCTGTGGGCAGCACAGGTAATGATGTAATTGGATAGTACCTTACAGTATCCAACACAGGCGGTATCTATGCTTCCCCTTACCGGCTTTTGTGCTACTGTTATGCCAGGGAGTGGTCACCTTGACAGACTGGAGTTGAAAGCGAATGCCTTTGTGAGTTTGAGCATTGATCTTTGATTGAGTACATCTGTTCGACTCCCTACAGGAAGTGGTTGCATTTTATATGCATACACTGCTGCTGTTAGCTATGTCTGAAAGAGCAGGGGGTGTATGTGTTTGTGAGAGTATGCTAGCGTTTCTAATGTGGAAGGAATTATTTCATGCATGTGAGATCTCCTGCAGACCTTTACTGCATCAATTCGCATGTCCCAGCCTGCCTGGCATGAAGTAGACTCAACACAGTGATGGTCTTGTTACATTAAACAAGATCACTGCATCATGTTACATTAGGGGACTACTTATGTACATTATTACCACATCCATGTTGTACACGCGCATAGTTATTGGGGGAGAGTGTGCATCCCATTATCAGAGACATGCCATAGTGATGGCTGCATTCCAACTGCATTCCAACACCTGTCCCTTCCTCCAGCTGCCATGTGTATGTATTGGGTACACAGGTGTGGGTAATGTCCTGCATAGCCGGTAGGGAGTCTGGCAGATCATTCCTCAGCTAGCTGCTATGTGTCATCATCTAGTGAGGGTCACTTGGAGGGAGGGGAGGGGGGCTACTGCAGTGATGTGTTTTGAGTGAGGACCATTAGGCTATGCCTCTGGCTGTTAATTACCAGGTGGTCAGCATCAAGCGATTGGGTGGAAATTCTGTGCTCACAGCTAAGCAAGTATGCGTGACCTGTTGGATGTAGGAGTGACTAGGCTATGTCACTCATGCCCTGTGGGATGGATGTCACATGTCGATAAACACAACACACACTGCAGAGGTTTCTGCATTCCTCCACAAGGCACTAGACGTCGTAGCCATAGCAACCCATAGCAACGGGCATTGCGCTCGTCAGACAGACTCAGATCATCTAGTCTCTGTCAAAGACAAGATGATCTGAGTCCGTCTGGCGCATCAGTGTATTATCAGTTACAACAAGCCTTCAATAACGTCCACTTTCAACCTTATCAGGCTCTTTCACGCATTGTGTTGACTCAATGTACTCAACTGTCATGTATGGTCAAATAAGGTGCAAGAATGTCTGGTGCACAAGACTACAGTTATGTAGCTACTAGTCAATGCAATGTTGATGTATTCTCACAGTGGTGTTGATGAACCCATATGGCTACTGATAACCAAAAGGACTAGATAAAATAATGCTGAATTATTCCTAATAATTATTATACATAAAATATGATTGGAATGAGTAGCTACTCTAGATCTGAAATTTCTTATTTGTAACCCTCTGCATGCACGTACGTAGCTTGCTGTGTAGTTTCCCTTTGTTCTCAGGGCTAAAGTCAGAATGACATGGCAGATGATCAATAGCATTGATATTCGAAGTATAGCTGCATTGATTGGGCACACCCATAGATGTTGCTATCAATCTACATAGTCAATGGACTAGGTTTGTGTGCATGTATCACAGGGTAGACATATAGGACACTTCACCTGTAGCTAGAGGTAGCTACCTCTTCAGCATTATCGGAAATATCACATTATTCTATAAAATTAAGCAATCTCCCTGATCCCAACTTCATTATTATGGGGTGCATTTTGCCTGAACCAATAAAACACTCAGTTAATCACCACTGTGACACAATGACACAATCCATGGCTAATCCATAGCTATCCAACTATTAGCCAGACAGCAAACTACGTACATAGCTCCATGAATGCATGCAGATTGTGTGTGTGTGTGTGTGTGTGTGTGTGTGTGTGTGTGTGTGTGTGTGTGTGTGTGTGTGTGTGTGTGTGTGTGTGTGTGTGTGTGTGTGTGTGTGTGTGTGTGTGTGTGTGTGTGTGTGTGTGTGTGTGTGTGTGTGTGTGTGTGTGTGTGTCATTACACTGTCAGTGTAGTAATTTCACTTTACAAAGTGTATATTGGTGTAGTTCCATGTATAGCAGAGTACTGTTTAGGAAATGTGCCTCATTGTCTTCATCCTTATGATGTTGGCATGTGCCTATAGAGTAAGCACGCATAATACAACTAGAGGCAGAGGGCACTGGCAGTTACTGTAGCATAATCGTGTTTTTTGGCTATGATTTTGGATTGGAAAGCACTAAGGAGCATTAGTCTTGCCCACTTCTGCCAAATGCTTGGGTAGATGTCACAAATATTGCTGTGGACCTTGTACTACTACTCTACACAGGTTACACATACACACACACACACTGATATGAATATGCATGCTTTGGGAGCAGCTTTGTTATTTGTTTATCATTCCCATGGTAACAGTATCAGAGGTCATTGGTGGGGTTGCCAGGAGGTCAAGGAGAAAGAGGGAATCGCAGAAATGAAAATTGCTTGTGCATGATGTTATAAGGTATGGCTGACTATGTAGTGTGTGCTTGGAACAAGGAATGGGGGGTTGTGTGTTAGTGTGAGATATCATCCCACCAATTTGTGTCCCATGTCCTGGAATCCTGTCCTCAACATTCCTGAGTATCCAGTTAGCTATTGCATGATCTGGGCCAAGTGACAGTCTGGCTGTGCAAGACTGCCTGTCAGCAGCTAACCAGCACAGGCCATGCATTGTGTGACAAGACACGCTCTCTAATTGAGTGACTGACAAATGTAAATGTATTTGTTCAGTTTGGAATGTACTGACAGTGAAGGTTGTGTACGCATGCATTAGATGCATTTAGTAATGTGGGTCTGTTCACTCTGCCGGACACGCCTCCTGTAATATGTTGGGCTTGGGCATAAAGGTCTACAGGGGTACCTGCAGACCCAGGCATACAACACTCAAGCTAAATAAGTTCACTTAGGTAGTGTGCTTAAACTTACCCCATGAAACACTACTTCTGTGTCAAGCCTTCTTTCAAGCATGACTCAACAGTGGAGTTCAATTACTACCCACTTTCATTACTCCTCAAAGGCTCAAACAGTAGCGAGCGGCTATGTTAATTTTGGTGTATGTTATTGTGCAACTGTAACGGTCAACGTGTATTGCTCACAGCACATAAAACCTCACTTAGCTGCACATTTAGCAGTTATTCAAGTCCTCGTTGAAAGACATGCTTACACTATGATGTGAATTCATATTTTATTCAGGTCTAATCGGATTGAAGAATTCACTGAGTACTGAGTACAATGCAGTTCAAATCCAGATTCACCAGTGCCTATTGCACTCTGGGTTGACTGCGCTTGAATGTGGTTACGCCATTTTTAATTCAGGATCACCACTACGTATTTCGGTCCTTCCAACCTAAATAACGACTACCCACAGTTTGGGATCTGATTGCAAGATTGTGTGAATCTGCTGTATTCAAGCAACCATATCATCCCTACATAGACATGTAGCGATACCATATTGTCTGCTTCCATGGCATGCAATTTTGTATTGAGAATACAACATTATTACTGTAACAGTATGTCCTGTATAACCACGTGATTGGATATAATTGCAAGATTAGCTGTGGTTAGAAGATTGTACACTGAGATGGACAGTTGTACTGCAGAAGGTACCACTGTAGTAAAGTATATTAGCCTATTCTCAATATATAGTTGTGTGTGTGTGTGTGTGTGTGTGTGTGTTGTGTGTGTGTGTGTGTGTGTGTGTGTGTGTGTGTGTGTGTGTGTGTGTGTGTGTGTGTGTGTGTGTGTGTGTGTGTGTGTGTGTGTGTGTGTGCGTATGTGTTAAGCAGAGCCTTCTGGAATTTTATGTGTATCATCATAAAATTGGCATTGGTATGTACTCTGATAAGAAGCTTCAGTTGCATCATAAGCTAATGTAATTGGTTTCATAGTTGCTAACGTATAGGAGATTTACAGGAAGTTTGACCTGACATCATTTCACTTTGTGTGGTGAAAAGATAAGTTTCTCAGTTTGTCATTTGAAAGAGTTTATACGTCTTTCTGTTCTCTCAATTTGCCAGAATCATTCGCCTAGACGCCTACTGTAGCTATCCACACTGTCTCGCTCATGACTATAGACTGCTAGTCCATTGCCGGGCCCATATATATTTTCATGCACTGGAGAAGACAGTCGGTAACTCCCTCCAACCACTGTTTCAAGCTCACTGCGTTGTGAAAGTGTCCTGCTGGCGCCCGAGCCACTTTCTGTTAACGAGCTTGAAGTGTTCATCAGTTACCCTTCAGTACGCAGTCACCAATTTGGTCATTTAATTCAACCAAAAGAACAGGAACACGCTATGCAGCGATGATGAGGGGACTCTATGATGTCTGTAGAAACACTGGTAACCAGCTATAGCTAACTACTCTTTCATTGTAGGTAGCTAGCTAGCTAAATGGTTGCTCAAGTATAGCTCACCCTGGCAATACCAAACTTGTCACTACAGTTCCCTGGCTAATTAACTCCTGTGAAGGGCTATTTTTGGCTCACTCATAACAATGCATGGTTTTAATCATGACTGTATTGCATTGTACTGTACTTATGCAATGATTATGCTAGCACTGCTTCACATGACATAATAATTCATGATCAATGCCTATCATGGGATGTAGCAACCACATTCAGAAATTCACACGTGTTAATATCATGGTAGGATTTCGAGGTCTGGTACATTTATGCTGCTCAATTCCTTGCAACATGTATGATTTAAAACAGTAGGCCATATTACTGTCCATTACTAGGGCAAATCCCGGCAAATATATTTATGCGTACTTAGTAGTCTTATTGTAGGTGAATGCAGGGCATTGTGAGGGGGAACACATGAGAGGTAGTTACTGTCTTGTCTAGTTCTGTGCAATCAAGGCAGAATCTTAGCTACTGTATGTTTGCTCATTACTATGCACCCAGCCCACTTCTGCCAAATGGCTGCTGCTGTGAAAGGTGGGTTATGAGTCCATACTACTGGCGCAGTGATGTTACATTCCAGATTATAGCTTGTTTGCTCACAACTCACTGGTCATGTGATTGTCGCTATTGATTATGATGTCTTATACTCCCAGTTTGCTAGCCTACATGAAATGGCTAATGGAATTGGGCTGAATATGAAACTTAAATAACATCAACTGGTGGTAGCAATAACACCTACTGCAGTCCAGCATTTCCTGTCTAGATCCCCATTCACTCAATTCTGAAACTCCTTTTCACTAATATCACTGCACAGCACAACACAATGTGAGATGTACCATGTCACACCTTACAATTGCAGCCCTTTGGGCTGTGTTTCTCAATGTCCCTTGTGCACACCTGCTTGTTGCTGAAGATGCAATGTAGTGGTACTACACACCTGAGCAGCATTATGTAGTGCATACTTCTAGTATGCTTCATTGGGTTGTGTGTTGGCCTTCTAATATACAGCAACACCAGGGTCTTTTCCATGCACTACTGTACTGTATGTAAGTACAGACAACTATTCTTAGTCTTAGCCATTGACTATATGCCCTGACACTGTACAAGCTGGGGGGGGGGGGGATAACAAACCATGAATCTATTATAATTCAATTGTGGTTGTTATTGTTTACCAGACCACTGTCTATGCCCCCTGCTAGAGGAATTACACTTTAGAGGTGGACTTCACATCAGCAAGTCTAGTTCTCAAATAGTAACTCACTGATAGCAATATCCACAAGCTGTGAGTCTATAATTGACTTGACCAGGAAGCCTTAGGATGATTAGTGGTGGTGGCTAGTGGGGACTAGTTGCCAGGAATTGTGTCTGGGTGGATGGAGTTTTAATTGATGCTTACTGTCTGCTGTTCTGGATCACTAAATCACGCTATTCTATGTATGGGTATTACAGTATGCTGTGATGGCATGATGTGAGGAGAAATGGATTAGGATAGGGAGAGTGGGTGCATGATGTAGATATGCTCCAGTCAACTCTTGGCTATATGTACATACATATACTGCTGTATGAAAGTGATTTAGGCATGCATACATGAAATGCATACATTGGTTACTGACGATGTGGTCTGTGTCAGCTCTTTTAATTTGCCACGCACTATGCACATTACCCAGGAAGATATGAATCTGACTCATGCCACCCACCCCCCCCGCACACACCAGTTCACTTTGGAGTATGTAGACTTGTATGACATATATTGCTCATAGCACATAAAGCTTCACTTAGCTGCACATTTAGCAGTATGTTACTTAGCTCCTGATTGAAAGAAATGCTTACACTGTGATTTGAATTCATAATTTATTCAGGTCTAATCGGGATTGGAGATTTCACTGAGCACTGAATACTGAGTACAATGCAGTTCAAATTCAGATTCACTAGTGCCTATTGCACTCTGGTAGACTGTGCTTTGAATGTGGTTACGCCATTTTTATTCAGGATCCCTGACCCAACCTGACTTCGTGTCTGGAAACATTACAACCAACTTCCTTCAGGAGGTGTATCCCAAGGGATTCAAGGGGCGTCCCCTCAGCGCCAAGGAGAGGGACCAGCTCATTGCTGCCGCTGCATACATTCACCTCCAAGGGACAGACGCAGCATGTGAATTCCTCAACCAAGATAGGTACGAGGATGGAACTGCGTGAGATGAAGCTGCTTTGTTTAGCACTTATGGCCCTTCCGTCAGGGCATTGCCCCCTACCAGCTGGGAGGACGAGGAGGAGGACCCTCCACCTTCTGGAATTGTACTGCCAGCATGTAGGGTGGGTGCTGTTTGGTGACACTGCACCATCCCTACATCTCCTTTGTTCTTCTGGAAACCTTTCTATTTGGGTGGGGACATTTCCATGCCCTAGACTCACATGTCCAGCCTGCCATTTTGTGAACTCCGCCTACCTGAAGGACGTCTTTTGATTTCGGTCCTTCCAAGGGTGCAGTCTGTGCTAATTCTTTTAGCCCTACTCATGCATTGTATCCAGTAAGCAACAACAGACAACATTGAACACTAACCGTGTAACGTCATGACATCAAAGCATGCCTTACAGCAACTTCAGGCAATCTTGCCATCTGTTCCCAAAATATCGGTAGTTGCTACCTAGGTTATGAATCGAAACTGTACACAACAGTTACTATCATGTGACACCACCCATCTTAAGTAGTGACTACCCACAGTTTGGGATCTGATTGCAAGATTGTGTGAATCTGCTGTATTCAAGCAACCATATCATCCCTACATAGACATGTAGCAATGCCATACTGTCAGCTTCCATGTATGAGGCATGCAATTGTACTGCATCTGTGTGTGTGTGCATACATGCGTGCGTGCGTGCATGCATACGTGCGTGCATATGTGCGTGCGTGCTTGTGTGTGTGCGTGCATGCGTGCCTGCTTGCGATATAGCTATATCACACATAGACTGGCAAAGAGATGTTCACCTAGCTGTACCTATTCAGCATTAATGGTCGCCTGAGTAGCTTTATATGCTTCATTGGCTGTATTGTTTCTAATAGTAGTAGGTGTGTATTTTATGTACGGCTTTCCTCGAAAGAGTTAGTTACTATGAATTATGTGAGCAGTTGGGTAGTAATTTGCATAAGGCACTCTTGTAAGGAGTCACTTTCCAGGAATTGTGATTGTGTAGGATATGAATTAGAAGTAATTGTAATACTTCACACAGGAGGCATCAATTGGGTGCTAATGAAAATCATTGGTGTTTCGACTAGTCCCTTTGTATGTTATCATCAGTGAAAAGCATGGAAGCAGCACACAAGATGATTGTACCCTGTAACAGGCATTCAGTGGGTGAAAATGGCGTGTGTATAGTCCTGCACTACACCAGCAAGTGTGTGTGTGCATACTTGTGGTGTTGTTAGCCACTCCCATACTCTTCAGCTTTATCTATCTCCAGCCAGGCTATGTAAACAAGCTGTCTGCAAGCTGTATATAGCCCATATTTAACTACATTTATTGTTCTGTCATGAATTCGATTTGGGCAGGCCTGAGCAAGCCCTGGTTTATCTAGCTGCTAGCCCTGTGCTAGGCACTGCTAGGCACTTTGTTATCCAGGGTGTAAGAAGTTATTATAATGTTCTTTTTCTATGACCAACTGGCACAGATACTCTACTGGCACAGGTGGTGGTGGCTGCAATATTGTAACTTGCACTGTGTGGTGGTGGTGGCAGTGTTTTTTTTTAGAGCAATGGCACATATACTGAATGCATGCACTGTAACTTGCACCGTATGGTGGTGATGGTGGTGGTATATATATATAGTATGGTGATTGCGCAACTATAGGGAGTTAAGCATTGGCAGATGGTCCTATATATGTGATATAGACCTGAAAAGGGGTCAGGGTCTTATATTGACCCTGAATATCCACTAAGAAGGGATCATTAATATTCATTGCCAAGTTATTGCCGAGCCAAAAGCGTAAGTGAGCGAAGCGAGGCAATTCATCGCTGTCTATTGGAGGGGCCACGTTGCAAGATTGTGTGCGCGACTTGACACAGAGACAGTGGGGCAAGTAGAGGCCAGACTATAAGCGAATGCGGCAGAATGGCGCAAGGCTACTGGCCTCGGCGATGGACGAGCAGCGGCAGTCCAGGCTTGAGGAGCTTTGGCAGTAATTATAATAAACAAGGTGCTTGGCTACTAAGACAACTCATGTCTGTAACATCACATTACACTTGTCTACTGGCCACGGTCTATTCATGCTGCGAGGCAATTCTTATGTGACTAGCGTATGCCTAGTGAATATATAAGTTATGAATCTGTTATCCAGAGTGCATGCAGGAGCTTCCTGACCATTTTTCCTGAAGACAGAAGAAGGGGTAACACGTTAGCTCCAGTTAGAACCTTCTATTTGTGAACGTCATGTTTTGTGCATCATTGTCAATAGTATTGTGTGTAGGCAAGCAATGTGAAGTGGTAGTGTACTGCTTCTGTGCATGCTTATATGTTAGATGCTAATCTGTGATTCAGAATCATTGCAGTGATGCATGAGAGGATGCTGCTGATCGAATGAAAGAAGAGACAATTTGTAACACTGCATTGTTGTCATTTGATGTATTGGTGAACATGTGTATTCCTGGTAGTGATGACGATACCTGTGCCTGTATCATTTGTTGGTTACACTGCTGCTTGCGCTTCCTGCCTCTGGTGAGAGCATGCATTGATCGTTAAGGGGTCTGCCAAAGGCAATGAGGGCAATGCCTGCAATTACCATGCCAGCTAGGGGATGTTGTTAGCACTGTATGTGCTTTAATTTCGAGTGCATAAACCGATTCCTCGACTGGTCCTTTTAATAGGTTGTGGTTGAAAACTGGGGACCGAAACCTTACTGATGTCTGAACCGGGCACCCATATATTTGCGTACGTAGACACTCCTGGCATCGCTTTGGATAAGACTTGCGAAGAGAGGTGCAGGACGAGCGCGACCGCGGATCACTTATAATAATACGGGAAACAGGTTTGAACCTTGAGGGGCGGGTAGGAATGTGGCAGTGTATAGGACCTAGGCCTCAGACTCAGTTCAGACCTATAGCTAAAGGTCCGGTCTAGCTGTATACCATGCATCGAAAAGCACTCGGTTGCAGCATAATATAGCTACAATTCTGGGCTCTTTGCGCCTGGCAATTAAGGGCTCATACATGGATCGAAAACGCTAGCCTCGTTCCCAGGCCGTCCAAGTTAATTAGCGCGGGGGCGGACGGCTGGGAACCATGCACTGTTTGCGCATGCGCAAAGATTTTCCAGCAAATAACTAGCTCGTAAGAGCTTCAGCTCTAGTTATTTGCCTGCCTTGCCTTAGAGACGTACGGCAAGACTGTAGCGCGGCTTCTGGAAGCTTCCTCACTGTGGATATCCCTTTGCACTCGCATACTTAGCGGCTAGCAGGAATGGCTAAGCTTACAATAGCAGAGGAATACTATTTGGAACGAGACGGAGAGTCAGACAGGCTCACATGTATGCAATAGTCGGCGCAAAACCTTACCGCGAGCCGTATTAGATCCAGACGACGTTAGCGAGACTGCTTTGCTCCCGTCAGTCCCGTGCGCAGTGTTTGAAAATCACTGCATGGCGCCGCATATCGAAGCATCTCGGCAAACTGACTAACGTCGGTAATTTTCCTACCCAAACCGGACCGGTTCCGACTGTTCTGAGCGTGTCAAACTTACGGGCTCTTCCCGCAAGGCCGACATCGCTGATCGTCTAATAGTCATGGGGAAGATCGGCGCTGTTCGAGACGAAGCAGAGGAAGAGTATACGAAGACGGCTTTAGCACGGGGACTAACTATATCACAGACGAGGTTAAAACTGCGTTAAAGAGTTTGCCGACTTTCGAAAGTGTCACAGACTGGAAGAAAGACCTGAAAAAGGTATTGAAGGAAGTTCATTTTATGAATCTACTGGTGTACCTCGTTTATAGATTCGAGCTGGGTTGAGTTGAGTTGAGTCGAGTGATCAGAACTGTGTCTTCGACATTTGTCAAACAGCGAAATTGTCTACAGTATGTCTTCGATCGAGGTCAACGATCGGCCCGAACCATCGGAGTGTCAATCGACCAGTCAGCCCGAAGATCCCTCCCGCGCACAATGCCCGATCTACCTCCGCACAATGCCATTAACGAAAGCGGGGCTCATTCGTCTTCACGGCCCAGTGGAGGATCGGTGCCCAGGCTCGCGGAACCCTCCATCCTCGCTCCCCCAGAGGGAGAGAACCCCTGCTCAGGACTTTCGTCTTAGAAGGCCATCGGTGAACATTCTTAAGCGAATCCCCCGGGTGCCCCCCGAGGACTGGCTGCCAGAAAGTTAGCCACCATCCTCGACCTGGTTTCAACTGACAACAGCGCGGCCTCGTGGAATCGCCTCTTCCAATTTGCACCCCGTTGTCTTCGAGTACCGAAGCGAGGTGGACACCGCAGAAGTCTGGCCTCCCATGTGAACCAGATGATCAGAGAGGAAGCGGATCCAGAATCTCCTCAGCAGAGTTCAGTCAAGCAGTGCCGTAGACAACCCCGGGACTTCCTGGAGACTTTCTCAGTCAGGGTGGCATCGAAACTAGAAGAGGGGGACTTTAAGGGGGCAGTCCGACTTGCCAGCTCGGAAGACTCCATTGCAGAACCCAACGACAGAACCTTTCAGGCCCTCAAAGACAAACACCCTGCACCCCACCCCAACTATTGTCCCCCTCCTGCTCCTACTGAGGGTCAAGCTGTCCGGGTGTCTCAGGAGGAGGTGGCAGGGCTATCAGGTCCTTCCCTTGTGGGTCAGCGGATGGCCCGGATGGGCTTCGCCCACAACAACTCAAAGACATGATTGGCACAGTGGAGGAGGGGGTGGCCCTCAACTGTTGAGAGCGCTTACCTCATTCACCAACCTGATCCTAGAAGGCAAGACCTTACCCATCACCGCCCCTATTCTTTCGGAGCTTCTTTAATAGCCCTAGAGAAGAAGGACGCCGGAGTCAGGCCAATTGCTGTTGGCTGTACCCTCAGACGCGTGGTAGCTAAATTAACCCTAAGAAGTTTTCCAACCTCAGTGGCCGAGCGAGCTAACCTCAGTGGCCGAGCGAACTAACCCCAGTGGCTGAGCGAGCTAACCTCAGTGGCCGAGCGAGCTAACCTCAGTGGCCGAGCGAGCTAACCTCAGTGGCCGAGCGAGCTAACCTCAGTGGCCGAGCGAGCTAACCCCAGTGGGGGCAAGCCAGATGAGCAGATTCCAAGCGAGCGTCCAGCGAGGACAACGAACCTAATGGTACCACCAAACTCAACTACTCCCGCGTCCTACTCTATTGCGACAACGTAGCTAAACAAGCCAGGAAAGGCAGCAAGCAATTGACCGAGCTAACCACCAGAACGCGCAACCACAACGTATCTGAATTGGGACTGTACTGCCTACATGCATGGGGGGATTCACTAGCTTCGTTTTGTGTGACATCACCAGCCAGTGGATGATGAAATATACAGACCCGTGCATTATATACAAAGTGAGTCTTGTGAAGGAAGGTGAGCCAGGACTAGGGGAGACCAGGGACGAAGCAATTAGATGTCTCTGTACTCGTGAAGTAGAGTCAGGGGAAATGGTGTGCTGCGAGATTTGTGAAGGATGGTCTCACATCAGATGCCTGGGAATGAAAGAGGATGCCGGAGTGATGGAGGGGAAATCCTTTGTTTGCTATTTTTGCTTGTCTGCTTGTCTGGTGCAATTGCGCAAAGAAGTAGGGGGGTTGAGGGAAGAAATGAGCATGATGAAGAGTGAAATGGATGAAATGAGAGTGGAGAATGAGAGATTGAGAGGCCTGGGCTTAGGAGGGTCCCAGAGAGAGGAGGTGTTGGAGTGTATGACACAGAGTGAAGGGGTGACAGGTGATAAGGTGGAAAAGATGGTAGTGTCAGATGAGCGAGAGAAACAGGCAACATGCCTACAGAGATCTGGTCAGGAAAGTAGTGAGAGGCAAAATGACTGTGGGGGGAACAGTCCAAAGAGTGTAGGAAGGGAGAAGTCAGCCAAATATGTTTCAGGGGTGCGAAAAGTGTGGGGAACCCGGAAGAGAGAGTCCTGCAATGAAATTGCGAAGGAGATGGTCAGGGTAGTGGGGAAGATGTCTTCTAGGTTCTTCATTAGTAAGCACGTGGGTCAGTGGAAGGAAAAGAAGGTGTGGTGGTTTGTTGTGAAAGCCCAAGAGAGGGATCTATTGACATTGGATGAGCAGTGGAAGCATAAGTATTGGCGGTGGCAGAAAGTTGGAAGAGGAGAGCGTGATTTTTTAGCGATGGAACCTGTGTCGGAGGGGCACAGGTGAAAGCTACTGGTGAGGTGGCAGGGGGAGGGGAAGAAGAGGGATTGTTTGCAGATGTTGGGACCAGAGGTGAGGGGAGGTTGAGTATGATGTGTTGGAATGTTTGTGGGTGGGGAAGAGGTGGTGGTGAAATGGAGAAAATGAGGGAAGGGCATGATATAAGGGCAAAGGTGATAGATTTCTACAAGCCAGATGTGGTGGCATTGGTGGAAACTTGGTTGAGGGGAGAGGAGGAGATTGCTGTGGAAGGATATAGGTGGTTTGGGCGGAATAGAAGAAACCTCCATAGGAAGGCAGTGAGGGGTTCAGGTGGGGTTGGTCTGTTGGTTCGTGAAGAGGTGCTGGAGAAGTGGGCAGTGGAAGTCATAGACGCAGACATTGAGGATATTCTATGGGTGAGGTTAAGTCAAGGGAATGAAGACACTCTGATATTGGCAGCATGCTACATCCCACCTGAGTCCTCAAGCCGGGGACAGGGGGCAGAGGAAACCCTCCAGCTGCTATCTGAACAGGTGGCAAAGTTTTGCTCACAGGGGCCTCTGATAATCTGTGGAGATTTCAATGCTAGATGTGGGGAACTTAATACAGACAGGGATGGCATCCCTCCTAGAAAAGTGATTGATGGGGTGAAGAACAGTCAAGGCGAAGCATTGGTGGACTTCCTCCGAAGTACAAGTATGACAGAGGTGAATGGGAGGAAGGGAAGGGATGCATTCACTTGTGTCTCTGGCAAGGGATGTTCAGTGGTCGACTACTGCCTGGTCAGCAAGGAGAATTTTCATATCATTGAAAATTTCAAGGTGACAACCATGTCAGAGAGTGTGGAGGAGATGGATTGCAGAGGGGTGGTCACTAGAACACCTGACCACTCCCTTATGAGCTGGGAGGTTGCAACTGACTGGGTTAGTGGGATGGAAGAAGGCAAGGAGGAAGGTGAACTTAAAGATGGTATGGTAAAGCGGTACGCGGTCCCAGAGGGATACTTGGAAGGTGAGGTGGAGAGGGTGAGGTTGTTGACGGATAAAGTGGAAACAGCAGGGAATGACCAGGAAGTGATTGATGAAATATACGGAGAATTGACAGAGATGATGAGACAGGGATTGGTAGAGATGAAGGTGAAGAGAGGTAAAGGTGGGCAACCATGGTTCACCAAAGAGATTGCCAAACTGAGGAAGGCTTTCCACAGGGCAGAGAGAGAGTGGTTGGAGTGTAATGGTAGTGATGCAAAGAGGGGGAAAAGGAGAGACTATGTTGAGAAGAGAAGGGAATATAAGAAAGCAGTGAGTAGAGCGAAGAGAAGTTTTGATGAAAGCAGACGAAATGAACTGGATAGAGTGATAAGAAATCCTAAGAAGTGGTGGAGAATGGCAAGAAAGCTGGGCTTGACAAACGGTAAAAAAAAGAGGAGTGACATTGGTAAGGTATATGATGAGCTGGGTGTGGTGAGACAGGGTAAGGAAGCCGTAGGGGTATGGAAGAGATACTTTCAAAATGTGTTGAATGAGGGGGGAAGATCAGAGGTTCAGGGAGATGAAGGGGGAGAAGAGGTAAATGGGGGGAATGAATTGTTAAATGAAGATGTGACAAGAGAAGAAGTGAAGCAGGCTTTGGACACTTTGAAGCGGAAAGCAGCCCCTGGGAGTGATAGGCTAACGGCTGAAATGGTATGCAGTGATGTCCTGGTGGATTTTTGGTGTAGCCTCTTCAGTTGGTGCTGGAAGAATGGGATGGTTCCCTCGGAATGGCGAAGAAGCACCGTGGTC
Organism: Ianthella basta; assembly: GCA_964019415.1. Classification (NCBI taxonomy): domain Eukaryota; kingdom Metazoa; phylum Porifera; class Demospongiae; order Verongiida; family Ianthellidae; genus Ianthella; species Ianthella basta. Next base: position 5,490,891 of record OZ025868.1, on the reverse strand, counting down.
CCCATACCAAAGAGGAGTAGAAGTGGGGTATGCAAGACAGAGGATTTCCGGGGCATTTCATTACTGCCAGTTGCTTATAAGGCGATGTGCAGTATTGCTCAGAATAGGTTGGTGCATGTAGTTGAAGAAAGGAAGCTGGTGGCAGAGGAGCAGGGAGGGTTTAGAAAAGGAAGAGGGTGCAGAGATCAGTTAATGACTTTGGTATTATTGGGGCAGGTGAAAGCAGTGACAAAGACAGGGATGTTTGCCAGTTTTATTGACTTTAAGAAGGCATATGACAGGGTGGACAGAGGGAAGTTGTGGAGGTGTTTAGAGGGAATGGGGTTAGGAGGTCGCCTCTCAGCTTTCCTAAAGGCAGTTTATGAGGATGTGAGTTGTGAAGTGAAGGTGGGAGAGGGACGAAGTGAACCTTTCAAAGTAACATGTGGGTTGAGACAGGGATGCATCCTTTCGCCACTGTTATTCTCCTTGTATATCAATTCACTGATAACTAAGCTGAAAGAGGCAGGAGTGGGGGTAAAGTGCAGGGGTCAGCTAATCTCAGTGTTGTTGTATGCAGATGACGCAGTGATTCTTGCAGAGGATGAAAAATCTATGAAGCATGGGTTGAACACATTAGTAGAATGGTGTAATGAATGGTCAGTTGAAGTGAATGTGGAAAAATGCGGGGTAATGCATGTGAGAAGGACAGGTATGAAAAGGACGGAGGAGAAGTTTGATGTTGGAGGTGAAGAGATTGCAGTGGTGCAGGAGTACAAGTATCTTGGGTGTGTGATTGATGAGCACCTGCAAGGTACGAGAATGGTGGAGGAGAGAGGAAAGGCGGGAGCAAGAGCACTAAGTGACTGGCTCAGAAGGTGCAGGGCCACTGTGGGGGAAGTGAGAGGAGCTACCTTTGTGAGGCTGATGGAATCTCTCGTTGAGTCTGTGCTATTGTATGGGGCAGAGGTATGGGGTTGTGGAGCACAACTCGGGCCAGTTGAAAATGTGCAGATGCGGGCGGCAAGAATCTTTTTAGGGGTGGGGAGACTACACCCTTTGGTCTCCCTGCAATTTGAGATGAACATGCTACCAATGAAATGGGTGGCAATGAAGAGAAGTATTGAGTTCTGGGTACAGGTAATGAGGATGACTGATGGCAGGTTATTGAAAGTTGTGATGCTTGAAGCCTTGGAAGTAGGGTGTAAAGTACGGTGGGTGAAAGAGCTACAACAAAGTTTGGTGAGGTTCAAATGGAAGGGGTTAGATGCTGAGGCCGTGAGTGGGTTGACATTGAAAGAAGTAAAGCAGGTGTTGAAGGACATAGCATGGAGGGAAGTGAGAGAAGTATGGAGGGAAGCAGCTAGGGAACGGCCAAAGCTGGAAGTGATTGGGAGTTTAATGGATGCTGAATGCAAGGCGCGGTGTGTGGAGATAGAGTGTAAGATGCAAAGGAGGATGATGGTGAAACTACGAGGGGGAACAGCAGAATTAAGGGTAGAAACTGGCAGATGGTGTGGGTTAAGTAGGGGCGAACGACTTTGTAAGAACTGTGACAGTGGTGAAGTGGAAGATGTCAAGCACTTTGTGTGCCGGTGTGTATTTGTGGCAGAAGAGAGGAGAGAAATGGCAAGGCTGATGAATGAGATAGTGGTGGGATGGGAGAGCATGAAGGATGATGACAGGGTGATATGGGTACTGGAGGAGGCATGCAAAGATGGAAGAGTGCGGAAGGCGCTGCAGAGGATGTGGCAGAAAAGGACAAGCTGCCCTTAAAGAACTATGCCCATTGTGATTCTTTTGACACTGTTACATTTAATTATATTATAGTGCTGCATGGGGCTGACACCCTAGTGTTTGTATTATACAACACGGTGCACTTAAATAATAATATATCAATATACAATGCTATAGTGTGTATGAGAATGAGTTACTGATTCTCAAGTGAACTTGCAGCAGTTGAAAGATGGTCACAGAAAGGCATTTCGACCACGAAGGTCCACATCAGTTACGAAACTGATACAAAGGTGATGAAGACCTTCATGGTTGAAACATCTTACTATCTGTCAACCTGCTATGTATTTGTTCGAGAATCCACAACTCACTCTAATAAACTCCATAGCAACGAGCCGTAGCAACAAGCCTCTATGACATCATCTATACCGCATACTTGCAGCTTATACTTGGAGCAAAATATATGCAACCAGCTGCCCTACATTGTCTAAACCATCCAATACCCATGCATATCTGATAATGGCCAGGGCCTTCTGGTGTGACTCACTATTAGATTATACACCACCTGGTTGGCTCTTACATGGCATCAGTGTACATGCATACAGAGTTAGCAATGTTAATAGTGTGACTCCTATTATTTATTGTGGTCAGCTGCTTGGTTAACATTACATCATCACTCTGTATAACTGGCAGCTGAAGTATAGCTCACGGTGAATTTGTGAGAGTTGATGTTATCTCCATTTCAGCTGTATACACATATAACACAGTGCTGTAGTACTGTTACGCAAGTATTTGTACTATATTTAGACCTTACGTAGCTACATTTTTGTCATGTGATTTGCACTGTTGTGTGATAATACGTATGTAGCCAAAATGTCTGCCACGAGCCTAGTGTGAACTGGTCCCTGGTGCTTGTGTGAACAGTGTCACGACACGGTCAACTTAGTGACTTACTGTACTTAGTGATGTATAGTGTAGGTACGTAATGATAATGATGTATAATGTAGGTACGCATATAGTGATGTATAGTGTAGGTACGTAGTGATAGTGATGTATAGTGTAGGTATGTAATGATAATGATGTATAGTGTAGGTACGTATATAGTGATGTATAGTGTAGGTATGTAGTGATAGTGATGTATAGTGTAGGTACGTAGTAACCCCATTGGCTATAAATGACATACAGGACATGTGTTCAGATTGCAGTATACATGTCAAGAACCATTGAAATCACATTATCCATGACACACTTCTGTGCCTTAAAAGTGAATTTGTAGCATGTTAACTCTTGATTTCACCCTACAGACCTTTCCTCACCATTTCTGAAGATTGCCCTTAGCAGAGTTTCAAGATGCTCGTGTAAGTGTTCACTTGCCCATCCAATGTGATGTCCTTACTGGACATGCATTCATATACTTGCTTTGCAATTCATACAGTATGGTACTCTTCTTCATCATTGTCACCACCTTTGGAGCAGTAGGAAGTAAGTCTTACTATGTGTTGTATTTTGTTTTTACCTTTTAATGGGTGTCAGCAGGCTGTGTGATGTTGTGAGTACACAAGCAAATTGCAGACAGAAATACCTTTTTATCCACTCTGCGACTAGCTTATAAACTGGCATGTGAGGACTCTTAAGTACTCTCTTATTACTTACATGCTGCTGGAGGTTCTCTTCACATGCCCTACTGTATGAGAAAATGCCTCCTCTAAGAATTCTCCTGGATTTCTTAGGTACTTCCCTTATGGTCCACTTCCGTCTAGGCCATATGTAAGTAAATATCTTGAAATTTTTCCAAGATCTCCCAGCATGTGTTTGTCTTCTATAGCTACTTTGTCCGCCAACTCACAGCAGTTGCTCAGAATTACGAATTTGGAAATTGTTATCAACATCCACATTCAACTGCTGTAGAATAGAGTACCCTTAGGCTCACAATTGGTCAGACTGGCAATGGCTACTCAAGCGAAACATGTCAGGGCATGTCTGTTCCTGCCTCCTATAAGTGTTAGGTGCAGGAAATTGATGTCATGAGTTAGTAAGTAATACCACATTCCTTGTGATATCCCTAGTGATGTGAAGTGTCAAGGTCATGCCTCACAACACAGCCACCATCTTGATTTAACACTGGAAACATAAATTATTCAATATGATGAATACACAACTTTCAGGCCAATTGCCCATGCATGTGTATTTTACGCATTTTCATGTCAATAATATACCAGATGTCTTCATTGAATTATTACAACTACTATTATGGGTCACTAGAGCCTAAATATCACAGTGGGTAAAGTATATTAATTCTACTTCTGCCGCACAAAACATCCTCAAGCTTTGCTTATACAATTTGCAAAGACCTATTAATCACCTGTTCCATTGAGCATCATACTACATTAACTTGCACTGAATAGACTATACATACCCTAACATGCTTCTGTGTTTATCTTATAAATTAAATACATTATTTAGGCAAGGAGGCAGAAATACATCTGCAATGCCCTGAGACAGAAGACTACCACTGTAGTCACCCGCTTTGTATCTTCGAGTGCAAGGTCCCTTCTGATCCTCGGCTTTCCCAAATGAAATTCATTTGCTTCGTCAATGGAACATTCAAAGATTGCAATGCTCTGGATGGCCATGCAGTTGACAACACCAGACTGCTGAATGGCATACTGCGCCTAACAGTAAATTACAGTGAGGTGTTACAGGTTAACAGTTATAAGTGTATTGCTGTGTATGAAGATGGATCTACAGCAGAAAGTAGAGACTTGAAGTTGCCTCCCTATGAAGGTTAGCTGTAAAGGGTTTAGAGGGACTGCTGCAATATTATTCCTTTCTTGTTCGTTGTCACACAGATCCTGTAGCAGGTTTTTCTACTGTCATTGCAGTCAGGACTGCAGAGTCACTGAACCTGGAGTGGGATCATCCTTACAAGTACTGCAAGAACTTTATTGTTCATTTGGATGGTCAACCAGTTGTTGACTGTGAAAATCTGGGACCTGAAAGAATGACCTGCCATATTGATGGTCTTCACCCCAATACAATGTATAGTGTGACAATTACTGCCAAAGAATTTGGTGTACCAGATGTTACTGTGAACACATCCATTCCTATAGCTACCTGCGGTAAGTATTATTGTAGTCGTTTCTTTTAAGCAAGTATACTGTATATATATGAGCTATTGACTGTGATACAAATATCCTCTTACAGAGCAGCATCCCTTCTATCAACAGTCTCTTGGTACTGTGGTCAGTATTGCATTGCTCGTGGCTGTGGTACTGTGTGTATGTGCACTGTGCATATGTGGAGGGATACTTCATGTGCTGATTAGTGTGGCAGTTTTGTGGAAGACTCCGGCCAAAATGCTTGTAAGCCATCATTGTCACTACTTTTGTCACAATGTGACTAACCCTCTTTTCTTCCCTGTCTATTGCAGTACAGCAAGGCTTAGCCAGCACAATACAAAGTCATAGAACTGGGTATGCAGCGTAACTATTCAGTAGGTATGATGCCAATTGATGATTAGATCTTCTTTTAAATTATCTATTATACCTTTCAGGAACTTTATTTTACTATATGTATACCCACCTTTGCCATGAAGCAGCCAATTCTGTAGCCTCATCATGATCACTGACATGTGTTTAATGTAATAATATAAATTATATAGTGCATGATCATTGAGCAGTTTTGCATGAGCTGCTTTCACTAAAATAGCATGAGATCATGCAAGGATCGTCTTCAGTATAAATGTGTATTGGTTACATATGGACACAATATCATGCGGTTTCAATCAGCCAACTCAATCCAGCTGATAATCTTTACAATAATGACATGTACACATGCACACAAGTGTTCAAGCTTGAGGAATTATGAATACCAAGGATTCGGTCCAATGCAAGTGTGTGTAATATGTATGGACATTGGATGCATACTTAAGGAGCTAGGGTTTCAACACCTTGTCATAAGTAAGATCGTAATTATATGAAATCGAACAAACTTTGCTATAGTTAAATGGAGTTCTTCATTTTCTTAAGTGTGTTATTGTCTGGAACAGTAGGTAATGAGCACACACATGCATCCCATTCATATGACTTTGTGTTGCCGGACTGAAGAGAAGTTCTGAACTGTAATATACTGATACATACTTCTCTGCCAAGCCAAATTCTTTTCCCTCAGTATCTTATGCAGGTTTAGCAGTTCTCACTCAGACCCACCCATCTGCCCCTTATGTGTGTAGAACAGCAGGTAATATCACCCTCAGGTGTCAGTGGTGGCATAGAGAAATGAATGTGTTGGTTGTGCTGTGGCGTATTGGTGAAGAGCTAACATCAAACCCATCCACCATCCCTGGACACACTGCTCTCCCTCTCACCACCACCTATCAGGAGGTAGTGGTGGACAGCACTGAAAACTTGAAGCAGGTGTATCAATGCAATGACATTGAATTCATTTTAGACAGCAACCTCTTTATGCCAGAAGTTGAAGGTAAATGTTCCTGCAATGTGACATATTGGTGTAACCCCAATACTAGAAGAATTCTTTTCCACCTTTAGCTGCAGAGATAACCCTCTCTAATTTGACCTTAGCAAGCAGGACAGCCACCACTTTGAGTGTCACCTGGTCAGCTGGCTACCCCAAGTGCTACTCCTTCACTGTGTCCCACTCCACCCAAGATGGCTCCATCACTGTCACCCAACCTGCTGACAGTGGCACTTCCCACACTCTCACCTCCCTCCAACCTGGCACCACTTACAGGATTGAGGTGGAGGCTGTGAGGAAGGGAGAGGGAGCAGACGGACAGAGGACAAAGGTCATGGGGAACTTCACTACTGCCAAAGGCCTAAATGGTATAGTGGCTATGCTATCATGTTCTTAGTCATTCTGATGTACTAATCCTTTATAATGCTCTATCCACCATTTATACAGTAATGGTGCCATTGCCAACACCAAGTATCCCTCAGTCTGGTCGCCATACTGCATGTGTTAGTAAGTGAGGTCTCATATACGCTAATCCACATGTGTAAGACAGCTTGCACGTACAGCAAGTGTAGTGTCTGTTTGTGTGTGTGCATGCGTGTCCCCAAAAAGGTTAGTACTAGAGAGATACTGCTTTGTGGACACACCATATTATAGATAGCAATATATATATATACAAAGTCATCAATGATGAATAACATGACATTGTTCATTAGAAACAATTTATAACATAATAATGTATAGCCTCAGTTAATTCATAAGACACTGGCATTGTAAGAGCAGATACAAACCATTCTGTGATTGATCTTCCATGTACTGTTCAGCATAAGTGTTTGCACTTTGCATCATGCAGACACCACAGTGATGGTGCTGTCAGTCCTCTTGTCACTTGTGTTGACATTGTCACTGTCCACCTGCACAGTCAGTGCAGTGGTGCATGCAGTGATGTACAAGAGACTGCAGAGGTGCAGAGCTGAGCTGAGAGGTGGTGAGTTGTGCAGCACCCCTCAGCTGTCCCAGTCCCTCCTGTGAAGCAGGGCTGCTGCCTCCCTCCATGCAGGGGGAGGGTACAGTGTCAAAGCAGGTCCAGAAGGGGAGGAGCCACCAACAAGGGAGGAGGAGGAGGAGGGAGAGAAGATGCAGGCTAACCCATCCTACCTGCCCATTGAGATGAGCTACAAGTCACAAGAGAGCAAGTACATCAATGTGTCATGTTGAAGTATGCAGTATAGAAGCTCATTGTACCAAGAAACTGTTGAATAAGCTCAGGCATTTTGAAACATGTGCCTATACACAATAAACCTATACACAACAGTGCATATGAATACTTGGTGTGTGAAGCAGGCTAACCCATGGCACTTTTCAATTCATGATCAGTTGTCTCTATATTGCTAACAGACAATAGCTACACCAACACTGTAAAAAGAAACAGGGTCGCGATCGATCAGGCTGATAAAAAGAATTTTCAGTTGCAGCAAAGTATCATTCATGTAGCTACAGCTATAGCTACCAGAGTATAGCTAATTATTACACTATAAATCAGCAGTGCATGAATAGTTAGCTATATAGCTAGCTATGTAGCTATCCAAATGGGGAGGATGATATAAAGTACAAGAGTAAGCTGCTGGACTGTAGCAAAGCAGAAGATCTGTTGAATATAAGGAGAGTTGGCAGAAGGGGTAGATACTGAAGGGGAAGGCCCTTTGCCATGTGGGGCTGGCAGACAAAAGTACAAGGGGGTAATGTGTTGAGACTGGCCATTATGTCACATGTATATGATCTGCAATGAGTAGCTAGTTAACATGTATGTCGTGTCTGCAGTTGAGAACTAGCTATACACAGCCATAGGTATACAGCAGCTGTTGTTGCAAATACATGTAACTAGCTACTTAGCTACAGCAAACTATGTACTTGGGTAGTGTTCTGACTGAGCTTCTACTATCCTTTTCCAATTAGCACTAATTAGACGAATCTGTGCGTGTTAGCTATAATTATAGTTATATGGGCCGGGTCTTTAGAGATTTTATCCATGCTGGGAAATTTGTTGCTAGTTATCTCTGAGACACTATAAGCGAAGTATTTTTGTCACCACTAGTTGCAGGCATGAAGCGATTGATTCAAAGCCAAAATGAGGTGCAATAATGTGCAATGGCAGCTGTTTGTCTACTGCACTATGCATCATTTGTAATGTGGACAAATGAGGGGAGACTGCTGTGCTATATAGTGGTGTTGCCTTGGGGTGATGAACTGAGTCTTCCTCGTGTAAATTTGTATGGGCCTCCAGAATTGAAATGTTGGTGCCATTAGTATGTTGCGTATAGCTATCTTGCTAGAACAAGGCTGCAAGTGCATGGTGGCTGCTTCATCAAAGGAGACGAGGAGCTCATTGCTTGAGAGGACTTGTGGCTTGATGAACTTGGTGAAGGCTCTGGAGTTTTTTTTAGTTTTTTTCTTTCTTTTCTCTATCATCTACTGCCTCATTGCTGTTGTAGCAGCTGTGCTGTGATTCACAATGGAGTGAGCACTTGCTGAGTCAGTGCCGTGGTGCATTTAGTGGGGATAGGGGTTGAATTACTCCCTGCATCAATCCCATTCTTTCTTGGGAATTTCAAGAATGATTTCACTATACCTCCCCCACCCCCATGGATGTTGATTCATTATATTTTGCTCCCAACTCCCTACTAGCAGTCATGTGCACTAGTCACATGCATAACCATGACATCATTGTACAAGGCCAATGCTGTACACAAGTATGTACGTAGAGGTTCACAAAATAACTTTCCCTTCTATATATAGAAATTGTTTCATTTTCAACTGGATGTGTTGCATTGTACTTTCAACTCTATTCAATAAACTTTCAAATATTATTGCTGCTATTGTGTGTTCATATACTATTATGGCGAAGTTGTCACACATCACTAGTAACAGATGGCTAGGTGTTACTGCAAGATATGTTTTCAATACAGTGGTCAAAATGTAGGAGTTCTGTTTCTACAGCAACTCACGGAAGATGTTTGTGCAAATCCCCACTGTTGCCCTGATTGTGTCAACCAACACTGTTGCTCTGATTGCCATAATAAGATGGACTTTGTTACCAGAACTACAATCGTGGTATTTGTGATAGACATGAATCCTCCCTCACTTGTTGCATCATACCCACGAGGCAGTATTTCTTATGAGTCTACTAGATGCCTCGACTAAAGATCTGCAGGTCGCTGGCCCTGATCCAGTTCACTGCCATTTCTCCCTCCCCCTCTCTTCTCACTACGTGTAGTTTTCAATGTTGCATTTCGTTTGCGTAACCATTATAGTGCATAAACCATCTACACATATACAAATCAAAGCAAGTCATGCAATTAATCCAGTACAGTAGTCATGAGGTCTGCGGTTCTAGTAGCTCAGCCTAGTTAGCCTAGTCATGTTTTTTGTAATTATGCCTCCCACAATGCCATGTCAGCATAATTACAAAAACATTGAGTAGAAGTCTAGGTCAAACATGTGGCTACCTCAATAAACTAGCACACAAATAGCAACTAGCTAGTGCTACAAGGTATAATATAGTGTGAACTACATAATTTTTATTGTGGACAGTTTAATAGTTAATGTATCCTTTCTTGATCTTGGCCTATCTAATATAGAAAATTGCAAATGTAGTGCATGGGACATTACTTACTTGGGAGCGTGGCATTGGTGCAATGAATATGTTCCTATGTACATGTGTGCAGCACACTTTATCGCAGTGCTAAAATGCCTACATATGTTACAGTAGGTGTTGAGGTCTGCATGTTTATGTGCAGCCTATATAATAGCAATGTACCCCACTATGATGCAATAGTTACACATATATACAGTTATGTCTAGCTAAGCCCCCAACAATGTTTAGGGAGGGTAAGATAAGAGCGTGCAGAATGTGAACACATGACATCCTGGTTAGTGTACCTGTCCTTGCTCCTCCCATGGCATTCCCGAGTATCCATGCTGGCTGATGACCCTGCATGTAAGGCGCCTGATAGCCTTAACACCATAATGAAACATTTGCACACATGTAGCTATATACACAAGTCTATTCAAGGTCACATGCAACTGACTGGGTACTCACAGTAGTGACTGTTATGCCTACACTACTGATACCAATATATTTAATATAGTTGTAACTGTCTCATATATTGGACTATTGTATTGTGTACCAACCACTCCCCAACAAATGCAAGGTGGTACTGGGATGCGATATAGATCTCAGCTGTACATTTGTAATGTAGCTAATTATAATGGGCCAGGTCCCCTTGCATAACACAGGCCTGTTGGGCATGCTTGGCCTGTCTGGTAACAAACACCCTTATCAAATCCATTGTATGTCCAACACTTGTATACAGATTGCTGTGGTATGTGCAACTGTACATGTTGTTAGGATTGTGTTACAAGTGGTTGTATGGGACCACATTCTACAATGAATGTTTGTGCACCACTTCAACTAGTGCCCTTGACACACTACCTCTACCCCTGAGTATGCTACCATGTTGCACCTCACCTGAATTTATTATAATCTTGTTAACCTTCCCAGAGTGTCCACATGCATGCAGGTCAGTCATGTACACACAAATGTAATACTAGTGTATTTCACATGCCAAGCAGAACAGACTACACAATGTGAGCTGTATAATGCTCTCCACGTTGCTCCCCATTCAATGCTCAAATTCATAATGAAGCCGCTAAACAGTGCCAATGTGTCAATGCTTGTGCCACAGTCTAATGTACAGTAGCTCTGTTTGCTGAGGTGCATATTTAAGTGACGTACATCTTCCTATTGAAGTATACTGCCTTTCCATGTTTGTCCCAGTCGTGAATCTGGTTTTGTGCTGTGAATGGGGTAAGGTTTCCTGTATGACCACTAAGCAGGTTACAGAGCTACTGGTGTGCCCCCACTAAGTGTCGACAACATGCGCTTGAGCAAAATTATGCTCAACTGTGTCCACCTGCATTCGCCCACATCGTACGCACCACACACACACACACACACACACACACACACACACACACACACACACACACACACACACACACACACACACACACACACACACACACACACACACACACACACACACACACACACACACACACACACACACACACACACACACACACACACACACACACACACACATGATAGACATAGCTACACATGTGCACATTATATTATATGAATTCGTTTAGCTAACATAATATTATGTTCATAACCCTACCTTTAGATCAACGGGATGCTACAAGAAGTGTATGCACCTACATAACCTTTAATGAATATCATTAGCAGAATTCCAAGTAATAACCACATTATGCATAATTATGTGTGTGGTATTTCTTGGAACTGAGCTTGCAAGTGGGTGCAAGCTCTACAGCTACATACAAGGTAAACAAGATTATGCATGGTGAGATGAGCAGAATTTCAAACACTACTACACACAAGAACATGAACACAAGATCATGAAGCATGCATACATGATTATTATTATCTGTGTTTAGCTACATTATACTATAGAGGGGCAAACTCCACTATTAATATACACAAAATGAATATAATGAGCAGGCAGGTGCATTTGTATTCATGGTGGTAATATTATTACATGTGATCATATGAGTGAGAACCAGCATGTAGTCAGGTGACCTTCTATCGCGCGAATAATAAGACTGGCACCATACGCGCTAGGGGAGACGCGAGAGTGCAGTACAACGGTAAGTGAGGCTAAGTTATTAATTATTTTGCTAGAACGGGGTCTGGCCGTGGATAGCTTGTGGCTGTCTTTTATCGCAGGTCGGTAGCTAAACCGTTATGTTCCAATCGCGCTGATGAGTCACTTCCAGGGAAAAGACAAGACGCGAAACAACCGAATCTGTATAGCTTTAGGTTGAATGCCTTCGCCGTCTTCTGCATGGTATATATGACAGAAGTAGCTGGAATCGAAACCGACAATCTTATTATAATGGAGCTAGGCCGATTTTTTGTCCGCACTAATCTCGGGAACCGTGCGGAGGGTTCGCAGAAAACGCGGTCCGAATGTCGAAGCGCTATCCGGAGGGTGTCTTCGGCTGGGTTTTCCCTGCGAAAGCTTGCGAAATGAAGGTTTTGCGCCAACTCGCCATACGTTACTATAGGACGCCATTTTTGTTTTACGGAGGAAAGCGATGTAGATTACGGAATTCGCAGCTAATTCCTTTGTTACACAACTCCTCCTGGGAAGATGGTGCGAAGGCTTCTTTGCTATAGTTTTAGCACAATGTAGAAGGCTGTGGGTGATATAAGCTATATAGCGGAAAGTGCTGTCTTACGCGAGTGAAAGCGGATCGATGGCGAAAGGATTGGCACAAGTTATGCGGGTTTTAGGCTTGCGCAATGATATCATGACGTCATCGTAATACGTTTCTTCCAAACAAAGCAATTTGCAACCGTTGCAGTGCGCATATGCCGAACATTAAGGGCAACACCGGACTAACCAAGAAGTCAAGACATTCAGAGATGATGAGAGCTCTTCAGAATGGAGGAAAAGGACTGTCAGAACTCTAAGAACATCACTCAACCTTCACTCACAGGAGTCAGCACCAGGGGAAATGCAGGTGCCAGCTAAAGGGGAGTCAGCTCAAAGGACCAACCAGGAGTCAACTTATGACAACCAGGAATCAGCTCAAAGGGGCCATCATGAGTCAGTTTTGTTTAATTTGGAGGGCAATACAAGACACTTGACCTTGCAGAAGGTGATTCATGGTGGAAGAGGAGTCAGCTGCATGCAACTCTATAGCTAACTGCAACTGCAGCGTCTATAGCTATTCCTCAATAGCCAGGTTTGGAAGTGCTTTGCATCAGAAGCACTGGCATCAGAAGCACCTGCGTTGGGCGCCGGAGCAGAGGAGGGCGCCTTCGGCGCCCTCCTCTGCTAGTATACACAAAGATACACGTTGTCTCTGCTGGCACACGACAGAATCGCATCGCTGTAGCTTTCCCGATCCGAGTTCTCCGTTCTGGCGCCTGATCAGGAGTATAACTAACTAGAACTATATGTTCCTATAGATCTATTGTACTATAATACTGGTAAATAATTTTGAATACTTAGCCTCTGATCATGCACCGTAATTGAGTATATAATGGGCCTAATGAATCATCAGTCTAAATTTATTAGTATAATGATATAGGTGATCACGATAAGTTGGTGTTCATGACTGCTAACAGTATATGTGTATGTGATTGCTGCGTAATGTTGGCTACCTCATCAGTGTTTGCATTCTATTCGGGCACTGGTCATTTGATGACTGGGCAAGAATTGTGAAACTACTGTAGCTAATAAATAAGGAGCAAAGCAATCTTCCCGACAAGCCACAGAACATTTTACCTAGGCTCCCCTCAGTGTGCTTGTTACAACTGATAGCAACTATTCAAATATGAACATGCATATAATATGTATTGGTATTTGCACCTGCAGGTGTACACACCGCAATCAGAGAACAGTGGAACAGAAGCTGTTTCACAAGAAATTAAGTGAACAGTTTGTCAAGGAGATAAGTTGTAGGATTATTACCCAAACTCATCAAGAATCTAACCCAAACCTGCAGCTGTTCAAAGTCTATACCTACCATTTCACAAAGTTAATTACCGCTAAAACTGGATACACTTAACAGAAAGGTGGCAGGCTTAAGATGTACCAGAAGTACATCCAAGAGTGAGTGTTTCACCTGCAATGTATGACATTGTGCTTGTGTGTGCATGTGCATTTGTACATGTGTTTGCTTGTTTGTTTGCTTGTTTGCCTGTTCCCTGTGTTTGTCGGAGGCTGTGTGAGTATGCCAGAAGGGTGACAGATCTGCAGCCAACATGCAGGTCTGACGTTTAAAAGGTTGCATTGAAAATTTGGTTTTTGCTTGCAATTGGTTGCAAGTCTAGATCTAGTCATACTTGTGAACCACAAACCCCTGGGGAGACTATTGTGTACTTCTCTCTTAGGTGCTAGTGTACTTTCCAGTGTTTAGCAGTACGTACATGGTAGCTAGTGCAAGTTAATTATGCTAACCACCTGGACGCTGTCAAATGTAGGTGTGGAATTCTACGGAAAGGAGCCCAGGATGGGTATTGTAATGCTGTCAGCCAAGCCCATACCTCACCTCATGTATTGATCTTTGCATGCACATTAACTTCAACTGCACTGAAGGGGCCATGTAACTGGAGTGATAAGGCTAGTGCTTACACAGCCAAAAGGGCCACCAGTGTTGTTGCCTCCTGCTGGCTTACCCCATTAAACACATAGCCAAGTCTTGGATGTGATAATACAAATACAAGTACGTATAATTAAGTTCCTGTGCATGCATGTGTGTGTGTGTGTGCACATTGTGTGTGTGGTGTGTGTGTGTGTGTGTGTGTGTGTGTGTGTGTGTGTGTGTGTGTGTGTGTGTGTACGTGTGTGTGTGTGTGTGTGCACATTGTGTGTGGTGTGTGTGTGTGTATGTGTGTGTGTGTACGTGTGTGTGTGTGTGTGTGTGTGCACATTGTGTGTGGTGTGTGTGTGTGTGTGTGGTGTGTGTGTGTGTGTGTGCCCACGCGTGCATGGATGCATTTGCCTGACCACTAGCTGGCACACCAATGGCAGCTAGTGTCTTGTTCCATAACCCTTCCAAATAGCATAAGGAAGGGAAGGGTGGTGTGACTCTGAGCAGCGAGTTGCACACAATTGACAATATTTTGCAATACAATTATTACATAATTATACTGCTCATGTCAGAAGACTCCATTGCCAAATTTAGTGGTTTTTATATACTATGCACAAACACTAGCTACTGATACCTGATGCCACTAGTACTCACCCTACAAGTGGCTCTATAGCTGGTTGAAAAACTGCTGTGGGGTGGGATATTAATGGCCACATGTACACTTACCCTTACATCTTCGCCCTAAAGAAGACCAGAGCATCTGGTCGAAACGTCGGCAAGGTTTTCAACCCTGTTGTGAAGCTGGTATTAGAGAACCAACCCTTTCAGTTGCACAATAATTATTATGCCTAATAACATTGTCAGATGCACACGTAGGGAGCTACTTCAGTGCTCTAACAACCGTGTTGGTATATAAGAGTCAACACGTGTGTCTGGCTGTGCTTGCCATAAGTTTTCATTTTCTATGCCCATGACATGTTATACATAGGTTTGATGGTGGTGGTGGTGATGATTTGCTTCATCACAGCAGAATGCCAAAATGAATGTAAGTATGGCCCTATAGGGTATATATTATTCATATTTAATGAATTTTTACCCAGCTATGTGACAGTTTCAGACATAATTACATATAATAGGGTGGCAATGCCTATGACTGTATAAGTATGCACGATTGTGATAGGTTTATAAGGAGAGACATACTGTAATTGATGATCAGTTTTCAGTTCGTGATACTATAATTATGAGTGATTGTACACCCATTGATGCACCCTCTGCTACACTTCATTTTGCATAATTGAATATATGTATAATAGATAACTAGCTGCTATTTCTGAAAAAAAGCATATTCAAAGTAAAAAATTTGAACACCATGGCCAGCTAGTGTAAAGACAGCTGGGTGACAGGTGCGAGTGTTGTAACATATATTACTATTCGGTTTTGTTGCACACACAGCCAGTACACTTGAGCAGGTGTTTCCCAAGAATGCTGACTACTCCTGCCATAGCCCCAATATCAAGCTCAAATGCACCTTCTCTGAGGATTCTGTAACGGCATTCTGGACTGTCCTAGTTGGTGGAAGAGTTCCAGAACAAGTTACATCATCCACTCCTGGTCACATAGTTGATGCATCCAAAGTGAAAATTGGAACCCTCTACCTTGAAGTAAACAATACAATATATTCGGCAAAAAACAGCTACCAGTGTGCTGCTTTGTATCCCAACGAAAGAACGGAAGGTAGTGAGCCTTTTCCAATCCCTATGGTTGAAGGTTGGTGAACATTGGTGTATGATATATGAGTGTGGATTGTATAGGAGAGATATACAGTGTCTATGTAGTAAACTGCAGTTCTGTCTGTTCACCCAGATGTTGCTGCACCAATTCACAACTTTTTTGTTGTACCAATGCGAAATACACTCCATGTCCACTGGGATCATGACTATTACTTGTGTCGTAAGTTTACCGTCTATTTGGATCATACTGCTGTCCAGGAATGCACAAATATAACAGCTTTGAACTGTGCCATCGGAAGTCTTAATGATGGAGTCCAATATTTGGTGAAAGTGATTGCAACTGAGCTAGATACAGAGACTATTAAAAGTCCACAGATTATTGCTATGTTGGATGCAAATACAGGTATTTGATAGCCCTGCACAATGGTTTCTATAATTATACAACTATCGAACCAAAACATAATGAGTTATCTTGTCTGATGTGGTCCATTGAATTCCTCAGCCTCCTGTGGATCCTTGCCGGGAATCTGTATTGTAATCTGGCTGGTACTTGTGCTTATATTTCACTGGACATTTTGATTCTATATTCTGATGAACTGCAGTAGAGATTGAAGTAGAGCAGGTAATTAGTCCATTTATTTAAGGAAGCGGCTTTATGGTTGCCCCAACCTAGCAGGACGGAGTACATGCATGTACTCCGTCCTGCTACATATATACAGTACAATGTATAAGTAACAGTACATGAATATATGATATTAGTTTTCTCAATCGATATGTTGCAAGATGTCATCATACATAGATGTACTCTAATTCTGGCTACCATATACTCATTTTGTTATATGCTTGAAGTATTTCATGCCTTACATACAAAGTGTACCTATTATAACTTGAGAAGGAGAAATTCATTCACACACACACTGTCTTTTATCTTCTCTTTCCTCTCAGGTGTAAATGCAAAGGGAAGTACTATGTTATAGTACATGCTTTTATTCCCTAAGTAGATCATGTTAGAACATTGCTAAACAACTGTAGAACTGGTTTACTGTATAATAATTAAATTAATTTACCATTTCTCCAGAATTGGTACCACGTACCTCTGCCTACTTCTGGTCATTGTTATACGCACTCCTGTTATTAAATTAATGCATCATGCAGGGAAGGGAAGGAATTTGCCATTATAATAGGAAAATATTGGGAAATTGGTTGATTTAACAGCTTACCTAGATAGAAAACTCCTATGGCACAGACTATCTCCATTGTGAGCTCAAGAAATCATTGATTAGTTCTCATTGTAAATATTATTAGATATAATTATACTAATACAAAAGCATCAGATTATGGCTGTTTTAAGAGATGATGCCAATTGCAGTAGAATATATATGTACACCATGGCTCTAGCCATATCCACACATTATGTTATACGTTTGATTATAATTATACATATAATTACAGTGTCATTATCGTCATCAAATTAATATTTATGGGGGTGCTGGTGGTCTGGAGCTGAAGCACACGATTCAAGATCCATGATTATGGGATGTCTCCGGTTCAAGCTCAAGCCCAGGCCATGGCAGAGAAGTTTTCAGTGGCAGCACCCTCCTGACAACAAACAGCCCCACTGAACAAAATTTAATAACAAACTGATTTACAGTATGCGTGTCTGTTGCTTGTACTATGTATGTGTTGTGGGTGCCTGGAAGAGTAGCCTTCTGGCTAAAGGTTCCCCACATTAAATAAGCTCAATTATTATTATTATTATTATTATTTTTATCTATAATACATATATTATATATGTATATACTAAATCAAGCTACATGCATGCATGTTCAAGACTGCAATTCAAGTGGCATTCATTAAACTCTTATATATCATAAATATTAACTGCATGTCAATGTATGAATATGTAAAGGGGCATACAACTAACCAGGCAATGCATAAAACCTCATATAGAAGGGACACATCAAAATGGAGGTAGAGTTGTTGGTTGTGATTCTATTTTGGATATTGCCAGGAACTACAGGTAACCAACAAACCCAGTTATCACAGCTGAATAGTCATATATGCAACAAAATGAAGTGCTTATAGTGATGCTCAGAATTTCAATTATTCCTAATACAGTACACGTGTCTTGTACGTGCAGGTTCAGTGGTCCTCACTCAGACCCACCCAGCTGCCCCTTATGTGTGTAGAACTGGTAACATCACCCTCAGGTGTCAGTATGATGATGTAGAAGAATTGTTGACTGTGTGGTGGCTTGTTGGTGGTCAGACAACAATCAACCCATCATCCATCCCTGGACACACTGCCCTCCCTCGCACCACCACCTATCAGGAGGTAGTGGTGGACAGCTTCACCAACTTGGCAACAGGGTATCGCTGTGTGCCTAATCTCAGCAATGAATCACAGCTACAGAGCAATTCATACATCCCCCAGAATGAATGTGAGTGTCTTGCAACTGTAAACAAGTGCTCATGCAAATATAAGCAACAGTACTAGTGCCATTAAACCCTTTCTAACTGTAATATGCTATCACTTGAATGCTAGATCTAACGATGCAATTCAGCTGAATCAGTCCAGAAACTGAAGTATATTTCAGTAATTAAATGTATGAATGCAAGAGTACATGCACATTGTGACATGTGTTACCTTGTATAATAAAAGGCAAAATTGAAAGTTGAATTATTATTATGCTCTACACATTAGCATAAATTATAATGCAATTATTATACATAATTGTATATTTCAGCTGCTAATGTGACTATCTCCAACCTGGCTTTGGTAAGCAGGACAGCGACTACTTTGAGTGTCACCTGGTCAGCTGGCTACCCCAAGTGTTACTCCTTCATTGTGTCCCACTCCACCCAAGATGGCTCCTTCACTGTCACCCAACCTGCTGACAGTGACACCTCCCACACTCTGACCTCCCTCCAACCTGGCACCACTTACAGGATTGAGGTGGAGGCTGTGAGGAAGGGAGAGGGAGCAGACGGACAGAGGGCAAAGGTCATAGGGAACTTCACTACATATGAAGGTGTTTGGTTATGCCATTCACTGCATGGTAAAGAATGTAAGACTTACTACAATGCAAGGTAGTATTATATTTTAAGTTCCAGTGAATAGAATAATAAGGTTGATGCACATTTGCATTCTAAGAAATGTACTATTCCCAGGCAGTTTTAATTTCATAGATTGATCACGAAATGGTTAAACAGCCGTACACGCTCCAGATAATGGACTCAATGGTATAAAACATTATAAAGAAGTTATATAATTATGTATCCCTCTGTATAATAATGTACAATGCTACTCCATATACATCCTGCAATGTGATCCTGCATTCTGACGTGTACGTACGTATGTACACCTTACCCATTTGTGTTCGTCTTCACTGCTTATCCTTCAGATAATACTACAAGTACAGGAGGTAGCACATTTATTGCAGGTGGTGCTACTGGAAGTGTTATTGGAGGTGTTGCTGGAGGTCTATTCATGCTCATTGTGGCTGTGATTGTCTTTGTGGTGCTTCTTCTGTACAGGAGAATGTCAATGACCGGTACGTACATTTGTAGTATGTATAACTGTACTAGTATTACTAGTATAAATTATATAACTGTAGCTACTAGCTGTTACCACTACACCGCTACATACCTAGGCTATAGATTATTGCTAATTGTGCAGGTGCCACAGATGTACCATCATTGGCACCCAATACAAGGTACGCATATGCAGTAACATGCAATGTGTTAGTGCATGACGTACAGTAAATGTAATCTAGTTGCATATGTTGTCTGCTTGTGCTTTACTGCAGCAGCCAAGCACCTGTAGCTCAGGGCAGTGAACACGCCAAACAGGTAATTGCAATATAACCTATAATATTGCATTAGTAGAGGGTTTGTTAATTTTAAATAATGCTGACAATCTAAATCAATGAAAAGCTGCACTAGCACGCATTCTGCCTGGGTTCTCTTGCTGATATTACACTATAGAAGATACTCTCTAATTACTTTTCATATCTACATCACTCCCCTTGATTTCACGAATCAGCCATTTGAAATGTCAGGTTAGCTACAAGGAAGCTGGCATTTATGATTTGCCTCCATGCTGCTAAGCTTGTTACAACATGTCAAAAGTAATGTGGAAGTGTGCATGTAGCTCAATCAGCAGATTCCTGGGGAGCTGTGCCAGTTATATTAAAAGTCTTCATTGATGATAGCTAGCTATGACTTGTGTATCACTAGCTAGCTATACAATGAGAAAATCATGCAAACTGATTTGTGCACTGTGGTGGCCTATGAGGTATACAAAATTATATGCACTGCATCAATCTTTGGAGATCTAATGTTTGCTGCTTGATTGATGTACTTTTGAACAGACCTATGCAGTGCTTGACTGGCAGAACAAGGAACAACTTCCCATCAAGGCTCCAGAGAATGAGTTGTTCACTGTCAAGTACTCTGAAGTTCACTTCGATGGCATCAAGTGATCCAGACAGATATGCGATGTCCCTTAATTCATGACTTTATCACACAACATATCGCCAATATTCTCCTAAAAATTCACTGTGTGATTGTCTTTTGGCTCATCTTACATGCAACTACTTAGCTAATAGTCCACTGAATTTTGCTGCTCAGCTCACTGTGTGTTTCCTGATTAAACTTTAGTTGATAGCTACTTGAGTCATTTGCAACAGCTCACAGGCTGTAGACTCTTTAGTAGGCACTATATATATGCATGTGTGCACATGCATGTATTAACTTAGCTATGTCTATATAAGTATGTATGTATGCAAGTGTTAATTTCCATTCACTTGGTACTTTCACAGGTAGCTAACTATAGCTAGCCATTACATAGCCATACATTTGCATTGCATGCAGTCAAACAAATTACGTTTGTCCTTCACTGCACATATATACATACATAA
Source organism: Ianthella basta (assembly GCA_964019415.1). Taxonomy (NCBI): domain Eukaryota; kingdom Metazoa; phylum Porifera; class Demospongiae; order Verongiida; family Ianthellidae; genus Ianthella; species Ianthella basta. The sequence continues at coordinate 5,469,870 of OZ025868.1, read as the reverse complement.
TGATAACGCTTATGAATCTTCACTTGCTTGTGTGTAGGATTGATTGTAGCTATTTGATTTATAATAGCAATGTAGCTCAATAATGCTAATAGCTATTTGCTAGCTAGTCAGCTAGCTATGCTACTAAATTAACTATGCTAACCAGTGCATGTACTTCACACCTCACTAGCTTCAGTAGACATCACCTGAGTAGATGTGGGGCTCTCGACCACCAGGCATTGAATCGACCTTTACCTTTTACACGTATCTTGCTAGCTAGCTAGCTAGCTAGCTACAGAGCTACGTAGCTAGTTACTAACTATTTTCCAGGTACATAGCAAGCCATGTAATGAAGTATTGTCTGCTGCTAGAGGTTGGCTACACTCTCGAAACGGTACCGTCCTGCTGATATTACGGCCGACGTTATAGCAGCACTGCGATAATACACTGCGGCCAGTTGCAGGGAATTACCCTTTGTTGCAAGTTACCGAAGAACATGGCCGCTCAACCTCCTTCAGCAAGGCACTCATTAATACCATTTCCCAAGGACCTGAACCTCCCTGAACGCCGAACTCAGTGAGTGTTAAGTACCACATCTTCTTTCCACTATGTTCGTTTGGAGGTGATCGAGCGAGGGTAAAGATGTTAAATTTGTAAATGTACGTAGTTCTTTAACAGTGCGCAATGTTCAACAGCTCACTGTTCCTTAGTCCCTGCTCCTCCCTAAAATCTGTCCTCAGTGAGCGTTAATGACCAACTCGTCTTGCTACTGTGTTCATATGGAGGCAATTGATTGAGGGTAAAGTTACTTTATTACCGACCATACCCAACGCCCAACCTGTACACAACACTCCAGAGCTCACTGGTCCTTAGTCCCTGAACCTCCCAGCAATCCGACTTCACTAAGTGCGACTGACTGATCCCTCTTTGTTCTGTACTCCTTTAGAGTGAAACTAACGAGGGTAAAGATGTTTTATTAGCAAAAGTGTCTATGCAATGTACACGTACATGACATACGTAGCTATGTATACACATACGTATTTAGAAGCCTGTTCCAGAGCATTTGCCCAGAGGACATGAAGCTACAGTGAACCTCATGCAATCATTGTGTATGCATGTATGTGTGCTTCACATTTGGTACTAGAGACTTATGGTATGTACCTCCTTTAACAAGTGCTACTTCTGTTTGCCAGGGGTGTCATCATTCACTAAACTGGTACATACTGGTGTATGTAGCTAGACTGAACTGCTAGACTGGCATGATATCTGCACAGTACGTGTGAGTCATATTAAGGTCTCTACCATCTTTCTACAATGCTATGTGGTATTCATTTCTGTTGTTGCTGGCCTAGCTACTATAGATGCATTGACGATAAAGGAAAAGTTAACATTTTCATGCAGAACAACTGGGGGTGCTGGGTAGCAAGACCATCTTGTCCGTTGACGTGGTGTTCTTATCAAAATCTGTGCAATGTAAAATTCATGTAGGTATATTTACTTAGCTATACAGTAAAGGTTGCGTATCATGATTGGACTGGTAAAGACGTGCACAGATATGTACAATGTCATATGACTGTCACACAGATCAGAACGCATATATTTTGACAAATCTTGAGAGGTAGTGCAACCAGACTCCCCTAGGGAGTCCCGTGGGACAGGTCAGTCCATGCCGGTAGCACAATAAACACCCTCGATCGGATACTTCAGGCAACTCTGGATTTGGAGGGATACGCAAACAGACTCCTCCACCCTCGTTTTGGGATAGGTAGGCAATAGGGTAAGGTTGCTTTGGACAGGTCAGGCCAGGCAATCGAAGGTATTTATTAACATTATCTGGACTGACCTGTCCTAAAGTAACCTTGTTGCTCAACATCCCCTTGTGGATCTGAAATGTTTCCATGCACATGTAGGCCAAGTGCAGCTATAGAAAAAGAGGCAGCATTGCAGGTAAAGACGGCGCAGATGAATTAACATGACCAATGATATGCTTTTACAAACCCCTAGCAGGGATGGATCTGGTGTTATTGAGTCTTTGTAAATGCTACTTTAGCTGTGTAATTACCCAAGGACAATTCTGCATTAATGCTGGACTATAAGGTATCACTGCAGATATTTTAGACTGCAAAGTACAGCTCCAATGCTCCAGCTATTCAGGTAGCAAGGCATTGACGCTATCGTTCACAACCTTCACTGTACGCAGTTGTATAGGTCCTCAATTGCCACTGACTTCCTTCCCGTGCAACCACTGGAAGTAAGTCAGAGTCACTGGCAGAACTTGGAAGTGATGATCGCACCAAGCTTGGTGTGAATTACATGTAATTGCAACTGTGAGCACACCCACTTGCTAGTTGAGAATTAAGCATACTTCATGTAAAAACATGTAGAGAATGGATTTCCGCTGTCCAACACTGAACCAGTAAAATGACATGTGGACTTTTGGAAGATGTACATGATGCATCAGCCCATTCCTCACTGTGGGACAATACTTTGGTGCCCATGCAGCCAGTTGTACATTTACTTTCAATTCTTGGACTATGCAGTGAGCACTGTGCATGCATATACTGACACCATTGTCATGCACACCCCCTTCTGCCTGAATCCTGGCCTCTTCATTACCTCTGCCAGAGTGCAATTGGACTTAGCCCTTGTCCATACTTAACCGATTGTGTAACTATGTATAATATATACATGCACAGATCACATATGAAGTGAGGGCTTCTCAGCTGGCTCAGGCATCAGAAAGGGTTGGTTCTCTAATACCAGCTTCACAACAGGGTTGAAAACCTTGCCGACGTTTCGTCCACATGCTCTGTTCTTCGCCCTGAATATGACCAGAGCATCTGGTTGAAACGTCGGCAAGGTTTTCAACCCTGTTGTGAAGCTGGTATTAGAAAACCAACCCTTTCAGATCCCATAAATGGGGCTCAGTAGTGATGCTGGACTACTGGCTGCTCTGTAGCCTCTATAAGCACAAGGCTACTATATGTAGAGCAGTGGTTGGGCTCACAGTCAACTCAACTGGTTTGATGCTGTTAACTACCTTGCTCCAATGGTGTTGACAGTAGCCTGCCTTGTCTGTGTGTCTGCTGTCTGCTTATATATGTTAAAATGAAAGCCGTGATTTGTTGTGAGGTGAGTATGTGCTTATCTTTTGCTCAGCAGGAACCTGGTTATAACACCAGTTGATGTCGAATGCAGGCCTTCCACATGGGGCCATTCGTCAGATCCAGTCAAACACTGGAGATTACTGTGTCAATTAACAGACCAATTTGGCTTGAGTGTGAGACTACATTCTGTAAAGGTACCATTGTGTTAATGCACTTTAAGTAATCTTCTTCACTCTTGCGTTTATTGAGTTAATGTACATGCCCCACCCCACCCCCCACCCCACAACCCCACCCCCGAGTATGTTCCTAAGCAAACAAGAGGTGTGGAAAGGACTGGTTAGTTTGCATTCCACCCTCAGTAGTCAACCCTCCCACTTCACGCAGCTTGTAAGACATGTAGAAGCATGACTGGACAGGAGAGCTGATCAGGCTTGTATAGACAATAACAAGGAGTTATAGAGTTCTGAATGTCCAACTAAACTGCCTACATACGTAAGAGATTGTGTGGCCTTCATTTCATTGTGACATCATTGGGCAGTTAATGATGAAATTATTAATGTTAGCAGTTAATGTTTGTGAAGTTATACATTAGATGTAGAATCACGTCTAGCTCCTTCCAGAACAGAGCATATTAAGAGATCACCGTGTGTATAGGGAGCTCAATCAAACTGCTCTTTTGATGGCACCTCAAACCCACACTTCAGTTGTTGAGGAGACCCAATGGTGCCTCGTTGATTCTAGAGCCTACCCCTCTGGCTTGCAATTGGCAGAAACAGAGAATATGACAAGCACATTCACTAGAGACAGCACTAGTGGTATGAGTCCTATGGTTTAAATTTGTAGTCAGCTGCAGTCACTGTCACATCATCACTCAGTAGAACAGGGAGGGGTGTGCTTCACATTGTAGTTATTATTTTGATGCTGAGACAGCAGATGCAGTCTCTGTACCAGCTATATTACACAGGGCTGTAGTACTCGTAGATACTTGTTTTGCACAGTGAAACCTGTCTAAGACAGCCACCTTCAGGCCAGTTCTAACGGACCTTTATAGACAGGTGAGGTGGTAGAGAGGTGGCTGCTCTAATAAGGTAGACTGCAATGCTTTAGTGCTATTTGGGGCCAGGGAGGCTGGCTGTTTTAGAGAGGTGGCTGCCTAACACAGTGACCATTTTAGACACATTCCACTGTACTACGTATATTTAGTTATTATCACGTAACATATAGAGAGGTGGGCCTTAGTAAGCGTTCAGTTACAGGCTCTTACCGAATAATCTCTCACCTTATGGGAGCCATTTGGGGTCAATATCTATTTTGGGTACTTCTTCCTTCCGTACCTCACGCTTAGTGTATGTACGTATGTCTATGGTGTGTGTTTGCGCAGCTGATCTATATTTAGAATATTCCATTTTAGTCTTGTAACTGTCAGCGCTGACCAAAGGTGAGCGTGGTGTTGTTATTCTGTGAGGGCAAATCATTGGTAACTGTGTAAGCATAGTAGCTATAGAATAGACAGTGGAATGTCTAACAATTCAGTGTGGTAGATTGAAGAAGCTTGTGTGGTGTACATGTAGTAATCGGACTATCCTGTGATGCATCTCATCTGTGTGAAACTAAATACACTGTATACGTAGTTCTATAACTATTTCCTCGCTTCTATTGGTACCCTACGGTACAGGTGTATCAACCACATATGCTGTTGTGTTTAGCTATACTACCATCTTTTCATTACTAATGTGTGTTGTTGATCCATTCACACCAGCCTTGTGCTGAAGGGGTAACCTTAATAAATACAATACAATACAGTACAATACAATACAATACAATACAATACAATACAATACAATACAATACAATACAATACAATACAATACAATACAATACAATACAATACAATACATACCCATTTCCTGTATGTATGGTCAGTAAGCAAGTTGCTATAATAGAAGTTTGTGCACAGTACTGTACATAGTATATGTACAGTAATTGTCTGGAAATGCTGTTGATTACGTACACCATTTGTTTGCTGTACATTAAATCAAACATGATTTGCTGACAGGGAGTTAGTGAAATTGTTTTTGATCGCATTGTAGTTAAGGAAATGAGATGAACAATGAGGTATGAGTAATGATGGGGTGAAAAGCTATATGTATGTATGGTAAGGAGAGCGGGGGCAAGGAATATCATAGTGTTCATACATATGTACTTGCTTTGCTATTTATACAGGGTGATACTTCTCTTCATCATGGCCACCACCTCTGCTGTAGAAAGTAAGGACTATTGGCTGTATTTTGATTTTACATTTTAATGGGCCGGGTGTCAGCGACCGGGCTGCATGCTGAGAAGAGAAGGGGGGAAGGGAAAAATGGCAGTGAACCGGGCCAACACCGGCAACCTCCAGATCTTTAGCCAACCCTTTAGCAGCAGGGTCAGTGGTCACCGCCAACAGCCACTGATCAATTCCCTCCTTATGTACCGATGTGTGTGGGCTCTATCCAGAGCCTCCTTTGAAGCTCCCATGCACATTATCATTTCCAAGTGTCACTGATTAATCCAATATAATAATAATGCCACTGAGATGAGCTACAAGTCACAAGAGAGCAAGTGCATCAATGTGTCAAATTTAACTATGTACGTACGTACGTACACAGAATAGAATTCAAAGTTGATTGTCTATGTACGTAGTACGTGTCTGTTGAATAGGACCAGGCACTTTGAAACATGCGTTCTAGCTAACAATTCTTATACATTGTTGTATTTGCATGCATGGTGCGTAAACAAGCTAAATGTTGTAGCTAGCTAGCTACGTACCTGTCCATTGAGTTGGCTCCATATATAGCTAGCAATAAGAACGTTAACATAGAAAGAAACGGGGTCAATCAGGCTGATAAACTAGAATTCCAAGTGTAACAAATCATTCATTAGTTCAACTTGAGCTTTCAGGAGCATGCCCTGGATTATTGTGTACTGCCATGCACCAGTGCTTTCTGTATCTTAATAGGTTTGTGCCAAATGGAGTGGATGAATGAGCATTGGCATGGTACATGACAAGGAAAATGCATTCATTCATCGTCATAAACAGATCAATAGCTAATTATGCTAGCAGACAGCTTGTAATATAATATGTGGCATGCATACAGCTAACTGTGCAGCCATAATTGACTAGTTGTAGGGAATTTCCCTATTGCTTCTTGATCCTGAAAACATGGCCGCTCGATCCCTTCAGCAAGGCACTCAGTTATGCCATTTCCTGAGGACCTGAACCTTCTTGAGCTCCGAACTTGGTGAGTGTTAAGTACTGCATCTTCTTGCTACTGTGTTCGTTTGGAGGCGATCGAGCGAGGGTAAAGATGTTTAATTAGTAAATGTACGTAGCTCTCCAACAGTATGCAATGTTCAACAGCTCACTGTTCCTTATTCACTGCTCCTCCCTGAATGCCAACTTCAATGAGCGTTGATTACTAACTCTTCTTGCTACAATGTTCATTTGGAGGCGATAGAACAAGGGTAATGGTAGATAGATTGATAGAATTTTTATTTGCAACAGGATTGTCGTATATACAATACACAGTAGATTGTCATATGGGTCCTAGGTACTCTTATTATTGAACATACGCAGCGACCAACCAGTGCACAACACTCCAGAGCTCACTGGTCCTTAGTCCCTGAACCTCCCAGCAATCTGACATCAGTGATCCTTCTTTGCACTGTACTCATTAAGAGTTGAACTATCGATGTACCATGTCATCCTTTAACTATCTGGGAAGCACATAGTTTATAGGCAATGTCTCCTGTGCACCCAACTCAATTGTACTTGAGTGAAATATTGGAATATGAATATATCGAGGGTAAAGATGTTTTATTAGCAAAAGTGTCACTACATGTGCATTGTATACGGAAAGTACATGCAGTTAGCTACGTAGGTACACATAACCAATTGCAGACTGAAAGCATGTGCTCAAAATGCCACGTAGCTACAGTGCACTTAATGCAATTATTGTGTATACATGTATGTGTGTGCTGCACATTTGGTACTAGTCACTAATGGTACTGTACCTCCTTTAGCTACCAAGTGCTATTCTGTTTGCCGAGGGTGTCTGTATTCACGTAGCTTGTACATAGCTAAATGGGATTACTGGACTAGCATAGTTACTGCACAGTACGTAATTGTGAGTCATACTTGGTTCTTGGCCAGCTTGATACAGTGAAGCTCATTTCTATTGCTGATGGCATGCATATAGCTAGTACAGAAGCCTCAAGTGCATCTAACTATCTGGAGAGATCCGATTGAATAGATTTCCAAGCAAGGCAACATTGAAATACCCCTGTCACTTACATATGCACATATACTTTCTTTCACAATCTGTGATTGGAGTTGTCGTGATGCTCAGAACTGTGTCCACTTTTGCAGATTTTAGAATTGTAGCTGTTATTCCATCAGTTGCACTTTGTTTCTGTCCCTAATACTGTATCCATTATTTTTCTGCACTACGTCGACACAATTATTATAATTATATGATGAGGTCACTATAGGTGCATGTGCATAAATGAGATATATACGTGCCTGGACTTTGGCTAGTCTCGTGAGCCAAACCACCATTTGTTGCCTACAATGTAGGCATCCAAATGGCAGTCTAGCTCACAAGAATAGACATTGGCCCACTCTAGTATGCAAGTGCCCCCCCCATACTGAATTGTCTTCCTACACTCGTGTATGTACTGTACGCATACAATGTATGCACATTTACATGGCTATGTGTACATTTGCTCCACAAAGCTGCTATTATACCTTTCATGTGAACATGAATGTGATGTACATATACATATGTATGCATGTTGTAACACTAGCGAGTGAAGGAAATCTGAAATCCCAACACAGTAACAGACATTGACCCACTCCTTGCACTACTTTTCCCATGATATCACCTGCTGCCTCACTGCTATGGTGGCTCTGACTCACAGTTTAGTGAGCCCTGAGTCACAGCTGAGTCATTGCTGTGGTACAGTTGGGGGATGAATTACTCCCGCCCTTTGCTTAGACCCCATTCTTCCTTAGGAACTTCAAGAATGATGTCACTATACCTCCCTCACCCACAGGATGTTCATATTTGTTTCACTCCCATGCAGCTCCCTAGTCATGTGCAGTACAGACATGTGACCATGACATCATTGCACAAGGCCAATGCTGTACACAAGTATGTACGTAGAGGTTCACAAAGTAATATTCCCTTCTATAGAAATCATTTCATTTTCAACTGGATGTGTTGCATTGTACTTTCAACTCTATTCAATACATGTGCACGTTCAATTCTTATTGCTGGCTATTGTGTATTCAAATTATATAATTATGTTGAAGTTGTTGCTAACCATATTGTGTGGTGTACATAATGCATCTACTCATATTTAGCAGTGGCAGTTTCAAGCACTGTATGGTGCTGTTTGACTTCACTCATATGCATGCATCACATGTGCATGACCCTGTCAGCATCCTGCTTACTTGTACGTATATTTGTCTCAGTCTTTCATGATTATTAATGATGCGTCATCTGAATATTTCCTTGTGACTCATCATCATCATGGGCATAAGCAGTCTCTTCTTATCCAGCATTGGTGCCTTACTCACCTTGCAGGTAGTTCCACTGATGCCGGACACATATCAGCTAGAACAGATGGCTAGGTCCTACTGCAAGATGGTCAAAATGGTGGACTTCTGTTTGTAAACAATTCACGGTGGATGTTTGTGCAAATCTCCACTGTTGCCCTAATCGTGTTAACCAACACTGTCATCCTAATTGCCTTAATGAGATGAAGATAAGATGTTTGAATAACTACTGTACAGAAGTGAGGGCTTCTCAGCTGGCTCAGGCATCAGAAAGGGTTGGTTCTCTAATACCAGCTTCACAACAGTGTTGAAAACCTTGCCGACGTTTCGACCAGATGCTCTGGTCTTCTTCAGGGCGGAGATGACCAGAGATCGCCCTGAAGAAGACCAGAGCATCTGGTCGAAACGTCGGCAAGGTTTTCAACCCTGTTGTGAAGCTGGTATTAGAGAACCAACCCTTTCCGAACTACTGTACAATCTTTCATGATAGGCATGCATCCTCCAGTCCCTCACTTGTTGCACCATACCCACAAGACAGTAAGTCTTATGAGTCTACTAGATGCCTGTGCTAAAGATCTGGAGGTCGCTGGCCATGGTCCAGTTCACTGTGTAGTTTCAACAATGTATTTTGTTTGTGTAACCATGGTGCATTAGCCATCTGCACACATTCAAATTCAAATGAAATCAAGTCATCGATACGCATAATTTATGCAGTACAACAGTCGTGAGGTCTAACGTTCTAGTAGCTCAATCTAGTCAGCACTGATCATGCTTCCCACAATGTCATGTCAGCATAATATACATAAATATACTTTGGATAGAAGTATAGATCATACACGTTATACTTTATTTAATAAACAAGCACACAAATACGTACGTAGCAATAATATAGTTAGTTCTACAAGGTATAATAGTGTGAACTATTTACGTATTACATTTGGTAGGCAGTTTAATGGTTAATGTATCCTTTCTTCATCTTGGTCTATCTATTATTAATATTACAAATGTAGTGCATAGGACATTAAGGAACATGGCATTAATACAATGTCTATGCTCCTAAGTACATGTGGGTTGCACACATTATCACAGTGCTTAAAATGCCCATGTATGTTACAGTAGGTAATGAGGACTGTATTTGTGCAGCCTATATATTATATGGCCATACATACATACATACATGAATCGGCCTATTACAGCACCGGAGTTAGAAAGTAAGAAGCTAAAATGTGTGCAAGTTAATGAAAGAGTTCCAGATGGATACTGGCCTATCAGTAGCTAACTAAAATGATTCGTTTTCCAATTGGCCTGTTGGTGGTTACTCTTTCTTTCTGCTTTCTAACCACTCTCGACTGGCACTGATGAAGCTGTGCGACACTCAGGGGCGTCACCCACCTGAGCCAGGATCTCTTTCACTGTGGCACGCGATTGAAGGTGTCTACACAGTGTCTCCACTGCCCACACGTAGCCGCCGCAGCTGATGCCACCGCAGAAACATCGCGCGGTTCGCCAATGGCTGTGGAGAAGTTAGGAGAGCCTTCTATGAGGAGGATGGTTGGATGTTTGGCGTGGCGGCCCATAGAAGACGATTGTGTAGTCCCCAGAGATGCTCGATGGTCTGCGTCGTTCGGAAGTGGTACTCGCTGCTGACGAGGAACCTCAGCATTGTTACTGTGGGTTCTGTTCTAGTTGGAAAGGTCGTCGAGCAGTGAAAAAGTGTGCCACTTCCATGCTGATGTCTGCTTGGGTGAGCGCCCTCTGACACCACGTGGTCTCTAAGCTGCCATCTTGATGACGTCACAACCCCCATATGGCCATAAGTATATGTATTTGGCTGTGATAATGCAATAATTATGGTTGCACATATGTTATATCTGTCCAAGTTCAAACAGTGTGTGGGGGAGGGGAAGATAAGAGGGTGCAGAATGTGAGCGCACGACATTCTGGTTAGTGTACCATGTCCTTGCTCCTCCCATGACATTTCTGAATAACCATGCAGGCTGATGACCCTGTGTGTAAGGCACCTCTGGCAGCTTTAACACCATGCATAATGAAAACATCTGCACACGTGTACGCAAGTCTATTCAAGGTCACAACAGCACTAGGTATTCACTAGTGGTGACTGCTATACCTATACTACTGCAAGATATTATAGATATTATAGTTGCAAATGTCTCATTGGACTTTTGTATTGTGTACCAACCACTCCTCAACAAGTGCAAGGGTGTGCTGGGACTTGAATACATGCAGATCTCAGCTGTACACTTGAAATGTGGCTAAAGGGCCAGATCCACTTGCATAAACACAGGCCTGTTGGGCATGCTTAATTGGCCTGTCCAGTAACATCCCACAAACACCCTTATCAAATCCATTGTATGCCCAACACTTGTATACAGTACTGCTGTGGTATGTGTAACTGTACATGTTGTCAGGATTGTGTTACAAGTGGTTGTATGGGACCACATTCTACACTGGATGTTTGTGTACTACCTCAACTAGTGCCCTTGACACACTACCTTTACCCCTGAGTATGCTACCATGTTGCACCTCACCTGAATTAATTACATCTTGTTAACCTTCACAGAGTGTGTGCATGCATGCAGGTCAGTCATGTACACACAAATGTAATACTGTATTTCACATGCCAAGCCGAACAGACTACACAATGTGAGCTGTACAATGCTCTCCACGTCACTCTCCACACCTCCTCATGCAATACTCAACTTCATACGAACATACAGTGCCATGTGTCATTGTCTATACCGTGCACAGTATAATTATACAATATAGCTCTGTTTGCTGAGGTGTGCAAGTACATCTTCCTTGTTAAGTACTGCCTTGTCCTGTTGTGAATCTTGTATTGCTGTGAATGGGGTGAGGCTTCCTGTGTGACTACTAAGCAGGTTACAATGCAGGTGTGTACGTCCCACTCAGTATTGATAACATGAGCTCAAGCACTAACAAAATTATATATTCACCTGACAGTGTGCCCCACCTGCACATGCCTACACACACACATTCTCACATACACATTAATGGGCATGCACATGTGCACACATACAGCTCCTAAGCAACGCTGTCATGAATTCTTTTAGGTAACATAATATTATGGTCACATATACTGTATAACCCAAGTACTAGATCAACAACTGCATAACTTCTAATGAATATCATTAGTCTAAGAAGATTTCCTGGAAGTACCACATTTGCATAATTATGTGTGTGGTAGTTCTTCGAACTGGGCTTGCAAGTGGGTGTAAAACTCTGCAACTACATATACGGTAAACAAGATTATGCATGGTGAGATGTGCAGAATTCCAAACACTACTACACAGCAAGAGCATGAACACAAAATCATGAAGCATGCATTCATGATTATGATTAGCTGTGTATAGCTACATGGTACTGTATATAAATTAGAGGGGCAAACTCAACTATTACTATACAAGAAATGTGTGCAAGCATGTGTACTTGTATTCATGGTGGTAATATAATTGCATTTGACTAAATAAGAACACTAGACGGGCCAGCATGAAGTCAGATGCATGAATGAGAGACCTTGATATAGTTATATACATTTGTGAGAAGAGCTATATAGGAGGAGTAAGGTATATGGACAGGTGGAGGAAATTTACAGTATGATTCATGTGGACAAAATATGTAACTTGAATTATTTGACAGATAATTCAGGCTGATGGAAGAGTAATCTTTAGTTTCTCTCCATTCAACCATTAAAAGTGATGATTGTAGGCTAGGTTGCCCTTTTTCCAAGAAAGTAGTTCTGAAGCTGTGTATGATTGTGCATAATTTTTGAGGGCCTTTTCCTTAACTTGTTCTGGTGTTTGCTTCAATGCAGATGGAGGACTAGATAGTAGTAATGTACATGAGATATTTGCATGTGCACCTAGCCATTCATCCTTTATAACTTCATACCGTGGCATTTGTAAGTGTTTAGCATCATTCTAAGCACCTTTATATATACTTAGAATGGACTGCAGCTGTGCACTACACTCAAATTTGTTACCACACACAAGCAAGTAAGATCACAAAGAAGGAGATGGCGCTACATATGAGCGATCGTGATAATTTATAGCTAATTCTTTCTATATCTATGATATTTGCTGAAAGGTCATCATTTAGCTGTATACATGAACTGCATGCTCATTTCAGGCAACAACATTAAACTTTTTATTGTAAAGTATTGGTGCTTATATTTCCACGAGGCATGAATGGAGCAAATTGTAGGTCATACATTATTGTCTTGTCTGCATGCTGCCATTTTGTACTGTATATAATATGCATGCATTGATACATAATTGCAAACTTAGTCTCAGCAATAACTTTGCGATAATGCAGACAAACTATTGTATAGCACTTTGTGGCTATCTAGGTCCTCCTCTCACGTGAGAACGAATTACGTATTTGGAAGTGCATGCGGTTTGTGGTACATAGCTATATGAGAAGAATTTATACGACTGGCGCTACTCGAGACGCGAGAGTGCGGAACAGAGGGTAAGTGAGTTTAGGGGTATAAAATTTTGCTAGAACGGGATCCTTAGTGAATAGTAATCTAGTGGTTGTCTTTTATCGCAGGTTGGTAAACCGTTTTGCTCGGAACGCGATGATGAGTCACTTTAGGGAAAGACAAGACGCGCGACAGCGGAGCCTGTATAGCTAGCTATAGGTTGAATGTTTTCGCCGTCTTCTGCTTTGAAATATACTCGTTGTCTCTGCTGGCACATGACAGAATCTAATCGTTCTAGCTTTCCTGATCCGAATTCTTCGTATATAGCTAGTATTAGCGCTATACATGCAGGTTCTGGCGCCTAGCTCAGTATAACAACTGGAGCTATTCTTCCAGATCTATTGCGATACTACATTACTGGTAAATAATTTACCGTAATTGAGCATAAATGGCCTAATGAAGCATCATGCAATTCTATAAATATGATGATATATATTAAGTAATCATGATAAGTTGGCGTTCATGACTGTTAACAGTATACTTACGTAATTTTGTTGGCTGCCTGATCAGTGTTTGCATTTTATTCAGGCACTGGTCATTTGGTGATTGGGCAAGAATTGCAACACTCCTCCAACACTACAGGAAATTAAGTGAGCAGTTTGTGAAGGAGATAAGTTTTAGGAATATTACCCAGACCCATCAAGACTGTAACCCAAACCTGCAGCTGTTCAAAGTATACAAAGTTTATTACCACTAAAACTGGATACACTTAACAGAAAGGTGGCAGGCCTAATTATAAGATGTACCAGACGTACATCCAAGAGTGAGTGTTTCACATGCAACGTATGTTCCCATGTGTGTGTGTGTGTGTGTGTGTGTGTGTGTGTGTGTGTGTGTGTGTGTGTGTGTGTGTGTGTGTGTGTGTGTGTGTGTGTGTGTGTGTGACGTCATCCGTCAAAATGGCGACCGCGAGGAACCGAGTTGGAGAAGGCAGTATGTTTCACTAGACGTTTGCACCCGAATGACGCCATGCCTGTGCCTGAAGGACAGAACAGTCACGAAAACAGCTATGGACTCGGACTTCGGAGCTTCCGCAAAGGGAGAGTTAGGCAGCGCGAGGCCGACGGAGGTGCGAACTTTGACCATCGACCGCGAACCTAGGGAAGCAGACAGATGCGTACCCAGCAACTACTGGAAGGGGAGGAAATCACAACACACCGGTCTGTCAGGCGACCTAAGGCCTGACTCGGGGCGGGCAGGACTCCGACGGGCGGATGAGGAACGAATCTCCCCAACGGTTGGTGGGCGGAGGAGGGAACAATCCCCAACGGCCTCTTGCTACTACATGGCAGCAGAAGTGGATCGAGAACAGAGCCAAGCAGCGCTGTCATCCAGCTTGGTAAGATGGAACCGATTCAGAAGTCCCTGCCACAACAGCACAGAAGATCAACTGGTGTCCACTCAAGAAGGAGAAGCAGCGCAATACCAAGAGACTTCTGACTAGCCTGACAACAATGCACACACATCACTTCATATTCCTATGCACACACTACCCTATACACAACTCACATGCATACACACAACCCCCCTATGCATACACTCCCATACGCATACACACCCATATGCATACACAATTTCCCTATGCATACACACAATTCGCATACTTATGTATACACCCAACCACCATATGCATACACACCCATATGCATACACACCCATATGCATACACACCCATATGCATACACATCATTCCATATGCACACACATCTCTTCCAAACCTACAGAGTCAGCAACAGTTATACGTTGTGCCATGTGTCCTGCAGCATGTTGGCAATTACTGTTATACTCAGTGACTCCATTTTCCTTATTTTTGTAACTTGGTCTTAATAAGGAGAATGTTTGCCCCGTGTGTGTGTGTGTGTGTGTGTGTGTGTGTGTGTGTGTGTGTGTGTGTGTGTGTGTGTGTGTGTGTGTGTGTGTGTGTGTGTGTGTGTGTGTGTGTGTGTGTGTGTGTGTGTGTGTGTGTGTGTGTGTGTGTGTGTGTGTGTGTGTGTTTGTCTTTGTGTTTGTCTTTGTGTTTGTCTGTGTGTGTATGTGTGTGTGTGTGTGCGTGTGTCTGTGTGTGTCTGTGTGTGTGTGTGTGTGTGTCTGTGTGTGTGTGCATGTGTGTGTGTGTGTATGTGTGTGTGTGTGTGTGCTTGTTTGTTTGTTCCCTGTGTTTGTCGGAGGCTGTGTGAGTATTGCCAGAAGGGTGACAGATCTGCAGCCAACATGCAGGTCTGACATTTAAAAGGTTGCATTAAAAACTTGCAATTGGTTTTTGCTTGGTTGAAAGTCTAGATCTTGTCATACTTGTGAACTACACCCCCTGGGAAGACTATAGGAACTTGTGCAATTCTCTCTTAGGTGCTAGTGCACTTTTCAGTGTTTAGCAGTATGTACATGGTAGTGCAAGTTATGCTAGCCACCTAGATGTCATCAAGTGTAGGTGTGGAATTCTACGGAAAGAAGCCCAGGATGGATATTCTGATGCTGTCAGTCAAGCCCATACTCCACCTCATGAGTCTTTGCATGCACATTAACCCCCACTGCACCGAGAGGCCATGCAACTGGAGCAATAAGGCTAGTGTTTCCATGGCCAAAAGGACTACCAGTGTTGTTGCCTCCTGCTGGCTTACCCCATTAAACATGTAGCCAAGTCTTGGATGTGGTAACATGAATACAAGTACGTACAATTAAGTTCAAGTGTGTGTGTGTGTGTCTGTGTGTGTGTGTGTGTGTGTGTGTGTGTGCGTGTGCGTGTGTGGATGCATTTGCCTGGCCACTGGCACACCAATGGCAGCTAGTGTCTTGTTCCTATACCCTTCTGAACAACACAAGGAAGGGAAGGTGGTGTGACTCTGGGCAGTGAGTTGCACACAATTGACATTATTTTGCAATGCATTTATTACATAATTATACTACTCATGTCAGGAGATTCCATTGCCAAATTGAGTGGTTCTTACTGTGCACAAACACTAGCTTCTGCTACCTGATACCACTCACCCTACAAGTGGCTCTATCTGGTTGAAAAACTGCTTTATGGTCACACTTATCATTTAAACAAAGATCTTTTCAACAAATTAAAGATCTTTCTCATGCTCAAACAGTTGCACAATAATTTTTATGCCTAATAACATTGCCAGATGGAGGGAGCTACAACGAACGTGCTGGTATATAAGAGTCAACATGTGTGTCTAGCTGTGCTTGCCATAAGTTTTCATTTACTATGCCCATGACATGTTATACATAGGTTTGATGGTGGTGGTGATGATTTGCTTCATCACAGCAGAATGCCAAGATGAATGTAAGTATAGGGTACTTATTACTCATATTTAATGAATTTTTATCCCGCTATGTGACAGTTTCGGACATAATTACATAAGTATACATAATAGGGTGGCAATGCCTATGAATGTATAAGTATGCACAATTGCGATAGGTTTATAAGAAGAGACATTATGCTGTAATTGATGGTCAATTTCAAGTTCATGATACTATAATTATGAGTAATTGTACAGTTGATGCACTCTCTGCTACACTTCATTTTACGTAATTAAATATATGTACAACAATAGATAACTAGCTGCTACTTCCGAGAAAAGCATGTTCGAGGTTTTTGAATTGCATGTGTGCAAAATTTGAACACCAGCTAGTGGAAAGACAGCTGCGTGACAGGTGCGAGTGTTGTAACATTTTTATTACTATTCCATTCTGTTGCACATACAGCCAGCACACTTGAGCAAGTGTTTCCCAAGAATGCCGACTACTCCTGCCATAGCCCCAATATCAAGCTCAAATGTACCTTCTCTGAGGATTCTATAACGGCATTCTGGACTGTCCTAGTTGGTGGAAGAGTTCCAGAACAAGTTACATCATCCACTCCTGGTCACATAGTTGATGCATCCAAAGTGAAAATTGGAACCCTCTACCTTGAAGTAAACAATACAATATATTCGGCAAAAAACAGCTACCAGTGTGCTGCTTTGTATCCCAACGAAAGAACGGAAGTTAGTGAGCCTTTTCCAATCCCTATGGTTGAAGGTTGGTGAACATTGGTGTATGATATATGAGTGTGGATTGTATAGGAGAGATATACAGTGTCTATGTAGTAAACTGCAGTTCTGTCTGTTCACCCAGATGTTGCTGCACCAATTCACAACTTTTTTGTTGTACCAATGCGAAATACACTCCATGTCCAATGGAATCATGACTATTACTTGTGTCGTAAGTTTACCGTCTATTTGGATGATACTGCTGTCCAGGAATGCACAAATATAACAGCTTTGAACTGTGCCATCGGAAGTCTTAATGATGGAGTCCAATATTTGGTAAAAGTGGTTGCAACTAAGCTAGATACAGAGACTATTCAAACTCCACAGATTATCACTATGCTGGATGCAAATAGAGGTACTTGATAGCACTGCACAATGGTTTCTATAATAATACAACTATCGAACCAAAACGTAATGAGTTATCTTGTCTGATGTGGTCCATTGAATTCCTCAGCCTCCTGTGGATCCTTGCCGGGAATCTGTATTGTAATCTGGCTGGTACCTGTGCTTATACTTCACTGGACATTTTGATTCTGTCTTCTGATGAACTGCAGTAGAGATTGAAGTAGAGCAGGTAATTAGTCCATTTATTTAAGGAAGCGGCTTTATGGTTGCCCCAACCTAGCAGGACGGAGTACATCATGTACTCCGTCCTGCTACATATATACAGTACAATGTATAAGTAACAGTACATGAATATGTAATAGTTAAATGCTGACCAAGAGGTGTCTCTGAGATTTAGAGCACGAGGCACGAGGGCGCGAAGCGCCCGAGTGCTGAGTGGTCTAAATCTTCAGAGACACCGATTGGTCAGCATTTAAGTCTTATAGATCCCAACGATTGGGCAAGGAGCGGCAGCGAATCAGTTTAACTAGTCGTACGTGCGTCATCACGCGTCTTCCGGAAGTAGTTGGCAATTTCTGACAATGGCCGAGAAACGTCGTTTGGTTATTGGGTTTGTCATCTCGCAGCAGACGTTCCTAAAGGCTGGCAGTGGATGCGGCGCGTGAGCTGAACGTAAGCTTACTCACTGACAGCCCCGTCAGCCACAGCGTTTCCCAGAGCGGTGTCCTAAGCCTGTTCCCAGCTCGTAACCAGTTCTTTTCTCGGCTCTGGTTCGTAGGCCGCTGCATGCCGGATTGTTGCGTTACCCTGTTTGTCGACGAAGCAAGTAAGCCGAGCGAACTGTGCATCGTATGTTGTGGAGTTAGCTACTATTATTATCACAGCTGCAGCTTCTCTGCTACAGACCACGGGCCCAAGCCACGCCCATGCTCTAAATCGCTATTTAGAGCATAGGCGCGAACGCCGCGCGTCGAATTAGAACACGGCTAGACGAAATAGACCACGGCGCGAAACAACACCCGGGGTGTCTACGACATTTAGAAACATCGTTTAGACGCACGTTACCATGGCAACGGGATCTATATGATATTAGTTTTCTCAATCGATATGTTGCAAGATGTCATCATACATAGATGTACTCTAACTCTGGCTACCATATACTCATTTTGTTATATGCTTGAAGTATTTCATGCCTTACACACAAAGTGTACCTATTATAACTTGAGAAGGAGAAATTCATTCACACACACACTGTCTTTTATCTTCTCTTTCCTCTCAGGTGTAAATGCAAAGGGAAGTACTATGTTATAGTACATGCTTTTATTCCCTAAGTAGATCATGTTTGAACATTGCTAAACAGCTGTAGAATTGGTTTACTGTATAAAAATTAAATTAATTCACCATTTCTCCAGAATTGGTACCACGTACCTCTGCCTACTTCTGGTCATTGTTCATACGCACTCCTGTTATTAAATTAATGCATCATGCAGGGAAGGGAAGAGGCTTGCCATTATAATAGGAAAATATTGGGAAGTTGGTGGATTAAACAGCTTACCTAGATAGAGAACTCCTATGGCACAGACTATCTCCATTGTGAGCTCAAGAAATCATTGATTAGTTCTCATTATAAATATTATTAGATATAATTATACTAACTAGCGAGTACCCGCCACACAGTGGCAACGGCCCTCCAACAACAGTGATCCCACGACAGTGCTCCTCCCACAGCACTTCTATGATGGTGTTTCCAATGGTGACACACTGTAGTCATGGGCCCCAGGTAGACTCTGCCACTCCCAGTAACAGCTGGTGTAATAGCTCTTCTCTGTTGCTGCCTCACCCTTGCACTTGTCCTTCTCTGGTCAGCATCTTGCTGTTCCTCCCTCCTCCTCCTGCTCCTCTCTGCCTCCCTCTCCCTGTCAGCATCTTGCTGCTCCTCCCTCCTCCTCCTGCTACTCTCTGTCTCCCTCTCCCTGTCAGCATCTTGCTGCTCCTCCCTCCTCCTCCTGCCCCTCTCTGCCTCCCTCTCCCTGAAGCTTCTTGCTGCTCCTCCCTCCTCCTCCTGCCCCTCTCTGCCTCCCTCTCCCTGTCAGCTTCTTGCTGTGCCTCCCTCCTCCTCCTGCCCCTCTCTGTCTCCCTCTCCCTGTCAGCTTCTTGCTGCGCCTCCCTCCTCCTCCTTCCCCTCTCTGCCTCCCTCTCCCTGTCAGCATCTTGTTGCTCCTCCCTCCTGCTCCTCTCTGCCTTTCCTTTTGTCTTCTCCTTTTCACATTATAATATGGAAGAGCCCGCCTTCTGCGGGCTTCTACACTACGGCTCTCCTTCATTGCCTCTTGTAGCGCGTCACAAAGGAGCCCGCCTTCTGCGGGCTTCTACGCAACTGGCGCTCCTTCATTGCCTGTAGTGTAGCCCGCGAAAAACATGGCGTCTTATTCCCTAAAGGAGGGAAATCTTGCGGCCCTCTCCTCGGGCCCAGCGACTCCTCTTCAGTCTACCCACTTATGACACTCTCCATACGTCGCCCCGTAATAATCCGGAGTTTCACGTGGATCGCACGCACGCACGCTGCGGGAGAAGTGTTAATCTACTCGGTCGGACGGTCGGACGGACGGTGGAACAAGCACATTAATATATAGATACAAAAGCATCAGATTATGGCTGTTTTAAGAGATGATACCAATTGCAGTAGAATATATATGTACACCATGGCTCTAGCCATATCCACACATTATATTATACGTTTGATTATAATTATGCGTATAATTACAGTGTCATTATCGTCATCAAATTAATATTTATGCGTGGTGCTGGTGGTCTGGTGGGTGCTGGTGGTCTGGAGCTGAAGCACACAATTCAAGATCCATGATTATGGGATGTCTCCGGTTCAAGCTCAAGCCCAGGCCATGGCAGAGAAGTTTTCAGTGGCAGCACCCCCCTGACAACAAGCAGCCCCACTGAACAAAATTTAATAACAAACTAATTTACTGTATGCGTGTCTGTTGGTTGTACTATGTATGTGTTGTGGGTGCCTGGAAGAGTAGCCTTCTGGCTAAAGGTTCCCCACATTAAATATGCTCAATTACTATTATTATTATTATTATCATTACTTTTATTTATCTATAATACATATAATATATATGTATATATTAAATCAAGCTACATGCATGCATGTTCAAGACTGCAATTCAAGTGACATTCATTAAACTCTTATATATCATAAATATTAACTGCATGTGAATGTATGAATATGTAAAGGTGCATACAACTAACGAGGCAATGCATAATACCTCATATAGAAGGGACACATCAAAATGGAGGTAGAGTTGTTGGTTGTGATTCTATTTTGGATATTGCCAGGAACTACAGGTAACCAACAAACCCAGTTATCTCAGCTGAATAGTAATATTTGCAACAAAATGAAGTGCTTATAGTGATGCTCAGAATTTCAATTATTCCTAATACAGTACACGTGTCTTGTACGTGCAGGTTCAGTGGTCCTCACTCAGACCCACCCAGCTGCCCCTTATGTGTGTAGAACTGGTAACATCACCCTCAGGTGTCAGTATGATGGTGTGGAGAAATTGTTGACTGTGTGGTGGCTTGTTGGTGGTCAGACAACAAACAACCCGTCAACCATCCCCGGACACACTGCCCTCCCTCGTACCACCACCTATCAGGAGGTAGTGGTGGACAGCTTCATCAACTTGGCAACAGGGTATCGCTGTGTGCCTACTCTCAGCAATGGATCACAGCTACAGAGCAATTCATACATCCCCCAGAATGAATGTGAGTGTCTTGCAACTGTAAACAAGTGCACATGCAAATATAAGCAACAGTACTGGTGCCATTAAACCCTTTCTAACTGTAATATGCTATCACTTGAATGCCAGATCTAATGATGCAATTCAGCTGAATCAGTCCAGAAACTGAAGTATATTTCAGTAATTAAATGTATGAATGCAAGTGTACATGCACATTGCATGTGACGTGTTACCTTGTTTAATATATATAAGGCAAAATAGAAAGTTGAAATATTATTATTATGCTCTACACATTTGCATAAATTATAATGCAATTATTATACATGATTGTATATTTCAGCTGCTAATGTGACTATCTCCAACCTGGCCTTGGTAAGCAGGACAGCGACTACTTTGAGTGTCACCTGGTCAGCTGGCTACCCCAAGTGCTACTCCTTCACTGTGTCCCACTCCACCCAAGATGGCTCCATCAATGTCACCCAACCTGCTGACAGTGACACCTCCCACACTCTGACCTCCCTCCAACCTGGCACCACTTACAGGATTGAGGTGGAGGCTGTGAGGAAGGGAGAGGGAGCAGACGGACAGAGGGCAAAAGTCATTGGGAACTTCACTACATATGAAGGTGATTGGTTATGCCCTTCACTGCATGGTAAAGAATGTAAGACTTACTACAATGCAAGGTAGTATTATATTTTAAGTTACAGTGAATAGAATAATAAGGCATGATGCACATTTGCATTCTAAGAAATGTACCATTCCCAGGCAGTTTTAATTTCATAGATTGATCACAAAATGGTTTAAACAGCCGTACACGCTCCAGATAATGCACTCAATGGTATAAAACATTATAAAGAAGTTATATAATTATGTATCCCTCTGTATAATAATGTACAATGCTACTCCATATACATCCTGTAATGTGATCCTGCATTCTGACGTGTACGTACGTATGTACACCTTACCTTTTTGTGTTGGTCTTCACTGCTTATCCTTCAGATAATACTACAAGTACAGGAGGTAGCACATTTATTGCAGGTGGTGCTACTGGAAGTGTTATTGGAGGTGTTGCTGGAGGTCTATTCATGCTCATTGTGGCTGTGATTGTCTTTGTGGTGCTTCTTCTGTACAGGAGAATGTCAATGACCGGTACATACATTTGTAGTATGTATAACTGTACTAGTATTACTAGTATAAATTATATAACTGTAGCTACTAGCTGTTACCACTACACCGCTACATACCTAGGCTATAGATTATTGCTAATTGTGCAGGTGCCACAGATGTACCATCATTGGCACCCAATACAAGGTACGCATATGCAGTAACATGCAATGTGTTAGTGCATGACGTACAGTAAATGTAATCTAGTTGCATATGTTGTCTGCTTGTGCTTTACTGCAGCAGCCAAGCACCTGTAGCTCAGGGCAGTGAACACACCAAACAGGTAATTGCAATATAACCTATAACAGTGCATGAGTAGAGGGTTTGTTAATTTTAAATAATGCTGACAATCGAAATCAATGAAAAGCTGCACTAGCACGCATTCTGCCTGGGTTCTCTTGCTGATATTACACTATAGAAGATACTCTCTAATTACTTTTCATATCTACATCACTCCCCTTGATTTCCCGAATCAGCCATTTGAAATGTCAGGTTAGCTACAAGGAAGCTGGCATTTAAGATTTGCTTCCATGCTGCTAAGCTTGTTACAACATGTCAAAAGTAATATGGAAGTGTGCATGTAGCTCAATCAGCAGATTCCTGGGGAGCTGTGCACAGTTATATTAAAAGTCTTCATTGATGATAGCTAGCTATGACTTGTGTATCACTAGCTAGCTATACAATGAGAAAATCATGCAAACTGATTTGTGCACTGTGGTGGCCTATGAGGTATACAAAATTATATGCACTGCATCAATCTTTGGAGATCTAATGATTGCTGCTTGATTGATGTACTTTTGAACAGACCTATGCAGTGCTTGACTGGCAGAACAAGGAACAACTTCCCATCAAGGCTCCTGAGAATGAGTTGTTCACTGTCAAGTACTCTGAAGTTCACTTCGATGGCATCAAGTGACCCAGACAGATATGCTATGTCCCTTAATTCATGACTTTATCACACAACATATCGCCGATATACTCCTAAAAATTCACTGTGTGATTGTCTTTTGGCTCATCTTACATGCAACTACTTAGCTAATAATCCACTGAATTTTGCTGCTCAGCTTACTGTGTGTTTCCTGATCAAACTTTAGTTGATAGCTACTTGAGTCATTTGCAGTAGGCACTATATATATGCATGTGTGCACATGCATGTATTAACTTAGCTATGTCTATATAAGTATGTATGTATGCAAGTGTTAATTTCCATTCACTTGGTACTTTCACAGGTAGCTAACTATAGCTAGCCATTACATAGCCATACATTTGCATTGCATGCAGTCAAACAAATTACGTTTGTCCTTCACTGCACATATATACATACATAATGATAACGCTTATGAATCTTCACATGCTTGTGTGTAGGATTGATTGTAGCTATTTGATTTATAATAGCAATGTAGCTCAATAATGCTAATAGCTATTTGCTAGCTAGTCAGCTAGCTATGCTACTAAAGTAACTATGCTAACCAGTGCATGTACTCCACACAGTACTAGCTTCAGTAGACATCACCTGAGTAGATGTGGGGCTCTCGACCACCAGGCATTGAATCGACCTTTACCTTTTACACGTATCTTGCTAGCTAACTAGCTAGCTAGCTACAGAGCTACGTAGCCAGCTACTACCTCTTTTCCAGGTACATAGCAAGCCATGTAATGAAGTATTGTCTGCTGCTAGAGGTTGGCTACACTCTCGAAACGGTACCGTCCTGCTGATATTACGGCCGACGTTATAGCAGCACTGCGATAATACAGTGCGGCCAGTTGCAGGGAATTACCCTTTGTTGCAAGTTACCGAAGAACATGGCCGCTCAACCTCCTTCAGCAAGGCACTCATTAATACCATTTCCCAAGGACCTGAACCTCCCTGAACGCCGAACTCAGTGAGTGTTAAGTACCACATCTTCTTGCCACTATGTTCGTTTGGAGGCGATCGAGCGAGGGTAAAGATGTTAAATTTGTAAATGTACGTAGTTCTTTAACAGTGCGCAATGTTCAACAGCTCACTGTTCCTTAGTCCCTGCTCCTCCCTAAAATCTGTCCTCAGTGAGCGTTAATGACCAACTCGTCTTGCTACTGTGTTCATATGGAGGCAATTGATGGAGGGTAAAGTTACTTTATTACCGACCATACGCAACGCCCAACCAGTACACAACACTCCAGAGCTCACTGGTCCTTAGTCCCTGAACCTCCCAGAAATCCGACTTCACTAAGTGCGACTGACTGATCCCTCTTTGTTCTGTACTCCTTTAGAGTGAAACTAACGAGGGTAAAGATGTTTTATTAGCAAAAGTGTCTATGCATTGTACATGTACATACATACGTAGCTATGTATACACATATGTATTTAGAAGCCTGTTCCAGAGCATTTGCCCAGAATGACATGAAGCTACAGTGAACCTCATGCAATCATTGTGTATGCATGTATGTGTGCTTCACATTTGGTACTAGAGACTTATGGTATGTACCTCCTTTAACAAGTGCTACATACTGGTGTATGTAACTAGACTGAACTGCTGGACTGGCATGATATCTGCACAGTACGTGTGAGTCATATTAAGGTCTCTACCATCTTTCTACAATGCTATGTGGTGCTCATTTCTGTTGTTGCTGGCCTAGCTACTATGGACGCATTGATGGTAAAGGAAAAGTTAACATTTTCATGCAGAATAACAACTGGGGATGCTGGGTAACAAGACCATCTTGTCCATTGACGCGGTGTTCTTCTCAAAATCTGTGCAATCTAAAATTCATGTAAGTGTACTTACTTAGCTCTACAGTAAAGGTTGCGTATCATTATTGGACTGGTAAAGACATGCACAGGTATGTACAATGTCATATGACAGACACACAGATCAGAACGCATATATTTTGACAAATCTTGAGAGGTAGTGCAACCAGACTCCCCTAGGGAGTCCCGTGGGACAGGTCAGTCCATGCCGGTAGCACAATAAACACCCTCGATCGGATACTTCAGGCAACTCTGGATTTGGAGGGATACGCAAACAGACTCCTCCACCCTCGTTTTGGGATAGGTAGGCAATAGGGTAAGGTTGCTTTGGACAGGTCAGGCCAGGCAATCGAGGGTATTTATTAACATTATCTGGACTGACCTGTCCTAAAGTAACCTTGTTGCTCAACATCCCCTTGTGGATCTGAAATGTTTCCATGCACATGTAGGCCAAGTGCAGCTATAGAAAAAGAGGCAGCATTGCAGGTAAAGACGGCGCAGATGAATTAACATGACCAATGATATGCTTTTACAAACCCCTAGCAGGGATGGATCTGGTGTTATTGAGTCTTTGAAAATGCTACTTTATCTGCGTAATTACACAAGGACAATTCTGCATTAATGCTGGACTATAATGTATCACTGCAGATATTTTAGACTGCAAAGTACAGCTAGCGCTCCAATGCTCCAGCTATTCAGATAGCAAGGCATTGGCGCTACCGTTCACTGTACGTGGTTGTATAGGTTCTCAATTGCCACTGACTTCCTTCTCGTGCAGCCACTGGAAGTAAGTCAGTGTCACTGGCAGAACTTGGGAGTGATGATCGTGCCAAGCTTGGTGTGAATTATGTAGTTGCTACTGTGAGCACACCCATTTGCTAGTTGAGAATTAAGCAGAGAGAATGGATTTCCACTATCCAACACTGAACCAGTACAAAAAAATGTACAATGATACATCAGCCCATTCCTCACTGTGGGACAATACTTTGGTGCCCCATGAGGTCAGTTGTACATTTACTTTTAATTCTTGGACTATGCAGTCCCTCTGTGCCCCCTAACCTCCTATGCCCACCCCGTACCACCCCCACCACACTGTTGTGAACCTGTGAGCACCGCGCATGCATATACTGACACCATTGTCATACACATTCCTTTCTGCCTGAGTCCTGGCTTCATGTAACCTCTGCCAGAGTGCAACTAGACTTAGCCCATGTACTTGTTTAACCGATTGTGTAACTCTGTATAATATATACATGCACTGATCACATAAATGGGGCTCAGTGGTGATGCTGGACTACTGGCTGTGAATTGGCAGTGATGTTTTCGGTGAAAACTGTGAAGTTGTCGTCTGTGCCTGTGAATGTATTGACATACAAAAAGCACATTACTGCAACAGTTACTGTAATTATACTATTACCATAGATCATTACAACTGACCTTCACTGGGAGGCAACTCGATGGGATCACTGTCATCTGTAGAACCATTGTTAAGCACAACAGTGCACCTGTAGCGAATGTTGCTTGGTAACACTCCACTGTCATTAATAGTAAGCGCTGCCCAATTCTTGGCTCTGTTGACAGTATGCACATGGCCATTGCATTTGGGGTCTTCAACCTTCTCCCAGTGTGCGTCATTGACCTGGCACCACTTACAGGATTGAGGTGGAGGCTGTGAGGAAGGGAGAGGGAGCAGACGGACAGAGGGCAAAGGTCATGGGGAACTTTACCACTGATAAAGGCATTAAAGGTGAGGTATACTACGTATCATGTTCTTGGATATAGTTATGTAACTTTTGTTGTGTTATAATCAATAATGCACAGTTCATGTGCCATCTATATAGTTCTAATGCACCTGCCAACTCCAAGTATCACTACATCTGGAACTAGTGTACATGGTGAGTGAGGACTTAGCTATATGCTACTCCACATGCATGTGTAAAACTGCTAATAATTGGCTAGCTACACGTATAGCTGTGTGTGTGTGTGTGTTTGTGTGTGCGCGCATGTCACGAAGGTATTGTATATTTTGGGGGCTTTACTTAGATAGCTTATAATAGCGTATGTGCAGACTATATTCCCATGACTGGTCCTCAATAATGCACTGAGGTGTTCGTTATCATCATGCAGGCACCTGCAGCTGTCAAACCACAGTGACAGTGCTGTCAGTCCTCCTGTCACTTGTGTTGACACTGTCACTGTCCACCTGCACAGTCAGTGCAGTGGTGCATGCAGTAATGTACAAGAGACTGCAGAGGTGCAGAGCTGAGCTGAGAGGTGGTGAGTTGTGCAGCACCCCTCAGCTGTCCCAGTCCCTCCTGTGAAGCAGGGCTGCTGCCTCCCTCCATGCAAGGGAGGGGACAGTGTCAAAGCAGGTCCAGAAGAGGAGGAGCCACCAACAAGGGAGGAGGAGGAGGGAGAGAAGATGCAGGCTAACCCATCCTGCCTGCCTATTGAAATGAGTTACAAGTCACAAGAGAGCAAGTACATCAATGTGATGTCAAGTTGAATTACACAGAATGGAACTTCATTGTTATAGTGTTGAATAGGCTCAGACATGTTGAAACATCTACAGTATACAAACATTTCCTACACAACAGTGTCAATAGAGAGCAAGTACATCAATGTGTCAAGTTGAAGTGCTCGCAGAATTGAAGTTCATTGTAGCTAGCTACCAAGTAACTGTTGAATAGGACCAGACATTTTGAAACACACCATTGTGTGTGATCGCATGGTGTGTAAACAAGCTAATCCATTGTACCTGTCCATTGAGTTGGCTCAACAGCTAGCAGTAAATACATCAATACGGAAACGAGATCAATCAGGCTGATAATAAGAATTTCAGTTGCAACGAATCATTCATTAGTTGTCACTTTAGCTTTCAGGAACATGACACTAGATAATTGCGTACTGCCATGCACCAGTTTTTTCTGCATCTTAGCTATTTGGTCTGTGCCAAATGAAGTACGATACCAAATGCCAAATGGTGCATGATACGAAAATGGCATTATCACATATTAATCACCATGGCCACTACAAATGCAGCTAGCATGGTAATGAAGTCTTGCTAGCTATATATAGCTAGCTAGGACTTATAGCTACACATCCTCGAAGCTGTCCGTTACTGCTACAAGTACATAAACCACGTGCAAGTTGCAGGGAATTTCCCTTGCTTTCCTGATCCTGAAAACATGGCCGTTCCACCTCTTTCAACAAGGCGCTCAGTGATACTATTTCCTAAAGTCCTGATCCTCTCTGAACGCCGAACTCAGTGAGTGTTAAGTACTGCATCTTCTTGCTACTGTGTTCGTTTGGAGGCGATCGAGCGAGGGTAAAAATGTTTAATTGGTAAATGTACGTAGCTCTACAACAGTACGCAGTGTTCAACAGCTCACTGTTCCTTAGTCCCTGCTCCTCCCTGAATTCCGTCCTCAGTGAGTGATGATGACCATCTCTTCTTGCCACTGTGTTTGTTTGAACGCGATTGATCGAGGGTAAAGATACTTTATGATTGAACATACGCAACGCCCAACCAGTACACAACACTACAGAGCTTACTTGTCCTTTGTCCCTGAACCTCCTGGAAATCCGTTTAAAAAAGTTTAATTGACCTTGTGCTTTCTTAATGTTATATTCCATCAACATATATATTGCACATTGGAACCCACAGTGCACTGAGAGGATGGGTATTGGGAGCAAAAATATATTGGCTGCCACGACTTAGAACATTTGGGGTATAGCTCATTAGCTGACATTGTAGTTATTTGGTAGGATGTCAGTAGGTGATGATACAGCATCACTCTTTAAACATTAACAATGAATGCCAGGTGAATGAGGTATTTATTCATTGTACACGTAGCTACGTAGCTACACCTATTCCAGAGCATCTGCCCAGAATGACATGTAGCTACATACAGTGGACCTCATGCAATTACTGTGTGTACAATGTCATGTATGTGTGCTGTACAGTTGGTACTGATCACTTATGTACCTCTTTACTAAGTGCTATTCTGTTTGCCTTGGGTGTCTGTATTCACTAGACTTGACCTGATTGGACTACTGGATTATTTCTGCACAGCATGTAATTTCAAGTCATACGGTTGTCTGCAATCTTGATACACTGATATGCAGTGCTCATTTCTATTACTGCAGGCCTACTATATAGGCACATGGATGGAAAGGAAATGTTTCAGAGCAGCCACTTCACATATCTGCTATCTATCTTTCATGTGAGCTTGCGTGTGATGTACATATACTTAAGTATGCATGTTGTAGCACTAGCAAGTAAAGGTAATCCCTGAAATCCCAACACAGTAACAGCCATTGACCTCCTCCTTGCACCACTTTTCCCATGATATCATCTGCTGCCTCATTGCTGTTGCAGCAGCTGTGCTGTGATACTCTTCCTTGGGAATTTCAAGAATGATGTCACTACACCATCCCTCCACCCTTCCCCCCAGGATGAATTTGTTTCACTCCCAACCCCCTAGTCATGTGCACTAGTCATATGACCATGACAGGCCAATGCTGTACACAAGTATGTACGTAGAGGTTCACAAATATATTTTTCCCTTCTATAGAAATTGTTTCATTTTCAACTGGATGTGTTGCATTGTACTTTCAAATCTATTCACTAAGCTTTCAATTAATTTTGCTGCTCATGTGTGTTCAATTGTGTAATAATGTTGAAGTAGTTGATGACCATACAGTGTGGTGTGCATAATACATCTACTCATACATATTTAGCAGTGGCAGTTTCAAACACTGTATGGTGCCGTTTGACTTCACTCACAATATGTAAACATCACATCACACATCACCATGTCAACATCTTGCTTACTTGCACATTTGCCTCAGTCTTTTATGTTTCGTTGATGATGCATCTCCTGAATACTTCCTTGTGACTCATCATCGCCATGGTCATATATAAACAGTCTTATCTTATCCAACATTGGTGCCTTTCTCATGTGAATCTGCAGGTGGTTCTGTGGCCTGACGTATATCCCCAAGAAGAGATGGCTAGGTGCTACTGCAAGGAATGTGTTCCATACAATGGGCAAACTGTAGGACTTCTGTTTGTAAAGCAATTCACGAAAGATGTTTGTGTAAATCTCCACTGTTGCCCTAATTGTGTCAATCTCCATGCACTGTTGTCTTAATTGCCTTAGTAAGTTGGACATTGTAATCAGAACTATTATCATGGTATTTGTGATGGGCATGCATCCTCCGGTCCCTCACTTGTTGCACCATACCCACAAGGTAGTATGTCTTATGAGTCTACAACATGTCTCGGCTAAGGATCCGGAGGTCGCTGGCCCTGGTCCAGTTCTCTGCCATTTTCCCCTCCCTCTCTCTTTCTCACCATGTGTATATAGTTTGAACGTTGTATTTTGTTTGTGTAACTATGGTGCATAACCATCTACAAACATTCAAATCAAATCAAGTCACACATGCGCATAAATTATCCGGTACAGCAGTCATGAGGTCTGCGGTTCTAGTAGCTTTGCCCAGACAGCACTGATCAAGCTTCCCACAACTATTACAAAATAAACATTGGGTAGAGGTATAGGTCAAACATGTGGCTACCTTAATTTAATAAACTAGCACACAAATAACAACTAGCTAGTGCTACAGGGCATATAATAGTGTGAACTACATAGTATATAGCTATAGCGGGCAGTTTAATGGTTGATGTATTCTTTCTTCATCTTGGCCCTAACCCATCCACTGAACAGTGCCAATGTGTCATTGTCTATGCAACAGTATAAATACAATAGCTGTGTTTGCTGAGTACATCTTCCTAGCTAAGTGCTGCCTTTCCATCTTTGACCCGGTTATGAATCCTGTATTGTGCTGTGGATGGAGTGAAGCTTCCGGTATGACCACTAAACAGGTTATGCAGCTAGTGTGCCTCCACTCAGTATTGAAAGCGTGAGCACTAATAACAAAATTATGTTCAACTGTACCCCACCTGCACATGCCCCCACATACACATACACGTGCACACACACACACACACACACACACACACACACACACACACACACACACACACACACACACACACACACACACACACACACACACACACACACACACACACACACACACACACACACACACACACACACACACACACACACACTGTACACACAATATGATGCTGCAAGATGTGCAAGCAGCTGCATATCCTCCAGTGAATATCATTACCAGAATTCAAAGAAATGCCACACATGCAAATGCATAATGTGGGATTTCTTGGAAATCCTGCTGAGATTGTCTGCAGGTACAGATTTCCATGAACTACAGGCAAGGCAAAACAAGATCATGCATGGCGAGATGTACACCATTCTAAAACTAATATGCACAAGAACATGAACACAAGATCATGGAGCATGCATGTATGATGATGATTAACTCTATACATAGTACACATCTATATCAGAGGGGCAAACTCAACTATATACAAATACATTGTGATGTGCTGGCATGTGCACTTGTATTCATAGTGGCAATATATAAGTTGCATGTGACTGAGTGACAGCACCAGAGGGGCCAGCATGAAGTCAGGTGCATGAATGATGAAAGAGATTCCTTGGTACGTTGACATGTGAGAGAAGCTAGGAGGGATAAGGTATAGCTACAGGTGGAGTATGTAAGTAGGATGATGCATGTGGACATGCATAAACTTGAATTATTAGACAGATTATTCAGAGCAGAAGAGCAATCTTTAGTCTTTCTCCATTCAGTCATTATAGCTGACTGTGGAATTGCCCCTTTTCTACGAAACTGGCATCGAAGTTTTCACTGCATAATTTTTATTAATGTTGATGTATGTGCATGCATATATAATTTAGAGGGCTGTAATATTGTTTGCTTGCCTTCTTTGTTTGTACTATTATATGCATGCATTAATCACACATACGTAGTTCCAACAAAATTAGTCTCATCGATACCATTCATGATCATGACATTTTGCAGTAGGGGTATTAATTGCCTCTGTGGAATGCAACTGTTGAGATCAAGTCTAGTCCAATTATAAAGAAAAGGGATTGTAAATGACCTGTTATAAAATTTATTAATAGTTGTTATTAAACAGTTTCATAATCATAGTATAGAGTTGCAAACCTGTATGTGGTTGCTAAAATTCACGACTCTACAGTTTGTGGCATAATTTATATGCTATAATGCACATGAGATCTAGAACGATCGATTATTAGGAATACGGTTGAGTGACCACAGACAGAGAATTATAAGAAGGCCGCTGCTACCGCCACCGAAAATGCGGTGGTTACTGGTGTCACATAATTGCTCCTGCCACCAGCTGGTGTCTTTAAAAGCCATAGGGCTACTCCAACCACCGGACTGTGTGATTAACCCTAGCTAACCTTAACCCTATCCCTAACCCTAACCTACCGATATTTTGGTGGCAGCAGCCATTGCGTTATAAGAATGGGGACGCGGACGCGAAGGTGCACGCGTGCAATCAGAAGGTAAGTGAGCCTTGGGTAATGAAATTTCGCTATAATAGGTTGTTGTAAAAAGCGAATAGTAGTCTTGTGCTTCTCTTTTTATCGCAGGTCGGTATGAACTGTTTCATTCAGAACGCGATGATGAGTCCCTGCAGACGCGAAACTACGGGCCCTATACATAGCTAGCTATAGCCTAAATATCTTTGTCGTCTTCTGCATGGTATATACGTATGACAAAAGTAGCTGGAATCGAAACTGACAATCTTTAACAAGATACATGTTGTCTCTCTGGCACATGACAGAATCTCACTGTTCTAGCTCCCCGATCGATCTTCGTAGTTCGTCGTAGCAAGCTATAACTAATTATTATACAGGTTCTGGTGCCTGAGTGTAACTATCTAGCAATTCCTCCAGCTCCATTGTACTACATTACTGGTAAATGTTTTAGAATACTTAGCCTCTGGTCACCTTAATTGAGTATATAGGGCCTAATGGAGCATCCGTTCTAAAATAAGTGATAGGTGATAAGTTGGTGTTCATGACTGTTAACAGTAAACTGCATGATTGTGTATGTGATTGCTGTGCATGTCAGCTGGCTTATCAGTGTTTGCATTAACTAGTCTGACAACAAAATGTGGGATGGCTATGGCTGCCCAGGCTGCCCTTAATGCACCAGCCCTGTGTATTAAGGTGCATGTACTAAACCACCAGTGTATATGCCACAGTAGTCATGTGTAGCAGACCGCTGCTCCCCTCCATTTTAGATTATGACGTCATTTTAATTGCGATTAGGCACTGGTCATTTGATGATTGGGCAAGAATGCACTCCTGTATATAGCTGTTAAAGTGCAAAGCAATCTTTCCAACAAGCCACAGAACATTTTACCAAGGCTCCCCTCAGTGTGCTTGTTACAACTGATAGCAACTATATTAATATGAACGTATATATAATATAATAATGTCTCGTATTTGGAAAATAGGTGTACGAGTTGTCCTCTGCCTTTGCACCTGCAGGTGTACACACTGCAATCAGAGAACAGTGGAACAGGAGCTGCTTCACAAGTAAGAATGAAGTGAACAGTTTGTGAAGGAGATGAGGAGTAGGATTATTACCCAGACCCCTCAGGACTCTAACCCAAACCTGCAGCTGTTCAAAGTATATACAAAGCATTTCACAAAGTTGATTACCACTAAAACTGGATTCACTTAACAGAAAGATGGCAGGCTTAAGATGTACCAGCAGTACATCCAAGAGTGAGTGTTTCACATGCAATGTATGCAATGCAATTGTTCCAGTGTGTGTGTATGTGTGCGCTCGTTTGTTTGCTCGTTTGTTTGCTTGTTTGCCTGTTCTCTGTGTTTGTCGGAAGCTGTGTGAGTATGCCAGAAGAGGGACATATCTGTAGCTAACATACAGGTCTGACACTAAAAAGGTTGCATTGAAAACTTGGTTTTGCTTGGTTGCAAGTCTAGATTTTTTATCCTTTTCCAACCCATATGCTCCTCCTTGCTACCATATAGGAGGTTTGTAGGATGTTGAACATGACGTCATTTCACTTAGCGCGGTGAAAGGATAGCTAATCCTCTTGACTGTGAGCCTACCTGATCCGTCATTTGAAGGAGGCTTGTAACTCCTTTCAGTCTCTCAATTCACTGGAATCGCTTGCCCACCATACCTATACCTACACGCTATTCCACTTTCCCTCTTCCAGACTGTCAGCTATAGACTGGCAGTCGATTGCCTGACCTTGCACATGCTGAAGGACTCCATTGACAGCTTTCCTCCAACCACAGTTTCAGACTCACAGTGATGCAAATGTCCACAGGAGCCTGCTTTCTTGAGCGTCTTACTGTCAAAGAGCTATTGTCTTACCTATTTTCTATGCTAACTCAGCCAACAAGTGAATATGGAAAGGGAACGCACCATGCAGCGCTAATGAGGGGATACTGTAACTGGTAGCTAGCTAGCTATAATGACTCTTTCCTAGTAACATGCAGGGCCGTAGCACCAAGATAATAACCGGTCAGGCCATAGATGACGTGACGCAAACTAGGGGGGGCTGGGGGAAGTTTTGAAATGTAGATGTTCTGTGAGTACTTTTGGAGCAATTCTAGGCCCATCAACACTTCAATGAGTATGATAAAATGTAACATAGACCAACAGGCACTTACAGCAGGAAAGGCGATCAAGTGCCATGTAACAGGTAATACAATGCATTGAAATAAGAAGATTGCGCATTAAAAATCAAAATCTAGTGGTTTTTTGGCTGTCTCTCCGATGCTAGGCAGCACAAATCTCTCCTACCCTTGAATAGAAGACACCATCAATGCAAAGGGTGTGCAAAAATGTTTCCTCCAAAAATAGGAGGAGGGCCAGTCCATGCAAGGAGGGGGGTCAGTCGGTCCATGCAACAAGGAGGGCTGGTCAATACAAAACCCAGGTCATTAACATGCGCTGACTTTGAATACATTTTCGCCATCCCTACATCTGCCTACATTTTGCCGCGTTTGCAGTCTTGCTACCATTCCCTGTTTCTCCGCCTGCGTATTATAGTGCAAGTGTACATGTGTGTGTGTAATAACAAGGGTTGCCACAGGAGACTATCCTATTGCATGCATATGCCCATTCAAGCTACGTACATGTTCCCATGTACAAATATATACCACCATGCTGCATGCATACAGCAACCTTGCAACAGTTCCCATACCTGGGTAGTCGTTACCTAGGATACGAACAGGGTGATATATAATAGGTGAGTACAGTACCAGTCCGTATCCTAGGTAACAACTGCCCATGGTGTGGGAACTGTTGCAAGGTTGCATAAATCCGCTGTACATGACTGAAGCGCCACTGTGCTGTCTGATTTTGCATAGCAATCGATTAACACATCATTTTACGCATCAGAAAACGTCAAAAAACGTCATGCGACATCCGCAAAATGGCTGCCGCCGTTATGGTTCGTTAGAGAACTAAGTATCTGGCTATTCTTTGTTCAAACTAAGTCCTGCAACACTGTAACAAGACCACTCTGCTTTTAGAACGTTGTTTAACCTTAGGCCAGTACCCCCCTCCCAATTTGAAAGTGTGTTTAGAATGCATATCTTCAATATTCAGAATTTTGTTCCAGCAGCAAAAACCGGTCCGGCCATGGCCGGACCGGCCAGACTGGGTGCTACGGCCCTGACATGTACTGTGTACCCTGGTTATCCCAAAGATTTCCAATCCCTATAACTTGTCTTGTTACCTAGCTGCATGAACATCATTGCGGCTCCCATTCAAACTCCTGTGAAGGGTGATTTTGGCTCATAATATGTTATGTTTACTACAACTATATGTATTATAACGTATACTTAGTCTGGCTATCTAAACTGCCCCTAACAAACGCTGGTGGCATGGAAGGGATGGACAGTCTAGCATACATAGCCATTAGTTCACACCTTTCACTTTTGGCAAAGTGAAAGTGTGAAGTAGTAAACAAACGATCGACTTGCAGACGGTCCATGGCTGAAAGCAGCAACAATGGGCTGGCACATATGCCACAACAACTGTATGGTATTGGGCCGCTTTCATCAGATAGATACAGTCTTTACCGTGTGTGGTTGCTTGATAAAAATATTGCAGATTGAGTAGTTCTTAAACCATTAGAGACACAAGCCGAGATAAGATTATAACTGAAAAAACAGCATCTCTGACTTCTTCCAGACCTTGGAGAAACTCGTGGCGCCATGGTAGGGACTCAAAGATAAGGGAGTTTCTGTAGCCTGTTGGCAGGCAAATGATCACGCTACAGGCATTCATGACTGTGCAAATTGCATCACATTTGTGTTTCGATATAATGATGTCCTTTTGTTCTAACTTTGAAAGAATACGCTGCTGATTCCTCACTGATAGAATCACTATCAACAGCCGTGAAACCATTACAATTGATGCACTCTCTGCTCTTCATTTTACAAGATAATTAAGATTCATGTATACTAGATAACTAGCTGATTAAGATGGTCTATGTACCATGGTGACACGAATGAAAGATAATGTTCGGAACTACACATGGTAAGGAAAGAAGGGGGGAAGGGAAAAATGGCAGTGAACCGGACCAGCACTGGCAACCTCCAGATCTTTAGCCGACCCTTTAGCAGCTGGGTCACTGGTCACCGCCAACAGCCACTGATCCATTCCCTCCTTATATACCGATGTGACACTCGGAAATGCTAATTAAGATGGTTTATGTACCATGGTGACATGAATGAAAGACAACGTTCGGAACTACTCATGGTAAAGAAAGAAAGGGGGAAGGGAAAAATGGCATGTGTAGTTCCGAACGTTTTCTTTCATTCGTGTCACCATGGTACATAGACCATCTTAATTAGCATTTCTGAGTGTCACTGATTAGTCAGTGCCCGGTGTGGGAGTTTCAAAGGAGGCTCTGGATAGAGCCCGCCCACATCTGTATATAAGGAGGGAATGGATCAGTGCACCACGGTTGGGAGCAATGAAACCCTTGTCATGTGTCTATCAATCTAGTCATACTTGTAAACAATAAACCCCTGGGGAGACTATAGTAACTTGTGTACTTCTCTCTTAGGTGCTAGTGCACTTTCCAGTGTTTAGCAGTACGTACATGGTAGCTAATGCAAGCTATGCTAGCCACCTAGACATTAATATTACCAATTAAGTGTAGGTGTAGAATTCTACGAAAAGGAGCTCTGGATGAATATTCTGATGCTGTCAGTCAAGCCCATACCCCACCTCATGAGTCTTTGCAAGCTCATTGACCCCTATTGCACCGAGGGGGCCATGCAATTGGAGCGATAAGGCTAGTGTTTCCACAGCCAAAAGGGCCACCAATGTTGTTGCCTCCTGCTGGCTTACCCCATTAAACACATGTAGCCAAGTCTTGGATGTGATAATACAAATACAAGTACGTATGATTAAGTTCAAGTGTGTGTGCGTGTATGTGTGTGTATGTCTGTGTGTGTGCGTGTATGTGTGTGTGCGCACGCGCGCGCGTGTGTGTGTGTGTGTGTGTGTGTGTATGTGTGTGTGTGTGTGTGTGTGTGTGTGTGTGTGTGTGTGTGTGTGTGTGTGTGTGTGTGTGGTGTGCCTAGATCCGCCACTGCATTTGCCTGACCACTGGCACACCAATGGCAGCTAGTGTTCTGTTCCTGTACCCTTCCAAACAGCTTAAAAGGGAAGGGTGGTGTGATTCAGGGTAGTGAGTAGTACACAATGGATATTAGTTTGCAATGCATGTATTATGGAATTATGCTATTCATGTCAGGAGACTCCATTGTCAAATTTAATGGTCTTTACTATACACAAACACTTCTGCTACCTGATACCACTCACCCTACAAGTTGCTCTGTCTAGTTGTAAAGCTGCTGTAGGGTGGTATATAAATGGCCGCACGTACCATTTCAAAAATGAACTCCTCATGCTCAAACATTTGCACAATAATTATTATGTCTAATAACATTGCCAGATGTAGGGAGCTAGTTCAGCTCCAACAAATTTGTTAGTAGTGTCAACATGTGTCTGGCTGTGCTTGCCTTAGTCATTTTCTATGCCCATGGCATATAGGTTTGATGATGGTGGTGGTGATGATTTGCTTCATCACAGCAAAGTGCCAAAATGCATGTAAGTATGGAGGGACACTGTAATATTGACCATCAATTTTAAGTTCGGGATACTATAAGTGATTGTACAATTGATGCACTCTCTGCTACACTTCATTTTACATGATAATTAAAAATTCATGTATACTAGATAACTAGCTGATTAAGATGGTCTATGTACCATGGTGACACAAATGAAAGATAACGTTCGGAACTACACATGGTAAGGAAAGAAGGGGGGAAGGGAAAAATGGCAGTGAACCGGACCAGCACCGGCAACCTCCAGATCTTTAGCCGACCCTTTAGCAGCCGGGTCACTGGTCACCGCCAACAGCCACTGATCCATTCCCTCCTTATATACCGATGTGGGCGGGATCTATCCAGAGCCTCCTTTGAAACTCCCACACCAGGCACTGACTAATCAGTGACACTCGGAAATGCTAATTAAGATGGTCTATGTACTATGGTGACACAAATGAAAGATAACGTTTGGAACTACACATGGTAAAGAAAGAAGGGGGAAGGGAAAATGGCATGTGTAGTTCCGAACGTTTTCTTTCATTCGTGTCACCATGGTACATAGACCATCTTAATTAGCATTTCCGAGTGTCACTGATTAGTCAGTGCCCGGTGCGGGAGTTTCAAAGGAGGCTCTGGATGGAGCCCACCCACATCTGTATATAAGGAGGGAATGAATCAGTGGCTGTAGGCGGTGACCAGTGACCCAGCTGCTAAAGGGTCGGCTAAAGATCTGGAGGTAGCTGGTGCTGGTCCGGTTCACTGCCATTTTTCCCTTCTTTCCTTACCACGTGTAGTTCCGAACGTTATCTTTCAGATAACTAGCTGCTATCTCCCAAGAAAAGCATATTTGAGGTTTTCAAGCTGCATGCATGTGTACAAAATTAGAACACTAGTGGAAAGACAGGACGACAGACTCTTTACTGGTGCTTAGTGCGGGTGTCGTAACTTTTATATTACTATTCAGTTTTGTTGCACATGCAGCCAGTACAGTTGAACAGGTGTTTCCCAAGAATGCTGACTACTCCTGCCATAGCCCCAATATCAAGCTCAAATGCACCTTCTCTGAGGATGCTGTAACGGCATTCTGGACTGTCCTTGTTGGTGGAAGAGATCCTGAACAAGTTACATCATCAACTCCTGGTCACGTAGTTGATACATCCAAAGTGAAAAATGGAACCCTTTACCTTGAAGTAAACAATACAGCATATTCAGTGAAAAACAGCTACCGGTGTGCTGCTTTGTATCCTAATGAGAGAACGGAAGTTAGTGAGCCTTTTCCCATCCCTATGGTTGAAGGTTGGTAATCGTTAGTGTATGATATATGAGTGTGGAATGCATAGGACAGATATACAGTGTCTATGTAGCAAACTGCAGTTCTGTCTGTTCACCCAGATGTTGCTGCAACAATTCACAACTTTTCTGTTGTACCAATGCGGAATACACTCCATGTCCAGTGGGATCATGACTATTACTTGTGTCGTAAGTTTACCGTCTATTTGAATGATACTGCTGTCCAGGATTGCACAAATATAACAGCTTTGAACTGCACCGTCGGAAGTCTTAATGATGGAGTCCAATATTCAGTGAAAGTGGTTGCAACTGAGTTGGATACAGAGCCTACTGAAACTCCACAGATTATCGCTATGCTGGATGCAAATAGAGGTATTTGATAGCCCTGCACAATGGTTTCTGCATATCAAACAACCAAACATGATGAGTTACCTTTGTCTGTTGTGGCCCATTGAATTCCTCAGCTTTCCGTGGATCCTTGCCAGGCATTTGCATTGTAATCTGGCTGGTACCTGTGCTTACACTTCACTGGACATTTTGATTCCATTTTCCGGTGAACTGCAGTAGAAGTGAAGTAAAGCAGGTAATTTACTATAGAATCCATTTATTTATTGATTAAGGTGCATGGTAGCAGAATGGTTACCCCAACCTATGCATGCGTGCAGGTACATATTGATCCACCGTCCTGCTACATTTATCAGTGCATGAAACAGTATTATGTATGTATATATATGTATTATAGTTTTCCCTATCAATATGTTGCATGATGCACATAGATGTACATTAATTTTGGCTATCAAATATTCATTCTATATGTTTAAAGTAGTTTGTAAATTACACACAAAGTGTACATATAACTTCAGAATGAGAAATTCATTCACACGCACACACACACAGCACACACACTGTCTTTAATTTAATCTTCTCTTTCCTCTCAGGTGTAAGTGCAAAGAAATTTAGAAATTGTGTTATGGTACAGTACATGCTTTTATTCCTTAGCTAGATCATGTTTGAAGTTGCTGTACAACTGTAGAACAGGTTTACTGAGTAATAAAGAATTGAATTTACCATTTCTCCAGTATATATATCAGTACCGCTTCTGCTTACTGTTGGTCTGTGTAGATGCGCACTCCAGTAATTAATGCATCTGAGCAGTTTGCCATTATAATAGAAATGAATATAGGGAGGTTGGGCATGGATTAAACAGCTTACCTACGTAGATAGAGATCTTTTATGGCACAGATCATTCCCATGGTGAACTGCAGTAGAGATTGGAAGTAGAGGAGGTAATTTGTCCATGTATTTATTAATTGTGGAAGTGGATTTATGGTATTACCCCAACCTATACATGCATGCGTGTACTCCATCCTGCTACACATATACAGTGTATGTATGTAACAGTACGTGAATATATAACATTATATTAGTTTCCTGTATCGATATGTTGCGTGATGTTATTGTACATAGGACTGGTGTACACTAATTCTGGCTATCAAATACTCATTTGACATAAAATTTTGTTTGAAGTATTTCATGCCTTACACACAAATTGTATCTAATATTATTATAACTTGCGAATGAGAAATTCATTCGCACACACAGTGTCTTTTATCTTCTCTTTCCTCTCAGGTGTAAATGCAAGGAGAACTACTATGTTATGGTACATGCTTTTTGGGGGCGCCGAAGGCGCCCCTATATTGTTTTCAGATTTAGGTATTCGTATGGCTTCATGTTCGTTTTGCAAATGGCGGCACTCACGTCGATCTTTGCAAAGCTTAGAATCATCTCTAATGTCGTTTCGCCGTCTCTCAATCGAACGAAATGTCTTCAGGAAGATGTGGTGATAGAGTGATACTCGTAAAAAGCCTAACGAAAGACTCATCTGCGAGATAAGGCTCCAATTATCACTGACGGACATTGTAAAATGGCCGTACTCAACGCTCTCTGTTTGCTAGGCTCATAATCATCTTTCTTCGCACTTCGCCGTGTACCCAAGGAACGCAAAGTCTTTCTAGAACGTGTTTAAGTAATAGTATTGTATTAGAAAGCTTATCTAACTTTTCTTCTGCGAGGTACAGCCCCAAATACAACAGAGGTCGAACGACCCGTTGGCCAATGTGAAACATATCGAATCATGGCACTACCAGTTAGGGTAGCCTTTTTACCCAGCACGCTCCTCCTCCAGGCACAAAGCAACATGTACATACTCATTCAGAATGTTATGTAGATCGAAAAGCATCAGCAAAGCATTTTGACAGTTTGGTAGGGGTGCTTTCACTGGATGACTTCCTGGTCTGGAGACTTGAAACTCTTGCAACCCCAGTCTATGACATCATGATGTATCTTTCACACCAGCAGCAATGCTGCATACCCAACTATCTGAACTATTGAACATACGCAGGGAAGTTGCTAGCAAGTAGTTCGAGTTCAGGGGCGTCCCGGTGCCCCACGAGTTTTTTAACTCGAAATACTTGTTTTCTTTAGGTAGATCATGTTTGAACATATTGCAGTAGCTACAACTTTAGAACTGGTTTACTGTATAATAATATATTTAATTCACCATTTCTCCAGTATTGGTACCACGTACCTCTGCCTACTGTTGGTCGTTGTTCATACGCACTCCTGTTATTAAATTGATGCATCATGCAGGGAAGGGAAGAGGTTTGCCATTATAATAGGAAGAATTAGGTAAGTTGGTGGATTAAACAGCTTACCTAGATAGCGAACTCTTATGGCAGAGACCATCTCCATTGTGAACTCAAGAAATCATCATCAAATTACTATTTATCTAAAATATGTATAATAATTATAAATATATATACTTAATCAAGCTACATGCATGGTCAAGACTGCAATT
This sequence comes from Ianthella basta, assembly GCA_964019415.1. NCBI lineage: Eukaryota > Metazoa > Porifera > Demospongiae > Verongiida > Ianthellidae > Ianthella > Ianthella basta. The sequence goes on along the minus strand of OZ025868.1, from coordinate 5,427,381 downwards.
CAAGTGACGTGCATTAAACTCCTATTATAAGTTTCAATGCATGTGCATGTATAGATATTTAAAGTGCGAAAGTAATTACATAATTATTAAGCTGGCCAGGAAATGCATAATATACCTCATATAGAAGGGACACATCAAAATGGAGGTAGCGTTCTTGGTTGTGATTCTATTTTGGATATTGCCCGGAACTACAGGTAACCAACAAACCAAGTTATCTCAGCTGAATACTCGTATTAGCAACAAAATGAAGTGCTTATAGCAATGCTCAGAATTTCAATTACTCGTATTTCAGCTACGGTACACGTGTCTTGTCCTGTGCAGGTTCAGTGGTCCTCACTCAGACCCACCCAGCTGCCCCTTATGTGTGTAGAACTGGCAACATCACCCTCAGGTGTCAGTATGATGGTGTAGAGGGATTGCTGACAGTGTGGTGGCTTGTTGGTGGTCAGACAACGAATACCCCTTCTGACATCCCTGGACACACTGTCCTCCCTCGCACCGCCACCTATCAGGAGGTAGTGGTGGACAGCTACACCAACTTGGCAACAGGGTATCGCTGCCTGCCTGCTCTTAGTAATGGATCACAGCCACAGAGCAATTTATACATCCCGCAGAATGAATGTGGTACATGCAAATATAAGCAACAGTACTAGTGCCATTAAACCCTTTCTAACTGTACTGTGACATCCCTTGAATGCTAGATCTAATGATACAATTGAGCTGAATCAGTCCAGAAACTGAAATGTACTTCAGTAATTAAATGTATGAATGCAAGGGTACTCACTGTGACATTTGCAACCTAGAACAATAGAACACAAAATTGAACGATGAATAATGTTTATGCTCTACACATTTGCAAAATTAATATGCAATTATTATATATATCTTTCAGCTGCTGAAGTGATTATTTACAACTTGACCTTGGCAAGTAGTACAGCAACCACTTTGAGTGTCACCTGGTCAGCTGGCTACCCCAGGTGCTACTCGTTCGCTGTGTCCCACTCCACCCAAGATGGCTCCATCAATGTCACTCAACCTGCTGACAGTGACACCTCCCACACTCTGACCTCCCTCCAACCTGGCACCACTTACAGGATTGAGGTGGAGGCTGTGAGGAAGGGAGAGGGAGCAGACGGACAGAGGGCAAAGGTCATGGGAAACTTTACTACATATAGAGGTGATTGTAATAATATGCCATTCTCATTGCACAGTAAAGATTCTTTTTGTAAGACTTACTACAAAGGAGTACAGTATATAAATTAAGTTCCAGTGGATAGGATAATAAGGTATCTACCTATGTAGATTTCCATGCTCAGAAATGTACCATACCCATGCATTATTAATTTCATAGATTGATCATGAAATGGTTGAAAGGCTATATAATATGTTCATGTACTCAACGGTATAAAGAGTTATGTATCCCTCTGTATAAAAATGTACAAAATTAACACCATGCACATATGCATCCTGTAATGTGATCCTGCATCCTGACAGATACGCGTGCACATGTATCTTAACTATTTGTGTTGTTCCTCCCTGCTTATTCTTCAGACAATACTACAAGTACAGGAGGTAGCCCATTTATTGCAGGTGGCGTTGTTGGAAGCGTTATTGGAGGAGTTGCTGGAGGTCTATTCATTCTCATTGGTGTTGTGAGTGTCTTTGTGGTGCTTCTTCTGTGCAGGAGAAGGTCTATGACCGGTATGTGCATTTGTAATATATATAACTTCACTAGCTGTTCCCACTTAGCTACATACCCAGACTATGTATAATTATGCTTTAAATTATTGCTAATTGTGCAGGTGCCACAGATGTATCATCATTGGCACCCCATACAAGGTACGCATATGCTGTAACATGTAATGTGTAAGTGCATCTGTATACAGTAATTGCATGCCATTTATTGTATACATCAGTAATCTAGTTACGTATGGTGTCTGCTTGTGCTTTATATTGTAGCAGCCAAGAACCTGTAGCTCAGGGCAGTGAATACACCAAACAGGTAATTGCAATAAAACCTATAACAGTGCATGAGTAGAGGGTTGTTAATTAAATATAATGCTGACAATCTAAATAGACGAAAAGTTGCACTGGCAGGCATTCTGCCCGGGTTCTCTTGCTGATATTACACTATAGAAGATACTCTCGAATCACTTTACATAGCTACATCATTCCCCTTGATTTCACGAATCAGCCATTTGAAATGTCTGGTTGGGAAGAATCAGGTAAACTTATGATTAGATTCCATGCTGAAAACAGGGAAGCCCAAAGGGTACACAACATATGCTAGGCAGTGTGTAGCTCGATCAGCAGATGTCTTAGGAGCTGTGCACAATTATAGTAAATCTCTTCTTTGATCATATGACTTGTGTATCATTAGAAATACAATGAAAAATGCAAACTGATTTGTGCACTGTGGTGGCCTATGAGTTAAGCAAATTATATGCCCTACATCTTTGGAGATCTAATTTTTGCTGCATGATTGATTGTACTTTCAAACAGACTTATGCAGTGCTTGATTGGCAGAACAAGGAACAACTTCCTATTAAGGCTCCAGACAATGAGCTATTTACTGTCAAGTACTCGGAAGTTTGCTTCAATGACACCAAGTGATCCAGACAGATGTGCATTGTCATTTCATTCATGACTGTATCATACAACTTATAGTAGATACACTCCCAATTCACTGTGTGCTTGTTTTTTGCTCACTCACATTTATCTAGGTAGCTAATTATCCTCTGCATGCATTTTGCTGTTCAACTCACTGTGTGTTTCCTGATTAAACTTTAGTAAACTGCTAGCTACTGGAGTCATTTGCAACTGTAGCAACAGCGGCCAGGTCAAACACTGCAGCAGACACTGTACATGCGTGTGTGCACATGCATGTACATAGCGGTGTCTGTGTCTTTAAAGATAGCAAGACATGTAGTGAAGTACTGTCTCCTGCTAGAGGCTACATGCTCTCGAAACGGCTCCCTATAGCTACTGCTGCTTTTACGGCTAACGTATACAGATACACTGCGAGAGTGCTGTGTACATACCATACATACAAGTATATACAGGACGCCAGTTGCAGGGAAATTCCCTTTGTTGTAAGTGCTGAAGAACATGGCCGCTCGACCTCCTTCAGCGAGGCACTCTGTGATACCAACTCCTAAGGACCTGAACCTCCCTGAACGCCGAACTCAGTGAGTGTTAAGCACTGCATCTTCTTGCTACTGTGTTAGTTTGGAGGCGATCGAGAGAGGGTAAAAATGTTTAATTTGTAAATGTACGTAGCTCTCCAACAGTACGCAATGTTCAACAGCTAACCTTTCCTTAGTCTCTGAACCTCCCTAAATTCCGTCCTCAGTGAATGTTGATGACCCTCTCTTCTTACCACTGTGTTCGTTTGGAGACAATTGATCGAGGGTAAAGATACTCTTACTATTGATCACACGCAACTCCCAACCAGTACACAACACTCCAGAGCTCACTGGTCCTTAGTCCCTGAACCTCCTGGAGATCTGACTTCACTGAGTGTGACTGACTGATCCCTCTTTGCTCTGTGCTCATTTGGAGTTGAACTATCAAGGGTAAAGATGTTTTATTAGCGAAGGTGTCAATTCATTGTACCTATATGTACAGAGCTACATAATGCTATTCCAGAGCATCTGCCCAGAATGACATGTAGCTACATACAGTGGACCTCACAGCTATGTACATGCATGCACACACATGCATGTATAGTGCCTGCTGCAGTGTCCACAGCCTTTGACCTGTTGCTACCATTGTACAAATGGTACTGATCACTTATGTACAGTACCTCCTTTACTAAGTGCCATTCTGTTTGCCTTGTGTCCACAATCACTTGACTTGACTTGATTGGACTACTAGGCTGGCATAGTTTCTACACAGCACGTAATTGTGAATCATATACAGTTGTCTGCCATCTTGCTGTGATGACAAGCAGTGCTCATTTCCATTGCTGCTAGCCCACTAAGCACATGGATGGAAAAGTTAGCATTTCTTCTCAGAGCATGTGCAATGTTATGTAGGTATACGTAACATATGACACTATATGGTAATTTAAGGCTCACACCATAGAGGGACTGGTAAGGAGTGCTATGCATATGTATGACTGGCACACAGATCAGGCCACACTCCTTTGGGTTGAGTATAAAGTGACAGGACATGAGAGGCAATGCAAATATACTCCTTCAGGCTCCTTTGGGACAAGTCAGTCCAGGTAGCTAACACAAACAAATCCTTTGATTAGTATATATAGAAACAGACTCCTCTGCTCTCCTTATGGAAATTGTTAAGGGAACAGGCCAACACAGTCAGGAAGGGTAACATAATCAGAATCCCCAGGCTCCTCTGGACAGGTCAGATTATGCAAACATATAATTATACACATTCAATTACTCGGCTAGCTCCCTTACTGGGTCAGGAAGTGTGAGGAAAACTTCCTAGGTTTCCTTGGACAGGTCAGGCCAGGTAATGGAGGGTGTTTATTAGCATTACATGGACTGACCTGTCCTAAAGGAACCTTGTTGCTCAACATCCCCCTGGCAGCTATCCAAAACGTTTCCATGTTCATGTAGGCCAAACGTATCTATAGAAAAGACTGAGCAGCAGATTGTGTGCTATATGTCACACTGGCATGAGTAATGTTGGACTTTACATGTATCACTGCAGGCTTTTTAGACTCAATCAATCCTAGCGGATCAGTTTCTCCTAGCGCAGCGGGTAGCCGAGCTTTCTAGCTCTTAAAATTGCTGGTCACTGCATGTAGTTATGGAGGCTCTCAACTATCACTTCCTGTGACATCACAGTACCTGACATCCAGGACATGCCTGTTAACGTTACCCTAGAGTCCAATCTTTGTGTTTGTCCTTGTATATGTAACATGAGTATGTATGTGTTGTCGTTGCTAAGACTAATCTTCGTCTTGTTCTGCAGCTACACAGGTGCTCAGTGTTGGAAATCCCACATCTGACAGAGTGTTCAGTGACACAGTGACCCTCCAAGGAACAGGTGTGCAGAGAACATATGTAACATTTCTGTACTGTATTAATGACAGTAGTACAAGACACTGTATACACAAAGGGACTGCTCCCACACTCTCTTGTGACATGAGCCGACAAACGGAACATGCTGTAGTGTGACTCACCTTGACTCTACATTCAAGTAATTACTAGGCTATTCATTTATTCAGATATTTGAACTTTGCTGCCTCCCTTCAGCCTCCTCAGATGTATTACTGTCATTGTCAACTCCAATGACTATAGTATCCCTGGTAACTGACAGCACTGCCACAACCACACCCAGTTGAACTATAGATCCCACTACTCAACGTCCCAGTGCTTCACAACCAATTATAAACGCTGGTGTTCTTGCATAGCTAGCTATTAAGTAAATCTTGTATGTACATCGTGGAGGGACCAATATGGACAGGTCATGCAGATAGACATCCTTCTTGTTCTTGGGAAATGACCAGTGCACAGATCAGACCACACATATTTCTTTTAAGTAAGGTGACAGATGGTGCTACTTCAATTTAACATTGTGTGGCAAACCTAGACCAGTGCTGTGGTTAGTAGGCTTGCCAGATATTTCACGGTGCAGTGTCATTTCAGCATATATGCAAACATTTTGTGGGAAGGTTGTGTGTTGGAATGATTGCCATCAGTCCTGGCCTTAACATACACATCTGTAGCCAAGAACATGGAACCCTGCTATGTGAAGTGATTAAGGCAAGCACTAAAACAGAGTGACTTTGTATTCTATTCAATTTAATTAAGTTATTTGCAAATTGAAGGTCAAACAGGTAGGCTTGTGTGCAATGCATTACAATTGGGGCTACTGTATGTTGTCTTGTACTGCACAGCAAACAGTTTCACCTTGTGATGTAGCTATATACCTATGGCTGCCTCTATCTCAATGTTGGGGTCATTCTCACAAGCAGCAACAATGAGCCATAGTGTTACCACGCTGATCACGAGGCAAACTCCGGCTTATCTCAGTGAACTTGTGTAGACTCCCAAGCAACTATTTGTCCACTCTATTTAGCTGTCCCTTGTTCTGCTAACTGTTTGACCTGGCATCCACTACCATGTGAGTGGTCTATTGCTGCACTTTTCATCGCTTGACCTTTAACCAGACTCACTGTGCATAGTAGCATGATGATAGTGATTCTTTTTTTCCTTGTTGCATGTATATGCGGCCTGGGGTACCAAGACTTTCATTTTACGTCATGCATTCTGATCCGCCCCTAAACTGTGCCCTGGCATCCTGTTGGTAATCTAATAATGTGCCCTACAACCGCACACTTCAGCACCTCATGTTATGCATTGTTGACAGCAACCCTCGCTCCTGCACTGTTACTCCCCAGCTGAAATCGGACCTAGGGTGCCAACTCGAGGCAAGCTCCCCCTGCTGTGGTTACCATATTACTGTTTTCGGCAACATGCTCCATCACCAACTGTCCTGCATCACCACAAAGCTGGAATTTGCTCATTGTAGTGCGCCACACCAATGTCACCAGGCTGGCGTCACCTCACCATTATTAGAGCAAAGCTCTCTGTGACTTCATCTCCTACTTCACCACTGTTGTATGCCAGCCTGCTTACAATTGGGCTACGTTGTCTCAAACTGCACAGCAAACAGTTTTATCTTGTGGTGTATATACCTATGGCTGTCTCAATCTCAATTTTGGGGTCATTTTTAGAAGCAGCAACAATGAGCCATAGTGTTATATACCACACTGACAAACTCAGGCTTATCTCAGCAATTTGTGTAGACTCTCAAGCAAATATTTTCGAATGACAGTTGACTTAGTCCATGAGATGCATAGATGCCACAACCACTAATAGGTTGTGGCAAGAGTAGATAAGAGATCTCTTATCTACTCTTGGTTGTGGTCGAACATTGGACCGACACTTTCCTGATTGAACTGGTTGGTCAAATTATACCCGACCGTGCACCCATATATTTGCATACGTATTCAGATACACTCCTGGTATGGCTTTGCTTTGGAACCTCACATTTAAGAGCTCAAATTTCACGGCGAAGAGAGGTACAGGACGATCACACCTACAGATCACTGATACGCGAAACAGGTTTGAATTTTGGGGGCCCTATATATAGCTAAATTGTCCAGTCTAGCTACCATCATCGCAAAGCACTTAGTTACTGCATGTAGCTATAGTCAATTCTGGGCTCTTCGCGCCGGCAAGGGCTTAAGCGCATGTTGCAATAGATACAGCGTATAGGTGCAAGGAACGCGCAGCGTGTGGAAGTTTCCTCATTGCTGCTAGCCAGCTAGCTACCTAGCTACGTATAGAGAGTCACATTGCATTGGCGCTAGTAGAAAACTGGTTAGCTATAGCTACAAGATGACACTAGCAGAGCAGCGTTATTCTGGAAGGAGGCTTGTAAAATCATCTCTCCACTATATCCATAGACGCGTACTGCCTATCTCTTCGTCGCCACCTAGCTAGCACGACTGGAGAGAACAGCATGCGTTGGGATCACGAAATTCAGAATAATGTGACATCCTTTTCGCTATCAAAAAGCTGCAGCGCACATGCAATTTCGAATTGTCTTGTCTGTACAGCGACTTGCATTATCTTGACTTGTTTTGCCTAGTCTAGCCGCTAACCCCTACTTTGTCATATATAGCTAAATTGGCGGCCCACTGCACGATGACAAATTAAGGGCTAGCGGCTAGACTAGCTTTTGCCTTGCTTGATCGAGTGCATTGCGTATTCCCAGGGTGCGCTAATCAGGAGGAAGCATGTGCGGACGCGCTAATCAGTGGGATCTGCGGACGCATACAAAAGATAAGAGCTGCATTTTTGCAACCACTTAGATAAACTTCTTAATAATTGCGGACGTCCAAAACAAGCAGAGAGGGAAGACTTGGAGACTGCATGGCGACACTAAAATTGAGTCAACATATACAGGTTGCCCATGATAAGTTAGACCATAGCAGCCAGGCGGCCTGCTAACCAACAGCATTTTACATTGGGCTGCTTTAGAACGCAGACGAGAGGAGAGTAAGCGGGCGGGTGAGAAAGACGTGAGATCGAAACAGACCAATAGGCTGGATATGTCACGCCAGTACCTGATTTAGAGGCATCTCAATCAGATGAGATCACTATCTTGAGCCACAGTGATCCATGGCAACTGTCTGCATGCATACGTACTTTGTTCACTGTTACGTCAGCATAATTTTATAGTAGATTGTATAGTAATATATATGTTGTGTTCAAAACAGACTGTGGTGCCGGTCGATAATGTTTTATGTATAGACTCATCTGTGAATAAAGGAAGAGAGTGAGAAGCACATTGTCACATGGATCAGTTGCCCAGTTACAGCAGTGGTAATTGGGCCTCTGCTGCTACAACAGGGATCGAATCGGCCCTAGGGATCGAGTACTTTGACGATCTGGTGCCACGAATGCACAGGATGGACATGCACAGAAGGGCAAATGAGAGGCGACATCTCAACCATCCCATTACAGAATATAGGGTAGGGAGGTCTTCTCAGCAGTCAGCGATGCCAGCCTTTGATAGAAGGTGGTACATTCCCTTGCCATTCCCCCAGTTGAGGAGAAAACAAGGGGGGGAAGGGGGGGGGGGGGGGAGGTAAACACTCCTCTTTCAACTTCACGAATTCTTTGCCCATGCTGTCTCATCTTCTCAGCTTCATGTCGTCTGTATGTGGAGGGGATGGATGCGGAGCGATTGGAAGGTGCATTAGGGTTGAACACCCTTACGTCAAAGAATGCCACCTGTGAGGGGCTCCAGAATCCCCTAGCAGATATGTCCACCCGTGTGTTGTCTTCTCTATTTGCAGACTGATGATGGAAAACTTCTCGATCAACAGGTTGAAGATGGGGCTCAGTAGTCACACTGTGGCATACCTCAGTTAGGAGGTTTGCCGTAATATCCCTGACCTCGTTATGGCGTATGGTCGGAAAACCACCCTTGGGACACGTCATGGCGTGATCCACAGTGAATCAATTCCTGCAGGAGCAGGTGTGGGGTATAGATTGGAGTTGCCAGCCATACCTGAGGCACATCGCATCTCTGAATGCACTCTTGTGTAGATCGAAGCCATGTCGCACTATTGGGAGAACTGTCAGCCAAGTAGATGCACCCTTCTCTTGGGAGAAGTCAAGTAGGCTCTGTTGGTGTAGATCCAGGCATCCTCTGAGACCATCAACCTGGTCAGTCAGTCTGGTATTTCTATTTCTAGCAATACTGGATTTGGCCCTGTGCACCTCATCCTCTGCGACACTTCCCCTCTTGATTAGTTGAGATAATGAGGCAGTGACAGATCTCGAGGCTTCATAAGCGGGTGCACATTCTACGGTGGGCTTAGCTATACCAAAGCCTCCAACTTTCGCAGATAGTGCAGGGAGATCTCTTACTTGTGCAGAGCAAGGTGGTCTGCCTGTGATGGCTGGGATGAGACGGCGATGCAAGGCATCTTCCAGGGGTGCTAGGAGAGTACTGATGCCCGGTACTGTCCTCATCAAGTAGTTCCATTTGCAGGAAACCCCATGGGTGAAGGCAATTAGTGTTTCATGAGGGTATGACATATCAGACAAGACTTCATGCAACTTCAGATACCCATTCACTCACTTTTGCAGAGATGAATCCATTGACAAAGTCTTCCCCTCCAAGCAGTGCACCAAGATGGCTCTTTCCAGATGAGGTTATTGTGATCCCCGTCTCATCAAAGATCCAATGAGCATTCTCCTCAAACTCCTCCTTTACAAGGAGGAAGGTTGTAGTTGGAGTAGGGAGATAGCCGAACTTGGGCCCACTGACCATAAGTTCATACCACCATTGTCTTAGCCCTTCACACAAACCAGCTGCGGAGGCATCATCTGCAAACCAGGCTTGAGCAGCACCAGTGTTTGCCTCATTCAGCTTGAAAATTAGAGGCATTGTGGCCACAGCCTAGAAGGCCATAGCGAGAGGGTCTCCCTGTGTTACTCCTTCCGTGGATGATATTTCGCCGCTGCCTTTGATGATCATTCTTATTGTCGATTGATAGGTATTTCTTGAAACTTTGCCACGGTGGGGCATAAGACACTGATGTTGTGCAGGGCAGCCTCTCTGTTCAGGGTGTTGAATGCATTAGTTGCATCCACCAGGAGAACCCCTTCTGTGTCAGGGCTTTCAAACAGGTCTCTGATTGCATGAACAGCAGCTTCGCAACCAGAATCAAGACCGGCACACACTTGGAGAGGACCAGTCGCCTCCCTGATATCATCCCTAAGGAGTCTTATCACAGCTTTGGCGATGATCCTTCTGGGGACTTCCCCCACACCTATCGGGCGTATGCCAGGGCTCTTGTTGATGGGAAGCAGTCTGCATGCCACAAGGGCACTAATGCCATCCGGGTTGACAGAAACTGTGCATAATTTTATCATCTCCATCATCTATCATCTCCATCCTAACCATTCGATCGTCATGCAACAAGTGTGTCGTTCACTCAACTAATAAGATAATTATTAGCATCATTAATAGTCATTCAAATTCTCTATAAATGCTCCATAATTCCAGTAGCACCTGAGATCGATTTAACAGATAGCTCTGTTGGTAAGGTGACTTTTTGTTTCATTATTTAGCTCCAGCAAGTTGACTATGTATCAGGAAGAAAACTAATATACTACCAAGATGTACAAGCTTTGTGTCCACATGTGCAATGTCATGTAAGTGTATTATTTGCCCTACATACATACATGCACGGTAGTGAGACATAATCACTTGCTATTACCTAACCTATACTTTTATGTATTTCGTAATAGGTTACGTTTACTTGTGGTGGTGAGCCTCACTGGTGCAACACGTCCACGTGAGTACATATAAACATGAATTGGTCATAGGGCTTGGGTCACTATAGCGGCTAGCTATAAAGTTTGAAATAATAGGGATTTAAGAAAGATGAAGTCAAGTATTTCAGCATGCAGCAAGACTTTATGCCATAAATATAGTGAAACACTTCTAACCCACTTCATGATTATTGTTTGAGTGACTTGTTCTTTTACATACAGCTATGGCCAGCATTATGCAAATGCATCCCATGAATGCCAGTTACTCCTGCCATTGTCCCAGCGTTGTTCTCAAATGCAATTTCTCCAAGAATCCTACCAAAGCATTCTGGACTGTACTCATTAATGGCACGGATACTCAGGTAGTTACAACCTCCACTCCTGGTCACACAGTTGACATGTCTAAAGTACAAGATGGGATCCTTTACCTTGAAGTGAATAACACAAAGTATTCAGAAGGTAACCACTACAGCTGTACTGCTGAGTATCCTGATAATGAACCGGAACTTAGTGGTCTTTTTCCAATCCCTGTGGTTGAAAGTGAGTAAATTATAATGTGGCTACTGTACATGAGCATATATCATTGTAGATTATATACTGGTATAGGAGTAAAATTTCCAGACAAAATGCTTTTCTCTTACCATTCTGCTCAGATCTTAGAACACCTATTCAAAACTTGGCCATTATGACCGGGGTAAATACACTCTATGTGTGTTGGGATCATGACTACTACTGGTGTCGCAACTTTACTGTCTATTTGAATGATAATGCTGTTTCTGAATGCACCAATAGAACAGCCCTGAACTGTACAATCAGGGGCCTTGATGCTGGCACCAAATATAATGTGAGCATAGTCGCAATTGAATCAGATACTGAGCCTATTGAAGCCACACGGATAGCTACAACACGGCAAGGTATGTGTTATTCATAGCTATGTAGATATTATATGATGTGCTTTCTACATGCATCTTTCATTCAAACAGTGTAACCATGTCTGTTGTAATCTGTTCATTTCTCAGGTTTCTGCTTTATGGTCCTTGGGATTTGTATTTGGCTACCCCTGTTGTTGATTCTATCTGGCAGTGCTCTTTGTTTGGCAATTGTTGTGGCTTACTTGGCAAACCATGTGTGCAAGCATATACATTCAGGGAAAGGGGGGAACTACTGAGGAAGAATGCAGAAAACTTAAGCTTTTATGTTCAATAGGGTGCACAACATGGTTACTCTAGCAAGTTACTTTAATGATGTCAAGTTCAGCTCAATTGTCTGAAATACAATGTAAGACACACATTAATACTACTGTGAATCTGCAACTTCTGTGATATTTTGGTTTTCCGTATAAATAATGTTACAGTAGTTAAAAGCAGGGGCCAGGGAATTTGCAGGACATTTCTAGAAGCAATCAGTCTTCTGGGTCTAACACACCTCCATCAATGTCAGCATGTACACAACACTGAAAAGCCCCAGTCAGGGTAAATTGTAGCTCAAGCTTCTATATTTGGGTGACTAAGTGAGGCGATCGTGATCACTGGTTGCCAGTTATATAATAATTATATAGGACATGCAAAGTGATATCATTAGTGTAGCTGCATGACTTCCAGCTAGTGATATTGCAGCCATGTAATATAAGAATGAAATTTTGCATCATTCTACATAATTATGGTGTTAGTGGAGTGGAGTGCAGTGCTACATGAATCATCTGTGTATATGGGTTTATACAGTAATGCCCAGCACACATGTACAGGTGCAAACAATGCCAGCTAGGTGTGTGCATGCTAAACCGACAATGTAATTTCAATTAAATATGGTGACAATTTATATGACATTGTCCTCCCTCCATGCCATCCAATTAACGTTGTCTCTGCAGTATAATGAAGGAGTATACGGCATTGTACAGCATGTCTTGCATGCTCATAATCTAGTCGTTAAGTAACACAGGTTAATGTTATGATGAGCTGCAAGCATGGATGCAGCTCATATATATAGGACCACTGTTTAATTTATGTAATCATAATTATTCACATTTATGAAATGAAAATTAATTTAACCTCCTCTTCAGTTTAAACTAAGGTGGCCTGGTACATGTATGCAAGGACGTATGACTGTATTAATACTGGTTCCTTTCCGGTGTAGTACTTAAGACTTATATATATACCATACCCCTCACCCAGGTCTTTCTTCTCACTCTGCACATGCATCATAATGCTGTATATACCCTAACTGAGTTCTCTTTTACTCAATAATCTTATTATGCGAAATTCACAATGTATTATACTGAAAGAGTCTTCCAACAGTTCATTATTACTATATGCATTCCAACTTATTGAATAATATAATGAATGAGCATGATGGCTGTACATTCAATCATTGTAATAATTCAATTAGGAAGGGAAGCACATTATAGTGAGTGGTCATGCGTGATATCCATTCAGCAACCATGGAATTCTTCAGGTACCTGGCTGTAGCTCTGTCTTGGATACTGTCAGGGACAATAGGTGATAAGCACAGACAGAAAATATTTTTCAGGAGTGATTAAAATTAACATGTAATTCACGCAGTGTCCTGTGCAGGTTCAGTGGTCCTCACTCAGACCCACCCAGCTGCCCCTTATGTGTGTAGAACTGGTAACATCACCCTCAGGTGTCAGTATGATGGTGTGGAGGGAGGATTAGTGCTGTGGAGTATTGGTGGTCAGACAACATCCAACCCATCAGCCATCCCTGGACACACTGCCTTCCCTCGCACCACCACCTATCAGGAGGTAGTGGTGGACAGCTACACCAACTTGGCAACAGGGTATCGCTGTGTGGTAACTCCCAGCAGTACTTCTTACCTACATAGCAATCTATACAACCCCCAGGTGGAGTGTGAGTACTACCATCATTGGTCCAACCTAGCCGTGCAATAATTGTTCGAGCAATACCCTTGATCATGCTGCATTATATTCTACAAATATATTTGTCTCGTCAACAATCATTACTGTGCCCAAGAGTGGTTATGATCAAAATATTGTTACTTGGCCATTTTCATTCAGCTGCTGAGATAAACTTCTCCTACTTGAACATGACAATTACAAGCAGGACAGCCACCACTTTGAGTGTCACCTGGTCAGCTGGCTACCCCAAGTGCTACTCCTTCACTGTGTCCCGCTCCACCCAAGATGGCTCCATCAATGTCACCCAACCTGCTGACAGTGACACCTCCCACACTCTGACCTCCCTCCAACCTGGCACCACTTACAGGATTGAGGTGGAGGCTGTGAGGAAGGGAGAGGGAGCAGACAGACAGAGGGCAAAGGTTATGGGGAACTTCACTACTGATGGTGAGTATAATGTCATATAGGTAGCCAATTAAGTTCGAATATGGAGGTTTGCATGATTCTATTCCTATATTGCATTGGAATTTGCAATGTCTCTGTTGATCTATATGCATAATATACAGCAGCAATACCAAAACCAACATCATCTATCATCCTCCCATGGCCCTCCCCAACAATTACTCAATCAGAGGCTTGTGGTACGAATTGAAAACACTTCAGAGATGAAGTTATACTTATTGCAGCATAATAATATACATAATTATTAAGATATTCATATTAATACAATTTAGACATAGTGTTGTTAAATCTGCGCATACTGTCACTTTTTCACACGTAGTTGGTTGCACATGCCCACAAACCACAGTCACAGTGACAGTGCTGTCAGTCCTCCTGACATTTGTGTTGACACTGTCACTGTCCACCTGCACATTCAGTGCAGTGGTGCATGCAGCGATGTACAAGAGACTGCAGAGGTGCAGAGCTGAGCTGAGAGATGGTGAGTTGTGCAGCACCCCTCAGCTGTCCCAGTCCCTCCTGTGAAGCAGGGCTGCTGCCTCCCTCCATGCAGGGGGAGGGGACAGTGTAAAAGCAGGTCCAGAAGGGGAGGAGCCACCAACAAGGGAGGAGGAGGAGGGAGAGAAGATGCAGACTAACCCATCCTACCTGCCCATTGAGATGAGCTACAAGTCACAAGAGAGCAAGTACATCAATGTGTCAAGTTGAATTACACATGTTCATTGTGCCAAGTAACTGTTGAATAGGTTCAGACTTATTTTGAAACATGTACCTTCCCATATACATGACAATGCATATGAAAACATAGTGTGAGAAGCAGACTAATCCATTGTACCTTTCAATTACAATTGAATGTCTCTATATAAACAGTCAATAGCTACACTATTATCATGAAAAGAAACACAGTCGATCAGGCTGATAAAAAGAATTTTCAGTTGCAGCATAACATCGTTCATTAGTTAACTGAAACTTTCAGAAATGTGCCACTATAGATCATTGTGTACTATATAGCTGCTATGAACCAGTTCCTACTGCATCGCATAGTGTAGTGTGCACCAAGTAAGGTGCAGGAGTACTGGCATGGCGAAGTATGCTAGAATGATAATGTAATGCTTTGTGTATACAGTTGACATCGTACTGTACGTACACAGCATAAATGAGAGCTTCTCAGTCCGCTTACATCAGCATAATAGTTAAAATTGAATGTGGCACATAAGTATGGCATGTAAATGTAAGCAATTCATATAGCTATTCAATGTATAGCTGCACATAAAATTATGTTATGCATACCCATGCACACATACAATTATAACTATGTACATGATAATGCCCTAGCCGCACCATACATACTATTTGGCAAACTCAGTATATCCAAGAGAGAACATGGAATTGAGACCATTTATTTTCATTGAACTGATAAATAGGTGTGCCAATATTAATAGTACAATATTGACACATCATATGCATGTGGCCTTCGCACATGCAATCATACACAAACTATATAATTGTGCTTTCCTTACTCACCACTTGTCACAGTGGTTGTTTACAGCCACTTAATGTGGTATACAGCTACCTTCAAAATATAATGTTGCACGGTACAGAATCTAATGTGAAAATTTTAGTTCTTAGCTACATACGTATAATTTATGTGGTCTTTAGAAATTTTATGCCTGCTGGGAATATTTGTTGCTACTTATCTCTAGAACACTAAGCAAAGTTGTTTGATGAACTGCCACTAGATGAGGTACGAAGTGATTGATTTAAATGCTGAAGTGAGGTGCAGTAATACATGCCATTGCAGCTATCTATCTTGTCTACTGTGAATGAGGGGAGATTCTAGCTGCAAATGGTGTTGCCTTGGTGGGGTGACTGGGTCTTCCCTGTGTAAGTTCGTATGGGCCTCCAGAGTCAAATTGTTCGTTTCATTCATACGTATAATATTATGTTGTGCATAACTGTTGCCAGAACAAGGCTGAAAGTGGCGGCTGTGCCGTGCATTTCAACACTTGTTAGAGTCACATAGGATCAATTTGCTTTAAGGCCTTAGTGCTGATAAAGAGGAAGCCCACTCTCTATGCACAATTATTCAGTTCAGATACTTTATATCAATAACATTTCTATAATTATATGTGCCATGCACCACTGCCAGTGCATAGTTGTGTACAACAGTTAGTTGCACTAGGATAGGCTTCCCACTACAGCAGCCTGGCTTATGATCATGGAGAAAGAGGTGGGCCAATCTTCTATCATTGTCCCTTCTCTTAGTACACAAAAACTCACATGCTACACTCAAATGCATGCACACACACATACGTACAGCCCAAAACCTACCATGGCATAGAAATAAATGAGCACAAATTCTAATTTTGACAGTGCACTCACGCTTATCTTTTGTCTCAGATCACCTAACTTGATGGACAGAAGTTCAACAAGTTCATTTGCATCAGCTAACTGATCATGACTCTGTAGCAGAACGATGAATGTCCCTCTCCTGGTGTGGTCAGTCTGTATGGATATACAGGAGCTTGCATGCAGGGGAACAACTCCAAGCACCTCTCGCCAGTACATGGGAGTTGGGATGACTGGGAGACAGTGGCACGCAATATTATACATAACTATTATGAAGAGAGCTATCATATTAGTTCTACACACACTCATGCACTAACACAATTGCACACACACACACACACACACACACACACACACACACACACACACACACACACACACACACACACACACACACACACACACACACACACACACACACACACACGTCATCCTTTGCATGTGTACATATATGTACTGTACATATACAATGTATGCACATTAATTTTTACGTGTTTATGCATGCATGTGCTCTACATAGCTGCTACATACCTTTCATGTGAACATGCTGGTGATGTACATATACATTTGTTATATGAGGAAGCCATACATCAAAGCAAGCTGCAGTGGTCTAATTTCGCATAACGCCACTGTTTACGCTTTCACACCTCATAACACACTGCGTCGAGGGGGGCTCTTATTGGTTCACCCAATCACTTTCCGCCCTTAAACAAACGTTTTGTTTACTGCTTTAGCAAAATGCCTTTGATATTCATCACCTTGTGAACTTTCTCATGAACATTGGCTCTGAAATGATGAGTGCTTGGCACTTGGAAGCATGGTCATTAACATAAATGTATGCCTAGCACACGTGTATTTTTATGGCAGTGACATGTAATTGTGTAATGTCTTTAGTGATAGAGAAACCAACATTCCCTTTTCCAAGTTCACTTTATGGATGAAATTGAAGGTAGGTCTTGCCATTCCCAAGTTCTCCAGTCGTTTAAATCCTAGTACACTCTCTAAAAAGAAAGTTCTCCCTTCATACGCTGCTTGCAGGACTTCTAATCATATGCTGTAGTGCCGACTCAAGCGGCACCGACGTTTTATTCAGTACGAGAGGCCGCTGACAGCCTTTTTCTTGCGACGCTTCTCGCCTTTCGCCTTGTGCTCCGAGAAAAGCGTGTTCTCTGGTTTCTATAGTTACTTCTGTCAGGTTCGTTCGGTAAATTCATTCGACAGCGAACGAATTCAAGCGCTAATCCCTGCTGTTTGAATCGTAACAAGTCAGTTATAACATGGCCGCTCGGGCGCTTAGCTGATTTATCGCACTCGGGCGCTTCGCGCCCTCGTGTGATAAATCAGCCAGCGCCCTCGCGGCCATGTTATAACTAGTACATGTACGCATGTTGTAACACTAGTGAGTAAGGAAATCTGAAATCCCAACACAGTAACGGCCATTGACCTCCCTCTTTGCATCGCTTCTCCCATGATATCATCTACTGCCTCATTGCTATTGTGGCTGTGCTGTGATTCACAGTTGAGTGAGCACTTGCTGAGTCAGTGCCGTGGTGCAGTTAGGGGGAGAGGGGGAATAAATTACTCCCTGCATCAATCCCACTCTTACTTGGGAATTTCAAGAATAATTTCACTATACCTCCCCCACCCCCACGGATGTTGACTCATTTTATTTCGCTCCCACTCCCTATTAGCAGTCATGTGCACTAGTCACATGCATAACTATGACATCATTGTACAAGGCCAATACTGTACACAAGTATGTGCGTAGAGGGTCACAAAATAACTTTCCCTTCTATATATAGAAATTGTTTCATTTTCAACTGGATGTGTTGCATTGTACTTTCAACTCTATTCAATAAACTTTCAAATATTATTGCTGCTATTGTATGTTCATATATTATTATGGTGAAGTTGTCACACATCACTAGGAACAGATGGCTAGGTGCTACTGCAAGATATGTTCCATACAATGGGCAAAATGTAGGACTTCTGTTCGTACAGCAACTCACGGAAGATGTTTGTGCAAATCTCCACTGTTGCCTTGATTGTGTCAACCAACACTGTTGCGCTGATTGCCTTATCAAGATGGACTTCGTTACCAGAACTATGGTCGTGGTATTTGTAATATGCATCCTCCCTCACTTGTTGCATCATACCAGCAAGGCAGTATTTCTTATGAGTCTACTAGATGCCTCGGCTAAAGATCTGCAGGTCGCTGGCCCTGGTCCAGTTCACTGCCATTCCCCCCTCCCCCTCTCTTTCTCACCATGCATAGTTTTCAATGTTGTATTTTGTTTGCGTAACCATGGTGCATAAACCATCTACACATATACAAATCAAAGCAAGTCATGCAATTAATCCAGTACAGTAGTCATGAGGTCTGTGGTTCTAGTAGCAGCAATGTCAGCATAATTACATAAAACATTGAGTAGAAGTCTAGGTCAAACATGTGTCCTACCTTAATTCAATAAACTAGCACACAAATAGCAACTAGCTAGTGCTACAAGGTATAATATAGTGTGAACTACATAATTTTTATTGTGGACAGTTTAATAGTTAATGTATCCTTTCTTGATCTTGGCCTATCTAATATAGAAAATTGCAAATGTAGTGCATGGGACATTACTTACTTGGGAGCGTGGCATTGGTGCAATGAATATGTTCCTATGTACATGTGTGCAGCACACTTTATCGCAGTGCTAAAATGCCTACATATGTTACAGTAGGTGTTGAGGTCTGCATGTTTATGTACATGTGCAGCCTATATAATAGCAATGTACCCCACTATGATGCAATAGTTACACATATATACAGTTATGTCTAGCTAAGCCCCCAACAATGTTTAGGGAGGGTAAGATAAGAGCGTGCAGAATGTGAACACATGACATCCTGGTTAGTGTACCTGTCCTTGCTCCTCCCATGGCATTCCCGAGTATCCATGCTGGCTGATGACCCTGCATGTAAGGCGCCTGATAGTCTTAACACCATAATGAAACATTTGCACACATGTAGCTATATACACAAGTCTATTCAAGGTCACATGCAACTGACTGGGTACTCACAGTAGTGACTGTTATGCCTACACTACTGATACCAATATATTTAATATAGTTGTAACTGTCTCATATATTGGACTATTGTATTGTGTACCAACCACTCCCCAACAAATGCAAGGTGGTACTGGGATGCGATATAGATCTCAGCTGTACATTTGTAATGTAGCTAATTATAATGGGCCAGGTCCTCTTGCATAACACAGGCCTGTTGGGCATGCTTGGCCTGTCTGGTAACAAACACCCTTATCAAATCCATTGTATGTCCAACACTTGTATACAGATTGTTGTGGTATGTGCAACTGTACATGTTGTTAGGATTGTGTTACAAGTGGTTGTATGGGACCACATTCTACAATGAATGTTTGTGCACCACTTCAACTAGTGCCCTTGACACACTACCTCTACCCCTGAGTATGCTACCATGTTGCACCTCACCTGAATTTATTATAATCTTGTTAACCTTCCCAGAGTGTCCACATGCATGCAGGTCAGTCATGTACACACAAATGTAATACTAGTGTATTTCACATGCCAAGCAGAACAGACTACACAATGTGAGCTGTATAATGCTCTCCACGTTGCTCCCCATTCAATGCTCAAATTCATAATGAAGCCGCTAAACAGTGCCAATGTGTCAATGCTTGTGCCACAGTCTAATGTACAGTAGCTCTGTTTGCTGAGGTGCATATTTAAGTAACGTACATCTTCCTATTGAAGTATACTGCCTTTCCATGTTTGTCCCAGTCGTGAATCTGGTTTTGTGCTGTGAATGGGGTAAGGCTTCCTGTATGACCACTAAGCAGGTTACACAGCTACTGGTGTGCCCCCACTAAGTGTCGACAACATGCGCTTGAGCAAAATTATGCTCAACTGTGTCCACTTGCATTCGCCCACATCGTACACACCACACACACACACACACACACACACACACACACACACACACACACACACACACACACACACACACACACACACACACACACACACACACACACACACGCGCACACACACACACACATGATAGACATAGCTACACATGTGCACATTATATTATATGAATTCGTTTAGCTAACATAATATTATGTTCATAACCCTACCTTTAGATCAACGGGATGCTACAAGAAGTGTATGCACCTACATAACCTTTAATGAATATCATTAGCAGAATTCCAAGTAATAACCACATTATGCATAATTATGTGTGTGGTATTTCTTGGAACTGAGCTTGCAAGTGGGTGCAAGCTCTACAGCTACATACAAGGTAAACAAGATTATGCATGGTGAGATGAGCAGAATTTCAAACACTACTACACACAAGAACATGAACACAAGATCATGAAGCATGCATACATGATTATTATTATCTGTGTTTAGCTACATTATACTATAGAGGGGCAAACTCCACTATTAATATACACAAAATGAATATAATGAGCAGGCAGGTGCATTTGTATTCATGGTGGTAATATTATTACATGTGATCATATGAGTGAGAACCAGCATGTAGTCAGGTGACCTTCTATCGCGCGAATAATAAGACTGGCACCATACGCGCTAGGGGAGACGCGAGAGTGCAGTACAACGGTAAGTGAGGCTAAGTTATCAATTATTTTGCTAGAACGGGGTCTGGCCGTGGATAGCTTGTGGCTGTCTTTTATCGCAGGTCGGTAGCTAAACCGTTATGCTCCAATCGCGCTGATGAGTCACTTCCAGGGAAAAGACAAGACGCGAAACAACCGAATCTGTATAGCTTTAGGTTGAATGCCTTCGCCGTCTTCTGCATGGTATATATGACAGAAGTAGCTGGAATCGAAACCGACAATCTTATTATAATGGAGCTAGGCCGATTTTTTGTCCGCACTAATCTCGGGAACCGTGCGGAGGGTTCGCAGAAAACGCGGTCCGAATGTCGAAGCGCTATCCGGAGGGTGTCTTCGGCTGGGTTTCCCTGCGAAAGCTTGCGAAATGAAGGTTTTGCGCCAACTCGCCATACGTTACTATAGGACGCCATTTTTGTTTTACGGAGGAAAGCGATGTAGATTACGGAATTCGCAGCTAATTCCTTTGTTACACAACTCCTCCTGGGAAGATGGTGCGACGGCTTCTTTGCTATAGTTTTAGCACAATGTAGAAGGCTGTGGGTGATATAAGCTATAATAATTATAGCGGAAAGCGCTGTCTTACGCGAGTTATTATTCATATTTAATGAATTTTTACCCAGCTATGTGACAGTTTCAGACATAATTACATATAATAGGGTGGCAATGCCTATGACTGTATAAGTATGCACGATTGTGATAGGTTTATAAGAAGAGACATACTGTAATTGATGATCAGTTTTCAGTTCGTGATACTATAATTATGAGTGATTGTACACCCATTGATGCACCCTCTGCTACACTTCATTTTGCATAATTGAATATATGTATAATAGATAACTAGCTGCTATTTCTGAAAAAAAGCATATTCAAAGTAAAAAATTTGAACACCATGGCCAGCTAGTGTAAAGACAGCTGGGTGACAGGTGCGAGTGTTGTAACATATATTACTATTCGGTTTTGTTGCACACACAGCCAGTACACTTGAGCAGGTGTTTCCCAAGAATGCTGACTACTCCTGCCATAGCCCCAATATCAAGCTCAAATGCACCTTCTCTGAGGATTCTGTAACGGCATTCTGGACTGTCCTAGTTGGTGGAAGAGTTCCAGAACAAGTTACATCATCCACTCCTGGTCACATAGTTGATGCATCCAAAGTGAAAATTGGAACCCTCTACCTTGAAGTAAACAATACAATATATTCGGCAAAAAACAGCTACCAGTGTGCTGCTTTGTATCCCAACGAAAGAACGGAAGTTAGTGAGCCTTTTCCAATCCCTATGGTTGAAGGTTAGTGAACATTGGTGTATGATATATGAGTGTGGATTGTATAGGAGAGATATACAGTGTCTATGTAGCAAACTGCAGTTCTGTCTGTTCACCCAGATGTTGCTGCACCAATTCACAACTTTTTTGTTGTACCAATGCGAAATACACTCCATGTCCACTGGGATCATGACTATTACTTGTGTCGTAAGTTTACCGTCTATTTGGATCATACTGCTGTCCAGGAATGCACAAATATAACAGCTTTGAACTGTGCCATCGGAAGTCTTAATGATGGAGTCCAATATTTGGTGAAAGTGATTGCAACTGAGCTAGATACAGAGACTATTGAAACTCCACAGATTATTGCTATGTTGGATGCAAATAGAGGTATTTGATAGCCCTGCACAATGGTTTCTATAATTATACAACTATCGAACCAAAACGTAATGAGTTATCTTGTCTGATGTGGTCCATTGAATTCCTCAGCCTCCTGTGGATCCTTGCCGGGAATCTGTATTGTAATCTGGCTGGTATTTGTGCTTATACTTCACTGGACATTTTGATTCTATATTCTGATGAACTGCAGTAGAGATTGAAGTAGAGCAGGTAATTAGTCCATTTATTTAAGGAAGCGGCTTTATGGTTGCCCCAACCTAGCAGGACGGAGTACATGCATGCACTCTGTCCTGCTACATATATACAGTACAATGTATAAGTAACAGTACATGAATATATGATATTAGTTTTCTCAATCGATATGTTGCAAGATGTCATCATACATAGATGTACTCTAATTCTGGCTACCATATACTCATTTTGTTATATGCTTCAGGTATTTCATGCCTTACACACAAAGTGTACCTATTATAACTTGAGAAGGAGAAATTCATTCACACACACACTGTCTTTTATCTTCTCTTTCCTCTCAGGTGTAAATGCAAAGGGAAGTACTATGTTATAGTACATGCTTTTATTCCCTAAGTAGATCATGTTTGAACATTGCTAAACAACTGTAGAACTGGTTTACTGTATAATAATTAAATTAATTCACCATTTCTCCAGAATTGGTACCACGTACCTCAGCCTACTTCTGGTCATTGTTATATGCACTCCTGTTATTAAATTAATGCATCATGCAGGGAAGGGAAGGAATTTGCCATTATAATAGGAAAATATTGGGAAGTTGGTTGATTTAACAGCTTACCTAGATAGAAAACTCCTATGGCACAGACTATCTCCATTGTGAGCTCAAGAAATCATTGATTAGTTCTCATTATAAATATTATTAGATATAATTATACTAATACAAAAGCATCAGATTATGGCTGTTTTAAGAGATGATGCCAATTGCAGTAGAATATATATGTACACCATGGCTCTAGCCATATCCACACATTATATTATACGTTTGATTATAATTATACATATAATTACAGTGTCATTATCGTCATCAAATTAATATTTATGGGGGTGCTGGTGGTCTGGAGCTGAAGCACACGATTCAAGATCCATGATTATGGGATGTCTCCGGTTAAAGCTCAAGCCCAGGCCATGGCAGAGAAGTTTTCAGTGGCAGCACCCTCCTGACAACAAACAGCCCCACTGAACAAAATTTAATAACAAACTGATTTACTGTATGCGTGTCTGTTGTTTGTACTATGTATGTGTTGTGGGTGCCTGGAAGAGTAGCCTTCTGGCTAAAGGTTCCCCACATTAAATAAGCTCAATTATTATTATTATTATTTTTTTTTTATCTATAATACATATATTATATATGTATATACTAAATCAAGCTACATGCATGCATGTTCGAGACTGCAATTCAAGTGACATTCATTAAACTCTTATATATCATAAATATTAACTGCATGTCAATGTATGAATATGTAAAGGGGCATACAACTAACCAGGCAATGCATAAAACCTCATATAGAAGGGACACATCAAAATGGAGGTAGAGTTGTTGGTTGTGATTCTATTTTGGATATTGCCAGGAACTACAGGTAACCAACAAATTAAGTTAATCACAGCTGAATAGTGATATATGCAACAAAATGAAGTGCTTATAGTGATGATGCTCAGAATTTCAATTATTCCTAATACAGTACACGTGTCTTGTACGTGCAGGTTCAGTGGTCCTCACTCAGACCCACCCAGCTGCCCCTTATGTGTGTAGAACTGGTAACATCACCCTCAGGTGTCAGTATGATGATGTAGAAGAATTGTTGACTGTGTGGTGGCTTGTTGGTGGTCAGACAACAATCAACCCATCAACTATCCCTGGACACACTGCCCTCCCTCGCACCACCACCTATCAGGAGGTAGTGGTGGACAGCTACACCAACTTGGCAATAGCGTATCGCTGTTTGCCTACTCTCAGCAATGGATCACAGCCACAGAGCAATTCATATATCCCCCAGAGTGAATGTGAGTGTCTTGCAACTGTAAACAAGTGCACATGCAAATATAAGCAACAGTACTAGTGCCATTAAACCCTTTCTAACTGTAATATGCTATCACTTTAATGCTAGATCTAACGATGCAATGCAGCTGAATCAGTTCTGAAACTGAAGTATATTTCAGTAATTAAATGTATGAATGCAAGAGTACATGCACATTGTGACATGTGTTACCTTGTATAATAAAAGGCAAAATTGAAAGTTGAATTATTATTATGCTCTACACATTTGCATAAATTATAATGCAATTATTATACATGATTGTATATTTCAGCTGCTAATGTGACTATCTCCAACCTGGCCTTGGTAAGCAGGACAGCGACTACTTTGAGTGTCACCTGGTCAGCTGGCTACCCCAAGTGTTACTCCTTCATTGTGTCCCACTCAACCCAAGATGGCTCCTTCACTGTCACCCAACCTGCTGACAGTGACACCTCCCACACTCTGACCTCCCTCCAACCTGGCACCACTTACAGGATTGAGGTGGAGGCTGTGAGGAAGGGAGAGGGAGCAGACGGACAGAGGGCAAAGGTCATAGGGAACTTCACTACATATGAAGGTGTTTGGTTGGGCCATTCACTGCATGGTAAAGAATGTAAGACTTACTACAATGCAAGGTAGTATTATATTTTAAGTTCCAGTGAATAGAATAATAAGGTTGATGCACATTTGCATTCTAAGAAATGTACCATTCCCAGGCAGTTTTAATTTCATAGATTGATCACGAAATGGTTAAACAGCCGTACACGCTCCAGATAATGGACTCAATGGTATAAAACATTATAAAGAAGTTATATAATTATGTATCCCTCTGTATAATAATGTACAATGCTACTCCATATACATCCTGCAATGTGATCCTGCATTCTGACGTGTACGTACGTATGTACACCTTACCCATTTGTGTTCGTCTTCACTGCTTATCCTTCAGATAATACTACAAGTACAGGAGGTAGCACATTTATTGCAGGTGGTGCTACTGGAAGTGTTATTGGAGGTGTTGCTGGAGGTCTATTCATGCTCATTGTGGCTGTGATTGTCTTTGTGGTGCTTCTTCTGTACAGGAGAATGTCAATGACCGGTACGTACATTTGTAGTATGTATAACTGTACTAGTATTACTAGTATAAATTATATAACTGTAGCTACTAGCTGTTATCACTACACCGCTACATACCTAGGCTATAGATTATTGCTAATTGTGCAGGTGCCACAGATGTACCATCATTGGCACCCAATACAAGGTACGCATATGCGGTAACATGCAATGTGTTAGTGCATGACGTACAGTAAATGTAATCTAGTTGCATATGTTGTCTGCTTGTGCTTTACTGCAGCAGCCAAGCACCTGTAGCTCAGGGCAGTGAACACGCCAAACAGGTAATTGCAATATAACCTATAATATTGCATTAGTAGAGGGTTTGTTAATTTTAAATAATGCTGACAATCGAAATCAATGAAAAGCTGCACTAGCACGCATTCTGCCTGGGTTCTCTTGCTGATATTACACTATAGAAGATACTCTCTAATTACTTTTCATATCTACATCACTCCCCTTGATTTCACGAATCAGCCATTTGAAATGTCAGGTTAGCTACAAGGAAGCTGGCATTTATGATTTGCCTCCATGCTGCTAAGCTTGTTACAACATGTCAAAAGTAATGTGGAAGTGTGCATGTAGCTCAATCAGCAGATTCCTGGGGAGCTGTGCCAGTTATATTAAAAGTCTTCATTGATGATAGCTAGCTATGACTTGTGTATCACTAGCTAGCTATACAATGAGAAAATCATGCAAACTGATTTGTGCACTGTGGTGGCCTATGAGGTATACAAAATTATATGCACTGCATCAATCTTTGGAGATCTAATGTTTGCTGCTTGATTGATGTACTTTTGAACAGACCTATGCAGTGCTTGACTGGCAGAACAAGGAACAACTTCCCATCAAGGCTCCAGAGAATGAGTTGTTCACTGTCAAGTACTCTGAAGTTCACTTCGATGGCATCAAGTGATCCAGACAGATATGCGATGTCCCTTAATTCATGACTTTATCACACAACATATCGCCAATATTCTCCTAAAAATTCACTGTGTGATTGTCTTTTGGCTCATCTTACATGCAACTACTTAGCTAATAGTCCACTGAATTTTGCTGCTCAGCTCACTGTGTGTTTCCTGATTAAACTTTAGTTGATAGCTACTTGAGTCATTTGCAACAGCTCACAGGCTGTAGACTCTTTAGTAGGCACTATATATATGCATGTGTGCACATGCATGTATTAACTTAGCTATGTCTATATAAGTATGTATGTATGCAAGTGTTAATTTCCATTCACTTGGTACTTTCACAGGTAGCTAACTATAGCTAGCCATTACATAGCCATACATATGCATTGCATGCAGTCAAACAAATTACGTTTGTCCTTCACTGCACATATATACATACATAATGATAACGCTTATGAATCTTCACATGCTTGTGTGTAGGATTGATTGTAGCTATTTGATTTATAATAGCAATGTAGCTCAATAATGCTAATAGCTATTTGCTAGCTAGTCAGCTAGCTATGCTACTAAATTAACTATGCTAACCAGTGCATGTACTCCACACAGCACTAGCTTCAATAGACATCACCTGAGTAGATGTGGGGCTCTCGACCACCAGTCATTGAATCGACCTTTACCTTTTACACGTATCTTGCTAGCTAACTAGCTAGCTAGCTACAGAGCTACGTAGCTAGTTACTAACTATTTTCCAGGTACATAGCAAGCCATGTAATGAAGTATTGTCTGCTGCTAGAGGTTGGCTACACTCTCGAAACGGTACCGTCCTGCTGATATTACGGCCGACGTTATAGCAGCACTGCGATAATACAGTGCGGCCAGTTGCAGGGAATTACCCTTTGTTGCAAGTTACCGAAGAACATGGCCGCTCAACCTCCTTCAGCAAGGCACTCATTAATACCATTTCCCAAGGACCTGAACCTCCCTGAACGCCGAACTCAGTGAGTGTTAAGTACCACATCTTCTTTCCACTATGTTCGTTTGGAGGTGATCGAGCGAGGGTAAAGATGTTAAATTTGTAAATGTACGTAGTTCTTTAACAGTGCGCAATGTTCAACAGCTCACTGTTCCTTAGTCCCTGCTCCTCCCTAAAATCTGTCCTCAGTGAGCGTTAATGACCAACTCGTCTTGCTACTGTGTTCATATGGAGGCAATTGATTGAGGGTAAAGTTACTTTATTACCGACCATACCCAACGCCCAACCTGTACACAACACTCCAGAGCTCACTGGTCCTTAGTCCCTGAACCTCCCAGCAATCCGACTTCACTAAGTGCGACTGACTGATCCCTCTTTGTTCTGTACTCCTTTAGAGTGAAACTAACGAGGGTAAAGATGTTTTATTAGCAAAAGTGTCTATGCAATGTACACGTACATGACATACGTAGCTATGTATACACATACGTATTTAGAAGCCTGTTCCAGAGCATTTGCCCAGAGGACATGAAGCTACAGTGAACCTCATGCAATCATTGTGTATGCATGTATGTGTGCTTCACATTTGGTACTAGAGACTTATGGTATGTACCTCCTTTAACAAGTGCTATTTCTGTTTGCCAGGGGTGTCCTCATTCACTAAACTGGTACATACTGGTGTATGTAGCTAGACTGAACTGCTAGACTGGCATGATATCTGCACAGTACGTGTGAGTCATATTAAGGTCTCTACCATCTTTCTACAATGCTATGTGGTATTCATTTCTGTTGTTGCTGGCCTAGCTACTATAGATGCATTGACGATAAAGGAAAAGTTAACATTTTCATGCAGAACAACTGGGGGTGCTGGGTAGCAAGACCATCTTGTCCGTTGACGTGGTGTTCTTATCAAAATCTGTGCAATGTAAAATTCATGTAGGTATATTTACTTAGCTATACAGTAAAGGTTGCGTATCATGATTGGACTGGTAAAGACGTGCACAGATATGTACAATGTCATATGACAGACACACAGATCAGAACGCATATATTTTGACAAATCTTGAGAGGTAGTGCAACCAGACTCCCCTAGGGAGTCCCGTGGGACAGGTCAGTCCATGCCGGTAGCACAATAAACACCCTCGATCGGATACTTCAGGCAACTCTGGATTTGGAGGGATACGCAAACAGACTCCTCCACCCTCGTTTTGGGATAGGTAGGCAATAGGGTAAGGTTGCTTTGGACAGGTCAGGCCAGGCAATCGAAGGTATTTATTAACATTATCTGGACTGACCTGTCCTAAAGTAACCTTGTTGCTCAACATCCCCTTGTGGATCTGAAATGTTTCCATGCACATGTAGGCCAAGTGCAGCTATAGAAAAAGAGGCAGCATTGCAGGTAAAGACGGCGCAGATGAATTAACATGACCAATGATATGCTTTTACAAACCCCTAGCAGGGATGGATCTGGTGTTATTGAGTCTTTGCTTTGAGTTCTTGGACTATGCAGTCCCTCTGTGACAATTCATTGTACATGACATATGTAGCTACACATTTAGAAACTTATTCTAGGGCAATGTCCCAGAATGACATGTAGCAGACTGAGTGTGCAGAGTATACTGGACTGACCTGTCCCAAAGGAACCTTGTCACTCAACATCCCCTTGTGGATCTGAAACGCTTCCATGCACATGTAGGCCAAGTGCAGCTATAGAAAAAGTGGCAACAATTTGAGCATTGCAAGTAAAGATGGCGCAGATGAATTAGCATGACCAATGATATGCTTTCCATAAATTACGCTAGTCCATAGTTAAATCCAGTGATTACAAACCCCTAGCAGGGATGGATCCTGGTGTTATTGAATCTTTGTAAATGCTACTTTATCTGTGTAATTACACAAGGACAATTCTGAATTATGCTGGACTATAATGCACCACTGCAGGTATTTTTGACTGCAAAGTACAGCTCCAATGCTCCAGCTATTCAGGTAGCAAGGCATTGGCGCTATCGTTCACAACCTTCACTGTATGTAGTTGTATAGGTTCTTAACTGCCACTGATTTCCTTCCCGTGCAACCACTGGAAGGAAGTCAGTGTCACTGGCAGAACTTGGAAGTGATGATCGCGCCAAGCTTGGTGTGAATTACATGTAATTGCAACTGTGAGCACACCCACTTGCTAGTTGAGAATTAAGCATACTTCATGTAAAAACATGTAGAGAATGGATTTCCGCTGTCCAACACTGAACCAGTAAAATGACATGTGGACTTTTGGAAGATGTACATGATGCATCAGCCCATTCCTCACTGTGGGACAATACTTTGGTGCCCATGCAGCCAGTTGTACATTTACTTTCAATTCTTGGACTATGCAGTGAGCACTGTGCATGCATATACTGACACCATTGTCATGCACACCCCCTTCTGCCTGAATCCTGGCCTCTTCATTACCTCTGCCAGAGTGCAATTGGACTTAGCCCTTGTCCATACTTAACCGATTGTGTAACTATGTATAATATATACATGCACAGATCACATATGAAGTGAGGGCTTCTCAGCTGGCTCAGGCATCAGAAAGGGTTGGTTCTCTAATACCAGCTTCACAACAGGGTTGAAAACCTTGCCGACGTTTTGTCCACATGCTCTGTTCTTCGCCCTGAATATGACCAGAGCATCTGGTTGAAACGTCGGCAAGGTTTTCAACCCTGTTGTGAAGCTGGTATTAGAAAACCAACCCTTTCAGATCACATAAATGGGGCTCAGTAGTGATGCTGGACTACTGGCTGCTCTGTAGCCTCTACAAGCAGAATAAGGCTACAATATGTAGAGCAGTAGTTGGGCTCACAGTCAACTCAACTGGTTTGATGCTGTTAACTACCTTGCACCAATGGTGTTGACAGTAGCCTGCTTTGTCTGCGTGTCTGCTGTCTGCTTATATATGTTAAAATGAAAGCCGTGATTTGTTGTGAGGTGAGTATGTGCTTATCTTTTGCTCAGCAGGAACCTGGTTATAACACCAGTTGATGTCGAATGCAGGCCTTCCACATGGGGCCATTCGTCAGATCCAGTCAAACACTGGAGATTACTGTGTCAATTAACAGACCAATTTGGATTGAGTGTGAGACTACATTCTGTAAAGGTACCATTGTGTTAATGCACTTTAAGTAATCTTCTTCACTCTTGCGTTTATTGAGTTAATGTACATGCCCCACCCCACCCCCCACCCCACAACCCCACCCCCGAGTATGTTCCTAAGCAAACAAGAGGTGTGGAAAGGACTGGTTAGTTTGCATTCCACCCTCAGTAGTCAACCCTCCCACTTCACGCAGCTTGTAAGACATGTAGAAGCATGACTGGACAGGAGAGCTGATCAGGCTTGTATAGACAATAACAAGGAGTTATAGAGTTCTGAATGTCCAACTAAACTGCCTACATACGTAAGAGATTGTGTGGCCTTCATTTCATTGTGACATCATTGGGCAGTTAATGATGAAATTATTAATGTTAGCAGTTAATGTTTGTGAAGTTATACATTAGATGTAGAATCACGTCTAGCTCCTTCCAGAACAGAGCATATTAAGAGATCACCGTGTGTATAGGGAGCTCAATCAAACTGCTCTTTTGATGGCACCTCAAACCCACACTTCAGTTGTTGAGGAGACCCAATGGTGCCTCGTTGATTCTAGAGCCTACCCCTCGAGCTTGCAATTGGCAGAAACAGAGAATATGACAAGCACATTCACTAGAGACAGCACTAGTGGTATGAGTCCTATGGTTTAAATTTGTAGTCAGCTGCAGTCACTGTCACATCATCACTCAGTAGAACAGGGAGGGGTGTGCTTCACATTGTAGTTATTATTTTGATGCTGAGACAGCAGATGCAGTCTCTGTACCAGCTATATTACACAGGGCTGTAGTACTCGTAGATACTTGTTTTGCACAGTGAAACCTGTCTAAGACAGCCACCTTCAGGCCAGTTCTAACGGACCTTTATAGACAGGTGAGGTGGTAGAGAGGTGGCTGCTCTAATAAGGTAGACTGCAATGCTTTAGTGCTATTTGGGGCCAGGGAGGCTGGCTGTTTTAGAGAGGTGGCTGCCTAACACAGTGACCATTTTAGACACATTCCACTGTACTACGTATATTTAGTTATTATCACGTAACATATAGAGAGGTGGGCCTTAGTAAGCGTTCAGTTACAGGCTCTTACCGAATAATCTCTCACCTTATGGGAGCCATTTGGGGTCAATATCTATTTTGGGTACTTCTTCCTTCCGTACCTCACGCTTAGTGTATGTACGTATGTCTATGGTGTGTGTTTGCGCAGCTGATCTATATTTAGAATATTCCATTTTAGTCTTGTAACTGTCAGCGCTGACCAAAGGTGAGCGTGGTGTTGTTATTCTGTGAGGGCAAATCATTGGTAACTGTGTAAGCATAGTAGCTATAGAATAGACAGTGGAATGTCTAACAATTCAGTGTGGTAGATTGAAGAAGCTTGTGTGGTGTACATGTAGTAATCGGACTATCCTGTGATGCATCTCATCTGTGTGAAACTAAATACACTGTATATGTAGTTCTATAACTATTTCCTCGCTTCTCTTGGTACCCTACGGTACAGGTGTATCAACCACATATGCTGTTGTGTTTAGCTATACTACCATCTTTTCATTACTAATGTGTGTTGTTGATCCATTCACACCAGCCTTGTGCTGAAGGGGTAACCTTAATAAATACAATACAATACAGTACAATACAATACAATACAATACAATACAATACAATACAATACAATACAATACAATACAATACAATACAATACAATACAATACAATACATACCCATTTCCTGTATGTATGGTCAGTAAGCAAGTTGCTATAATAGAAGTTTGTGTACAGTACTGTACATAGTATATGTGTAGCAATTGTCTGGAAATGCTGTTGATTACGTACACCATTTGTTTGCTGTACATTAAATCAAACATGATTTGCTGACAGGGAGTTAGTGAAATTGTTTTTGATCGCATTGTAGTTAAGGAAATGAGATGAACAATGAGGTATGAGTAATGATGGGGTGAAAAGCTATATGTATGTATGGTAAGGAGAGCGGGGGCAGGGAATATCATAGTGTTCATACATATGTACTTGCTTTGCTATTTATACAGGGTGATACTTCTCTTCATCATGGCCACCACCTCTGCTGTAGAAAGTAAGGACTATTGGCTGTATTTTGATTTTACATTTTAATGGGCCGGGTGTCAGCGACCGGGCTGCATGCTGAGAAGAGAAGGGGGGAAGGGAAAAATGGCAGTGAACCGGGCCAACACCGGCAACCTCCAGATCTTTAGCCAACCCTTTAGCAGCAGGGTCAGTGGTCACCGCCAACAGCCACTGATCAATTCCCTCCTTATGTACCGATGTGTGTGGGCTCTATCCAGAGCCTCCTTTGAAGCTCCCATGCACATTATCATTTCCAAGTGTCACTGATTAATCCAATATAATAATAATGCCACTGAGATGAGCTACAAGTCACAAGAGAGCAAGTGCATCAATGTGTCAAATTTAACTATGTACGTACGTACGTACACAGAATAGAATTCAAAGTTGATTGTCTATGTACGTAGTACGTGTCTGTTGAATAGGACCAGGCACTTTGAAACATGCGTTCTAGCTAACAATTCTTATACATTGTTGTATTTGCATGCATGGTGCGTAAACAAGCTAAATGTTGTAGCTAGCTAGCTACGTACCTGTCCATTGAGTTGGCTCCATATATAGCTAGCAATAAGAACGTTAACATAGAAAGAAACGGGGTCAATCAGGCTGATAAACTAGAATTCCAAGTGTAACAAATCATTCATTAGTTCAACTTGAGCTTTCAGGAGCATGCCCTGGATTATTGTGTACTGCCATGCACCAGTGCTTTCTGTATCTTAATAGGTTTGTGCCAAATGGAGTGGATGAATGAGCATTGGCATGGTACATGACAAGGAAAATGCATTCATTCATCGTCATAAACAGATCA
Source organism: Ianthella basta (assembly GCA_964019415.1). Taxonomy (NCBI): domain Eukaryota; kingdom Metazoa; phylum Porifera; class Demospongiae; order Verongiida; family Ianthellidae; genus Ianthella; species Ianthella basta. The sequence goes on along the minus strand of OZ025868.1, from coordinate 5,393,482 downwards.
ATAGCTAATTATGCTAGCAGACAGCTTGTAATATAATATGTGGCATGCATACAGCTAACTGTGCAGCCATAATTGACTAGTTGTAGGGAATTTCCCTATTGCTTCTTGATCCTGAAAACATGGCCGCTCGATCCCTTCAGCAAGGCACTCAGTTATGCCATTTCCTGAGGACCTGAACCTTCTTGAGCTCCGAACTTGGTGAGTGTTAAGTACTGCATCTTCTTGCTACTGTGTTCGTTTGGAGGCGATCGAGCGAGGGTAAAGATGTTTAATTAGTAAATGTACGTAGCTCTCCAACAGTATGCAATGTTCAACAGCTCACTGTTCCTTATTCACTGCTCCTCCCTGAATGCCAACTTCAATGAGCGTTGATTACTAACTCTTCTTGCTACAATGTTCATTTGGAGGCGATAGAACAAGGGTAATGGTAGATAGATTGATAGAATTTTTATTTGCAACAGGATTGTCGTATATACAATACACAGTAGATTGTCATATGGGTCCTAGGTACTCTTATTATTGAACATACGCAGCGACCAACCAGTGCACAACACTCCAGAGCTCACTGGTCCTTAGTCCCTGAACCTCCCAGCAATCCGACATCAGTGATCCTTCTTTGCACTGTACTCATTAAGAGTTGAACTATCGATGTACCATGTCATCCTTTAACTATCTGGGAAGCACATAGTTTATAGGCAATGTCTCCTGTGCACCCAACTCAATTGTACTTGAGTGAAATATTGGAATATGAATATATCGAGGGTAAAGATGTTTTATTAGCAAAAGTGTCACTACATGTGCATTGTATACGGAAAGTACATGCAGTTAGCTACGTAGGTACACATAACCAATTGCAGACTGAAAGCATGTGCTCAAAATGCCACGTAGCTACAGTGCACTTAATGCAATTATTGTGTATACATGTATGTGTGTGCTGCACATTTGGTACTAGTCACTAATGGTACTGTACCTCCTTTAGCTACCAAGTGCTATTCTGTTTGCCGAGGGTGTCTGTATTCACGTAGCTTGTACATAGCTAAATGGGATTACTGGACTAGCATAGTTACTGCACAGTACGTAATTGTGAGTCATACTTGGTTCTTGGCCAGCTTGATACAGTGAAGCTCATTTCTATTGCTGATGGCATGCATATAGCTAGTACAGAAGCCTCAAGTGCATCTAACTATCTGGAGAGATCCGATTGAATAGATTTCCAAGCAAGGCAACATTGAAATACCCCTGTCACTTACATATGCACATATACTTTCTTTCACAATCTGTGATTGGAGTTGTCGTGATGCTCAGAACTGTGTCCACTTTTGCAGATTTTAGAATTGTAGCTGTTATTCCATCAGTTGCACTTTGTTTCTGTCCCTAATACTGTATCCATTATTTTTCTGCACTACGTCGACACAATTATTATAATTATATGATGAGGTCACTATAGGTGCATGTGCATAAATGAGATATATACGTGCCTGGACTTTGGCTAGTCTCGTGAGCCAAACCACCATTTGTTGCCTACAATGTAGGCATCCAAATGGCAGTCTAGCTCACAAGAATAGACATTGGCCCACTCTAGTATGCAAGTGCCCCCCCCATACTGAATTGTCTTCCTACACTCGTGTATGTACTGTACGCATACAATGTATGCACATTTACATGGCTATGTGTACATTTGCTCCACAAAGCTGCTATTATACCTTTCATGTGAACATGAATGTGATGTACATATACATATGTATGCATGTTGTAACACTAGCGAGTGAAGGAAATCTGAAATCCCAACACAGTAACAGACATTGACCCACTCCTTGCACTACTTTTCCCATGATATCACCTGCTGCCTCACTGCTATGGTGGCTCTGACTCACAGTTTAGTGAGCCCTGAGTCACAGCTGAGTCATTGCTGTGGTACAGTTGGGGGATGAATTACTCCCGCCCTTTGCTTAGACCCCATTCTTCCTTAGGAACTTCAAGAATGATGTCACTATACCTCCCTCACCCACAGGATGTTCATATTTGTTTCACTCCCATGCAGCTCCCTAGTCATGTGCAGTACAGACATGTGACCATGACATCATTGCACAAGGCCAATGCTGTACACAAGTATGTACGTAGAGGTTCACAAAGTAATATTCCCTTCTATAGAAATCATTTCATTTTCAACTGGATGTGTTGCATTGTACTTTCAACTCTATTCAATACATGTGCACGTTCAATTCTTATTGCTGGCTATTGTGTATTCAAATTATATAATTATGTTGAAGTTGTTGCTAACCATATTGTGTGGTGTACATAATGCATCTACTCATATTTAGCAGTGGCAGTTTCAAGCACTGTATGGTGCTGTTTGACTTCACTCATATGCATGCATCACATGTGCATGACCCTGTCAGCATCCTGCTTACTTGTACGTATATTTGTCTCAGTCTTTCATGATTATTAATGATGCGTCATCTGAATATTTCCTTGTGACTCATCATCATCATGGGCATAAGCAGTCTCTTCTTATCCAGCATTGGTGCCTTACTCACCTTGCAGGTAGTTCCACTGATGCCGGACACATATCAGCTAGAACAGATGGCTAGGTCCTACTGCAAGATGGTCAAAATGGTGGACTTCTGTTTGTAAACAATTCACGGTGGATGTTTGTGCAAATCTCCACTGTTGCCCTAATCGTGTTAACCAACACTGTCATCCTAATTGCCTTAATGAGATGAAGATAAGATGTTTGAATAACTACTGTACAGAAGTGAGGGCTTCTCAGCTGGCTCAGGCATCAGAAAGGGTTGGTTCTCTAATACCAGCTTCACAACAGGGTTGAAAACCTTGCCGACGTTTCGACCAGATGCTCTGGTCTTCTTCAGGGCGGAGATGACCAGAGATCGCCCTGAAGAAGACCAGAGCATCTGGTCGAAACGTCGGCAAGGTTTTCAACCCTGTTGTGAAGCTGGTATTAGAGAACCAACCCTTTCCGAACTACTGTACAATCTTTCATGATAGGCATGCATCCTCCAGTCCCTCACTTGTTGCACCATACCCACAAGACAGTAAGTCTTATGAGTCTACTAGATGCCTGTGCTAAAGATCTGGAGGTCGCTGGCCATGGTCCAGTTCACTGTGTAGTTTCAACAATGTATTTTGTTTGTGTAACCATGGTGCATTAGCCATCTGCACACATTCAAATTCAAATGAAATCAAGTCATCGATACGCATAATTTATGCAGTACAACAGTCGTGAGGTCTAACGTTCTAGTAGCTCAATCTAGTCAGCACTGATCATGCTTCCCACAATGTCATGTCAGCATAATATACATAAATATACTTTGGATAGAAGTATAGATCATACACGTTATACTTTATTTAATAAACAAGCACACAAATACGTACGTAGCAATAATATAGTTAGTTCTACAAGGTATAATAGTGTGAACTATTTACGTATTACATTTGGTAGGCAGTTTAATGGTTAATGTATCCTTTCTTCATCTTGGTCTATCTATTATTAATATTACAAATGTAGTGCATAGGACATTAAGGAACATGGCATTAATACAATGTCTATGCTCCTAAGTACATGTGGGTTGCACACATTATCACAGTGCTTAAAATGCCCATGTATGTTACAGTAGGTAATGAGGACTGTATTTGTGCAGCCTATATATTATATGGCCATACATACATACATACATGAATCGGCCTATTACAGCACCGGAGTTAGAAAGTAAGAAGCTAAAATGTGTGCAAGTTAATGAAAGAGTTCCAGATGGATACTGGCCTATCAGTAGCTAACTAAAATGATTCGTTTTCCAATTGGCCTGTTGGTGGTTACTCTTTCTTTCTGCTTTCTAACCACTCTCGACTGGCACTGATGAAGCTGTGCGACACTCAGGGGCGTCACCCACCTGAGCCAGGATCTCTTTCACTGTGGCACGCGATTGAAGGTGTCTACACAGTGTCTCCACTGCCCACACGTAGCCGCCGCAGCTGATGCCACCGCAGAAACATCGCGCGGTTCGCCAATGGCTGTGGAGAAGTTAGGAGAGCCTTCTATGAGGAGGATGGTTGGATGTTTGGCGTGGCGGCCCATAGAAGACGATTGTGTAGTCCCCAGAGATGCTCGATGGTCTGCGTCGTTCGGAAGTGGTACTCGCTGCTGACGAGGAACCTCAGCATTGTTACTGTGGGTTCTGTTCTAGTTGGAAAGGTCGTCGAGCAGTGAAAAAGTGTGCCACTTCCATGCTGATGTCTGCTTGGGTGAGCGCCCTCTGACACCACGTGGTCTCTAAGCTGCCATCTTGATGACGTCACAACCCCCATATGGCCATAAGTATATGTATTTGGCTGTGATAATGCAATAATTATGGTTGCACATATGTTATATCTGTCCAAGTTCAAACAGTGTGTGGGGGAGGGGAAGATAAGAGGGTGCAGAATGTGAGCGCACGACATTCTGGTTAGTGTACCATGTCCTTGCTCCTCCCATGACATTTCTGAATAACCATGCAGGCTGATGACCCTGTGTGTAAGGCACCTCTGGCAGCTTTAACACCATGCATAATGAAAACATCTGCACACGTGTACGCAAGTCTATTCAAGGTCACAACAGCACTAGGTATTCACTAGTGGTGACTGCTATACCTATACTACTGCAAGATACTATAGATATTATAGTTGCAAATGTCTCATTGGACTTTTGTATTGTGTACCAACCACTCCTCAACAAGTGCAAGGGTGTGCTGGGACTTGAATACATGCAGATCTCAGCTGTACACTTGAAATGTGGCTAAAGGGCCAGATCCACTTGCATAAACACAGGCCTGTTGGGCATGCTTAATTGGCCTGTCCAGTAACATCCCACAAACACCCTTATCAAATCCATTGTATGCCCAACACTTGTATACAGTACTGCTGTGGTATGTGTAACTGTACATGTTGTCAGGATTGTGTTACAAGTGGTTGTATGGGACCACATTCTACACTGGATGTTTGTGTACTACCTCAACTAGTGCCCTTGACACACTACCTTTACCCCTGAGTATGCTACCATGTTGCACCTCACCTGAATTAATTACATCTTGTTAACCTTCACAGAGTGTGTGCATGCATGCAGGTCAGTCATGTACACACAAATGTAATACTGTATTTCACATGCCAAGCCGAACAGACTACACAATGTGAGCTGTACAATGCTCTCCACGTCACTCTCCACACCTCCTCATGCAATACTCAACTTCATACGAACATACAGTGCCATGTGTCATTGTCTATACCGTGCACAGTATAATTATACAATATAGCTCTGTTTGCTGAGGTGTGCAAGTACATCTTCCTTGTTAAGTACTGCCTTGTCCTGTTGTGAATCTTGTATTGCTGTGAATGGGGTGAGGCTTCCTGTGTGACTACTAAGCAGGTTACAATGCAGGTGTGTACGTCCCACTCAGTATTGATAACATGAGCTCAAGCACTAACAAAATTATATATTCACCTGACAGTGTGCCCCACCTGCACATGCCTACACACACACATTCTCACATACACATTAATGGGCATGCACATGTGCACACATACAGCTCCTAAGCAACGCTGTCATGAATTCTTTTAGGTAACATAATATTATGGTCACATATACTGTATAACCCAAGTACTAGATCAACAACTGCATAACTTCTAATGAATATCATTAGTCTAAGAAGATTTCCTGGAAGTACCACATTTGCATAATTATGTGTGTGGTAGTTCTTCGAACTGGGCTTGCAAGTGGGTGTAAAACTCTGCAACTACATATACGGTAAACAAGATTATGCATGGTGAGATGTGCAGAATTCCAAACACTACTACACAGCAAGAGCATGAACACAAAATCATGAAGCATGCATTCATGATTATGATTAGCTGTGTATAGCTACATGGTACTGTATATAAATTAGAGGGGCAAACTCAACTATTACTATACAAGAAATGTGTGCAAGCATGTGTACTTGTATTCATGGTGGTAATATAATTGCATTTGACTAAATAAGAACACTAGACGGGCCAGCATGAAGTCAGATGCATGAATGAGAGACCTTGATATAGTTATATACATTTGTGAGAAGAGCTATATAGGAGGAGTAAGGTATATGGACAGGTGGAGGAAATTTACAGTATGATTCATGTGGACAAAATATGTAACTTGAATTATTTGACAGATAATTCAGGCTGATGGAAGAGTAATCTTTAGTTTCTCTCCATTCAACCATTAAAAGTGATGATTGTAGGCTAGGTTGCCCTTTTTCCAAGAAAGTAGTTCTGAAGCTGTGTATGATTGTGCATAATTTTTGAGGGCCTTTTCCTTAACTTGTTCTGGTGTTTGCTTCAATGCAGATGGAGGACTAGATAGTAGTAATGTACATGAGATATTTGCATGTGCACCTAGCCATTCATCCTTTATAACTTCATACCGTGGCATTTGTAAGTGTTTAGCATCATTCTAAGCACCTTTATATATACTTAGAATGGACTGCAGCTGTGCACTACACTCAAATTTGTTACCACACACAAGCAAGTAAGATCACAAAGAAGGAGATGGCGCTACATATGAGCGATCGTGATAATTTATAGCTAATTCTTTCTATATCTATGATATTTGCTGAAAGGTCATCATTTAGCTGTATACATGAACTGCATGCTCATTTCAGGCAACAACATTAAACTTTTTATTGTAAAGTATTGGTGCTTATATTTCCACGAGGCATGAATGGAGCAAATTGTAGGTCATACATTATTGTCTTGTCTGCATGCTGCCATTTTGTACTGTATATAATATGCATGCATTGATACATAATTGCAAACTTAGTCTCAGCAATAACTTTGCGATAATGCAGACAAACTATTGTATAGCACTTTGTGGCTATCTAGGTCCTCCTCTCACGTGAGAACGAATTACGTATTTGGAAGTGCATGCGGTTTGTGGTACATAGCTATATGAGAAGAATTTATACGACTGGCGCTACTCGAGACGCGAGAGTGCGGAACAGAGGGTAAGTGAGTCTAGGGGTATAAAATTTTGCTAGAACGGGATCCTTAGTGAATAGTAATCTAGTGGTTGTCTTTTATCGCAGGTTGGTAAACCGTTTTGCTCGGAACGCGATGATGAGTCACTTTAGGGAAAGACAAGACGCGCGACAGCGGAGCCTGTATAGCTAGCTATAGGTTGAATGTTTTCGCCGTCTTCTGCTTTGAAATATACTCGTTGTCTCTGCTGGCACATGACAGAATCTAATCGTTCTAGCTTTCCTGATCCGAATTCTTCGTATATAGCTAGTATTAGCGCTATACATGCAGGTTCTGGCGCCTAGCTCAGTATAACAACTGGAGCTATTCTTCCAGATCTATTGCGATACTACATTACTGGTAAATAATTTACCGTAATTGAGCATAAATGGCCTAATGAAGCATCATGCAATTCTATAAATATGATGATATATATTAAGTAATCATGATAAGTTGGCGTTCATGACTGTTAACAGTATACTTACGTAATTTTGTTGGCTGCCTGATCAGTGTTTGCATTTTATTCAGGCACTGGTCATTTGGTGATTGGGCAAGAATTGCAACACTCCTCCAACACTACAGGAAATTAAGTGAGCAGTTTGTGAAGGAGATAAGTTTTAGGAATATTACCCAGACCCATCAAGACTGTAACCCAAACCTGCAGCTGTTCAAAGTATACAAAGTTAATTACCACTAAAACTGGATACACTTAACAGAAAGGTGGCAGGCCTAATTATAAGATGTACCAGACGTACATCCAAGAGTGAGTGTTTCACATGCAACGTATGTTCCCATGTGTGTGTGTGTGTGTGTGTGTGTGTGTGTGTGTGTGTGTGTGTGTGTGTGTGTGTGTGTGTGACGTCATCCGTCAAAATGGCGACCGCGAGGAACCGAGTTGGAGAAGGCAGTATGTTTCACTAGACGTTTGCACCCGAATGACGCCATGCCTGTGCCTGAAGGACAGAACAGTCACGAAAACAGCTATGGACTCGGACTTCGGAGCTTCCGCAAAGGGAGAGTTAGGCAGCGCGAGGCCGACGGAGGTGCGAACTTTGACCATCGACCGCGAACCTAGGGAAGCAGACAGATGCGTCCCCAGCGACTACTGGAAGGGGAGGAAATCACAACACACCGGTCTGTCAGGCGACCTAAGGCCTGACTCGGGGCGGGCAGGACTCCGACGGGCGGATGAGGAACGAATCTCCCCAACGGTTGGTGGGCGGAGGAGGGAACAATCCCCAACGGCCTCTTGCTACTACATGGCAGCAGAAGTGGATCGAGAACAGAGCCAAGCAGCGCTGTCATCCAGCTTGGTAAGATGGAACCGATTCAGAAGTCCCTGCCACAACAGCACAGAAGATCAACTGGTGTCCACTCAAGAAGGAGAAGCAGCGCAATACCAAGAGACTTCTGACTAGCCTGACAACAATGCACACACATCACTTCATATTCCTATGCACACACTACCCTATACACAACTCACATGCATACACACAACCCCCCTATGCATACACTCCCATACGCATACACACCCATATGCATACACAATTTCCCTATGCATACACACAATTCGCATACTTATGCATACACCCAACCACCATATGCATACACACCCATATGCATACACACCCATATGCATACACACCCATATGCATACACATCATACCATATGCACACACATCTCTTCCAAACCTACAGAGTCAGCAACAGTTATACGTTGTGCCATGTGTCCTGCAGCATGTTGGCAATTACTGTTATACTCAGTGACTCCATTTTCCTTATTTTTGTAACTTGGTCTTAATAAGGAGAATGTTTGCCCCGTGTGTGTGTGTGTGTGTGTGTGTGTGTGTGTGTGTGTGTGTGTGTGTGTGTGTGTGTGTGTGTGTGTGTGTGTGTGTGTGTGTTTGTCTTTGTGTTTGTCTTTGTGTTTGTCTGTGTGTGTATGTGTGTGTGTGTGTGTGTGTGCGTGTGTCTGTGTGTGTCTGTGTGTGTGTGTGTGTGTGTGTGTGTGTCTGTGTGTGTGTGCATGTGTGTGTGTGTGTATGTGTGTGTGTGTGTGTGCTTGTTTGTTTGTTCCCTGTGTTTGTCGGAGGCTGTGTGAGTATTGCCAGAAGGGTGACAGATCTGCAGCCAACATGCAGGTCTGACATTTAAAAGGTTGCATTAAAAACTTGCAATTGGTTTTTGCTTGGTTGAAAGTCTAGATCTTGTCATACTTGTGAACTACACCCCCTGGGAAGACTATAGGAACTTGTGCAATTCTCTCTTAGGTGCTAGTGCACTTTTCAGTGTTTAGCAGTATGTACATGGTAGTGCAAGTTATGCTAGCCACCTAGATGTCATCAAGTGTAGGTGTGGAATTCTACGGAAAGAAGCCCAGGATGGATATTCTGATGCTGTCAGTCAAGCCCATACCCCACCTCATGAGTCTTTGCATGCACATTAACCCCCACTGCACCGAGAGGCCATGCAACTGGAGCAATAAGGCTAGTGTTTCCATGGCCAAAAGGACTACCAGTGTTGTTGCCTCCTGCTGGCTTACCCCATTAAACATGTAGCCAAGTCTTGGATGTGGTAACATGAATACAAGTACGTACAATTAAGTTCAAGTGTGTGTGTGTGTGTCTGTGTGTGTGTGTGTGTGTGTGTGTGTGTGCGTGTGCGTGTGTGGATGCATTTGCCTGGCCACTGGCACACCAATGGCAGCTAGTGTCTTGTTCCTATACCCTTCTGAACAACACAAGGAAGGGAAGGTGGTGTGACTCTGGGCAGTGAGTTGCACACAATTGACATTATTTTGCAATGCATTTATTACATAATTATACTACTCATGTCAGGAGATTCCATTGCCAAATTGAGTGGTTCTTACTATGCACAAACACTAGCTTCTGCTACCTGATACCACTCACCCTACAAGTGGCTCTATCTGGTTGAAAAACTGCTTTATGGTCCCACTTATCATTTAAACAAAGATCTTTTCAACAAATTAAAGATCTTTCTCATGCTCAAACAGTTGCACAATAATTTTTATGCCTAATAACATTGCCAGATGGAGGGAGCTATATACAACAACCGTGCTGGTATATAAGAGTCAACATGTGTGTCTAGCTGTGCTTGCCATAAGTTTTCATTTACTATGCCCATGACATGTTATACATAGGTTTGATGGTGGTGGTGATGATTTGCTTCATCACAGCAGAATGCCAAGATGAATGTAAGTATAGGGTACTTATTACTCATATTTAATGAATTTTTATCTCGCTATGTGACAGTTTCGGACATAATTACATAAGTATACATAATAGGGTGGGAATGCCTATGAATGTATAAGTATGCACAATTGCGATAGGTTTATAAGAAGAGACATTATACTGTAATTGATGGTCAATTTCAAGTTCATGATACTATAATTATGAGTAATTGTACACCCATTGATGCACTCTCTGCTACACTTCATTTTACGTAATTAAATATATGTACAATAATAGATAACTAGCTGCTACTTCCGAGAAAAGCATGTTCGAGGTTTTCGAATTGCATGTGTGCAAAATTTGAACACCAGCTAGTGGAAAGACAGGTGCGAGTGTTGTAACATTTTTATTACTATTCCGTTCTGTTGCACATACAGCCAGCACACTTGAGCAAGTGTTTCCCAAGAATGCTGACTACTCCTGCCATAGCCCCAATATCGAGCTCAAATGCACCTTCTCTGAGGATTCTGTAACGGCATTCTGGACTGTCCTAGTTGGTGGAAGAGTTCCTGAACAAATTACATCATCCACTCCTGGTCACATAGTTGATGCATCCAAAGTGAAAATTGGAACCCTTTACCTTGAAGTGAACAATACAGTATATTCGGCGAAAAACAGTTACCAGTGTGCTGCTTTGTATCCCAACGAAAGAACGGAAGTTAGTGAGACTTTTCCAATCCCTATGGTTGAAGGTTGGTGAACATTGGTGTATGATATATGAGTGTGGATTGTATAGGAGAGATATACTGTACAGTGTCTATGTAGCAAACTGCAGTTCTGTCTGTTCACCCAGATGTTGCTGCACCAATTCACAACTTTTTTGCTGTACCGATGCGGAATACACTCCATGTCCAATGGAATCATGACTATTACTTGTGTCGTAAGTTTACCGTCTATTTAAATGATACTGCTGTCCGGGAATGCACAAATATAACAGCTTTGAACTGCACCGTCAGAAGTCTAAATGATGGTGTCCAATATTCAGTGAAAGTGGTTGCAACTGAGCTAGATACAGAGACTATTGAATCTCCACAGATTATCGCTATGTTGGATGCAAATACAGGTATTTGATAGCCCTGCACAATGGTTTCTATAATTATACAACTATCGAACCAAACGTAATGAGTTACCTTGTCTGATGCGGTCCATTGAATTCCCCAGCTTTCTGTGGATCCTTGCCTGGAATCTGTATTGTAATCTGGCTGGTGCCTGTGCTTATACTTCACTGGACATTTTGATTCTATATTCTGATGAACTGGAGTAGAGATTGAAGTAGAGCAGGTAATTAGTTCATTTATTTAAGGAAGTGGCTTTATGGTTACTCCAACCTATGCATGCATGCATGTACTCCATCCTGCTACATATATACAGTGTATAAGTAACAATACGTTAATATATAATATTAGTTTTCTCTATCGATAATTATGTTGCATGATGTTATTGTACATAGATGTACACTTAATCTGGCTACCATATACAAATTTTGTTATATGTTTGAAGTATTTCATGCCTTACATACAAAGTGTACCTATTACAACTTGAGAATGAGAAATTCATTTACGCACACACAACACACTGTGTCTTCTATCTTCTCTTTCCTCTCAGGTGAAAGTGCAAAGAGAGCTACTATGTTATGGTACATGCCTTTTTCCTTAGGTAGATCATGTTTGAACATTGCTAAACAGCTGTAGAACTGGTTTGCTGTGTAATAATGAAATTAATTCATTATTTCTCCAGTACTGGTACCACATACCTCTACCTAGTGCTCATAGGCGTAGGAACCATGAGGGCCAGGGGGGGCCATGCCCCCCTCTCCCCCCCCTGATTTCATAAGGGGGGGACCAGGCCCCCATAGATGTTTAGCCCTGTCTCACCTCTGTAATCTTAGGGTTGGCTAGTAACTAAGTGCTCAGGACATCTCACCATAGTATACAGAATGAGTCCACAGAATTTCTGTTCGGATCTATATCCAATAAAACCTGTTGTTCAAGATTCTGGTTTAGGGGTAGCCTCGTACCAAGTCGAAATGAACATAGGGACTGGGTACGAGGCTAGGTTTAGGGGCTTGCTGGTAGAAGCCATTTTACTGGTTGCACAATTGACACATGACCTGAATATGAATGTAATATCCTGTCGCGCTATATATCTGGTTGTCTCAGCAATCTCTACTAAGTTTTTTGGAAAAGCCAGCAAAGAGAAGAAAAAGCAATGGCACCAACCGGCGGCATTGCTTTTGGCATCATAGCTGTTAATGAAATGTAATAGAGGAGTATGCAGGTCTGTAACTAGGGGGAGATTGTGGGGGGTTTGTACCAACCCTACTAAATTTAATTAGCTTCAAAAATGTTTTCGCGAGCGAAGCAAGCGAATCTACCTCTGAAGCTTAAAAGGCCTGCTATGTTTGCCCCCCCCCCCCCCCCCCAGTTTTAAAAGTGTTCCTACGCCCCTGCTGCTGGTCATTGTGCATGTGCACTCTTGTTATTAAATTAATGCATCATAAAGAGCAATAATTATTACATATATAATATAGTATTTACTATTATAAATTAAACTACATTCATGTGCAAGACTGCAATTCAAGTGAAATGCATTAAAATCTTATTATAAGTTTTAATGTTGCATGTGAATGTATAAATATGCAAATGGTGTGACAATGATTACATAATAATTATATGACTGGCCAGGAAATGCATAACTAATACCTCATGTGGAATGCACAAAGCAAAATGGAGGTAGCATTCTTGGTTGTGATTTTGTTTTGGATATTGCCAGGAACTACAGGTAACCAACGAACCAAGTTATCACAGCTGAATAGTCTTGTATGTTTGCAACAAAATGAAGTGCTTATAGTGATGCTCAGAAATTCAGTTGTTCCAAATAAAGTATACATGTCTTGCACAGGTTCAGTGGTCCTCACTCAGACCCACCCAGCTGCCCCTTATGCGTGTAGAACTGGTAACATCACCCTCAGGTGTCAGTATGATGGTGTAGGGAAATTGCTAACTGTGTGGTGGCTTGTTGGTGCTCTGACAAGGAACAACTTTTCTGACATCCCTGGACACACTACCCTCCCTCGCACCACCACCTATCAGGAGCTGTTGGTAGACAGCTACATCAACTTGGCAACAGGGTATCGGTGTTTGCCTAATCTCAGCAATGGATCACAACTACAGAGCAATCCATACATCCCCCAGAATGAATGTGAGTGTCACTTGCAGCTGTAAACAAGTGCACATGCAAATGATAAGCAACAGTACTAGTGCCATTAAACCTTTTCTAGCTGCAATACGCCATCCATTGAATGCGAGATCTAATGATACAATTGAGCTGAATCAGCCCAGAAACTGAAGTATATTTCAGTAATTAAATGTATGAATGCAAGTGTACATGCACATCGTGACATGTGTTATCTTGTATAATGACATGCAAAATTGAAAGTTGAATTATTATTATGCTCTACACATTTGCATAAATTATAATGCAATTATTATACATAATTATATATTTCACAAAATTGAACACAAAATTGAACGATGAATAATGTTTATGCTCTACACATTTGCAAAATTAATATGCAATTATTATATATATCTTTCAGCTGCTAAAGTGACTATCTCCAACTTGACCTTGGTAAGCAGAACAGCCACCACTTTGAGTGTCACCTGGTCAGCTGGCTACCCCAAGTGCTACTCCTTCATTGTGTCCCACTCCACCCAAGATGGCTCCATCAATGTCACTCAACCTGCTGACAGTGACACCTCCCACACTCTGACCTCCCTCCAACCTGGCACCACTTACAGGATTGAGGTGGAGGCTGTGAGGAAAGGAGAGGGAGCAGACGGACAGAGGGCAAAGGTCATGGGGAACTTCACTACATATGAAGGTGTTTGGTTGTCATATGCCAATCATTGCATGGTAAAGAATGTAAGATTTACTACAAGGTAGTATTATATTTTAAGTTCCAGTGAATAGGATAATAAGGCATTATGCAGATTTGCATTCTAAGGAATGTACTACTCTCATGCAGTTTTAATTTCATAGATTGATCACGAAAATGGTTAAACAGCTGTACACGCTCCAGATAATGCACTCAATGGTTTAAAACATTATAAAGAAGTTATATAATTATGTATCCCTCTGTATAAAAATGTACAGTGTTACTCTATATACATCCTGTAATGTGATCCTTCATTCTGACGTGTACGTACGTATGTACACCTTACCTATTTGTGTTGGTCATTACTGCTAATCCTTCAGACAATACTACAAGTACAGGAGGTAGCACATTTATTGCGGGTGGTGCTACTGGAAGTGTTATTGGAGGTGTTGCTGGAGGTCTATTCATGCTCATTGTGGCTGTGATTGTCTTTGTGGTGCTTCTTCTGTACAGGAGAACGTCTATGACCGGTATGTACATTTGTAGTATATAACTGTACTAGCTATTCCCACTTAGCTACATACCTTCCCAGACATTGTATATGCTTTAGATTATTGCTAATTGTGCAGGTGCCACAGATGTACCATCATTGGCACCCAATACAAGGTACGCATATGCGGTAACATGCAATGTGTTAGTGCATGGCGTACAGTAAATGTAATCTAGTTGCATATGTTGTCTGCTTGTGCTTTACTGCAGCAGCCAAGCACCTGTAGCTCAGGGCAGTGAAAACACCAAACAGGTAATTGCAATAAAACCTATAACAGTGCATGAGTAGAGGGTTTGTTAATTTAAAATAATGCTGAATGCATGAAAAGCTGCACTAGCAGGCATTCTGCCCAGGATCTCTTGCTGATATTACACTATAGAAGATATATACTCTCAAATTTCTTTTCATATCTACATTCTTTCCCTTAATTTCACAAATCAGCCATTTGAAATGTCTGGTTGGCTACGGAGAAGCGGGCATTTATATGATTTGATTCCATGCTGCTAAGCTTGTTACAACATGTCAAAAGTAATGTGGAAGTGTGCATGTAGCTCAATCAGCAGATTCCTGGGGAGCTGTGCACAGTTATATTAAAAGTCTTCATTGATGATAGCTATGACTAGTGTATCACTGGCTAGCTATACAATGAGAAAATCATGCAAAGTGATTTGTGCACTGTGGTGGCCTATGAGGTATACAAAATTATATGCACTGCATTGATCTTTGGAGATCGAATGTTTGCTGCTTGATTGATGTACTTTGAACAGACCTATGCAGTGCTTGACTGGCAGAACAAGGAACAACTTCCCATCAAGGCTCCAGAGAATGAGTTGTTCACTGTCAAGTACTCTGAAGTTCACTTCGATGGCATCAAGTGACCCAGACAGATATGCATTGTCCTTTAATTCATGACTGTATCACACATTATATCGCCGATATACTCCTAAAAATTCACTGTGTGATTGTATTTTGGCTCATCTTACATGCAACTACTTAGCTAATAATCCACTGAATTTTGCTGCTCAGCTTACTGTGTGTTTCCTGATCAAACTTTAGTTGATAACTACTTGAGTCATTTGCAACAGCTCAGAGGCTGTAGACTTTTTAGCAAGCACTATATAGGCATGTGTGCACATGCATGTATTTACATAGCTATGTCTATATAAGTATGTATGTATGCAAGTGTTAATTTCCATTCACTTGGTACTTTCACAGGTAGCTAACTATAGCTAGCCATTACATAGCCATACATTTGCATTGCATGCAGTCAAACAAATTAAGTTTGTCCTTCACTGCACATATATACATACATAATGATAACGCTTATGAATCTTCACTTGCTTGTGTGTAGGATTGATTGTAGCTATTTGATTTATAATAGCAATGTAGCTCAATAATGCTAATAGCTATTTGCTAGCTAGTCAGCTAGCTATGCTACTAAATTAACTATGCTAACCAGTGCATGTACTCCACACAGCACTAGCTTCAGTAGACATCACCTGAGTAGAAGTGGGGCTCTCGACTACCAGTCATTGAATTGACCTTTACCTTTTACACGTATCTTGCTAGCTAGCTAGCCAACTAGCTAGCTACAGAGCTACGTAGCTAGTTACTAACTATTTTCCAGATACATAGCAAGCCATGTAATGAAGTATTGTCTGCTGCTAGAGGTTGGCTACACTCTCGAAACGGTACCGTCCTGCTGATATTACGGCCGACGTAGCAACACTGCGATAATACAGTGCGGCCAGTTGCAGGGAATTACCCCTTTGTTGCAAGTTACCAAAGAACATGGCCGCTCAACCTCCTTCAGCAAGGCACTCATTAATACCATTTCCCAAGGACCTGAACCTCCCTGAACGCCGAACTCAGTGAGTGTTAAGTACCACATCTTCTTGCCACTATGTTCGTTTGGAGGCGATCGAGCGAGGGTAAAGATGTTAAATTTGTAAATGTACGTAGTTCTTTAACAGTACGCAATGTTCAACAGCTCACTGTTCCTTAGTCCCTGCTCCTCCCTGAAATCTGTCCTCAGTGAGCATTAACGACCAACTCGTCTTGCTACTGTGTTCATATGGAGGCAATTGATTGAGGGTAAAGTTACTTTATTACCGACCACACGCAACGCCCAACCAGTACACAACACTCCAGAGCTCACTGATCCTTAGTCCCTGAACCTCCCAGAAATTCAACTTCACAGAGTGTGACTAACTGATCTCTCTTTGCTCTGTACTCCTTTAGAGTGAAACTAACGAGGGTAAAGATGTTTTATTAGCAAAAGTGTCTATGCAATGTACACGTACATACATACGTAGCTATGTATACACATACGTATTTAGAAGCCTGTTCCAGAGCATTTGCCCAGAATGACATGAAGCTACAGTGAACCTCATGCAATCATTGTGTATGCATGTATGTGTGCTTCACATTTGGTACTAGAGACTTATGGTATGTACCTCCTTTAACAAGTGCTACTTCTGTTTGCCAGGGGTGTCCTCATTCACTAAACTGGTACATACTGGTGTATGTAGCTAGACTGAACTGTTGGACTGGCATGATATCTGCACAGTACGTGTGAGTCATATTAAGGTCTCTATCATCTTGGTACACTGCCATGTGGTGCTCATTTCTGTTGTTGCTGGCCTAGCTACTATAGATGCATTGACGATAAAGGAAAAGTTAACATTTTCATGCAGATCAACAACTGGGGATGCTGGGTAGCAAGACCATCTTGTCCATTGACATGGTGTTCTTCTCAAAATCTGTGCAATGTAAAATTCATGTAGGCGTATTTACTGAGCTATACAGTAAAGGAAGCGTATCATCATTGGACTGGTAAAGACATACACAGATATGTGCAATGTCATATGACCGGCACACAGATCAGAAGGCATATATTTTGGCAAGTCATGAGAGGTAGCACACCCAGACTCCCCTAGGCTCCCTTGGGACAGGTCACTCTATGCAGGTAGCACAATGAACACCCTCGATCGGATACTTCAGGCCACTCTAGGTTTGGAGAGATATACTCCTTCACCCTCATTTTGGGATAGGTAGGCAACAGGGTAAGGTTCCTTTGGACAGGTCAAGACAGGTAATTGAAGGTGTTTGTTAGCACTACCTGGACTGACCTGTCCTAAATTAGAAGACCTGTTGCTCAACATCCCCTTGCATGTGGATCTGAAATGTTTCCATGCACATGCCAAGTGCAGCTATAGAAAAAGTTGCAACAATTTGAGCACTGCAGGTAAAGATGGCGCAGATGAATTAACGTGACTAATGACATGCTGTCCATAAATTACGCTAGTCCATAGTCTAATCCTCGTGATTACAAACCCCTAGCAGGGATGGATCCTGGTGTAATTGAGTCTTTGTAAAATCTATTTTACCTGTGTAATTACACAAGGATAATTCTGCATTCATGCTGAACTATTGTGTATCACTGCAGGTATTTAGACTGCAAAGTACAGCTCCAATGCTCCAGCTATTCAGGTAGCAAGGCATTGATGCTACCGTTCACAACCTTCACTGTACGTAGTTGTATAGGTTCTCAACTGCCACTGATTTCCTTCCCATGCAGCCACTGGAAGGAAGTCAGTGTCATTGGCAGAACTTGGAAGCGATGATCGCGCTAAGCTTGATGTTAACTACCTTGCTCCAATGGTGTTGACAGTAGCCTGCCGTGCGTGCTTGTCTGCTGTCTGCTTATATATGTTGAAATGAATGCCGTGACTTGTTGTGAGGAGTGTTTGTGCTTATCTTTTGCTCAGCAGGAATCTGGTTATAACATCAGCTGATGTCGAATGCAGGCCTTCCGCATGGGGCCATTCGTCAAACCAGTCAAACGCTGGAGATTACTTTGTTAATTGACAGACCTATTTGCATTGAGTGTGTGACTGCATTCTCTAAAGGTACCATGGTATGCACTTTAAGTAATCTACTTCACTCTTGCACTTATTGAGGTAATGTATATGCCCCGCCTCATAACCTCATCCCCTCCCCCACCCTCCCACCTTTGAGTATGTTCATAACAACACAAGAGGAGTGGAAAGGACTGATTAGTTTGCTGTTATTGCATTCCACTCTCTTGTAGTTCAGCCCTCCCACCGTTACTCAGTTTACAAGGTATGTATAGAGGTATGACTGGATGGGAAGGCTGATTAGGCTTGTTTACACAATGACATGGAAGGTATAGAGTTCTGAATGTCCAACTACACTGCCTACATACGTAAGAGATTGTGCGGCCTTCATTTTGTTGTGACATCATTGGGCAGTTAATAACAAAATATTATATATTATATTAGCCTGTTAAGCTATACATTAGATGTAGAATCATGTCTAGCTCCTTCCAGAACAGAGCAATATAAGAGATCACCATGTGTATAGGGAGCTCAATCAGACTGGTCTCTTGATAGCACCTCAAGCCCACACTTCAGTTGTTGAGGAGATCCAATGGTGCCTCGTTGATTCTAGAGCCTACCCCTCGAGCTTGCAATTGGCAGAAATAGAGAATATGTCAATCACATTCACTAGAGACAGCACTAGTGGTATGAGTCCTACGGTTTAAATTTGTAGTCAGCTGCAGTCACTGTCACATCATCATTCAGTAGAACAGGGAGGGGTATACTTCATGGTGTAGTTTATACTGATGCTGAGACAGCTGATGCAGTCTCTGTACCAGCTGTATTACACAGTGCTGTAGTACTCATACATACTTACATATGTATGTTGCACAGTGAAACCTGTCTAAGACAGCCGCCTACAGGCCAGTTCTAACTTTGCTTGTGGCTGTATACGTGTGTGTGTGTGTGTTTGTGTATGTGTGTGTGTGGTGTGGTGTGGTGTGGTGTGACGTCAAAACACACACACACATGCATGCACGCACGCACGCACGCACGCACGCACGTACACACCTGTGTTGCATGAGTGCACATAGCAAGTATAGTATGACATCGCACCAAATCCCAACTATATCAATCTCCCATCTTTCCTGAATGGCATTACTCTTCACACCTAGTAGTTACTGTACCTGGCAACTATGGCCAGGGGCAAAGTGTTGTATGTTTACATTCCCACAACCAGCTGTCAGTGATTCGAACGATCCAATTTTAACAGTTTCTTTATCAGTGAATGCATACATGCTATGTGATACAGTGAATTTGTAATTAGAATGATGTAAAGTAGAACCTGCCTAAGATAGCTATTGTGTTAGGCAGCCACCTCTCTAAATCAGCCAGCCTCCCTGGCCCCAAATAGCACTATAAACGTCACAATCTACCTCAGTAGAGCATCCACCTCTCAATAAAGGTCAGGTAGAACTGGCCCACCATAGGTTGTCTTAGACAGGTTTCACTGTATATACATTACCAACATCACTGTATATGGATCATTTTGTACTTATCTTCTGCTCTGCAGGAATTGAGTTGTACTGATGTCTAGAGCAGATCTTACCATGTAAGCAGATGAGTTCATCCAGCAAATCTGACGAACACTAGTCCACTAATTATAAGGTATGTAGAGAAGTGAAAGCATCTTAGCATGTATGCACTTAATAGTAATCTACTTAACTAATTCACTGTTTCATTAACTAATGCAGTTGATAGTACTGATTATATAATTAGCTCTACCCTGTAAATTGTATTTTATATTGTGACGTCATTGGTCAGTGTGTATCTTACAGCTGCAGACTGGCATGCTTAGCTTAATTGAGCGTCTCAAGCTGAGAGCACTGCTGATCATGATGTAGAGCACTGTAATGGTAATGACCTAATTTGGTAAGGGGGAGGGTCCATCCAATATATACGTACTACTTATACCTTAGAGTTTTTGGGAAGCACGCAGCTTTCCTGGAGGAGGCTATAGCTAGCTAGTGAAGGTGAGCTTCTTAACGAATATTTTTACCAATGATACATTTGGCGCTGCTTCCTATACATACCTTCCTCTATTTGACAGCTACCAGTCGATTTTGACCACACAAGACGAAACCTCCAGGCATTTTTTCCACTTTAAATTGTGGCCACTCTGAACCGGAAAGAAAAGCTGAACTGCGCGCTGCATGGGTCCAGTATCACGGATATTTGGACATTTCCGATCCGTCTTAGTGTGCACAGCATCTCCTGTACTGGCCTTAGTGAATGTAATTTGGCATTCTCTATAATAATAGAAAAATATAATTATATCTAACTATGTAGCTACTCTGCATCGACGAATGAAAACGGTTCGATTTAGCTAAGCCTTCTGACCATAGCTACTCTAAATAGCTATAGGGCAGCTATGCATTCACCAGACTTCACAGCGTGCATGTGGCTGCAGTGCAATTGAAGTGCTTAATGTGCTTTTATCCTATTTTGATTCTTCTCCCAAGTAATTGGCAGTCCCTACTAACTAGCTATATACGTAGCAAACTGTTGCGATCCTTTGGTACTTTTCTGTAGCCATCGATAATCCTGTGTTTGCTGCTGTTGCAAATTGTGTCGACCAGATTAATAAGGGTGTTCAGTTGACACAAGAAGTCCTGTACTGAAAAACTATGTATGGAATTCCTGGATCCACGCTAGGAAACAACTCCATTACTCAGGTCTTACCCCTTGTGGTACCGGTGGTACTCCAAAATGATATTAATACAGCTCTCTATTAATTTTGGCAGTGGAGCCTGTCTAAAATATTAATGGTCACCGTGTTAGGCAGCCACCCTAACCCTACATAGCACTAATTGCAATCTACCTCCTCTCTAGAAAGGTCAGTTTGAACTTGCCCATGCACTGTTAAAACTATGGTGTGACCGTCACACCACCCAGTACTCACGCCAAGGGTGTGATCAGTCACACCATTACTTTAGTGTGACATTCATACTGACACCAGTATCCACACTGTTGCTCACATTATTTCTGCTAGAGTAAGAGACTTTGAAGTAATTCATACGCCAAGATGATAGTTTACTTTGAATCCTGCAAGCTATCTAAGTACACAGCTACCCTGGACACAGCTTATAGCCAATGGTATGTTGTGTACAGTGGGAGGACCTCCTCAAATTAAGTATGCTATTGGTGCAGTTTAATGTACCATTAGGTACTTTGTGTCACCCGCAAACTATCCCCAGGTGGTATGCTGTGTACTACATATAATCGCACATTCTCAAAGTAGTGTACCATATCTGTAGTGAAATGTACTATGAAGTGCTTAGACTCTTACAAACTGTTCACATAAATGGTATATGTTGTGTACTGTATGGTTTGAGTGAACATCACACTACATATATATGGCATGGGTGTACTCACAGTGGCAACCAATTCACACAAACTTCAGGATTGATCATCACTCCCTAATTTTAGTAGTGTGGGCGGTTGTCTTAGACAGGTTCCACTGTATATAGACCTAGTATATGCCCCCCTCCCCCACCCTGTAGTTGTTGGAAGCATTGCTAGCTATAAAACTGTTCACACCACATGATGGGGGTAGCTGTAGTTTTAACTTTTTCACAAATTCTGCCCTATTCAAGGGACTCTATATAAGACCCTAATGTTCTGAACCCTTGAAGCATCCAATAAGAGGGAACACTGATATTATTTTGTACCTCCTTTGTTACATGTAGAATTAATGATGGACTGCAATGTGAAGATGAAAGGGTGAGTTGATAGCATACTGAAGGCTCTGAAATGCACTAGATCTGCCAGTAATCACACCTGTCCACTACTACAACTGCACCTGTACATGTTATGTATAGTCATATTATAGAAATACTATATACTGTGGATGTCAACAATGGCAAGGACAATCATTAAATTGTTGTGCATAGTCTACCATTTTGTTGCCCCAAATAGCTAACCAGTTAAATTTAAAGGGTCAGGCCAATAACCTTGTGAATGCATGCAAGGTGATCAATTATTTACTTAGTTTAATTAATTGCTGCAGCTGGTCATGTTCCCACAATGAGTTTAAATAGACTATAGCATTAGTCATGCTGAAAATGAATGTATAATGAACATTGTTGAGTTGTGCTTGCTGTATAGTTATGACAGTAGATTAAAGTGTAATATTGTCCAACATTTCTATATTTTGCATTTTCATTCTGTACCTCTCTATGTACATAGGTACTCCGTCTGTCTGCTTATGCTTCTACTGAATGCCATCGTTCAAGGTGGTTTGCATGTCTGTTCCAGCAGTTGTTCAGATTTCATGCACCTGCTCTTTAGAATATAGTGTATCTTTTATTAGGTATTAAGATCAGTTATGACTGAGTGTATAATGATTATGGATAATAAAATTTTCTAAAGATTATGATACATAACAACAAATGAGACAGTGAATGATTAGGCATTTGCATATAATAGTCAATGCTTTGATTATCGGCTTGACAGCATTGTTCAATTTCCCATACTGAAGGGAGGCTTCCACAAATTTCAAAGACCAGCCCAAAAGGTGACTATGTCTGTCCAAATAAAGACACAATTCTACTTTGCTCCTTTGATGAACCAGAAAGGGTTACGCATGTGAAATGGAATATTCCAGGAAATACAAATGTTGATCTCAGTAACTATTCAGGTCATGAAGTGAATAATACGATGATGAGCAAAGGAAATGTTACTGTTACCATCAAGGATTTCAGCCACTTAGAAGAGCATTATGAGTGCAGCGTTGAGTACAGTGGTCCAAAATCTATAGAAGCCAGCTCCAAATTTCTGAGGAATCCATGTAAGTACAATTTTTTTATCAATGCATCATTGGTTTAATCGACAGTATTTCTTCTTTCTTCCAGTACCACCGGACTTTAACTGTTCTATTACAGAGCTGTCTGCTAACACATACAGCGGGTGGAAACGGAGATCTGTCACATGGGAGACAGATTGCAACGTTACCGAATGTATCGACATAATGATTCGTAATGCCTCTGCTGTCTCACCTTATACCATGGATCTGCCAGAAATTTCCTTCAGTGTCAAAGGAAGTGTGCAAGCAGTAGCAAATGAAGCAGTCATCTGTGAGGAACCATTCATTATCTCTATGTGTAAGTTTTACTATCTGTGCATTAATAGCAGGATTAGGCAGTAGCTGTGATTCCTACCAAATCATTCCATATGATCAAGTGGAACTAGTTTGCTCAACTGTCTGTCGACTTACCCAGCACTTGATCTGGTATGTATGGACACTAGAAACATGTTAGCATTGCATTAGCTCTGTAAATCATGACACGAAACAATGGCAGGCAGTCATGTAAGCACATTGCTGCTACTAGTGCAAGTGACCTATTCACAATGTTTGTAGAAGATGCAGCAACTGTTGCAGTTTAGTTATGAGATGATATTGATGTTCGCATTAAATGGGTGCACTTTCATGTGCAAATATAATGTATTTCAGAAATAGTTTGGGGTTAGGGTGGGTAAAATGCTTACAGAACAGCATTATTGATATCATCGATTGACGTATATAGACTATAGATAATTTTATTATGGTAATTGCTGCATAACATAAGAATATATGCACGGAGACTTGAAATTAATGGTGTACTCTTCTCCCTGTGCAACTAGTCCATTGTCATCGTTTCCACTTTTTGCAAGTAATCTACCTCACTAATGCTGCATCTTCTTCAGCTTTTCTGGATTGTTTCTCTATAGGTTATACTTTATTAGGTATATATAATTACATATATATAATTATTATAATATATATAGGGCTTCTTTATGTATGTAGCTCTACACACATACATACATACATTGACATCATATAAACCATACCCCAGGAACTCTTAGCCCATAGTCTAAGACCTTATCAAGGAGATCTAGAGTGGTGAGTGAATGTGCAACATTGCACAGAGCTGACATAAAATTTCAGGCTCTAGAATCAGGAAGGGTTGGTTCTCTAATACCAGCTTCACAACAGGGTTGAAAACCTTGCCGACGTTTCGACCAGATGCTTTGGTCTTCTTCAGGGCGAAGATGCATCTTCGCCCATAGTCCCAAGCCCAAAGAGAGCTGCTTTATGCTAAAACATTCTTAGAGCCTGAAGTGAGGGCTTCTCAGCTGGCTCAGGCATCAGGAAGGGTTGGTTCTCTAATACCAGCTTCACAACAGGGTTGAAAACCTTGCCGACGTTTCGACCAGATGCTTTGGTCTTCTTCAGGGCGAAGATGCATCTTCGCCCTGAAGAAGACCAGAGCATCTGGTCGAAACGTCGGCAAGGTTTTCAACCCTGTTGTGAAGCTGGTATTAGAGAACCAACCCTTCCTGATGCCTGAGCCAGCTGAGAAGCCCTCACTTCAGGCTCTAGAATGTTTTAGCATAAAGCAGCTAGTGGGGGACGGGTCAATTAATTAACCTCTTATTAAAGTCGGAATGAGCAACACACACATGAGTATATGTATGCAATTTGAGCAAAACAAGTGGCTACCTTGCTTTGCTCGTAATATAAGTAGCAGCAGCACTATATCAGATTGCAATTGCAATTGAGTGCATGTTGTCATACTCTCTCCCATGATGGAGCCCCTGACTGATGCTATGACTTGCTATAATTATGTTTTCATTCTCTTTGCCTGTGCCATATCATCTGTGCGCATGCAGGGCAGGAAGTGTTGGGAACAGGAGGATCGACAGGGGGATCAACATTGCTCATTGTTACAATTTCCGTTGCAGTTATTTACAAATTTGTCAAATGGATGAAAGAATGTAAGCACAAGTATGAATTTGATGGATGTACGTAACTATTTTGTAAGCGTGTACAGCGCTTATCGATATATTTGTGATAGGATCCAGTCACTTCTACTGTAATTATTGCAGACTGAACTTAGAGTTGGAAATTTTCAACTTTAGTGCTATAGTGTGTCCATGGCCACTTATCTTTCAAGGATTGTGAGTGCTAGCTATAACAGTATCACTAATTGATGGTCTCTCACTCCAGCTATTGACAGAGGTTTGCCTGTACAGCTGAAAATATTGCCATGAATAAATCAAAATTATATTATGCAAACACCATTCAACCCTTTTACCAGTACCAGCTGCAAAAGTGATACCACATAGCCAGACATTTAGCAGGGAAGTTTGCTTTGGTGGACTGACAATTTTGAGATAAATCTACCAATGTTTCCGGCTGCCAAACTGTTTACATAGCTCCATTATTAAGTTTACGGCATAAAGCTGTCAACATTGAAAGTAAGACTTTCCCACAGTCAATAGCAAACTGTTACTCACTCTGTGGTTAAAAAACATTGTTGATACTTCTGATTTACAATCATTGCAATAGTAACATGGCTGTCAAAAATATATTATATACTATATAGTGAGCCCTTCAATAAAGAGAGCTAGGATCAGTAGCAATAGCTAGGAGTGGCATGAAATGGTACAAGATTTAATTATATATGTGCACTAAAATCTAAGATATTTCAGAGTTACACTGTGCTACTGTACACTGTTAAAAATAGGGAGTGATGATCATACTCAAAAAATGGTGTGAATTGGTTGCCAGTGTGAGCACACCCATTTGCAATGTGATGCTCACTGAGTCTCCAACCATGCAGTACACAACATACCATTTATGTGAACAGTTTGTAATAGACTGATGCACTCCATGGTACATTTCATGATCACTGCTGATATGGTACACTACGTTGAGGATTTGCATATACTTAGTACACAGCATACCACCTGGCAGGATAGTTTGTAGGTGACACAAAAGTACTTAATGGTTCGTTAAACTGCACAAATACCATACTTAGTTTGGGGAGATCTTCCCACTGTACACAACATACCACAAGGCTAAGCTGTATCCTGGGTAGCTATGTATGTACTTAGATAGTTTGTAGGATTCCAAGTAAACTCTCATCTTTGCGCATGAATTACTTCAAAGTCTCTTAATCAATCAGAAATGACATGAGCAACAGTGTCGATAGTGGTGTCAGTGTGAATGTCACACTAAAGTATTGGTGTGACTAAACACACCCTTTGTATGAGCACTGACTAGGGTACGTGACGGTCACTCCAAATTTTAACAGTGTATATATCTACGTACATTTCATGTCTACTATTTCAGAGTTGCACTGTGCCTTATCTTTTCATGTCTACTATTTCAATATTCATGGAGCTAAAGTGTTCTTAATTTTCTTGTTTGTCCTTGCAGCTGGCTGTGAATGAAATTAAAGGTCATATGCAGTGTAGGAAATGCTTAGCGTGATCGAGAGTATATATATACATCTCTTGTGTACTCTTGGTGTGATTCATGTAAGAACAGTTATATATTACGCATACAGCCAGGACCACAAACTAAGAAAAAAAGCACAGTGTAGCTAACCCATGCATATGCATGCAACAGTGTGGAGTTAGTAATTGGTTTAGAGTTGAGTTAACCTTAGACTAAGTGCACTTTTATCAATTGGATATATACGTCTGTAGCTATTGTTACGGTATTGTATTGTACGTTTCCCATGCAGTACAAACCTGTTACCAATATTGTACAAGTGGGGGAATTGATGAACAATTTTACTTAACATAGAAAGTAAATAACAAACAAAGTAGTACTAAAAGACATCTTGTTGTCTGGTATTGACTTTGCTACTTCAAATTGCTCGGCATTTCCCCCACTTGAAGATTCTACATCACGATAAAGAACCTCTACAATATTGTTGCTACCGATTATCATGCATACATGATCGATGATTGACACCGAAGATAGTGAATGAAGGGAATGATTCCTGCATGGGATCTGAATGGGCACTTCACTCTCCAATGCATGCAGAGCAGTTACTAGTGTAACTCCTTCCAACTCTCCCAATACCTAAGTATAAGTCTTGGTATAATAGATTGAATATTCATACACTAGGGGCAAAGAGAATGTCAGTTCTATTTAGCAAGAGCTGCATACATAGCTAATGGAAGGAGTGAATTTAAATAAGGATGTGCCATATGAATATTGCTAAGCAGTTGATCGTGAACAACCAATTGAACAATTAGCTATAGAACTGCGTTATATTAGCCACTTGTGACCCTGATTTGTTCCAATAGCTACAGCTAGCTATACGTACGTATGCAGTGTGGACGTACGTGGCTCTTGGATGCTAGCTATAGCAAACTAGCTACATAGCTACGTATCTAGCTAATGCTTGTGTGTTTGATTCTAACATTAAACTAGGTGATCGATGCTGCAGGAGAACCACTGCACCAAACACTGTAGTTTACAAGTGTTTAACACTGTTTGTTAACCTACAGTAACAGGATAGTATCCATAGTTTAACAGACTCCTTGTTAACTCACTGTGTAACTATGTTAAACCAGGCTATGAATATTATAATTATATTCATTGAAGCACCAAATATATTCATAAGCCAAATGTTCACACCTGAATCCTCAGCTAGGACCATAATATATACTATGCCATAAGGAATGCCTGCTACAACTATTAAGTATTTCATATAAATATTAATGTATTAAATAATAATATCCAATCCTGTATAATTTATAATATTATAAAAACAACACGTCACGTATTGTCAAATAAGTAACACAATTGCCTATGTAAAACCATGCATACAAATGCATGGACGAATGGAGGAAGTTTCCATTGCATGACATTGTGCAAACAATAGGCAAAACTAATGTAACTAACAAGCTAAAATGAATGATACAAGTCATAACATAATGGCAAGGCCAGAAAACTATTAAAGTTGCTTTCGTCTCCCAGTTTTATTCTTCTCTTGGTCTAGCTCCGGCAGATGGATACCAAGTATACCAGCTGCATGCTTAACAGCTCCAGATCACTGCAGCACAGAACATACATAACATGCTCATTACAGTTCAGAGCAACAGCAGACTAGAGGAATGTAGTACAGAATTAACATCATACATGCACAGAGTTCATCCGATAACTTAGTAGGCAACTTACATAAGGATGACAGGCTGAATGCAAAAGGCCAGCAGGCGTCATGTGAATCTCTACACCACTCCAACAGGAATACCTGTGTACGTATTGCTGGCTTTACATCAGGTTGATAACTGTGCATGAGCAGTGATTGCTATCTATAGTGCTTACTTTATTAGTTGTGTTCTGATACTGCAGTTTGGTGTTGTGTGCCTGGACATTTGACCAGTGTGAAATACATTCTCAGCTCAAAGAACATACTCCTTTGTGTGTCCATTGAGTCGGTCAAACTACATCCACAATGCAACAATATGGAATGAATTAGCCACCGGTCCAATGATAGCATGCATGCTCTGACAATAAATGCAACTTATCTTCATTGAGCCAGCTGGGACAGCAGAGCAAGCTGCATATTATCTCCAGGCGGTCTGCTACTGTTCTACTTCCACGTCCTAGCCCATCTGAGTCAATAAGATGCTCCTACAATATGAGTATGACATGCCCATTCATTTTTCTAAAGACTTCTATTAGGAATATGCAGACACTGTCAGAAAGGGCCCAGCCAATAAATAAAAGAAGGGTTAAAGGTGCAACACCAGATCCCTGCAGCGTGGATCAAACCACCAAGCGTGTAGTTATCAAACCAAAAGTTTCCCCGGTTTTCACCAACACTGAGCATATCCAGCGCCACACATGGATGCAACACCAGATCCCTGCAGCATGGATCAAACCACCTAGATGTAGTTATCAAACCAAAAGTGTCCCCGGTTTTCACCAACACTGAGCATATCCAGCGCCACACATGGATGCAGCACCAGATCCCTGCAGCATGGATCAAACCACCTAGCATGTAATTATCAAACCAAAAGTGTCCCTGGTTTTCACCAACACTGAGCATATCCAGCGCCACACATGGATGCAGCACCAGATCCCTGCAGCATGGATCAAACCACCTAGATATAGACCCTAAACATTAACCACTTGACACTAAAACCTGCTGCATGCTATAATGAGGAGGTTATCCTCGCCTCACTTATACAGTGGGCTGGTCAACACGGCCTCAGCAGCAGGCTAATCTAGAATGCTCCAATACTGAGCATATCCAGCGCCACACATGGATGTAGCACCAGATCCCTGCAGCATGGATCAAACCACCTAGCATGTAGTTATCAAACCAGAAGTGTCCCCGGTTTTCACCAACACTGAGCATATCCAGCGCCACACATGGATGCAGCACCAGATCCCTGCAGCATGGATCAAACCACCTAGCATGTAGTTATCAAACCAGAAGTGTCCCCGGTTTTCACCAACACTGAGCATATCCAGCGCCACACATGGATGCAGCACCAGATCCCTGCAGCATGGATCAAACCACCTAGATGTAGATCCTAAACATTAACCACTTGACACTAAAACCTGCTGCATGCTATAATGAGGAGGTTATCCTCGCCTCACTTATACAGTGGGCTGGTCAACACGGCCTCAGCAGCAGGCTAATCTAGAATGCTCCAATACTGAGCATATCCAGCGCCACACATGGATGCAACACCAGATCCCTGCAGCATGGATCAAACCACCTAGCATGTAGTTATCAAACCAAAAGTGTCCCTGGTTTTCACCAACACTGAGCATATCCAGCGCCACACATGGATGCAGCACCAGATCCCTGCAGTATGGATCAAACCACCTAGCATGTAGTTATCAAACCAAAAGTGTCCCCGGTTTTCACCAACACTGAGCATATCCAGCGCCACACATGGATGCAGCACCAGATCCCTGCAGTATGGATCAAACCACCTAGCATGTAGTTATCAAACCAAAAGTGTCCCCGGTTTTCACCAACACTGAGCATATCCAGCGCCACACATGGATGCAACACCAGATCCCTGCAGCATGGATCAAACCACCTAGCATGTAGTTATCAAACCAAAAGTGTCCCCGGTTTTCACCAACACTGAGCATATCCAGCGCCACACATGGATGCAGCACCAGATCCCTGCAGCATGGATCAAACCACCTAGCATGTAGTTATCAAACCAAAAGTGTCCCTCCCCGGTTTTCACCAACACTGAGCATATCCAGCGCCACACATAGATGCAGCACCAGATCCCTACAGCATGGATCAAACCACCTAGATGTAGATCCTAAACATTAACCACTTGACACTAAAACCTGCTGCATGCTATAATGAGGAGGTTATCCTCGCCTCACTTATACAGTGGGCTGGTCAACACGGCCTCAGCAGCAGGTTAATCTAGAATGCTCCAATACTGAGCATATCCAGCGCCACACATGGATGCAGCACCAGATCCCTGCAGCATGGATCAAACCACCAAGCGTGTAGTTATCAAACCAAAAGTGTCCCTGGTTTTCACCAACACTGAGCATATCCAGCGCCACACATGGATGCAGCACCAGATCCCTGCAGCATGGATCAAACCACCTAGATGTAGATCCTAAACATTAACCACTTGACACTAAAACCTGCTGCATGCTATAATGAGGAGGTTATCCTCGCCTCACTTATACAGTGGGCTGGTCAACACGGCCTCAGCAGCAGGCTAATCTAGAATGCTCCAATACTGAGCATATCCAGCGCCACACATGGATGTAGCACCAGGTCCCTGCAGCATGGATCAAACCACCAAGCGTGTAGTTATCAAACCAAAAGTGTCCCCGGTTTTTACCAACACTGAGCATATCCAGCGCCACACATGGATGCAGCACCAGATCCCTGCAGCATGGATCAAACCAACAAGCGTGTAGCTATCAAACCAAAAGTGTCCCTGGTTTTCACCAACACTGAGCATATCCAGCGCCACACATGGCACCAGATCCCTGCAGCATGGATCAAACCACTTAGCACGCACGTAGTCACTAAGCCAACAATGCACTCAAATTTGTCTCCCAAGGTTATGCTCCCCCAGCAGTTGAGCCAGGCTTCTCTACATTCATTAGACACTGCATAGTAATGCCACTTATCTCTGTTTGTCTTTTTATGTACAAATCTGTACATTCTTTGTGATACCAAACAACACACCAGATCCCTGCAGCATGGATTAAGTCAGCACATTCACACACAGAGAGACCATAACTAGCTTCAACGTGCAGTAATTGCTATTGCTAGATTGCCACTTCCAACTGCCAAAACCTGTACAGTGGGCTGACGCAACACAACCTTGCAGGAAGCACTATATAAGAAGGCTTCTCTATTGCTGAGTCTATTCAGCACTGTTTTGAGGAATAAAGTGCTGACACAGTAAGAGACAAACACTATAGCTACGGCAAAGCATGAACAAAGTAGCTAACTACACTTGTATAGAGCAGAAAAGTACATACCTAAATAATTCAAGGTCTTTACTGAGCTCTGCAACAAGCACAGTCGTGTTGACATGGACTTCTACCTTGCTTCTACTTTCAGCACCAAATCCCTGCAGCATGGAATGTGACACCAACCACTTGACTAAGATACATACAGATACGTACATGTACACAAATATCTCAAATGGGTGTCCACTGTTGAGTCTAATCAGCACCAGTAACACAGCTATTCTGTTCCTATCTACGGCTTTGACCATGTAGCTATGTATACAGCATCGCTAGTCACGATGACAGCTAGCTGACAATGGCCAGGCAGCCCGAATAATGGACAATGGGCGCCTACTACAGACTAAGATAAGATCGCAGTCAAAGTTTTCTGCCGTTAGGTATCACAGCATCTGTTTACCACCCGTTACCTGTTAGGAAACACAGACACAGCATCTCCATTGCAGACTATGTCACTGACTCCTGTCCTGTCATCTTTCAGGCAGCAACCGCGGACATCGCGCCAGATCCAGGATACCCCTCGTAGTCTTTTGTGCACTGGTCTATCACGTGCAATTGCGCATGCGCAATGTGTTGAGACGTCACCGCGGTTGGTTTGAATTGCGATGCTAAGGCAGACAGACGATCGCAGAGTAGAAGCAAGGTAGAAGTCTATGTCAACACGACTGTGCCTGTTGCGGAGCTCAGTAAAGACCTTGAATTATTTGGGTATGTACGTTTCTGCTCTACACAAGTGTAGTTAGCTACTTTGTTCATGCTTTGCCGTAGCTATAGTGTTTGTCTCTTACCAAGTCAGCACTTTGTCCCTCATAGCAACGTATGGCAGATATTGCGCGGTCAGTGCTACACCCAACGATAGATAAGGAACGCCAGAAGGAGCCACACCTGTGTCAGTAAGCCTACTAAAGATGAGAATGTGCGTGGTAGCTAAGAAATGTACTAACAAATACATGTCTGTCTCGGAATGTCCAGATCTTCCTGTAGATATGATTGTTACTTCCTTCTTGTGTTGTCTTGCGCAGCGCACAGTTTCCTGAGTTGCAACAAAAGTTGAGGAGCATTCTGCAGGAGAATGAGGGAGACTCAAACACGTAAGTGAAAGAGGCTAAGAGTTTAGAGCCTTCTTTATTATGCATAGTATGCAATGTCTTACACAGTTTTTGCCTCTGTCTTTATACAGCTTCATTTAGTGTTCATTTCATTTGAAGACCAAGGAATCCACTGATGAGCACAATCAAGTAGTGGTCAAGAAAGTACTATAAGGTAAAGCAGTGGTAGTGGTATACTACAGCATTAGTGTGACTTGTACAAGGGAGAAATGCTAGCAGGTGCTTAATAGTACATGTTTCACTATTTCACACAGAACGCGATTGGCCAAGAGGTACCTGTTATTACCCCTGGCGAATAAAGTAAAGAAGTCAAAGGTACCTAAAGCACCGTGAAAGTGTTCTAGAGTGAACATTTTTTCTGAGGGCATAAACCTTTTACCTTTACTTACCCTTTCAGCTGTTTTTTATAGACAGTGTCTATGATTTATTGTACTGATAATATATGTAATAATTTGAACACTTATACAGTTTGGACAATAATATAAAAGTACATAACTAAATACAGATACATAAGCTATACTACAATACAAAAAGGTATAGCACAGTATTATAGTAAAAATATTCATAGCTACAATAATCATATTCATAGTGAAAGCTACATCAAACTTAATATTCATAGTGTACATAACCCCCAAACCACAGTGAGTTTCCATAGTTTAACAGACTTGTGGACCTAGGATAACAAACTCTGCTAAACACCCTGTTAAACAACTGTAAGTTTTTGTGGTTTAACAGAGTTTATGGCTGTACAGCAACAGAGTTTGTTAAACTATTGTGTTTGTACAACAACAGGCTGTTTAACAAGGGTGTAAACTACTGCCTTTGGTGCAGTGAACCCAGGAGCTGTTTGAGCCTCAGCTGCAGTTTAAGCACATTTTGTTGCTTCAAGCTATAATAATGTGAAACATACTTAGTTGGCATAACGATTAATAATGATATTACAATAGTATACAACTGAAGGGATTTCCCTGTCCAGCATTGAGCCTGTAAAATGGCGTACGCGTGGACCTTTGCAAAGTGTACACTTAAGGAATCGTCCCAGTTCTCACCGTGGGGCAATACTTCGGCCCCTCGCCCTCTAGGAAGGTTTTAATGGTGACTCTAATTTAGTGGAGTACCATTTTCTAAGACATCTATGAGGAATTCATAGTGCAAGGCGCCGGTAGGTCTATATAAGTACTTTGCACTGGACACTGACAGCATAATTTGGGGATATCGTTCCTGCATGGTTTACAACATATTACTTGCATCAGTGTGGATAGTTACACGAATAGGGGCGGATGTATGAAAGGTGTGGTGCTTTTCTCAGTTGAATGAAGTTAGGCTGTTCGTGTAGCAAATAGTAACAAAATAGCTAGGCCAGGATATATATGGGTTCGGTGGAATGAGAGCCGTTGCTTGAGCAACCAAATGCAAATTGCCGAAGGGTGCCTTATTTAAAATTTGATCACACATACCTCCGTGTAATTTCAAGTTACAGGATTTGCACATTTGTGGCACCAAGGATTCCCATCTACAACTAGTGGTCATTTTCTATTCACAATAGTACAGTCAATTTTAGAGTGGCTGGCCAAAATGGCAATTGGCAGAACGATCAAATGGCGTGACACATCACTATTAGTTTTAACTGCTTGTTATTATGTCACTTCTATTGTGCAGTATTGTCATTTGTTATGACGTCATGCCATTTGCCATTAACCTTTTGGACATCCATTCTGAAATCAGCTGCACTTGTATGTAGGTGACACTTCTTTTATATAATGTTGTGTCTAAACACTGGTGGTGGGAACAATACTAATGTTCATTTCATGTAAGTGTACCTTGTCACCATGCCCTCTCTCAGTGGTGGAGGCATGCAAGCGTTGATATGGCTGGTATTGTTCATTGATTAATGAATATCTAGATAAATATCTGGCTGTTTTTATACAAGTTGTTGCTTCTAGCTGTAGTATTGAGAGTCACGCATGCTTCTTACAAAAAATGTAGAGAGTAATGGATTTTCTGCTGTCCAACATTGAACCAGTAAAATGACATGTGGACGTTTGGAAAATGTGCACTTGATGCATTGTCCCATTCCTCACTGTGGGACAATACTTTAGTGCCCCGTGTGGACAGTTGTACATTTGCTCCTGGGCTGTGTAGTTCCTCCATGACCCTTGACCTTCTGAATTCACCCTGTACCACCCCACTTCACTGTTCTGAACACTGTTGTGTGTGTTGTGATCACCACATGCATACTGGCATCATCATCACACACATTCCCATCTGCCTGAGTCACGACCTCTTCATTACCTCTGCCAGAATGCAACTGGAGTTAGCCCATGTCATTGCTTAACTGATTGTGTAACTCTGTATGTACTTACATGACCTCCTCAGTCATCCAACAAAGATCACATAATTGGGGCTCAGTAGTGTTGCTTACCTATGCTGTGGTGCATTAAGACTGGCTGCTTCCATAGCCACTACAAGTACAAGGCTATAATAAGTAGAGCAGTAGTTGGGCTCACAGTCAACTCAACTGGTGTTGACTACCTCACACCAATCATGTTGAAGTAGCCTGCCTTGTCTGCTTATGCAAAGTAAGTTTGTGAGCTGCAAGCATAGTATTAGGATGCAATTACAGCTGATGAAGATCCATGGATTGAAACGTTCTGTACCAGTTTGAAGTTCATACTGTGCTTGCAGCTCACAACTTTCCTTGCATTGTTGACATGCAGTAATGAACCTCTACAGTATCACTGTCTGTTTATATTGAATGTAAACCCTGGCTTGTTGTATAGAGTGTTTTGTGCTTATCTCTTTTGTTCTGCAGGAACCTGGTTA
Organism: Ianthella basta; assembly: GCA_964019415.1. NCBI lineage: Eukaryota > Metazoa > Porifera > Demospongiae > Verongiida > Ianthellidae > Ianthella > Ianthella basta. The sequence continues at coordinate 5,357,668 of OZ025868.1, read as the reverse complement.
TAACACCAGCTGATATCTAATGCAGACCATCTAAATGGGGTCATCCGTCAGATCCTGTCAAACACTGGAGATTGCTGTGTTAATTCACAGACCAATTTGGATACAGTGTGACTGCACACTGTGGACAAGTCAAGGTACCATTGTACTTATGCAGCTTAATTGATCTTCTTCACACTTTAACTTACTGAGTTAATGTATACACCCCCGCCCCACCCCCTCCCTCATCCACACACCCTTGAGTATGTTCATAACAATATGAGAGGAGTGGAAAGGAGTGATAAGTTTGCTGTTATTGCATTCCACTCTTGTACGTAGTCAACCCTCCCACCTTTACACAGTTTACAAGATATGTGGAGGCATGACTGGGATGGGAAGGTGATCATGCTTGTATATACAAGTACATGCATGGAATGTGTAGAGTTCTAATAGTCTGACTACACTGCCTACGTACGTGGGGGAATTTGTTCCCTTTATTTTGTTGTGACGTCATCAGTTAGTAATGTTGATGACGAAATATAACAGACTCATGAAGCCATACATTAGCTCTACAAGCACGTCTAGTTCTCTCCGGAACAGAGCATTATGAGAGATCGCCACGTACTCAGGGAGCTCGATCCAACTGTCTTTCAGATGGCACCTCGAGCCCGCACTTCAGTTGTTGGATAAATCCACTATTGGTGGGTTTATTCCGAAAGCCTAGCCTTCTCGAGCTTTCAGCTGGCAGTAACATCTAAATATGGTAAGCAGATTCACTAGTGACAGCTTAGTCATGCGTAATAACAAACCACTTATACACGTACTGTATGGCCGGAAATTTTGGCAGGGAATTTATTTTGGCAGATTGGCAGTTTTGAGAGCAATCCGCCAATATTTCTTCTGCCAACATTTGTGCTATCATATAGTTTTCCCTCTTAACAAGCCTGGAGCCCCAGGCCTGTAGATTAATCGTCAGCATGAAGTTCACAACTGACAGCAGCGCAATGACACTACGTTTCCAAAATGTTTTGGATACTGGAGGTGGAAGAAGAGCGCGAGGAAGCCGAAGGCAATCCGAACGACGTCGTATATGCGGTCGCTGTGATGACTGACTTTGAGATCATTGTCGGTAACTTATAATTACTGCAGCAGATTTTAGCAGCCTGTTCTCTGTTTCTGCGCTGGAGCAGTACAATTGTGTGTGAGTCACAGGCTACAGGCGAACATTAGCAGATCGGCCAAAAGGAGGCTTGAAAACCTTTGTACGTTGCAGCTCGTGGGAAAAGCTAAGGATTGAAAGTCAAACAACAGGGCGTGTACTCCTCAGAGACTCTTCAGCAATCTAGCTCTGTTCGTCCGGATTAGCCATTTCACTATGAATATCATTATGGCACAGACTTTGCCAAACCGCCAAAGTAAATTCTGCCAAATACAGAAATTTCAGCAATCCGCCAAAATACATTTCTGCCAAACTGTCCGGCTATATGGTATGTTAGCACCATATGAATGCTACTGCCATGCAAGCACACAATTTATAATACTATTTACCAAATGATGACCTCATACTTCAAAGGCAGCGCTGATGCAGTAGCAGAATACTGCAGTGCAGTAAATTGTGTGAAAGCCACTAACACCTTTTAGCGCCCCTTAACACCTCTGTAAAGTAAACAAAGAGCGGAAAGGTCACGAGAATCAATTTAGCCATGAATTTCATGTACCAACTTCTGGAGAAGTAGGTAGCTCATGAAAGAGGAGCGCGCACATGTACACGCTTTCCCTAAGGATGCATTTACTCCTGGGAAATGAGTCGACACGCAATCGGCGCCAATACATCGCATCCATTGCTCACCGCTTTGCTTCTGTTGTGGGTTGAGCCAAGCTTTCCGAGCATGTGCAATCCAGCTGAGCCAAAGCAAAGTGTCAAAGACTTCGTGACGTCTCCGCGTATTCGTGCGTCACTCATTTCATTGGGTACTGCGGCCACAGATCTGCGCGCGCACTGAATGTTCCTGGTCTGAGAGTGCGCAGGAACAGAAGTCGGCGACACCATTGCGCAGCACTCGAAAGTACTACTGGGGCGGCGTGGAGAGGATACGAAGCGACTTCAGCCTTGTCCTATGGCGAGATTACCACCAGTTCTAACACAGCTCCCCAGCAAGACGCACTAAATTCAAATTGTGGGCGCTTATTTTTGGTAAATCACTTACTACACGCCTTCGATGGCGTGTAGTAACTACTACGTACCACAGTGACAACCAGTCATGACAATACCACATTGATGCTATTTCATTCTACTGGCATTAATTGCAGATTAGCAGCAGGTACCCCTCTATTATGTATGCACAGTACCTGCAGTGATGATAGTTGCATACTGTCAATGCACTGTATTATGTGTCTGTGCACCCATGCTTGTATATAGCTATATCATATCAAATACAATGCTATAGTGTGTATGAGAATGAGTTACTGATTATAGCTGCTCAGTTGCATCATCATTCTATTTAACTCAGTAAGCTATAATTATAAGGATTATACCTCACGGAATGTTGTGTTGAATCTACAGCAGATGCTGTTACACCTCTGTGTCTGCTGTATACATATATTATTACGCAGTGCTGTAGTACTGTTACACAGGTATTTATACTATATTTAGACCTTACATATAAAAATTATAGCTACATTTTTGTCACGTGACTTGCACTGTTGTGCAATAATACATACGTAGCCAGTATGTCTGCCATGAGCGTAGTGTGAACTTGTCCCTGGTTTTTGTGCTAACAGTGCCACAACACGGTCAATGCTGGTATGTATGCTCATGTAATGTGTATGGAACGGAATCTTTGAAATGTGAACCTCATACAGTTATTGTGTATGCATGACTTTTATATGTGTTGCACATTTGGTATTAGTCACTTAATATGGTACCTCCTTACCAAGTGCTATTCTGGGTGAACTGATCATGAGCATATACGTAGCAGAATCAATGACAATCGATGCAGGACGTTTTGGCCACGTAGGCCTTTGTCAACTGCGTACAAAACTAAAGACACAGCAGTGTGAGACCAGTTACATAGCAAACGCTGACCAATGGTATTACGAGCTAGTGCGTGGTTGTGATTGGCTAAAGGTAACAGATGTCTGATTGGCTAAGGTAGGTAACAAGTATGCTGCATCAACTGGGACGGCGCCACAGTCCAAATAAGGGCCAAAGGGTTCTGGCAGAGGAGAACTGTGGAAGCCATCCAGATCAAGAAAGCCACCCCGAACATGAACCTGGACAGTGGCCTCCTCCTACCCATGGTCTGGAACCCCATCCTCAAACCACCCCCTCACCCACCCCCACTTCATCCCATTTTGTCTTAATCATGCATGGTTACTTTCCTAGCTTAATCATTGCTTATTTGGTAAACAATGCATGCCTTTACAGTTTATTACTTGTTACCTACCTTAGCCAATCAGACATCTGTTACCTTTAGCCAATCACAACCACACACTAGCTCATAATACCATTGGTCAGCGTTTGCTATGTAACTGGTCTCACACTGCTATGTCTTTAGTTTTGTACGCAGTTGACAAAGGCCTACGTGGCCGAAACGTCCTGCATCGATTGTTATTGCTTCTGCTACGTATATGCTCATGATCAGTTCGCCCGGTATCAACAACGTAGCAATGAGCCTCTACGACATCAAGTGCTATTCTGTTTGCTGGGGTGTCAGTACTCACTGAACTGGTGCATAGCTACGTACGTAGATTGGTTGGGCTACTGAACTGGCATAATCACTGCACAGTACATAATTGTGAGTCACATTTGATTCTCTGCAATCTTGATGCAATGATTTGCAGTGCTTATTTCTACTGCTGCTGGCCCACATGGCACATGGATAGATGGAAATGTTACATTTAAGAACAGGCACTGGGGAGGTTACTGGGTAACAAGAACATATTGTCTGTGATGCCATGGGGTATTCCTCTCAGAATCTGTGCAGTGTTAAATTCATGTAGGTGTACTTACATATAGCTATACAGTAAAGGTTGCACATTATAGTTGGACTGGTAAAGACAGGTTTTACGTATGACTGGCATGCAGATCAGTCCACCACAGTCCAACTGGTTTAGTATAAGGTTCTTGAAGTAAAAGGCACACTGGACCTAGAGTGGCATTGACGTGTTGCAGCATATGCATGTAATGCTTACTACAATCTCACTACTTTGAACTAATGGCCTCTTCTACATAGTTATCTTCAAGTGCATGAGTTATGTAGGTGTAAAATGAAAGGTTGTAATTAGCTGTTTTGTAAGTGATTTTCATTCCTATAATATACGTAAGTTCCCCCAGTCCAAATATTTCAAAATATTTGGACCACTACTGAAATATAAGTTCCCCTACATTGCACCATAGATATTATAGACTACGCATAATTGCACACATACGTAGAAATGGTGGGCGAGCGAAATAGCTGGTCACACTCTGAGTGAGATTGAGATGGAGCAGAAGGAAGAACCCATTACCAAAGGATACGTTATATTGGAGCTCGCTATTGAGTATGCGCTGCATGGGTAATGGCTACCCTTCTAACCTCCTCAAGCTCGAACATAACATAACTTGATCCGTGGGGTCTAAGTTAGGGAAGTTGGTCACTGAACCATGTCCATTAGCACTTCCTAAAACAACATGTTTATGTTTTGGTGACTCTTTTCCTATAGGCCATCATGTTTCCACACAGCTATTGTGAGGGAAGCCTCTCAGTATGCATACAGAGAGTATTATTGAATTCTCACACAGCTTCACACAATACTGAGTAGTACCTACAATCTAGCTTACAGACCAGGCTGGACACTACCATTAGCGTGGGTCTGGGTGTGCTGGTGTTGGCATATATTTAGCTTTGTGGGCATACAGTATGTTAGATCTATAGAGTATGTGTGAGAGCGCATGTGTTTGGGTGTCAATGACATTGGGTTACATTGGGGACAGAATTAGTGACATTCACATTACTTATTTTCACACGTGTTGCAGCATATGCATGTAATGCTTACTACAATTTCACTACTATCAACTAATGGCCTCTTCTACATAGTTATCTTTAGGTACATACATGCATTATGTAGGTGTAAAATGAAAGGTTGTAATTAGCTGTTTTGTAAGTTATTTTCATGGAGGAAGCATAGCTACAAATAGTTAGTTGTGTCGTTAATACTTGAAATTCTTAGGCTGGAGTTGATCTAGGTAGTTTCTGGAAGATGTACTGGACCCATGCCCCACCTGTATCCACACTTGATGTAGATAGTACTACACACAAGTAAATTCACAGCAGTCAGACATCTGCGCCGTGTAGCCAGCGGAGTACCATTTTCGAGGACATCTAATCTAAAAGGAATTTGTCGCGTAAGGTGCCTTCTTCCGTGTCTACCGGTAGGTGGTAATATTCAGAATGTTTTGAAAGTGTGCACTTGATGCATTGTCCCATTCCTCACTGTGGGACAATACTTTAGTGCCCCATGTGGCCAGTTGTACATTTACTCCTGGGCTGTGTAGTCCCTTCATGACCCTTGACCTTCTGAATTCACCCTGCACCACCCAGCTGCACTGTTCTGAACACTGTTGTGTGTGTTGTGATCACCACATGTATACTGGCACCATCATCACACACATTCCCATCTGCCTGAGTCATGACCTCTTCATTACCTCTGCCAGAATGCAACTGGAGTTAGCCCATGTCACTGCTTAACTGACTGTGTAACTCTGTATGTATGTACTTACATGACCTCCTCAGTCATCCAACAAAGCTCACATAATTGGGGCTCAGTAGTGTTGCATACTCATGCTATGGTGCATTAAGAGTGGTTGCTTCTATAGCCACTGCAAGTGCAAGGCTTCAATATGGGGAGCAGTAGTTGGGCTCACAGTCAACTCAACTGGCTTATAGCAGTTGACTACCTCACACCAATCACGTTGACAGTAGCCTGCCATGTCTGCTTATGTTGAAAGGTAACCTTGGCTTGTTGTATAGAGTGCGTTTTGTGCTTATCTGTTTTTGCTCCTGTCTCCTTATGCAAGGGAAGATTGTGAGCTGCAAGCATAGTATTAACTTGAAACGGGTACAGGACATAATTTCAGCTGATGAACATCCACAGAATAAAATGTCCTGTACCCGTTTGAAGTTAATACTGTGCTTGAAGCTCACAAACTCTCCTTGCATTGCTATATCACAGTAATGCACCTCTACTGTATCATTGTCTGTTTATGTTGAATGAAAACCCTGGCTTGTTGTATAGAGTGTTTGTGCTTATCTCTTTCGTTCTGCAGGAACCTCAGTTATAACACCAGCTGATATCTAATGCAGACCTTCCAAATTGGGTCATCCATCAGATCCTGTCAAACACTGGAGATTACTGTGTTGATTAATAGACCGACTTGGATTCAGTGTGTGAATGCATTATGTAGACAAATCAAGGTACCGTTGTATTTATGCAGCTTAAAGTGATCTTCTTCACTCTTTCACTTGCTGAGTTAATGTACACACCCCTGCCCCACCCCGTCCTCCACCCTCACACCTTTGAGTATGTTCATAACAACACAAGAGGAGTGGAAAGGACTGATTAGTTTGCTGTTATTGCATTCGATCCACTAGCTGTTGTAGTTCATCCCTCCCACCTTTACTCAGCTTACAAGATATGTATAGAGGTATGACTGGGATGGGAAGGCTGATCGTGCTTGTATATAGAAGGACATGGAATGTGTAGGGTTGTAATAGTCTGACTACACTCCTTCATTTTGTTGTAACACCATCAGTCCGTTAGTGAGGAAATATATAGAAAGACTGAAACCATTCGTTAGCTCCAGAAGCACGTCTAGCTCCTTCCAGAGCAGAGCGTTATGAGCTAGAGATCACCACGTACTCAGAGAGCTCGATCCAACTGGTCTTCGAACAGATGGCACCTCAAGCCTACACTTCAGTTGTTGGATAAATCCGCTATTGCTGGGTTGATTCCGAAGCCTAGCCCTCGGGCTTTCAGCTGGCAGTAACATCTAATATGGTAAGCAGATTCAATAGTGACAGCTTAGTGCAATTCTGTGTAGTAACAGACCAGATATATGAATGCTACTGTCATGCAATCATCATACAATTCAAACACAATTTATAGTACTACGTACCGCAGTGACAACCAGTCACAGTACCACATGAATGCTGCTTCATTCTACTGACGTTGCAGATTAGCAGCAAGGTACCCCTCTATCATGTATGCACAGTACCTGCAATACTGATAGATGCATATTGTCAATGCTTGTATTATTATGTGTCAGTATAATATGCTTGTATTTATCTATATCATATCAGATACAATGCGATAGTGGGTATGAGAATGAGTTACTGATTCTCAAGGGAACATGTACCAGTTGAGAGACGATCAGGGTAAGGCATTTCGGCCATAAAGGTCTTCATCAGTTACAAAAAGTGATGAAGACGTAGTACAAACGTCTTACTATCTGTCAACCTGCTACGTGTTTGCTCAAGAATCAGCAACTCACTCTAAAAACTCTGTAGCAACGAGCCTCTATGACATCATCTATACTGCGTACTTGCGGTTTATACTTGGAGCAAATTATATGCAACCAGCTGCCCTATATTGTCTAAACCATCCAATACCCATGCATATCTGATAATGGCCAGGGCCTTCTGGTGTGACTCACTATTATTACACCATACACCACCTGGTTGGCTCTTACATGGCATCAGTGTACATGCATACAGAGTTAGCAGTGTTAGTAGTGTGACTCCTATTATTTATTGTGGTCAGCTGCTTGGTTGACATTGCATCATCACTCTGTATAACTGGCAGCTGAAGTATAGCTCACGGTGAATTTGTGAGAGTTGATGTAATCTCCATTTCAGCTGTATATACGTACTACACAGTGCTGTAGTACTGTTATGCAAGTATTTGTACTATATTTAGACCTTACGTAGCTACATTTTTATCATGTGACTTGCACTGTACATGTTGTGTAACAATACGTACGTAGCCAAAATGTCTGCCACGAGCCCAGTGTGAACTGGTCCCTGGTGCTTGTGTGAACAGTGTCACAACACGGTCAATGCTGGTATGTGCGTAGGTTAAGGAAATGTGTATGGAATGCAATCTTTGGCATGACGCAGCATCTCACTTTTTGGACTCAATGTGATTCCAAATCTAATTCCAGTATATTTGTATGTGAAGTTGGACTTCACCTTATCTACCATCTTGTCATGTGACTGTAGTGTGGCACCTGGCCATGTGTTTCTTATTGGGGAGGCAGCCGGCAAAGGAACTTCAAGTACGTAAACTCCTGTTTATCTGTATTTTATAACATAGGTTCATGTCTCTGGGAATTTCTAACATCTGTGGTATGTTTCCTTGCAATTTCCTCCATGACTGACTACTCCTGTGTTTGGAATCTGTCGCAATGTAGTTTGAATCTTTAACTATTATCTGTAGTCCCTTGGCACCCTAGGGTACAGGTGTACCAAACCACATATTGTATACTGTATTTTCATCCCAAATGGGATTGTTTGTTCAGCACACAAGTCTTTTACTGTATATAGTAGACATTTTGCATTGTACAGCTACAGTAATAGCTATGTTTAGTACACAGGCCTGTCATTGCAACCTACCACTTGTTTGCTGTGAATTGAAGATGACTTGGAAGCAAGATGTTGCTACTACTTTACATATAGTTGACTTCTAGACCCCTGAAATCCCTTGTGAAGTGTTTGAATGGCTAGTTGTAGGCTGTAACACCATTGCCTATGACATACAGGACATGTGTCCAGATTGCAGTATACATGTCAAGAACCATTGAAATCGCATCATCCATGACACACTTCTGTGCTGAAAAGTGAATTTGTAGCATGTTAACTCTTTATTACACCCTACAGACCTTTCCTCACCATTTCCGAAGAGTCCCCTTAGCAGAGTTTCAAGATGCTCGTGTAAGTGTTCACTTGCCCATCCAATGTGATGTCCTCACAGGACTTGCATTCATATGCTTGCTTTGCAATTTATACAGTATGGTACTCTTCTTCATCATTGTCGCCCCCTTTGGAGCAGTAGGAAGTAAGTCTTACTATGTATTGTATTTAGTTTTACGTACCTTTTAATTGGTGTCAGCATGCTGTGTGATGTTGCGATTACACAAGCAAATTGCAGACTGAATATCCTCAATCCACTCTATGTCTATCTGACGAACTTGTGTGTGAGGACTCTTAAGGGCTTTCTTATTACTTACAAGCTGCTGGAGAATCTCTTCACCTGCCCTGCCGTATGAGAAATCACCTCCTATAAAATTCCCTCGGATTTCTTAGGGTACCTCCCTTACAGTCCACTTCCATAGGCCATGTGTACATAAATATCTAAAAATCTTTTCACGATCTCCCAGCATGTATTTGTCTTCTACTTTATCCCCAACTCACAGCAGTTACTTGAAATTACAAATCTGGAAATTGTCGTCAACATCCACACTCAACTGCTTAGAATAGATTACCCTTAGGCTCGCAATTGGTCAGACTGGCCAGGCTATTCAAGTGAAACGTGTCAGGGCATGTCTGTTCCTGCCTCCTATAAGTGTTAGGTGCAGGAAATTGATGTCATGAGTTACCGTATGGGCTTAAATTTTCGCAGGACTACTCTTTCACGGATGGCCGATTTTTTCTATTACTAGCTAACTCATATTATATTTCTTATTATGTGCTATATATCTGTAATAATACAATGATAAGGGAATCAGAATGGTAAAGAAAGAAGGGGGAAGGGAAAATGGCATGTGTAGTTCCGAATGTTTTCTTTCATTTGTGTCTCCATGGTACATAGACCATCTTAATTAGCATTTCCGAGTGTCACTGATTAGTCAGTGCCCGGTGTGGGAGTTTCAAAGGAGGCTCTGGATAGAGCCGCCCACATCGGTATATAAGGAGGGAATGGATCAGTGGCTGATGGCGGTGACCAGTGACCCGGCTGCTAAAGGGTCGGCTAAAGATCTGGAGGTTGCCGGTGCTGGTCCGGTTCACTGCCATTTTTCCCTTCTTTCCTTACCACGTGTAGTTCCGAACGTTATCTTTCAGATAACTAGCTACTATTTCCCGAGAAAAGCATATTTGAGGTTTTCAAGCTGCATGCATGTGTACAATATTAGAACACTAGTGGAAAGACAGGACGACAGACCCTTTACTGGTGCTTAGTGCGGGTGTTGTAACACTTTATATTACTATTCAGTTTTGTTGCACATGCAGCCAGTACAGTGGAACAGGTGTTTCCCAAGAATGCTGACTACTCCTGCCATAGCCCCAATATCAAGCTCAAATGCACCTTCTCTGAGGATCCTGTAACGGCATTCTGGACTGTCCTTGTTGGTGGAAGAGTTCCTGAACAAGTTACATCATTTACTCCTGGTCACATAGTTGATGCATCCAAACTGAAAAATGGAACCCTTTACCTTGAAGTGAACAACACAGTATATTCGGCGAAAAACAGCTACCGGTGTGCTGCTTTGTATCCTAATGAAAGAATGGAAGTTAGTGAGCCTTTTCCCATCCCTACGGTTGAAGGTTGGTAATCGTTAGTGTATGATATATGAGTACAGAATGCACGGGAGAGATTTATATAGTATCTAGCAAAGTTCAGTTCTGTCTGTTCACCCAGATGTTGCTGCAACAATTCACAACTTTTTTGTTGTACCAATGCGGAATACACTCCATGTCCAATGGATACATGACTATTACTTGTGTCGTAAGTTTACCGTCTATTTGAATGATACTGCTGTCCGGGGATGCACAAATATAACAGCTTTAAACTGCACTGTCGGAAGTCTTAATGATGGAATCCAATATTCAGTGAAAGTGGTTGCAACTGAGTTGGATACAGAGCCTACTGAAACTCCGCAGATTATCGCTATGTTGGATGCAAATAGAGGTATTTGATAGCCCTGCACAATGGTTTCTATAATTATACAACTATCGAACCAAACGTAATGAGTTGTCTTGTCTGATGTGGTCCATTGAATTCCTCAGCTTTCTGTGGATCCTTGCTGGGAATCTGTATTGTAATCGGGCTGGTACTTGTGCTTATACTTCACTGGACATTTTGATTCCATTTTCTGGTGAACTGCAGTAGAAAGTGAAGTAAAGCAGGTAACTAACTATATAATCCATTTATTTATTGATTAAGGCAGAATGGTTACCCCAACCTATGCATGCATGCAGGTACATATCAATCCACCATCCTGCTACATATATCAGTGCAAGTAACAGTATTATGTATAATATACATATATGTATTATAGTTTTCTCTATCAATATGTTGCATGATGCACATAGATGTACATTAATTTTGGCTATCAAATATTCATTCCATATGTTTAAAGTAGTTTGTAAATTACACACAAAGTGTACATATAACTTCAGAATGAGAAATTCATTCACACACACACACACACACACACACACATACAACACGCACAGTGTCTTTAATTTAATCTTCTCTTTCCTCTCAGGTGTAAGTGCAAAGAAAATTTAGAAATTATGTGTTATGTTACATGATATATTCCTTAGCTAGATCATGGTTAAAATTGCTGTACAACTGTAGAACAGGTTTACTGAATAATAAAGAATTGAATTCACCATTTCTCCAGTATATCAGTACTGCTTCTGCTTACTGCTGGTCTGTGTTGATGCACACTCCAGTAATTAATGCATCTGAGCAGGGAAGGGGTTTGCCATTACAATAGGAATGTATATAGGGAGGTTGGTGCATGGATTAAACAGCTTACCTAGATGGAGTTATGGCACAGATTATCTCCATGGTGAACTGCAGTAGAGATTGAAGTAGAGCAGGTAATTAGTCCATGTATTTGTTAATTGTGGAGGCGGCGTTATGGTTACCCCAACCTATACATGCATGCATGTATTCCATCCCGCTACATATATACAGTGTATGTATGTAACAGTACATGAATATAATATTAGTTTTCTCTATCGATATGTTGCATGATGTTATAGTACATAGGTGTACACTAATTCTGACTATCAAATACTCATTTTAATTATGCAATTTTGTATTTCATGCCTTACACACAAATTGCATCTATAGTAATATTATTATAACTTAAGAATGAGAAATTCATTCGCACACACATGCACGCACACAGTATTCATAGATCATGTTTGAACATATTGCTATACAACTGTAGAACTGGTTTACTGTATAATAATGAATTTAATTCACTATTTCTCCATGCAGAATTGATACCACATACCTCTGCCTACTGCTGGTCACTGTCAATATGCACTCCTGTTACTAAAGCATCAGAATAAATTATGGTTACTTTAAGAGATGATGCCAATTGCAGTAGATTTATAGCATATAATATTATGTGCACCATGGCTCTAGCCATATCCACACATTACATTATGCATATGATTATTATAATTATACGTATATATTACAGTGTCATCATCATCAAATTAATATTTATCTATAATACGTATATTATGAATATATATATACTTAATCAAGCTAAAGGCATGTTTAAGACTGCAATTCAAGTGACGTGCATTAAACTCTTATTATAAGTTTCAATGCACATGTACGTGCATGATAGATATTTAAGTGTGACAGTGATTGCATAATAATTATTCAGCTGACCGGGAAATGCATAATATACCTCATATAGAAGGCACACATACAGGAAAATGGAGGTAGCGTTCTTGGTTGTGATTCTATTTTGGATATTGCCAGAAACTACAGGTAACCAACAAACCCAGTTATTACAGCTGAATACTCTTATTAGCAACAAAATGAAGTACTTATATGATGCTCAGAATTTCAATTATTTGTATTTCCGCTACGGTACACATGTCTTGTCCTGTGCAGGTTCAGTGGTCCTCACTCAGATCCACCCAGCTGCCCCTTATGTGTGTAGAACTGGCAACATCACCCTCAGGTGTCAGTATGATGGTGTAGGGGAATTGATGACTGTGGTGTGGTTTGTTGGAAGTCATATAACAACCAACCCTTCTGACATCCCTGGACACACTGCCCTTCCTCACACTACTACCTATCAGGAGGTAGTGGTGGACAACTACACCAACTTGGCAACAGGGTATCGCTGTGTGCCTACTCTCAGCAACGGAACACAGCCACAGAGCAATTCATACATCCCGCAGAATGAATGTGAGTGCCACTTGCAGCTGTGATCAAGTGTTCATGCAAATATAAGCAACAGTACTAGTGCCATTAAACCCTTTCTAACTGTACTATGACATCCCTTGAATGCTAGATCTAATGATACAATTGAGCTGAATCAGTCCAGAAACTGAAACGTACTTCAGTAATTAAATGTATGAATGCAAGGGTACTCACTGTGACATTTGCAACCTTGAACAATAAAGCACAAAATTGAAAGATGCATAATGTTTATGTTCTACACATTTGCATAATTACATTAATATGCAATTATTATATATATCTTTCAGCTGCTGAAGTGATTATTTACAACTTGACCTTGGCAAGTAGTACAGCCACCACTTTGAGTGTCACCTGGTCAGCTGGCTACCCCAAGTGCTACTCCTTCACTGTGTCCCACTCCACCCAAGATGGCTCCATCAATGTCACCCAACCTGCTGACAGTGACACCTCCCACACTCTGACCTCCCTCCAACCTGGCACCACTTACAGGGTTGAGGTGGAGGCTGTGAGGAAGGGAGAGGGAGCAGACGGGCAGAGGGCAAAGGTCATGGGGAACTTCACTACTGATAAAGGCATTAAAGGTGAGGTATACTACGTATCATGTTCTAATCTTGGATATAGTTATGTAACTTTTGTTGTGTTATAATCAATAATGCACAGTTCATGTGCCATCTATATAGTTCTCATGTACCTGCCAACTCCAAGTATCACTACATCTGGAACTAGTGTACATGGTGAGTGAGGACTTAGCTATATGCTACTCCACATGTGTAAAACTGCTAAAAATTGGCTAGCTACACGTATAGCTGTGTGTGTGTGTGTGTTTGTGTGTGCGCGCATGTCACGAAGGTATTGTATATTTTGGGGGCTTTACTTAGATAGCTTATAATAGCGTATGTGCAGACTATATTCCCATGATTGGTCCTCAATAATGCACTGAGGTTTTCGTTATCATCATGCAGGCACCTGCAGCTGTCAAGCCACAGTGACAGTGCTGTCAGTCCTCCTGTCACTTGTGTTGACACTGTCACTGTCCACCTGCACAGTCAGTGCAGTGGTGCATGCAGTGATGTACAAGAGACTGCAGAGGTGCAGAGCTGAGCTGAGAGGTGGTGAGTTGTGCAGCACCCCTCAGCTGCCCAAGTCCCTCCTGTGAAACAGGGCTGCTGCCTACCTCCATGCAGGGGGAGGGGACAGTGTTAAAGCAGTTCCAGAAGGGGAGGAGCCAGCAACAAGGGAGGAGGAGGAGGAGGAGGGAGAGAAGATGCAGGCTAACCCATCCTACCTGCCCATTGAGATGAGCTACAAGTCACAAGAGAGCAAGTACATCAATGTGTCAAATTGAAGTGCTTGCAGAATTGAAGTTCATTGTAGCTAGCTACCAAGTAACTGTTGAATAGGACCAGACATTTTGAAACACAACATTGTGTATTAACACATGGTGTGTAAACAAGCTAATCCATTGTACCTGTCCATTGAGTTGGCTCAAGAGCTAACAGTAAATACATCAATATGGAAAGAAACGAGGTCATTCAGGCTGATAATAAGAAATTTCAGTTGCAACGAATCATTCATTAGTTGCCACTTTAGCTTTCAGAAACGTGACACTAGATTATTGTGTACTGCCATGCACCAGTTCTCTCTGTATCTTATTTGGTCTGTGCCAAATGAGATGCTGGATGGATCGAGGAGTACTACGTACGTAGCTAGCTAGATTTGTAGCTAACGCGTAGCTACACTGGCATGGTGCACGATACGAAAATGGCATTATAGCTAGATCATCATAAACAGATCGGTAGCTTCTTACGCTAGCAGTCAGCCTATAACATTGTATGTGGCATGCATGTACGTAGTTAACTGCAATTAAGATTTTATTTAACTACACAGCTACGTAGCTACTGGGATAGCTAGCTAGCTAGCTAGCGTGCGTTACTATACTCTGTATCTTAAGTTATATATATAATATATATCTTATATATATATATATATATATATATATATATATATATATATATTATATATTATATATTATACTGGCAGCCAGTCATGTTGTGGGGGAGAGCTCCTAATGTTTACACAAGGTTGACCCTTTGCTGTTAGTGTCATGTTCAGTGGTAGCACATGAAAGAGTGTTTGATAACCCTTCTTATTGTGAGTGCGGTACTTCTACAACAGTCTTCGTGCAATGGGGCAGCTCTCTCGAAATGAGCTACGTTACCTCGTGTAATGTAACATCCCTACATTTCTTAATATTTTGTAGAAAATTATTATTTCTAGTGTAGTATACGTATATGTGGTGCATGAGTATATAGACCCCTTTTGTGTTGCCTCACCTTTGTACTTACCTGCCAACTATATAGTGAGTGGTGTTTGAACACCTGTCTGCCGTGTGTGTGCATGGACAGTGGTGTTTTGCTGTTTGACTCAGGGTGGACAGAGGGAGGGGTAGGTTAGTGGAGCTGTAGGGGGGGGGGGGGGGGGGGGTAGCTGGGATGCAGTCAACCTCATTAGAAGAATATTCAGGAAGTCCTTGTGAAGATTGTTTATATCACGTGAGTTTGGTGTGTACCTAGAGATATCCCTTATACGTATACGTAACTATATATTCCGCCACCACATATGAACTACAAATGCAGCTAGCACGGTAACGAAGTCTTGCTAGCTAAAGCTAGGACTTATAGCTACGCACCCTCGAAGCTGTCCCTTACTGATATAATTATATAAACCACGTTGCTAGTTGTAGGGTATTTCC
This sequence comes from Ianthella basta, assembly GCA_964019415.1. Classification (NCBI taxonomy): domain Eukaryota; kingdom Metazoa; phylum Porifera; class Demospongiae; order Verongiida; family Ianthellidae; genus Ianthella; species Ianthella basta. Next base: position 5,341,722 of record OZ025868.1, on the reverse strand, counting down.
CTTTGCTTCCTAAAAACATGGCCGCTCGACCCCCTTCAGCAAGGCACTCTGTGACACCATTTCCTAAAGACCTGAACCTCCCTGAACGCCGAACTCAGTGAGTATTAAGTACTTGCCACTGTGTTCGTTTGGAGGCGATCGAGCGAGGGTAAAGATGTTTAATTTGTAAATGTACGTAGCTCTCCAACAGCACGCAACGTTCAACTGATTACTGTTCCTTAGTCCCTGCTCCTCCCTAAAATCTGTCCTCAGTGAGCGTTAATGACCAACTCGTCTTGCTACTGTGTTCATATGGAGGCAATTGATTGAGGGTAAAGTTACTTTATTACCGACCATACCCAACGCCCAACCTGTACACAACACTCCAGTGCTCACTGGTCCTTAGTCCCTGAACCTCCCAGCAATCTGACTTCACTCAGTGTGTATGACTGATCCCTCTTTGCACTGTGCTCTTTTGGAGTGGAACTATCGTAAAGTTGTTTTATTAGCAAAAATGTCAATACATTGTACACATTCGTAGTTACATACACCTACTCCAGAAGTTGAGAACATCTGGCCAGTATGACATGTAGCTACAGTGAACCTCATACAGTTATTGTGTATGCATGACTTGTATGTGTGTTGCACATTTGGTATTAGTCACTGAAGGTACCTCCTTACCAAGTGCTGTTCTGTTTGCCGTGGTGTCCGTATACTCATTGAACTGGTGCATAGCTAGATCGATTGGGCTACTGAACTGGCATGATTACTGCACAGTACATAATTGTGAGTCACATTTGATTCTCTGCAATTTGAATGCAATGATATGCAGTGCTTTTTTCTACAGCTGCTGGCCTACTAGGCACATGGATGGAAAGGAAATGTTACATTTAAGTTGTTTGGGCACTGGGGTTACTGGGTAATAAGACCATCTTGTCTGTGATGCCATGGGGTATTCTTCTCAGAATCTGTGCAGTGTTGAATTCATGTAGGTGTACTTACATAGCTGTACAGTAAAGGTTGCACATTATAGTTGGACTGGTAAAGACAGGTTTTACGTATGACTGGCATGCAGATCAGTCCACCACAGTCCAACTGGTTTAGTATAAGGCTCTTGAAGTAAAAGGCACACTGGCCCTAGAGTGGCATTGATATATTGCAGCATATGCATGTAATGCTTACTACAATTTCACTACTATCAACTAATGGCCTCTTCTACATAGTTATCTTCAAGTACATGAGTTATGTAGGTGTAAAATGAAAGGTTGTAATTTGCTGTTTTGTAAGTGATTTTCATGGAGGAAGCATAGCTATAGAAGCAAATTGTTAGTCGTGTGGTTAATGCTTGATATTCTTAGGCTGGAGTTAATCTAGATAGTTTCTGGAAGATGTACTGGACCCATGCCCCACCTGTATCCACACTTGATGTAGATAGTACTACACACAAGTAAATTCATAGCAGTCAGGCATCTGAGCCTTGTAGCCAGCGGAGTACCATTTTTGAGGACATCTATGAGGAATTTGTCGCTCAAGATGCCTTCTTCTTTGTCTACTGATAAGTCGTAATATGCAGCACTAGACACTGGCAGTGTAACTTGGGGATATCGTTCCTGCATGGTTTACAACATATTACTTGCATCAGTGTGGATAGTTACATGAATAGTTACACACATAAGGGCTGATGTATGAAGGGTGTGGAGGTTTTCCCAATACAATGAAGGCAATCTGTTTGTATAACAATAGTAACAATGTAGCTACACCAGGGAATGGGTTTGGTGGAATGAGAGCCATTGCTTGAGCAACCAAATGCAAGTTGCTGAAGGGTGCCCCATTTAAAATTTGACCGTACATGTCTCCGTGGAATTTCAAGTTACAGGATGTTACACCTTAGCGGCACCAAGGTTCCTCATCTACAATAAGTGGTCATTTTCTATTCACAATAGCACAGTCAATTTCAGAGTGGTTGGCCAAAATGGCAAATGGCAGAATGATCAAATGGTGTGACGTCATTATTAGTTTAACTGCTTGCCATTACCTCACACCTATTGGTCAGTATTGCCATTTGCTATGATGTCATGCCATTTGCCATTTACCTTTGGACAACCATTCTGAAATCAGCTGTACTTGCAGGTGATACCTCTTTTATATAATGTTATGTCATAACACTGCTGGTGGGAACAATACTAATGTTCATTTCATGTAAGTGTACCTTGTCACCAAGCCCTAACTCGACGGTGGTGGAGGCATGTAACCGTTGATATAGCTGGTATTGTTCATTTATTAATGAATATCTAATCTGCTAAATGTACGTAGCTCTCCAACAGTACGCAATGTTCAACGGATTACTGTTCTTTAGTCCCTGCTCCTCCCTGAATTCTGACCTCAGTGAGTGTTCATGACCAACTCTTCTTGCCAATGTGTTTGTTTGGAGGTGATTGATTGAGGGTAAAGATACTATATTGTTGAACATACGCAACGCAACCAGTACACAACACTCCAGAGCTCACTGGTCCTTAGTCCCTGAACCTCCTGGAAATCCGACTTCACTGAGTGTGACTGACTGATTCCTCTTTGCTCTGTGCTCATTTGAAGTGGAACTATCAAGGGTAAAGATGTTTTATTAGTGAAAGTGTCAATTCATCGTACATGTACATACATACATACGTACGTAGCTACGTTGCTAGCTACACCTGTTCCAGAGCATCTGCCCAGAATTACATGTAGCTACGTACATGCAGTGAACCTTATGCAGTCATTGTGTATGCATGTATGTGTGCTGTACATTTTGTACTGATCACTTCTTGTACCTCCTTTACTATTCTAAGTGCCATTCTGTTCGCCTTGGGTGTCCGTATTTACTGGACTTGACTTGATTAGACTACTGGGCTGGCATAGTTTCTGCACAGCACGTACGTAATTGTGAATCATATGAGGTTGTTTGCAATCTTGATACACTGATATGTGGTGCTCATTTCTACTGCAGCTGGCCTACTAGGCACATGGATGGAAAGGAAATGTTACAGAGCAGTCACTTCGATCACATATCTGCTGCCTTTCATGTGAACATGCTGGTGATGTACATATACATATGTATGCATGTTGTAACACTAGCGAGTGAAGAAATCTGAAATCCCAACACAGTAATGACGCCATTGACCTCCCTCCTTGCACCACTTTTCCCATGATATCATCTACTGCCTCACTGATATTGTGGTAACTGTGCTGTGATTCACAGTTGAGTGAGCACTTGCTGAGTCAGTGCCGTGGTGCAGTTAGGGGGAGGGGGGATGAATTACTCCCTCCTTCTGTCTCAATCCCAGTCTTACTTGGAAATTTCAAAAATGATGCCACTACACCATCCCTCCCCTCCCCCTCCCCCCAGGATGACTTTGTTTCACTCTCAACTCCCTTGTCATGTGCAGTAGTCATGTGACCGTGACATCATTGTACAAGGCCAATGCTGTACACATGTATGGAGGTTCACAAAACAATTTTCCCTTCTATAGAAATTGTTTCATTTTCAACTGGATGTGTTGCATTGTACTTTCAAATCTATTCAATAAACTTTCAATGAATATTGTTGCTATTGTGTGTTCATATGATATAGCTAATAATGTTGAAGTTGTTGATGACCATACAGTATGGTGTGCATAATGCATCTACCTACCCATATTTAGCAGTGGCAGATTCAAACACTGTATGGTGCTGTTCGTCTTCACTCATATACACACATCACACGTGACCCTGCAAGGATCCCCTCTCTCCTGGAGCCCATGGGCATTGCTCGCTCTGACGGAAAGAGGCCTGATGGGATCTCGGTGATGCCTCGGAAGAATGGTTAGACACTAGTCTGGGTTGCCACGTGTCCAGACACATTCGCCCCTTCCCATATAGCCCTCGCTGCAAGGGAAGCAGGGTTGGTGGCCAGCCAAGCTGAAAAGGCAAAACCCAGAAGTATGCCCTTCTGGGTTCCAGACACCACTTTGTCCCTTTTGCCATTGAAACATCTGGGGTGTTTGGGCCAGAGGCCATGTCCCTCATCAAGGAACTGGGTTGCAGGATCGGGGCTGAGATCGGGGAGCCACAGTTTTTGATTCAGGGAATTGTGGGGGGCTGTCCAGCGGGGCAACACAGCAACGATGAGGGGTACTTTTCCCCCATCAGACAATGTTTTTATTTGACATTTGATTATTCACAATCATTTAGTAGTGCAGTGATTTAGGCACTGCCCATTTTCAGTACTAGTAATTAGTAATTCTATTATATAATTGTTGGTTAATAATCAAGTTGTTGGTTGTGCTACTATCTTGGACGTTGTCACAAACAAAAGGTAATTAGCACACTGTGTCAAGCTGTACATGTATGAATGTACATTATATAGGTGTAATCTTGATAATGCACATATTTGAGATCTATCTAATCAATTGCAAGTGGTTTTCACAACGCTGTTTTGCACAGGTTCAGTGGTCCTCACTCAGACCCACCCAGCTGCCCCTTATGTGTGTAGAACTGGTAACATCATCCTCAGGTGTCAGTATGATGGTGTGGAGGGAGTGTTAGCTGTGGTATGGGTCATTGGGAAGGAGTCAGGGACAATCAATGTATTGCGCTTCCCTGGACACACTGCCAGCATTTCTACCAGCACCCATCAGGAGGTAGTTGTGGACAACTACACTAACTTGAAGAAGAGGTATCAATGTGGGGCAATTCTAACTAATAGAACAATAGTGCAGAGCAATAACTACACCAAAATGGATATAGAAAGTAAGAAATAATTAAGCACTGCAGTCTCTCCAGTAGTTGCAGCTACTTCTTTCATGCCTTCAGTTTAGTAGCTACCACACTCCCACTACATATATCATTAATACCTCAGCTGCCGAAGTAACTCTCTCGGCCTCTTAGCAAGCAGGACAGCCACCACTTTAAGTGTCACCTGGTCAACTGGCTACCCCAAGTGCTACTCCTTCACTGTATCCCACTCCACCCAAGATGGTTCCATCAATGTCACCCAACCTGCTGACAGTGACACCTCCCACACTCTGACTGACCTCCAACCTGGCACCACTTACAGGATTGAGGTGAAGGCTGTGAGGAAGGGAGAGGGAGCAGACGGACAGAGGGCAAAGGTCATGGGGAACTTCACCACTGATGGTAAAGGTGAGACAGGAGTGACTGTCACTTTATTAAGTATATTCAAAACTGAGTGTGCATTTAGAGGTACATAAAGTGATGCAATATCATTTAATTGTGTAGGTCAGTTCCTAATTACAGACACATTCTATGCTACAATTTCTTAAACCTTTTCTCCAGTAGCAACTGCCTTCAATACCTAATGCCACTCCTTCTAATATAGGTGATTCAACCTAGTGTAGTGTTAGTGTGTGTGTGTGTATGCGTGTGCATGTGCACGTGTGTGTGTGTGTTTGTGTGTGTGTGTGTGTGTGTGTGTGTGTGTGTTTGTGTGTGTGTGTGTGTGTGTGTGTGTGTGTGTGTGTGTGTGTGTGTGTGTGTGTGTGTGTGTGTGTGTGTGTGTGTGTATCCACAAAAGGTAATAGTGTAGATAATTATTGCTTTGAGGGCACACTTTATATAGATAACTATACAATAATAATTAACATTGCATGTCCTTTATTATTATGTCAGAAAGTGTATGTACTAAAACAATATTCTAGTCTAGCCTTACTTAACTTAACTCTAATAACTCTAGCAATATAAGAGCAGATACAGATCATTCCATGATCATTCCTGAAGTACTGAGGGGTCTGTTATATGTGTGTGTAATTTGCTTATCCTTGCAGACACTCATCAGACCACAGTGACAGTGTTGTCAGTCCTTCTGTCACTTGTGTTGACACTGTCACTGTCCACCTGCACAGTCAGTGCAGTGGTGCATGCAGTGATGTACAAGAGACTGCAGAGGTGCAGAGCTGAGCTGAGAGGTGGTGAGTTGTGCAGCACCCCTCAGCTGTCCCAGTCCCTCCTGTGAAGCAGGGCTGCTGCCTCTCTCCATGCAGGGGGTGGGGACAGTGTCAAAGCAGGCCCAGAAGGGGAGGAGCCGCCAACAAGGGAGGAGGAGGAGGGAGAGAAGATGCAGGCTAACCCATCCTACCTGCCCATTGAAATGAGCTACAAGTCACAAGAGAGCAAATACATCAATGTGTCAAGTTGAAATAGCTATACAAATAGAAGTTGATTGTAGCTAGCTACCGAGTAACTGTTGAATAGGACCAGACATTTTGAAACACAACATTGTGTATTAACGCATGGTGTGTAAACAAGCTTAACCATGCATTGTAAGTACCTGTCCATTGAATTGGCTCAACAGCCAGCAGTAAATACATCAATATGGAAAGAAACAGGATCAATCAGGCTGATATTAATAATTTCAGTTGCAATGAATCATTCATTAGTTGCCACTTCAGCTTTGAGGATTGTGCCACTAGGTCATTGTGTACTGCCATGCACCAGTTCTTTCTGCATCTTATTTGGTCTGCACGTGCCATATGAAGTGCTAGATGAATCGAGGAGAACTAGCTAATAGCTATACTGACATGGTGCACGAAGCAAAAATGGCATTATACATCATCATAAACAGATCAGTAGCTTCTTATGTTAGCAGACGGCTTATAATGATGTGCACGTGGCTATAAATGCTTTACTGAGCATTCACTGCTGAGAACAAACGCAGTATACCACACAGCTGCCGATGCATGTACGATGACTGATTGTACATATCTGCACAATTATAATTAATATATGTACAATAATAATTTTATATTACCATGTTATGCTATCCAGCACTCCTTGCAATACAGTGGATCCTGTCTACGATAGTCACTGTATAGGGCAGCCAGGTGCACCTCTCTAAAACAGCCAGCATAAAGGGACCGTGCACTGGTGTTAGTACACTGTACAGTACATTACACTATAATCTGGAGACAAGAAGACTATACCAATGGCATACAAACATGTATAAATATGACGGGACAACTTGACACAAAGTGTGTTTGCAGTCAAACATTTTCTTGAGTTAGCTTGTGTGAATCAAATGTTGAGGTACTGTTCATCAGCTAGTCTGCTTCCCTGTGTGGGTGGGACACAGTGGAAAGATAAGAGGGAATGAGTGAAGGTGCACGTGCATAGAGAATATAGCTGGAGTGGGCTTGGGCCATAGAAAGGTCACATTGTATACTGTACAATGTGCAATACACACATGCCATGTCATGTGACCCATGCAGCACTCACACAATAGTCAACACTCACATTCGTAGAACACCTACATATTTGAACACACAACACACTACACACTCCCACACAAATACATGTGTACAGTATGTACATGCTAACTAACGTCCATGTTGCAGCTCCTCCTTCATCGTCTTTCCAAATGATTGCATCTTGGGAAGGCTGTCTGCTGCAATGATTACCTCACAATATTTCCTCAGAGCTTTCACATCCACACTGTGTGACAAATGAGCAAACAAGATCTCTTGTGCGTCCTCTTCTTTTGTTGCAGCAGAGATACGTGACACTATGTCTTGTGAGATAACTCCTTTACGTTGTAGCCTCATCAGGCTGAACCTCGGGTTGACGACTCTGAAGAGCTCTGTCTCATGTTTCTCAAAAAACTCTGAGACTGAAAGTGGAGCAGCTGCATTGTGCAAAGAAGGAATCTGTTTGAAGTAACATGAAGATCTCTCTCTCCAGAACACACAAGTACATTACATTTGTCTCATAAGGTTTTCATTAGGGACTTTAAGAAATCAAGAAAGACATACAGACAGTCAAGCAAGTGTGACGTTTATGATTTTTATGTACACTGTCTACTGTACCTCACTACACACAACTGACGGGCAGTCACAGTTCTACAATTATCACAGTTTACATGCATGCTCATGCAGTTCACGTACAACTTCACCAACAGTTACAAAGTAGTTACGCACCAGTCTCTGCATGAGGTGATGCAGTGGAGTGTAGGTCATTAACCATGTCAGGGGGAGGAGTCAGAGGGGACTGTGAAGCAGCAGCAGCTAATGGTAGAGGGAGAGAATGCAATACACATGAACAGAACAGGCAGTATGTGGTCAGCTTGAAGGATGACTAGAGAGACAGGACACACTAAATGTGTTAAAAGTGCGGTGTGGTTGCTGAGAAGCCACGTGACATCATCCGTCCACGAGTCTAACTCACCATTTCTGCTTCTGTCCAATTGTTTGTGATTTTCTTCCTCATATGCTTTACACATGAATGTCAAATTCTCCCCTGCCCCAAGCAGGTCCAATTGCACCCACACTGGCCTCCCCGTCCTCCTCAGCTCCTCCTTATATGTGACAGCAAATGTAATGCTAGGAGGGTACCCCCTGTTGAGCACTGCCACCTTCAGTAGTTTGGGACTGGTGATGCCATGGCTGTTGTAGTCCACCCCAGCAGGTTTCAACTGTATACACCAGACATTGAGATGGCTGAACTGGTACATGAAGCATGGTGCTAACATACATATAAGTTGACAAAAGAAGTGGTAAAGCAGATGAATTGTAAGTGTAGTTGAGACATGCTCTCATTGCTCACCTTAGAAGACCCACTGATGGCTGACTGCCAGCCATTTCCACTCTCCTTCTTAAGTTTTCCCGTAAGTCCGTCCTCTCCAAAGGTGAATGAGCAGGAGGGCTTGCCTGCTGTCCAGCCATTTCTGTACTTTGACAGAATCTGTGAATCCCACAAGACAATGACAATGCACACATTTGTACTTGTAAGCTGTGGGTATGTTCCAGTGCATGTGTATACTCACTTCACACCACAGAGGAAAAGCATACGTTATGGCTACATCACATGTCGTTTCATCTCCTTCTGGCTTCTCCAGAGCAATGGCCTGGTAGTGAGATATGGCTCCTTTCTTAAACACCTCAGCAAACAGGCTGCAATGACCATCAATCTCCACCTCCCAACAACTGCTGCTGAGTCTCCTTCCTCCTTCTAGTAGGTCAAACTGGTACACATGTTCCCCCTCCTTCAGTGTGTGAGGAGCCATAGCAAAGGACAGGCCATCCCGAACATGGTCCTCCCCACCATACCAGTGGCGGAGGCAGAGTTTAAGGGGTTTGGTAACACGTTGGCCATTGTAGTTGATGTACACTACCATGCTAGCAAGCTGGTAGCCCTCTGGTAGTTTGAAGGGACCATAAGGGATTACAGCAGAGCGGACCTCCACACTTTCTGAAGGGTTGACAGCACCCGATGGTACCTCTAGGAGGATGGTCTGTCCCTCCTCTCCCACAGAGGGCTGAAGACACAGCCTCCCTCCTTCTGGTCCAACAGACTGTGACTGGACACCAAATGGGATCCAACACAGGTCATCCAGGTCAGTCTCAGCAGCTGCAAGGGAGAGGAAGAAGTATCAATAGTAGATCCCTTCCACTTCTGTCCACGAAGTGCTGACTCTGCACTAACCTTTCACTGCATCTGCGTCTGGGTCTTTGGGAGGATCAGACCCTCCTCCAGCAGGCTGTGAGGGGACCTGAGTAGGTACATGGTTGGAGATGCAGAAGTAGGAACACAAGTTACACCTTAGCGATAACAATAGACTGCGACCATGGGTATACTGTTTTGTACATTCACTGCATGCCCACCATGCACTAGCTAACCAAACCCAAGACATAATGATTACTGCAAATCATTACAGTTTGTGGTGACCCACTCAGTTAATGTCAGAGTATACATGATCAGATGTACGTATACCATGGCCATGTATGTGAACATGATAGAGGCCGAGGCATTGCCCTACAAGTAACTATGCCTGTGTGATGCTGACCTGTTGACCCTCAGCACTCCCTTACAATAGCAATAATAATTCATGCATGGGATGTTTGTCTGTGTTAAATTGGTATTGTACCTGAAGCTCCTGATTGCACAGAGGCTGCCTAGCCTTGCCTTACTGACCTTTGCCCTCTGAACTGTGACTGCCACTTCCTCTTCTTCTGAGCTCAAGCTCAGGAAGGACTCTACACAGCCAAGCTAAAGAGTGTCAAGAGTCTGAGGAATTACTGGTCCAATTCAAGAACTTACCCTCTTCATGTGGATGTGTTCTCATCTTCTGGTACTGCCTTGCCAAGGATGAAAGAGAGTGGATGGAGGCTGCTACTGATGGACCTCTGTACTCCACATCAGTAGACTGTGCGGACTGCCCGTATCCTGAGTCAGTAGACACTGTGGATGGTCCATGTCCTAGATCACTTGTCAATCCAAGGTGTCCCCTGTCCATCCCTGGATGGAGGTACACACATACAGTACAGGATGTGTACAAAATGACTTTAGGTGTGTGCATGTGTGTGTGTGTGTGTATGTACTGTGTGTGTGTGTGTGTGTGTGTGTGTGTGTGTGTGTGTGTGTGTGTGTGTGTGTGTGTGTGTGTGTGTGTGTGTGTGTGTGTGTGCGTGTGCATGTGCGTGTGTGTGTGTGTGTGTGTGTGTGTGTGTGTGTGTGTGTGTGATGTGATGTCACACAACTTAGAATACATGGATCCATAAAAAGATAAATACGTACTGTACACACACAGCAGTCTACAGTTGGTACATACAGGTAGAATCGCGAGGTGTCACAGTGCAGAGCTTCTAGCTTACCTTTCAAATGTTTGTTCAGCACTTTAAGGGCCTCCTGCACTACCTCTGCAGGTTTGGTTGACATAACACGAACAAGATGGTCCTGCCAAACCCACCTCCCAGCCACCTCTGAGCATTCTTCTGCTGTTAGGAGGTGCCTAGTGAAGAGCTCATTCAGTATTGCAAGGTATGAATAGGTTTACAAATTACTTGACCACTCACTGCTTCATGCAGTGCGCTGTGTATACGTTTTCACTACACAGTATACACTCAACAGTTGGACACATGTAAAAGGAATCAGAAACTTAGACCCCTCCTACCCCTACCTCTGCACTGTTACTACCATACATCAAGTAAGCACTTGCTTGAAAACAATTGCAAGCAAATCACATACCAATGAATGAACAATTAGATTATATTTAGTAAGATATTTCGACCACAAACATCTTCTGTCATCAGCTACAAAACTAAAGAAGTTAGACGTGCAAATGGACTCCAATACAGCAACTTGTGAGAGCAGGCACAAAAGCGTACCGCAGGAATACTCACATGTATGTATAACTGTTTTTCAAAAGCACTGAAAGATGTGACAGAACATGGGCCACCACAAAAGTACAGTCTATAACACTCACGTCACCGAACAGGGACACCTAACACAACACCACACTACACTTCCAGTATGCGTGCACAGACGCATACACGAACACACATGCACACACACACTTTATTTGTTCTCCTTGTCTGCTGGGGATGTAGGGAAGGTCCCAGGCCTATGCCTGAGAACTCTCAAGGTCTTATCTTTCCACTGGTTAGGTGTGTAGTCTCATGCTGGACTACCCTAGGCTGGGGGGCTGCAGGGCACCTGGCCATCGAGGGCTGTGCTAGTCGCCCGTCTGTCAGCCAAATCTATAGGCCCAGGGGGTGCGGTAAACAGTTGGTGCTGCTGGTGAGGTCAAAGATCGCACAGCACACACACACGCACACACACAGGCAGAATATGTGCCCAATAATACAGCATGGGTTAGATGAGGCTACTAAACAATATTCAAGGCTGGTATAGGGTGGACTGGCTCAGCTGTTACATTGAGTTCACTGTTGATAGTCAGACTACCTCACCAACCTCTCAACTGCATTGCTTCCTCATTGTGGCCAAACTTGGACATTACATCAGCTATTCTGGTCACCATTTCTGGAGGTTTGGTGCACTGGAGAGGGATACGTTGATAAAGCAGGTCCCCTCCTTCTACTTTCATCCTCTTCACTTCATCCTCAGTCAGCAACTTCTCCTGGTACAACTCTGACACCACTGTGCAGGAAAGCAGCACTGATACCTAGACTGGGCACACAAACATTCTTGCACTATGATATATACATGTAATACCAAAGGTCTACAATGTGTGTGGGTACACAATCACTGTTGAAGGTAGGAGGAACATGTAGAGCAGATAGAGAGTATTGGTGTTGAAGGCAATTCTCATACAGTCTACACAAGGCTAATCTTTACTATTTCATTCATTTCAATTCATTTCATTTCATTATTATACTGGAATTCCACTTCTACAGATAATTCCACAGTTACCTCTCAGAGTATGGTCTGCTTGTGTACACAAGATCCTCTTAACACTTCATACTCACATTGATATTGGTGAGTAGCACCTATAACACTACACCATCCCTCTACATGAACGGCCAATGACTTGTGTAGAGTCACATGCAATTCCAATGCAGCACTGTATGCTCACCTTTGATCCTGTTAGCAGTCCAGCTGTACCACTCTTCCTTCTTGTATTCCTCCAACACATCTGTCACCAGTTTCACCACACCAGGTGGCTTCAATGCTATAGTACGAGCAAGCTCGTCAAACCACCGGTGTCCTGCCTCACTGACTCTACTGCACTCCTCTTCAGTGACGAAGCCTTTCTCCAAATGCAGAGTCTTCAGCACTGCACACACCAGTAACACAGGACAGTAACACAACACAGCTACAACACAACAAACAGACTCACAACACCGCTAGCTACTTAGTCAGGAGTGGCTGTCCCTTCCGCTGTGGCTACGCCTGCATTAGCTACGTAGCTACTGCAATCAAGTGCAGCTAAGGAAGAGATAAAAGTCACTCACTCAAAACGCACTCAAAATCAAACTCACAGCGCCATGCATTATAATACAACCAATAGAGAGGAAACGGGTCCTTGCTGTCATCGCAATGACAACCGATCGCCACACTTGACATTCCTTCAGCCATCTTGCGCCAGACGATTGTGCCCCGCCCCCTTGGCGGATCATGGCTGTAGCTGATACGCATGTAGCTCAGATTGCAAAAGTCAGCTATGCATGCAGAGTTGACTACTTCTAATGAACGTGTCATTCGACTTGTATTTACTACTGGACCAGTTGCTATAGCTAAGTGCTTGGAAAATGGTAATTACAGTAGCTATAACTATATTGGTATTGCAATTGACCATGGCCATACTACACAATGTGTAGAAATTATACTCAAGATGGTCATTTTCCTCCAGCTCTGCTTTCCCACTCACTAGAGATGTGTCCCTGCACAAACACCAGCATGTTGTAAACCACCCCCTGTTCAGGCATGAAGTCAAACACACCACCCTCTTGAGTGTCCTGTGGGTGAGGTGGAGGCCTAGGACCAGTATGGGGAGAGAGCACATCACATCATACCAGCACATCAGACACAGAACCATCACTTTGGGACAGCATTGCATGATACAGACAGTTTGGGACAGACCCAAGTGCCCTCATTACAGAGGTGTCCTGCATTTAGAGTGCCCTTAAAAGAGAGGTTCCACTATGAGTGGCTCATCCTTGTACTGTAACACATCATTAAGTACACAACAGAGGCCAGTGAGCGCACAGTATGCACCCAATTCACAATTTACTGACACACACACCTTCATATGTTTGCTACTATTGTACGCACTATTCATGACATCAGCACAGCAAGCACCATCTGCTGTAACCATTAGTAGTTAAGCAAGCTGTGGCTCACTTGTAATGCTGGGTCTTGTACTAACGTACACAATGTACAATAACAGGAAACAAGAAATTTGCACAAGTTGTAAAAGGGGCAGCTGCAAATGACCACATTGTTTGGACTGCTACTAGATAAAATTACTCTACACCCCTCCCACTGCCCCTCCCCTCCCCTCCCCTCCCCATATATGCTACCACAACACTCACCATTGATATAGATTGGTACAGCAGCAATCATGCTCTAGCTAACTGTCCCATTGGTCGATCCCATTAAAATGTTGAGTAGAACTCCGCCCACTGCTGCCTTCTTTTTCTGAACTGGACCAACCCGTCGGAGGTGGCGGTCTGGTAGGGGAAGAAGAGAGAGGTACTGAGGGTCACCTCCCAACTCTGAGTGTGATCTGGAATGTGACTCCAACCATGACGGGAACACTGCCCTCGTCATAATTGACCTTGAAGTGGTGGCACTGGGATCCATATTGTGGGACATGAGGAGAGTGTTGCCGATGTCAATGGAATAAGTGACACAGTTGTCTGCAGAGAGAGAGGGGCTGTGGTCAAAGGATCGAGTTGACTGTGTCTGCCCCCAGCAGTCACTGCACTCCACACCACTTTGCACATGTACACCAGTGAAGGCAGCAAGGAGTGGGCTTAGCATGTTAAGGACATTTAGGTGCATGCCCAGACACAATTCCTTCTTCAGTAATGTCTGTAACCTGTGGAAGATGGGAATGGGGCTCTATGTGTTTCTCAGCAAACTCCTTCAATTTGAGTAGACCAATCAGATTGCACAATCAATGTTGCCATGAAATGTATGATAGGCTAATAACTCCCATTCCCATCCTTCGTCGCCAGCACTTGCAAGTTGTCTAGGGAATCAAGATCATAATGTTGAACTTGAAGGAGGACAGATTCCGGCTTCAGTTTCTTCCCACTTGATCCAGATTTGAATTCAAACCATGACGCTATAACAAAAGACACACAATCAAAGACAACACATCAATGACTCTCCACACAACACACTCCTGTACTCCACCTCCTGCTTAAGGAGAGGCTGCAACACAATACATTGTCTGTCAGTACTTTAGAGTATACATTACTTAGCCACTACATTGTCATCCACTGCTAAATAATCCACGCTCGTATGCACACACATACATAAATTAAATGCTCCACTTGGTCCGCGTCATACTTGCACAGAGGGCACATCAACCCTCAGGTTGTCTGTTGATAAAGACGGTCTGAGAGGTCTCCCTCTCGCCCAGCCTACATGGCACATGGATAGATGGAAATGTTAACATTTCAGATTGACTACTGGGGATGCTGGATAAGAATGTGCTGACCTCAGAGGCCTACAATTACTCTCCTCCCGCTTTTATGAATAGTCATCACTGACCTGCCTCCCGCCTTCATGAATAGTCATCACTAACATTCCTCCCGCCTTCATGAATAGTCATCACTAACATTCCTCCCGCCTTCATGAATAGTGATCACTAACCTGCCTCCCCACCTGCCTCCCACTTTCATGAATAGTCATCACTAACCTGCCTCCCCACCTGCCTCTCACTTTCATGAATAGTCATCACTAACCTGCCTCCTGCTTTTATGAATAGTCATCACTAGCCTTCCTCCCGCCTTCATGAATATATCAGTTGACTTATAACTATATTCAATGTTTACTGGCCCCCCATGTGTGTATAAACATATTTTACATAATTGGTCATGCTGTTCCCATGCACCATGGTAACCTTCCCCCCCAGACAACTTGGGCGGTTACTGTGGCAACCTAGAATTGTTGGTTGCAACATGCTTAATATGTAGAGATGTATACTTTCCTTGGTCGTTATGTCACTGCTTTGGTTCAACTCATGAAATTATCAATGATGAAAATGATAAATTCAGAATGATAATATTGTATATAATTATATATACCTTCAGCTTCCGACAGCACAGGTATATAGACATTTGACATTCAGTGCCTTGTATATCCTGCACTCTGCACAGACCATTAACAAGGTACGTACATGAGAACACTGACTCCGAACAACCCACACATAATTTATGCATTACATTACACTAATTAGTGCATGCAGCACACATCTTTAAGACAAGGCACATGATTGTACTCTTTAAACATCCTTTTGTCTGTGTCTCCCCTTCCCCCCTCCCCACACACACACACACACAAAACTCGCTCTCATGGCATTGATAGACCAACAGGACAGTCAACACCTTTCATGTAAGATGGTGCTTATTTTTGTAAATATGTATACTGTGTAGGTATCACTGCCTGTCCCATGCAGGATTGCACAGTTGCATGGCTGCACAAATTTATATTGCTGTCAATATTAGATTAAATGCATGACATTCTGTGAACAATTTGTTGGCATTTGACAAAAAGGAGGCCACTTACATTTACTATAATAAATTTAGTAAAGAGCCTGGTATAACATAAATGCGGTAGGCAATCTTGTCTACCCTTCTGCTTTGAGATCTGCACAGCAACTTCATAGACATGCTTTGTCTACAACATCATGCTTGTGCTATATATGTTTGGCATGATAATCCTCAGCTAATTGGGAGAATGACTGAATTCACCATTACGATGCAATCTTTACCCTCACAGGTTGTGTTTTAGTAACTATGGCAACCCTTCCTAATATGGACTACACACTCTGTGGTGGTATGTATATATAACTGTATGCCAGCATTTTGTGTATTCAAACAGTTGTAGCTCAGTCAGTACAGGAATAGTGCAAGCAGATCGATTGCAATATTTCATTTGCCACGCTGGAGCAAACTATCTCCTGCCAGGCAAATGGTATTGTGAAAACAGTTAGCTATGGTGACAAGTGTTTGGATGTGCGTAAGGCTTTGGATGAGTATGAAGACTTTGTTCAGGATGATATAGATGAGAAGCCATCTGTACAGTATAATAATGGCCATGCAAGAATATCATGCAGCTGCAATGAGGGAACTTCCAAGCTTCATAATTGAAGAACATAACTACTGCTATGCTGACTAACACACGTTGGTTGACCATGGAAAGTTACTGTGGAATGAAGATTTTTGAGTGATTGTCCCTCTGCTAAAGGGTAGATATCAATATGGATTTGCTTTGCTCAGACTTATCTGCTAGGACATTGGTGGCTGTGGTTGTTCGACTGAACAAAATGAAAGAGTACACAGAAAACTGTGTTGGAGCTGTGCGCTACCAACTTGCGCGGCACTGAGAACTTGAGAAACTCTGGATGATTGATGACGGTACATCCGGTGTTCCAACATCTGAGATATTTGAAGGGATTACAGAGATGCGACTTCTGTGGACAACAAAATGCCCTTTGAGAAAGTACTGGAAACTGTTGAGCAGATGCCAACACTAGCATGTTTCAGCAATGCTGCAGTGATAGGACTAACGTCAACATATTCCATTAGCAAGTGCGACTATTCCCCCTCCATTTCTGCATCAATGAGTGCACTCCAACTGACTATGCATTTATGCATGTGCCAGAGCTCATCAACTATGACCATCGCTTACCCCTACCTAAGCAAGATGTGATTTTTGTGGCTAGGCTAATTATAGCTGGAAAAGATGTTGTTATGGATCAGCGCATACATTGTGAAGACAAAACTATCCCAACTGGCCATGGTGGATGTAGAGGAAAGCTAGCCATAATGCCGAATCTGATGAAACTGTTGCCTCACACAAAATGGAGGAATTGAAATTGAGTAAGGCAGGACAGTGATGTTTATTGATTAAGAAGTCGCTCACTTGCTATATAACTTTGCTCCACATGACCTGTACATGCACCTTTCAACTACAATCCTGATCTTTCAACTGTCCTGTGCTATATTGAGTTAGGCAGCTACCTGCAAACTAGCTATAGGTAGCTAGCCATCAAACTGGATCCCCAAGGCCAAATTGTCATCTTACATGCACAGTCTCAGCATCCAGTCCTATATATTATACAAGGCGAATGGATTATGTACAATCTGCATAGCCACCACAGCCATAGTGAGCCACCACTTTGTCCCCATCGCTATCGAGACCTGTGGGGTGTTTGGCCCAGAAGCTATGGCCTTTTTCAAAGACTTGGGCCATCGACTGAGATCACAGTCAGGGGACCCATCATCGTACACCTACCTGATCCAGCAAGTTGCAGTAGCAATACAACAAGGCAACACAGCAGCAGTGCTTGGCACGGTGAGCCCCCCCCCCCCCCCCCCACCCCCCCGGGAGCTGCTGACTCGGACTTGGGTTGTTGACTGACTGCCTATGTTCCTGTTTGTAGGCCTTAGAGTGTGAATGTTTCTTTATTGTATGTAGTTGTATGTTTCTGTTATTAGTAATGAATTTCTTTATACTATTAACTATTATGATTGTGTGTAATCATATGCATGTTGCTTCCATTACAAGAATGCCTCTATTTTTTTATCCTGTATATATACATGTATTTGCTGCACTTTGCACATGACTAGCTATATGGAGTGCAAAACGTAGGCAAAATTTTATGTTCAATAGAAACTTGAACTGCCTACCTACATAGCTAAATATGTATACTGGTCAAGTGGGTGAATTTCGAAAAGCTAGCTGTACAGGTAATGGAGATAAAACAATCAGGGTGCATGGGTATAGCACATGAAGTCAGTGTAGTAGGTATGATGACTACTGGTGGGTATATACGTATATACATGTCCACACATCATGCATGGTTTGATGGCATGCAGTTACTACAGGTAATTATAGAACGCTAAAGGTGAATGTTAAGAACAATCTATGGGTACATGTCTGCAATAAAGCAGGTGATGTTATACTTTATCAAGCAATAATAACCTATACGTACGTTCAACTGTAGATGGAAATCCACAAGGTAACAGGGACCATATGTACAGGACTAAAAGTGCTGAGTAACCTTCATCAGAGGATGATAGTAATGAATGATGTAGGATTGAGCGATAGTTCTGAGAATTGCAAGTGAAATGATTTCTGCAGATGAACTATATGATCTACGTGGTAGCTAAATGGCCTCCTGCAGAGTAATGTTGACAGAATTCGAAGTGATGCAGGAGCTAAAATATGATGGTCCTTTGTGAACATGAGGTAAGGAATACCACAAGAGAAAAGACACCAACACTAATGCCTTGTGATCTGTATTTTGTAGGTAGTTTGTTTGTCCACCACTTTTAGAAACTGTATTGAAAGTAGCTAGCCAGCTACAACATTATGACTAATAAATTATTTTCCAACACGTCCCATTGTTGATTAGGTGCCCTTGCAACGTTAACGTTAACTAGACGTCAATTGCTGGTACGTCAGAAGCTAAGTACAACCACAATCCGTACATTTGTTGCTACAACGGTATTGCGGCACCTGCAGAGAATAAAAGGGATTCCCCGCTCTAATATGACAGCATTAAAATGGCGTAGACTGGACTGTGCAAGTGTACAGTCCTCCTTGTTCCCTACAAAGAGTTTAATGGCGACTCTTATGTAGCCTCGCGTAGCCATTCCCCATTCTCACTGCTGTTCCGAATTCCACGGGGCAAGGGAATGATCCGTACCAGTTTCTATGACCAATTCATCACGCAAGGCACTTATTCCCTGGAGTGAGGTAAGCTTAACAGGCAGCAATTGACACTTACAGCCTCACTAAGATACGTACTGTATCAGACAGCACGGTAGTGCTGTCTATGTAGGGATGGCCATGGTTGTTTGTATGCTGTACTACTAATGAAAAGTAGCGCTACTCCTGAACAGAAGCAAGAACCAACAAAAAGGAATCGCCAGCGAGGAGGGGAGGCTGTACAGTTTACAGAGCTAGCCTTACTTCCAAGCGCTAGGGCGCCGTCATGTAGAAAGCGTCGACGCCTTTTTCCGTGTTTTGTCTTATTCTTATTCTTCTCCGTCAGCTGTAACTCCCGAACGACAGGGAGTAGGAGGATAAATTGCCCACAGTTCTAGGACGCTTTCGGCAGGTAAGTGCCTTTTGTAGGTTAGATGGCTCTGCGAGCCAGTCCACAAGTGGAGGTTTTCACAGCCTCGCGAAACGTTGCAAGGCGCAATATGCCATTTTACAATGACGTAATCACATGTACGGTTGGTCTGTCACGAAAAAATTGGACCACCCTGAAAAGGTTCCCCCCAGTCCAAATATTTCGAGATATTTGAACCTCTGGAACTAATATTTCAGAAATGGACTAAAATCTTTGGACCTAGCTACCCTGAAATATGTGGACCCCCTCATCTGTCTACATTCAAGGTTTCCCAGGCATAATACATTTCACTTTCATCATCAGCACTATGCTTGCATGGGAATTTGAACTTCATAAAAATACATGACTTAAGCAGACAAGTGGATAAATATAATACATATGCAGAGTAGCTATATATAGCTGTTATAAATGTTGCGAAAATAAGTAATGTGAATGTCATTCAGTCTGTCCCCAATGTAACCCAGTGAATGTCATCGACACACAAACACATGCACTCTCACACAATGAGTCATACTCTAGATCTAACATACCGTATGCCCACAAAGCTACATACATGCCAACACCAGCACACCCACACCCACACTAATGGCAGTGTCCAGTCTGGTCTGTAAGATTGTATGTACTACTCAGTACTGTGTGAACCTGTGTGATAATTCAATAATACTCTCTGCATGCATACAATAGCTATGTGGAAACGTGATGGCCTATATAGGAAAAGAGTCGCAAAAACATAAACATGTTGTTTTAGGAAGTGCTATAATGTAATGTGGACATGGTTCAGTGATCAACTTCCCTTTCCTATTCCATACAGCAATTGTCGCTTAGTGAATAGTCCTCTTTTAAAGTTTTGGGCCAATAGCCCCACAATGCAGTTAGATGAGTGTTCGCAAATGCATACGGGACAAGCCTTGGCCACCGTTAGCCATGCAGCATGCCATTTAGAAGGACATCCGCAGTGGTTGTGTCAGTGGGCCGTCATTTAAATTACTGCTAGGTAGCTTCTGGTGGACGCTCCTGACTTATAGTGCGGAGCCTAGGTTCTAGCTGAAACTTATGGTTCCACTCCAGAATAAAAACACGGGGCCACATACTTGCAGTGCTGTCCTGTGGTTGTGGCAATGTATCATATCTGAGCTTACACTCTATAAAACATGTAGAAACAGGAAAGAATAAAAGTTTTCTACAAAAGCTACTAAAGATGTAGGGCTGGCATAAAAGTACAGGAACAAGGATAGTCTACTACACAGTGGAGCATTCACCATTGTCCCTACATTGAAGGGTGTTGCACCATATAGTACTACACTCTTGCATGTAGGGACAATGGTGAGTGCTCCACTGTGTAGTAGACTATCCTTGTTCTGTACTTTTGTGCCAGCCCTACATCTTTAGTAGCTTTTGTAGAAAACTTTTATATATAATAATTGTGTACATATTTATACAAGGCATACCATGCAGGCATATAGCTGTGGTGTGTTAATAACTTTGTATCCAGGTGCAATGCACATATCAGTGGTTGCCTCCACTCCCCCCTCCCCCTCGGGTGACCCCAGGTCATACAGTCGGGATTGTCCTGGTAATTGTAGCCCCAGGGGTCAGGCATTGGTTAGCCTGAAAACCTGATGTGCTACCAACTGTTTGAATGGTGTTCTCCACCTATTGGGTAGTCTCGAACCCAGGCCCATTCCGCCCAATTATAAAATGGCGGAATGGGTTTGGGTTCAAGGCTACCTATTGGGGTGGGGATTCACACCAAAGTTGCGCCCAAGAGGTGGGGGGAAGAGCAGCAACAAAGCAACAATCCCCACCTCTTACTTGGGGCTTCCCGAGGTGGGGGAGGTGGGGACAACGATTGATAGGTGCATAAAGAGTTCAGCACTTATTGGAGTTATGTGGGATTTGCTTTATGGCCTCACTGCTGACCAGGTGGCAGCCCACTGCCTACGCATTGATCCGGTTAAGTCACTTTATTTGATTAACTTTAATAATACATTTGTGCCAAGTACATGCACAGCTGCTTTGGAGTTGTGTACAATCCAGTCGTGTGTACCAGATGGTGTGCCCTATGATAGGCTTCTCACTGGTGCATGAGGTAGCTCTGGGGAAAGGGAGATTGTCAATTTTATCATCAGCATTCTCCTAGTGAGCAAGGATGAAGAGCTTCCATCAATCCTTTAACCTATGATACTGTAATATTGTCCACTATTTATCTTATATAGTATGATATCAAACTTATAGGGCCAGAGGTGGGGATTGTCACACATCTGATGCAGCCCCCCCCCCCCCCCCCCCCA